>CM068753.1:7027360-7627360 GCA_035084275.1 Hydrolagus colliei
TCTGGGGGGGGGAGAGGAGGGCTGGCTGGGGGGGGAGGGGGGGGGAGAGGAGGGCTGGCTGGGGGGGGAGGGGGGGGGAGAGGAGGGCTGGCTGGGTGGGGGGGGAGAGGAGGGCTGGCTGGGGGGGGGAGAGGAGGGCTGGCTGGGTGGGGGGGGAGAGGAGGGCTGGCTGGGTGGGGGGGGGAGAGGAGGGCTGGCTGGGTGGGGGGGGGAGAGGAGGGCTGGCTGGGTGGGGGGGGAGAGGGTGGCTGGGGGGGGAGAGGGTGGCTGGGGGGGGGAGGGGGGGGGAGAGGGTGGCTGGGGGGGGGAGGGGGGGGGGAGAGGGTGGCTGGGGGGGGGAGGGGGGGGGGAGAGGGTGGCTGGGGGGGGGAGAGGGTGGCTGGGGGGGGGAGGGGGGGGGAGAGGAGGGCTGGCTGGGGTGGGGGGGGAGAGGAGGGCTGGCTGGGTGGGTGGGGGAGAGGAGGGCTGGCTGGGGGGGTGGGTGGGGGAGAGGAGGGCTGGCTGGGGGGGTGGGTGGGGGAGAGGAGGGCTGGCTGGGGGGGTGGGTGGGGAGAGGAGGGCTGGCTGGGTGGGGGGGGAGAGGAGGGCTGGCTGGGTGGGGGGGGGGAGAGGAGGGCTGGCTGGGTGGTGGGGGAGAGGAGGGCTGCCTGTGTGGGGGGGGGGGCGAGGGCTGGCTGGCTGGGAGGGGTGGCTGAGTGGGGAGGGGTGGCTGGAGGGGGAAGGGCATGACTGGCTGGGGGAGGGAGGTGATTGAGGGGGGCAGGACAAGGGTAACGGGGTGGGGGTGGATGGCTGGGGACTGATGGGGTCTGTGCCCTGGTTCCTTTGCCTGTTAGCTGATGCCCTGCTTAGTTGGTTGGCACGGAAACGCCCCCCCCACCAACCAGAGAAGCTTTATTGGGGTTGAAAGTGATAGCTTCAGCGCCCCCCTGTTCAGGATGTTGGTGAGTTGGGGGGGGGGGAGGGAATGGGAGATGTCAGGGCTCCAGCAAATTGCTTGAATGATCTGGTATTTTCTGCCTCAGCTCTCGCTGTGGGGGTGTGGGAAACAAAAACCATCCACTGACTCCACCACAGATTTGGATGCCACCCTGGCTCAGGGTGGTGGCCTGGCTCTCTTCTCCCCGGAGTCGCAAAGGTTCAAGCCCAGCATTGGGACTTGGAATCACAGTCTTAGCTGAGCACTCCAATCCAGGGCTGTGACGGAGGATGAGGTTCCCTCTGCCTGTTCAGGTGGATGTCAAAAGATGCCCTCAAAGCGCTATTCGAAAAGGAAATGGTGATTGTTTACTCTCCCGGTTTCCTAGCCAACAACCCCCTGAAATACAAGGGATTGCTCACTCCATGGTGGCATTCGGGGGTGGGGTGGGGAGGGAGGGGGGAGGGTATTGGGGGATGGGGGGACACTGCTGTGCATAACTGGCTGCCACATTTTGCTCAGTCTTTGCCCCGAAACATCTCAGCATCTTTCGCAGAGAATTGCTGCAGAGTGTAGTGACTGTGTTTTGACTTTACAGTATTGTAGCATGTGAAGCGGTTATACCGATAACACGTGATCAGGCGCTACATCCAAAGTTAGCATTGTTATTTCTTGTGCTGTATCAAAATGCAAGCACTATTAAGCTCGGTTAATGCAGAACTGAGTGGATCCTGAGCCAGGGTTGACTTGAGCGAGAAGGGAAGACTCTATACTCGTGCTCGAGTCTCACAATCGTGATAGTCTCACACTTTATTCCCCCCACTCCCCCAATCTCTGTGAAGGTATTTGATTTCTCCTCTTACTCCTATCTCCCGGTGATTGTTCCTGGCATGTGGGGAGACATCTCAGCATCTTTCGCGGAGGATTGATGTAGAGCGTAGTGACTGTGTTTTGTGGGTGACTGCAGCGGCCAATTTGCGCACAGTAACATCTCAATCAGACTGCTGTCAAGTTAGTGACCAATTCTATCTCCGGGAATTGTTGCCTCAGCACACTGGGAGAGAGAAACTCCTTTCTCTTTTTTGAACAGTGCTGATCGATCTTTGGTGTTCACCTGAACAGGCACAGACGGGGTTTCGATTTAACGTCTCAGCCCAAAAGACGACGGCTCTGACACTGGGCTGGAGTGTCAGCCTGAACTGTGAGCCGTCTGTCCTGGCGTTGGGCTTCAACCTATGACCTTCTCACTCTTGAGGGGAGAAGGTTCCAAGCTGACACTGTGTGCGGATATCTGAGGGTAATTGGTTTGTTAGGAATGTGTTGATGAGTTTATCCAACTCCCCCATACTCCTGTCCTTGGAGTGTGAGCAGCCCATTGCTGCCATGGAATGCTAATAGCTTAATTATTGCGTGTTTCTCTCACCCGCCCCCACTCTCCGCTCCCCCTCCTCATGAAACACCACGCTCAATCCTCTTCCCCGCTCTGTCGAGTCAGTGCTCTGAGCTGGGGCAGCAGGTGACCTTGATGATCCCTGGGGTTCGGGAAATTCCTGATCCCATTCCTGAACCTTGATTGATCTCTCCCGGAGGGTGGTATGTGTGGAGGGGTAACCTTGGGTGATGACAGATTTGGCTTCTATTATGATCCCTTTCTGTTTCCCATGCCCTCCTCTCTCCTCTCTCTCTCTCTCCCTCCCTCCCTCCCTCCCACATTACAAGTCCAGCTGCTGTTCTGCACAAGAATGTCAACGGCAACTCTGTGAGGGAGCTCCGTCAGCACAGAGACAGCGAGGACTTTCTGTGTGTCAGCCTGGCTCAGGGGTGGCACTCCCACCTCTGAGTCATTCAAGACCAACTTTGGGACTTCAAAACTGTTGAGTCTTGGTTGAGCTGGGGAGGTGTTGCATTGTCGGAGGTCAGGTGAGGCATAAACCGAGGTCTCGCCTGCCTGATCAGGTAGATTTTTTTTTAAAGATTCCATGGCACTGTTCGAAAAGAGAAGCAAATTTCTCTCTCCCGGAGTCCTGGCCAACAATCCCCCAAATAAAATTGGTCACTCATTCATGGCTGTTTATGGGACATTGCTGGGCACAATCGTGCTACAGTGTTTACCTTCAAATACAGTCACTCGGCTTCACAATAAATTTTGTGGAGCGCTTTGAGGTGACTCAAAGACATGATAAGGCGTGATACCAAATGTAGGGATTATTATTCTCCACCACACACCACTGGAATGTACACAGCAGAAACCCAGTCATCTGGGCTCGCAAATAGTTAAGTGCTACAAGCTCTTTGTATTGCTGTCAGTAACTACGGGGGTGACTAATGTCGTGACTCCCTATACAGTCAGCTTGCCAGGTGTGTCCGGGCCCTGTTGCCCACGTGTCTGAATGTTTGTTCCTAACCTGCTCTACACCACATCTGTGGTCGATTAGTGAATCTTAGGGGGAAAAAAAAGTAATCCTTGCGTTTGGTGAAGTGCCTTATCATGTCATTGAGATGTCCTAAAGCGCCGCACAGAATATTCTGTAAAGTGAATTGACTGTGAGTTTGTGGGAAATGTGGGAACCAATTGTGCACAGCAGTGTCCCTCAAACAGTTGTAGGTTGAGTGGTTTGAAAAGGTTCCATCTGAGCAGATTCCTGGGACAGCTCTGAATGTCTATCTGATATAGTAAGTTGTGTTATCATCTGCGTGATGCCAGGTCACTTGTCATTGACATGGGCTGCAACTGGGGTGGAGGGAATGAAGGAGGTGGTTTGGGGGGATGGTGGAGGCTATGTGGTTTTAGTTCGTTAGACTCCAGCAGTTATCCCAACGCACACTCTGGGATCCCAAAATCTTGGCTCTTGCCGACCTGCGTCTAACACTTGGGTAGTAGGTCAACAGGATGCATCCATCCAGGGAGAGAGGGCACATTCCATTCCAACAATCTATCTCTGGGATTTCCATGTGTAGTTGGGATGCATGGAATTCTCAGTTGGGTTTGGATAATCTTAAGCACGGTGATAGGTTTCCGCATGTGTCAGACAGCCTGCCGGTGCCTCCAAAAAAAACATTAATCTGCTGGTCACTTTACTGGCTTGGCCATTGAGCGTGTTTTTTTTGTCCAGATAAGATGATGGGGAGTGGGGAGGGAGTGACTATGAGAAGTTCTGGGTGGGGGAAGGTGGGGTGGGAGACTGTTAGAAGTCCCGGGCTGGGGGGAGGTGGGGGTGGGATGGGTGATTGTGAGAGTAATGACCTTGGCTGATTGTTGGCATTGGCTGTTGAAACTCATCCATGTTGTGGAGCACAATTCTCCTGTCCTCAGCCACCATGGCCAAGAATTAGACTGAGCTGCTGGAAGGATGGTGTCCAATGGCCTTTAATGCTGATAAATGCAAAGCCAGGACCTCGGATAAAAATAGTGTAACAATCTCCCCCACACAGCCACACAAGGCAAACCTATAATTAATCCCTCCTCACCACAGGCTGAGCTGGACCAGAGCACAGCCTTCACATCCCCCAGGCCAAGGCAGCCCAGACCTCACCTAATCCTTCAACCCATTTCATTATCCTCACCATCTTCCTCATCACAATAATAATAGCAACGTTCGTAATTGATATAATGCCTTGTCACATTGTTGAGACGTCTCACAGAATATACTGTAAAGTGAATTCTCTGTATATTTTTGTGGGCAAAACGCTGTAGCCAATTGCCCACAGCTGTGTCTTGTAAACAGTCGTGGATTGAGTGACCACATTTTTTTTTAAATGGATTATTACCTCTGGAAAGCAATCTGCCAATGCATTAACAAGCAGGCTCCTAACTTGTTGCTTGGTAAGCAGAGGCAAGAAAGTAGCGGACGGTTTTGCACCCTGAAACTTTGGAAGTCCCTCCCTTAACCCCTTCAACTCACCCCTACTTCACCATCTTCAGGTTGTGCCTGAAGACTTTTCTCTTCGACCGCGCTTATGATCACCTACCCCCCTCACCTTGGATTGGCCTCGGCTCTGCCATCGTGAAGGGCTCCGAGGTGCCACTCGGCATGGAGGGCGCCATGTAAATGAAAGTTGCCGTTGTTGTTTCTGACAAATCAAGGTCCCGTCTGTGCCTGTTCAGATGGGCATTAAAGATCCGAAAGAACTGTTCAAAGAGAAGGGAGTTTCCCTTCTCCCGGTACCAGGAGAGAGAGATAGTGCAGTGTGGGACTGCAATGTAAGTCTGCTAAATACATAGTCACTACTGTATATTTCGTCCACAAATATACAGTCAATTCACTTTACAATGTATTCTGTGAAGCACTTTGAGACGTCTAGAAGACATGAAAAGTGCTATATCAAATGCAAGGATTATTATTATTATTCACAGTGTGACTGATGTATGGGTTCCGTATCAAACGCAAAATCGGTCACTCACTCCGTGGCTGTTTGTGGGATATTGCTATGTGGATACAACAGCTAATTTGCACAGTCACTACACTTCACAGTGCTGTGGCCATACTTTAGGGGCATATCGGCAGAATTGAAGAAAATCTCGAGGAAGGAGGGAATCGTATCTGTAGATAAACAAGGCAGCCTAAAGCACTCGCCATGGGGCCCATCACATTGTTGAGACATCTCACAAAGTTCTTCCCGATAATTTCACTGTAGTGGAATTACTTGAAGGGGAACACAGTAACCAATTTGTGCACAGCAAAATCCTGCTTCCCTCAAACAGGAGCCAGCGTAAAGATTCACTGTGGAATAGGATCTCAGAAACACAAACCCATAACAACAAATTTCAATTTTTATTATATATACATATAAACAGAGAGCTCAGAGGGATATAGTTTGGCCCCTTGTGCTTTTGCTGCCTCTTTCTATGAAACAGCTCTCCCGTTTACTCCGTTTCTCGTGCCTTTTCCATTTTGGATTGTGCATTTTGTTTAACAGAAGAGCTTGCAGCTTCTTCCCACCCAGCAACATAATCACCCATTTCAAAACTGGAGATAAAAAGCAGTATATAGTCTGTGTGTGTGTGTCTCTCTCTCTCTCTTCTCTCCAGCACATCTGTTACACAGCATAGTACTGCGAGTATTGGGTTTACCATCCACTCATTATTGGGTACTTTTGTTCCCATGTATTTTCCCTCCTGCCACCCTCAGTGGCTAAGCTTTCAGTTCCGTTGTTCCTTGGGTTGGGAGCTGCCTCCCGCCTCCCCCAGCCACTCTCATTGAGTCCTCAAAACCCACCTTGAAACCCTATGGTTTTGGTTTTTCTGTACTCTGTGTCTGACCGAGTATTAGTCACTCACTCGCTCCAAGGCATTTTCCTACTTGAAGCTTTGGCTAAATGTCAACAAGACCAAGGTCCTTCTGATTGGCTCGCGGCAGCGCCTTCATAGATCAGGCACTGGCAGCGTCAACCTCCATGGTTGCACACTCAACCTCACCAAGCCAGTCCGGAATCTAGATGTCTTGTTTGATCCTCAACTGTTTTTCCACTCCTACATCCAAGCCATGACCCATGACCCTCTCATCTTCGCAATGTTACCTAACTCTGCCACTACCTCACCCATCAGGCCCCTGAAACCCTCACTCATGCCTTCATCACATCCAGTCTCAACTACGCCAATGCCTTGCTTGTCGGCCTTCCTGTAGATAGGCTGTAGATAATCCAGAACTCTGTGGCTCGTGTCCTCTACCGCTCCAAGCTTCGTGACCCCATCTTCCCTCGTCTTAAATGTAAATATCTCCCATTCTCACACTGATGACCACACACCCCCAGTAAAGTCCAGCACACACAGCCCCAAATGTTTAATTGGTTATTTCAATCCCCGACTGTTTGTGGGACGCTGCTGTGCGCAATTGGCTGCTGCATTTCACCCACATATGTACAATCAATTCACTTTACAGTATATTCGTGCAGCGCTTTGAGATGACTAGAAGATGTGAAAAGCGCTATATCAAGTGTAAGGATTATTATTATTGTTATTGTGCATCCATGTAAGTATGTGTTATCATGCACGTCTGTGTGCATGCTTGACGGTGTTCAGTGTGAGTGAGAGACTGGGAGCTGTGAATTTCCCTTTTAATTCCCGTGCCCGGGAAGGGGGAGGCAGTGGGGCACCCCTGACTGGTATTGCAGCCACATTCCCAGTGGCTAATCCTGAACAGATCCCCCTTGGGCGTCCCCTTCTGATGTGACCCCACATGGAACAAAGGCCCACAGTGTTCGTGAACAAACAGATCAGCGGTAGCTTTATACAGACACGCAGAGACACAAGGGAGGGAATGGGAACTGGCTGCTTTACTGCACTCTTTAGCCTGTCATTAGTTTTCCACTGAGAGGGGGAGTTTTTACACTGAGTGAGTGATTGAGACCTTTTACACTGAGTGAATGATCGAGAGCTTTTACACTGAGTGAGAGAGAGAGATTTTACAGAGAGAGAAAGGGAGAGCTTTTACAGAAAGACACAGAGGTTTTGTAAAGCGCATTTCATGTCGGGGGGGGTGGATGTCCCAAGATGCTGGACAGTTACTGTTTCAGACCCAAGCTGCGGTCAGGTTCGGGGAGGGTGGACGGAATGGGGTAAAGGTGGTGATTGATGGCACTGTTGAAGAGGAGGGTCTTGAGGTGGGACTTGAAGGAGGCTAGGGAGGGGGCGGGGCAGAGGGATTGTGAGATAGAATTTCAATGGTTGGGGGCAGAGTAGCTGAAGGTTCGCCTGCCAATAGTGAGATGGGTGGGTCAAGGGACATGGAACAGGGCGGAGCCCACTGAGCAGAGACAACAGACAGATTGGTAGGGGGTTAGGAGATCACGGTTTTTGGGTGGGGAAAGGCTAGATGACTTTAAAAGTGACGACTAGCATTTTAATTGAATCCTCTGAGTGATGGGGAGCCAATGGAGTCAAGTGAGAATGGGGATGATAGTGTTGCAGAGCTTTGTGTGAGAGAGGACACGGGCTGGCAGAGTTCTGGATGATCTACAGCCTAAGGAGCAAGGGTTGGGCAGGATGACAAGCAGGACATTGGCATTGTTGAGCCTGGATGTAATGAGGGCATGAATGAGAGATTCTGTGGTGTGAGGGGTGAGGTAGTGGTGGAGTCAGGCAATGTTGCGCAGGTGAGAGAAGGAAGAGCAGGTCAAGGGATTTATATGGGGGAAGAAATGACTGTTGAGGATTGAACCAACACCCAGTTTCCTGACTGGCTAGGTGAGGTGGAGTGTGCAACCATGGAGGTTGATGCTGCCAGGATCTGAGGTGTCTCGGAGGCGCTGCCACGAGCCAATCAGAGTACCTTAGGAGTGACATTCAACTGATGTCCAACAGGCAGTCCATCAGGGCAGCACGGAAGCTGGATTGGAAGGTTTCAAAGAGTGAATAACGAGAAAGAAGAGCGAAGCTGGGATGCAACAACTTATTCCAGGGCCTTGGAGAGGAAGATGGAGATGGAGCAGTAGCTGGAGAGTAGGGGTGGGTGGGTCCAGGGAAGTTTTTTTCAGGATGGGGGTGATGACGCTGTTTTTAGGGAGGTGGGAACAGTGCCAGTGGTTAAGGAGAGGTTGATCATATTGGTTAGGAGAGGAGCCAGGAGGTGGAGCTGGGAGTTGAGGAGAGAGGTGGTGATGGCGTCGAGGCAGCCGGTGGTAGGCTTCATTTGCAGATGATGTAAGTGAGGGAGGAGGGAGAGATAGGGTCGAAGATGTTTAAGGGGTATGGGTGCAGGGGTGGATCATCTGTAGGGGTGGAATGTTGACCAGGAGAAGTGGTAGCGAGGTGTTAAGGGAGATGAAGTGGTGGTCCGAAATGGCCTTATTGGTAATGATGATGTCTGAGACGGTGAGGCTCTGGGTGATCACCAGGTCAAGGGGGTGGCCATGGACATGGGTGGTGGAATGAATATGGAAGGAGAGGTTAAGGGAGGAGAAGTCACCAGAGGTAGAGCAGGAGGGGGTGAAGTGGATGTTGAAGTCACCTAAGATGAGGAGGCAGTCTGAGCAGAGGGAAGATAGGAAGGCGGAGATGTCCGAGAGGAAGTTTCGGGAGGGCTTGTGGGGGATGGTAGACAAGAAGGATTTTGAGGGAAAGACGGGAGGAGTGATAGATGGTAATGTTCCCAAAGAGAGTTTTTTATGGAGAGGGAGAGAGAGAAAGAGAAAAAGAGAGAAAGGTTTTCCACACTGCGGATGTTCACACTAACCCCTGCCCAGGATCTCTCCCGCTCTCTTGTTATTTCCCACCCCTCCACCCGCACACAGGCTAGATGGAGGGTGATGTGAGGTGTAGGAGACAATGCTTGGGCGCAGTCAACTTAATCACATAGTCTAAGCTGACACTCGTTTGAAGTAAATTGCACTGTCAAGGGTCCTGTCCTTCAGATGAGAAGTTAAACCAAGGTCCCCTCTCTCTCTCCTGATGTCCTGGCCAACAATCTCGCAAATAAAAATTGGTCACTCACACCATGGTTGTTTGTGAGAAGGTTCTGACGAAGGGTCGTGGAACCGAACCGTTGACTCACTTTCCTTTCTCCATAGATGCTGCCTGACCTGCTGATTGTTCCCAGCGATTTCTGGTTTTGTTTTCAAGAATGATTATTATTAAGAGCGATCTATTTATACACAAGTTATTGCTGTTGGGCTTAGCGCACATTGGCTGCTGCATTTGTCTGCAAATATACAGTCACTAAAGCTGACAGCAATGCCCTATGAAGCACTTTGAGACATTGACGATATGGGCAATGAATCAAACAGGATTAGAATAATAATGAAGGCAGATTGCGTGTCTATAGATGTCACGGGGGCTGTTCAATGTTTGATTATTCTGGGAATCTGCCCCAGTCATAGGCTGCTGAAAGTGATTGAGTTTCAAGCCCTGACAATTTCTACTCACAAACCACACTGGGGCCTCAGCAGCTGATATCTGTCCCCAAAGATGAAAACTGAGCGACAGCAAAAAATTAACTTCCAACATTTCCCAATAGGATTCTGTACTCAGGGAGCCTTCGTTCACCGTCTTATAAAGAGGTTTATAAGTCAGGGAAGTGCATATTGTGGGACTCCTTCCCCCCCCCTCCTCCCCACTCACCTTGATCCCACCATCACCTTGCTTCTAGACAATGCATAAACGTATAACATTTATAACAATGCATAACATATAAAAATGCAAGTTGTCCATCCCAGCAGAAAAGCCAACCCATGCCTGAGCACCACTGCCCCCCCCTCCCCGCACTGATACCCACCCCCATCCCACTACACAGAGCACCACTCAACTGCACAGTCGCAGACTCAATTATTGTTGCAGATGTTCAGTGATTAAAAGCAGATGTTGACTGCTCTAGGCCAGATGTAGTGGAGTTCGGGCTCCGTTAGAGATGCCCAGAGACACAAACACACGCCTGAGAGGAAGGAGCCTATGCTACTGTCTCCAACTGACCATGTGTCTGCCTGACAGACAACAACAACAAACAAATTACATCTATATCTCAGCACTAACGTTGGGAGGACGTCCCAAGGCGCTGGTTAATGAGGGGTTTGCAACCTGAGCTGCAGATCAGAGAGCGGTGGGTGGAGAACAAGGGGTGTGGAGGAGGGAAGATGACCGAAATAAAGGTCGAAGAGTGAGGTCTTCAGCTGGGCTGACAGGCGAGTGACCTTCAAGGCGGTGCGAGGCTCTGGAGGGATTTGAAAGTGAGGAGAAATGTTTTGAAATGCATAATAAACAGATCAATTTAGAGGTAAGGGGAAGGCGTGATGAGACGCAGAGAAACAAAATCAGTACTAGGCAGACAGGGACTAAATGAATCATTTTAGTCAACAAAAAGACAATGTGGAGTTAAATCAATGCTTTGTATTTAATATGCAATCTGTACATTCTGAATGTTAAAATCTATATAATGTGAGAGGGACAGCAGCTCCCATGTCACCACCAGGTTCAGCAGGTTTGTTTCAGTTGTATTTCAAAGGTTAATTTGCATTTGATTCGCTGAGATTTGGTCACATATTATTTCAAACAGACAGGAAATTAAACTTGCCCGTGTAGGCTTGTCTGAGTGCAATTGTCACTGAAATTATCGTCTGGATGTGGTTTGGCGCTGTACACATCACGACCGTACCACAGGACTCCAGCTGAGCGCTATATCACTTGACTGAGCGCATGCCCTGATTAACCAGAAGGTGTGGGTTCAAGCCCCAAGGTCTCGGCAGAGCTCACAATCTGGGCTGGCGCTTCAGTGCACTGATGGAGGTGCTGTTCTTTGATTGCAATGTTAAACTGAGGACCATCTGTGCCCTGTTTTAGGTGGACATTAACAATCCCAAGGCACTGTTAGAAAAGAGAAGAGATTTTCTCTGGCCAACAATCCCCCCAAATAAAATTGTTTACTCAGTCCATGGATGTTTGAAAATATACAAGCACTTAACAATAAATCCCTTGCACAGACAGACACACACACACACAGTATATAGACATGCACACACAAATCTATGCACACAGCAAGCAGGGGTCAGTATGTGACGACGTGTATGACAATGTGGCCCCAGCTGTGGTGATTATAAAGCAATTGTAGGCTCGTCGATGGGGGTCAGGTCTGTATGCCTTGGCGGGGTGGGGGGAGGTGGGGGGGAGGGTATTAACTGCAGAATCTAGAAACACAGCAACACCCATCCACAATCGCATTGCCCCCTCACCTCCACCATCCCACGAGTCGAGAGAGGTTTCATTGCGGGGAGGGGCTGCCAAACACTGCTGTGATCTCTGGACTTCAGATCCCCGGCTATAATAATATATTATAGTTTTGCTCCTCCCGACAATGCAACACCCACCCCAGCACTGCAGTTAGGTGTCAGTTTCCAGAGCTTTGGGACATTCTCCTGACATGAAAAGCGCCATACAAGTGTAATTGTGTTGTCGTTTACACTATATGAGTTCAAGTACAAATGTGAGGCTTGAACCCACAGCCTTCTGGCCCAGAGCAGGAAGGAGCATGTTAGTCTGGCCTGTTTCATGGCCCCCACGCTGCCCTCCCTACCTTGGCAGTCGGACCTTGAGCCATTCTGTTCCCATTCTCTGGAATTGCAGTACATCCCGAATCCCTCTGCCTCACCCCCTCCCTTGTCTCCTTCAAGGCCTGTCTTAAGACCCCTCTACACCCCGACTCTCCAATCCTGATGATTCCAGTCCCCAGCTCGGTTGCAAATCCTTGTCCAGCACATTGGGACGACCTTCCGACGTGAAAGGCACTATACTGTACATAAATACAATTTGATGTATTGTGTATACAACTGCAATTTTGTTGTTTCTATTGTTGAGCGAGGCCAATACTTGCCCTGGGTGTTGGGAAGTCTTTGACGTTTTGCTTCCTGTCCATCATGACCCAACAATGCATTAGGCACCCAAAGCCCTCAGTGCTCTGTGCTCCCAGCCTCTGCAAAGCTGTGCCAGTGTTAACACCTGAATAAATACTTAGCTGGCTGAGTGAGCAGGCGACTGACCATTACAGGATATAGAGCTTCCCCCCCACCTGGCTTTGATCAGAATAACCAAGGAATCTAACTAGAATACGATATCTCTCTTTCTCGCTCGCTCACTCGGTCACTCAGAGCTGCCAAGGCATGTTAAGATCATTGGGGGCTACTGTAACAATGTACAGGGCAGCTGTGTGTGTATTGATCACACGAACGGCTGAGACAGGTGTTAGCGCTGGCAATAGCTGCTGCTGAGAGCCCAGCCACACTAGACACGCATGATGTGTGTAACTGAGAGCTCTGTGCTCAGACCATCACAATTATTCCTTTCGTTCACACGCTGTGTTACAGTAGAAAGCTCCGGTGGGGGAGTGAACACCAGCATAGACAAATTGGGGAGAGAGTACAGAATGGGGTTACAGTAGAGAACTCCAGTAGGGGGGAACGAGCATCAGCGCAGACATGATAGGAAGAGGAAATGTCTCTGTCTGCCCTCCTCTCTCCCCTGATCACCCAAGGATCCTGGTATTCCCCCTCCACCGGCCTCATGATTCCCAATGGAGATAAAAGATGGAAAAGAAGAGTGGGAGGACTCTGGAAGGCTGGAGAGGAAATAGCTAACATTGAGAGAAATTACAACTTCCCCGTGTGTTATACATCAAACCAGAACTGCTGTCAGGATTGTTAGTGAGTGAAAAATGCAGAGAGCATTTATTTATTTATTTATGTATTTATTGCCTGGTCTTGTGAAACGTAACAACACAAATCAAATTTACACAGCGCTTATCGTATCAGGAGGATGTCTCAAAGAGCTTGACATTGTTGGCTGGGCACCTGAGCTGGGCAGAGTTAACCAAAAGCATGGTCAAAAAGTGTTACTGTGAAAGTTTGAGATTTTCAGAAAACGTGAATTTAAAAGTTTTAAGGGGTTTCATGTTTGTATTAGCGACTGTCATACCAGAATGTCTCCCAATGGTTCACACAAATCTGCTTATACAGTCACTACACCTGACGAACAATCTCCTGTGAAACGCTTTGAGATGTTTTGGTGCTGTGATAAGGCATTGGATCATATCATATTATTATTGGATCATCTGTATTCGCCGACAAATATACAGTTGGTTTTTCTGCTCTCCTTCGCCCTACCCCAGCCCTTCCCATTACCCTCTTTTTCCCCAAACCCCACTTCCACGACTGTTTGTGGGACACTGTTGTGCACAATTTGGCTGCTCGTTTCTCCCACAAATATACAGTCAATTTTCCTACTTTCCTTCCCCCATGACCCCTCCCTCCTGCTCTGGTCCCTACTTCTTTTCCCCCCTTTCTTCCCTCTTGTCTTCTCCCTCTTCCCTGCTCTGGTCCCAACCTTAGGACGTTGTTGTATTCTGTGAAGCGCTTTGAGACGTCGATAAGACGTGGAACGCGCTATATAAATGTAAGGATTATTATTATTATTACTTTGTGACACATAAAGTTCATTATGGTGCTTAAGAGTCTCTAAACCAGACAGAGTTCCATACATGGCTCCTACTAATGGAATTTCCATATCTGGAGTGGAATGTGCTTGGCTCACTCTCTATCTGTCTCTCTGAAGAGAAGCACCTGTTTACCTAAATCTGGAGGGTATTCGATACAGATTGGCAAGAACTGAGTCTTGGGTGTCCCAGAACCTGCATTGGGGTAACTGCTGGACTTTAACCAGCCAAACAGATGAGATGTTAACTTGAAAGTCCTGTCTGCTTGTTCAGGTGGATGTAAACGTTTCTTGCCACCAATCCCTCCAAAGAAAATCAATCATTCAGTCCATGGCTGTTTGTCGGACAATACTACACACAGATTGTTTGCTGGGTTTGCCCACAAAATACACAGTCACGACATTTCACAGTGAACACTTGTGAAGAGCTTTGAAGACATCTCGATGTTGTGACCTGGCGCTGTATCGACTGCAATGTTTTTTATTAAGTTCAAACATAAAAGTTGCCTCTTCAAATGCCAGACATATCCAACTTCATTCTCTTCCCCTGCTCGGGATCCAACCCTGACACTGTAAAGACATTGGCCTGTACGCAGAGGGTGCTGTATAAACACATTGCTGTTGCTGCTCTGAGATGATTGAAATGCCTATCTCAGCCACTGCCACAGACAGACAATGTGCAATCATTTGGAATAAATCGTGCAAAAACAATGTTAGGCGTTTGGGAACTCAGACAGGAATTAATGGCCAAATAATTGCCAGATATTTTTTGAACGACTTCAACGACTTCAGGATTCCAGGCAACAAAAGGAGGGGAGACAGTGGGGGTGGAGGGGGAGGGGGGGGTGTTGGGAGGAGAGAGAGAGAGGGGGGGGGTAGGTGTAGGGCAAGAGAGAAACTGGTTCAGGTAAAATCAAGGAGAATCTTTCACTGCTCCGTGAGCTTTCAGAAAATAGCTGGGTATAAGCAGATGCTGACATCAGTCCCTGTTCAAACGAAAAGCCCCCTCTCTCCGAATTCCAGTGCTGGCACACACAGCCACACAATCTTGCCTAAAAAAAAGGGGAAGCTTTGAAACACAGAGCAAGCTGGTGGGTTGGAACAAGGACAGAGAGAGAGAGAACAGATGATCTTTCCCTGGCAGTGAGCACAGTCCCGGAGGCAAGTTTAAGCTGCAAATATCAACCGCTTGCTTGCAATGCTTCTGAGAGAGTTAAAACATCCTTTGCTGTGTGAGTATTTGCAACACACGTGTTAATAACCAAGTAAGAGCTTGATGGTGTGTGTGTGTGTGTGTGTATGGGTAGGGGGTGGTGGGGGGTGCTATACTTTGATCAAACATTTAGTACACCAGGAACTGGGGGACTTTTTCAAGCAAGAGGCTGCTGAAAATTGTTCAGCTGCAGAGGGTGAGTGATGTCCCATCTCTGTGCCACTCACTGTAGGAAAGATTCCCATTTGCGGGGGTGGGGTGAGGGGGTTGGGTAATTGAAGTAAATAAGTAAATTGCCCCAGTGCCTTTCACAGCTTCCAGCCGCAAATGTGTAGATAAAATGACATTGAACATTCGATGAAGAAAATTAACTGATTAGCCCTGATTTGAACAAGAATCCGAGCAGAACAATATGAGGGTATTTGAGGGGGTAACACTGCTAAGGGGGTGGTGAGTTGGGGTGGGGAGGAGGGTGGGGGAGAGCAGGAAGCTCTCGAAATTTTGTAGTGTTGAATTACTTTATTTTTATTTTGTTTTTGAGGAGACAAAATTGTGCGTGCTTGTGGGTGAAAAGAAAACCTACACCGTTTAGACCTTTCTGAAACCTGTCAGCAGATCAGAGCCAAGCAGCACCATAGAAGCAGAGACATGTCCATGTCATGAAATGATCCTCAGCTCATTAACAGAGGGAGGGAGGGAGGGAGAGGCAGCATTAGGTTCCAGCCAAGATTGTAGGTAAACAGCAGTTGAGTTTAAAACATTATTGTGAGGTCTAAGATTGGTCTGTGGAATCTTGGGGGGGTCAGACTAGTGTCTTGACACGTCCGGAAACCCATCACCGTGCTTAGGAGTATCAAAACCAACCTGTGATTCCCACCCACACACATAGAAATTCCAGAGAGAACTTGTTGGAATGGAAGGCGCACTGTCTCCCTATAGGGACATCTCCTGCTTACCTAATTTGGGACAGTATTAGGAGTAGGTTGGCAAGAGCCAAGGTTTAGGGACTGAATGTGAGTTGGAGTAACTGCTGGAGTGTAACCAGATAAAACCACATAACCAATAAAATCACACACCTGAAATTGCAGCTTCCAATTGTTACCAACTCAACTGCCAGTCAATGTGATGGCCTTTCGTGTGTTGCAGTACAAGATTCTTCCCAATCGATGTCCCTAGCTCGTTCAGGAATGGGGCTTGGACTTTAGGGCTGGCAGCCAAGTTATTAGAGTATAGGTTTGAAAGCAACACAAATTCAATAGAAATCCTTTATATCCTAAGGAAAGGCAGTGACAATTTGTATCTATATGGTAGCATTCATTGAGTAGTGTCTCAATAGTGCTTAATAGTGGTGGAGTTTGGCAACGAGCCGGGGAGAGGTGGGGAGATGACCTTGGGCACAGTCGAAGAAGAACATCTTCAGGTGTGAAGCATCGCAGGGTGGGGGTGTCACTGTATGTATCACGGAACCTGGGGTTGATTCTCATGAATAATTTTTTTTCTCCCCCTGTCGTCGTCGTCCCCCCACCCCCCCATCGCTTCTGACCCAAAATAAATCGCGCCCATACTCGTGAATCACAAGTTTTGATTAGTTTTTTGTAACTTCTGTAATCACAGTGAGAGTTACTCACTGTGTAATAGTACATTCTCGCTGTGTAATCAGTTACTCACTTTACTGTACTCGCTAATTAATCGGATAAGTGTTACTCACTGTAATATTACAGACATTACATTACAGTTATTCACTGTGTGTGTTGAAGGGAGTGTTGCTGATTGGCAGTGTAACAGTTAACTGGTTGTTTACTGCAGTTATACAGTAATACAGAGCCTCACGCTGCTGCTCAAGAGATTCTGGCTGCTGAAGGGTCAAAGGTGGCCTGTGTTGAATCTGGTCCATTTTGAGAATAGAAGAGTTTAATGGCTAATCTGGATGAGGAGCGGTTAGCCAGTCACTGGGGTTACATCTCCATGTTGTCACAGGGTTAAACTCACTCAGTAAAATGCTCACATTACGGTTCAGGACAGGGATCTGTCCCACATACACAGTCAGGGCTCACTTCTTTCCTCCTCTCTGTCTCTCTTTTCCACAGAAACGTCACACATACTTGTCTATACACACGCAAGCCCAGGTCAGAGAGCATTAGTGTAAAGACTCTTTTGACTCATTGATCTCATGCTTCCAGAATAATTACCCACCCGTCTTCGCATTGAACTGATTTTTAAAGGAGACCATTTGTTCTATCCTCAAACACCTTTCCTAGTCTTTCCAATGTCTGTCCTGAAATTGCCTCACAAATCTAACTGACCTATTCTATTAGATCAAGGCTGATCTGTACCTCAACTTTATTTACTCTCCTTTACCCATATCATTAATACCCTTACCAAACAAAATCTATCAACCTCAGTCTTTTACACATTTAATTGATCCAGCAACTACAGCCTTTTGAGGAAGAGAGATCCAGATTTCCACTGCCCTTTGCACCTGCGATCCCCTATGAAGGAGGACTGTATCTAACCATTCTTCATCTTTCTAACATAGGTATACATGCACACACACATGGACCTGCGCACATATGCCTGCAAACACACTCACCTATACCTGCACACATACATGTATGCCCCTAACTTTCATGCCTACGGACAGTCACTCCCAACAAAATGATTTTCACAGATTTTTCACAGGTCAATAATGCTATGTTCTTGTATTTTTACTGTTGCTTGTGTCGGCCTGGCTCAGTCTCATCTACATCAGAAAGTCATGAGTTCAAGCCCCCCCTAGTAGGGACTTTGAGTTACAGTCCACACAAATTTTCATCTGCCAGTTCAGGTGGACTTTACAAACAGCGCCACGGGATCTTGAAAGAGAATTAGTTTTTCTCAATGTCATGGCTACCAGTGACCCAGACACATTGATTACTCATTGCATGGCTGGGTCTGAGTAAACGAAAAGCTTGGCCGAGCAACAGGAGGAAACGAGAGGAGGAATGCAGTAGGAGATGAGAGAGATAAACAACAACAACAATAAAATGACATTTGGGGGATGGGGAGCCAATGGGGCTGGGTGAGGGTGGGAGTGATGTGGTCATGGAGCTTAATGTGGGAGAGGACACAAGCTGCAGAGTTCTGGGTGATCTGAAGCTTGTGAAGGGAAGAGCCGGGAAGGCCGACGAGCAGGGAGTTTCCATAGTCAAGCCTTGATGCGACGAATGCATGGACGAGAGTTTCAGCAGCCTGAGGGATGAGTCTGTGGCGAATGGAGTCTGGCAATGTTGCGGAGGTGGTGGAAGTGTGTGCTGTGTTGGCAGCATTTAGAGTGAGGTAGGCGTGGAGGTGGGCAATGTGGCGAAGGTGAAGAAGAGCAGTCTTGCTCGGAGATTGGATGTGAGGAAGAACTGAGGATTGCATAAGACACAAGATTGTGCACCGTTGAGTTCGAAATCCTGCCATAGAACTTGAACCCACAACCTTCTTTCCCAATGGCAAGGTACAGCAGCTGAGCCAGGCTGACACCATCTGAACACTGGATTAGAAGGTGAATGACTTGCTGTAGCTGTAGTTAATGAATCTCCACAGCTGCCTCCGCATGGTGAGATCACAGCGTGACTCACCCACTGACTTAAAACCAACAAAAGAAACAGTAAAAATCCTCAATTAGGTTTTGCCCAGGCCTTCCTATTGGTGCAGCTCTCTTAGATAGAGGTTAAAGGTTAGTACAGATGAGCCGAGCACTCACCGCACACTGTCAGGTGAGATATTAACCTGAGGCTCTATCTGTTTGATCTGGTGCCACTATTTGATCTTGTCCAACAATCTCCCAGATAACATTGGTAACTCACTTCGTGCCTGTTTGTGGGCCATTGCTTGGGGTAAATTGGCCGCTGCTTTTCATCCACAAAATATATACAGTCTTGCCGATGTGAGAAACTGTCGTATCAAATGCTGCTGGCTTTACAGTGCCTTTCACACTGCTTACAGCTAGGTTGGCTGCTGGGTTGGACTGCAAATTATCATAATTATGTTTGTTATTGAGCCTCATTCACATCGTTGAAATTCTCGAAAGAGCCTCACATGATTTGCAGTGGAGTTCTGTGACTAAGTATTTTGGAGATGAATGTGGCAGCCAATTTGCACTGAGCGGTGACCCACCAATAGTGACAGTGACCAGGTTTACTGTGAGGAATCTTGGTCGGGACACCGGGAGAGAGGAACCCCATTAGGATATGAATAGAGAGGCTGACACCTGGGCCAGGGAGATTTGCAACCTTAAATTTGCATTGAACTTTTCACAGAGATGTAACGCCTTGAAGATGAATTGGAAATTAAATGACTCTTGTTATTGATGTTACCACAGGGGATGGGGGTGGAATGCTGACCTGTTAGTATTTCTCCTGGTTTAAACTCATCCCTAAAGTTTGATTGGGACCAGTTTCGCCCACAAAATTTACAGTCATTTACAGTACATTCTGTGAAGCTCTTTGAGATGCCTAGGAGACGTGAAGCGAGCTATATCAAAATGCAAGGGTTATTATTGTACTATTATTATTACTGTTGTGTAGATCATCGCTGTGTCCCTTGCTCTCTGGGATACTGCAATCTCATCTCTCATGTCTTCAAAATTCGTAAACTCTCTTCATGCTTCTCTTCCTCTCAGTGATTCATGGAGAGAATGGGTTCACTGAGGAGAGAGAGAGAGACTCATGTTTTACTGATGTGAAAGATGCTGGGGGAGAGGGTGGTGCTGGGTGAGAGGGTGGTGCTGGGTGAGAGGGTGGCGTTGGGCAAGAGGGTGGAGGCATTGGTTGCTGTGAGGAGCTAAGCTTATTTCTTCCCCAAACTATAAATTCACTGCGAGCCATTATGCAGATTACTGTGAGGACTCCAAGGTCTGTGTTGTATAAGCGTCTTACACACATATTCCATTAAATACAGTCAATATCCCCAATCCCTCTTCCTGAATGTGTCTCTTGAGTGTGTGAGAGGGAGTGGGGGCAGCAGCTGTTTGCTTATTTGGACGCTGTGTTTTTAGAGAGAGAATGCAAAGCACATAACTTCTGCTAACTGACGCCTGAAATTAAGTGTGCAACATACAGCAGGAGCAGCTCTGGACATGGTCACATTGTCATAAACACAGGGAGAGAGAGAGAGAGGCCTGGAGACAGTGGGGTTATTAACACTGAGCTGTGCGCCACACCAGGCAAAGAAAAATCCTTAATCACTATTCCAAAGGAAACCAGACAAAAATAACAATTATACATCAAACAGGCCAGCCAGGTGTATAGTACTCATCTCTGAGTCAGAAGATTGTGGTTTGAAGCCACCACATTAGGACTTGGAATCACATAAGACTCCCAATGCAGTGTTGGGAGTGTTCTCTGTTGTCAGATTTGTCTGAACGTCTCGTCCCTCGGTTGAAGTGGATGTTAAGGATCCCTTATCACTATTTGAGAACAGAAGGGAGTTTCTCCTGATATTCTGGTCTATAGTCGTCCCCCCATATAAGATTGGTCATTCACTTCATAGTTGTTTGTGGAACATTGCTATGTGCAAATTAGCTGTTGTGTTCGCCAACAAAACATATAGTCACTCCATTATAGTGATATAGTCACTCATTGAGGTTCACAACAACAACTTGCATTTGTATAGTGCCCTCCACATCAGGTGGCATCTCAGAGTGCATAGAGATGTCCTCCTGGGGCAAATATTGTGAGAATGGGAGATATAAAAAGGTGTGAGGGGAGAAGGCAGTGAACCGGACCGAACAGAGAGCCAGCAAAGGTCTGAATAGCCTCCTCGCGTGCTGTGAAAGTCTTGGATTCTCTGCTGGGCATGTGTGTGTATGTGTACGGTGAATGTGATGTTGGTTGTGTATGTGTGTGGACATGATGCTGGGTGTATGTGTGCGGTGCCGTGTGTGTGATGCTCTATGTGTGTGGTGCTGGAAGTGTGTGTGTATGATGCTGGGTGCGTAGCAGCTGTTAGGATGTAGCTGCAGTATGCACTGCCCTGGAGAGCAGGGAGACTCTGGGACCCACTGTGGAGCGAGCTGATAGTGCCAGTCAGCCACAGATGGCAAAGCAGCAGGAGGTGCCAGTCACTGTGTGGAGAACACTGGTGGTTGGCTGTGATGGGCTGATGTACCAGCAGCAATGAAGTCTTACGGCCATGAAGCAGACAAAGTTAATGTATTGAAATAATTGGGAAATGGCACTTGCATGGGGTACAATTGAGGCTGATCACTGACGTTCTACCCCACATCCGTGCCATGACTTGCTCTGCCTTCCCCCACCTCCGCAACATTTCCTGGCTCTGTCACTGTCTCACACTGCCAGCCACCAAAACTCTCATGCATTCATAACATCCAGGATGCATTCATAACATCGAGGCTCGACTATGCAAACTCCCTGCTTGTTTGCCTCTCCAACTCCTCCTCCATAGGCTGCAAATCATCCAGAACTCTGCAGCCTGTGTCTTCTTCCGCACTAGGCTCCTTGACCACATCATGGCAATCCTTGCCCAACTCCACTGGCTTCCCATTACACAAGATACAGTTCAAGATCCTGGTCCTCACCTTCAAAGCCCTCCATTGGTGAATAGGTGGCAGATGGAATTTAATGTGGGGAAGTGTGAAATTATTCACCTAGGTAGCAAAAATAAAAAAGCAAATTATTTTCTGGACGGGGAGATGTTAGATAGTGTTAGTGTACAAAGGGATTTGGGTGTCCTTGTACACCAGTCTCAAAAAGTTCGTTTGCAGGTGCAGCAAGCAACTAAGAAGGCAAACAGCATGTTAGCGTTCATCGCAAAAGGTTTAGAGTACAAGAGTAGGGAAGTCTTGTTGCAACTGTATAGGGCCTTGGTGAGACCGCACCTAGAGTATTGTGTGCAATTTTGGTCTCCTTACTTAATAAAGGACATACTTGTCTTAGCGTAGATTCTGACCTATGAGGATAGGTTGAATAGACTAGGACTGTATTCTCTGGAGTACAGAAGAATTAGGGGAGATGTTTTTGAAACATATTAGATTCTTAAAGGGGTGGATAAAGTAGACAGTGAGGGATTGTTTCCCCTGGTAGGAGAATCTATAACCAGGAGTCATAATCTTAAAATTAAGGGTCAGCCTTTTAGAACAGAGTTCAGGAAATATTTCTTCACTCAAAGCGTAGTGATTTTATGGAATTCACTACGCCAGAAGGCTGTAGATGCTCAGTCCTTGAACATTTTCAAGGCTGAGACTGATTTTTTAAAAATAGAGGGATATGGGGATAGGGCAGGTAATTAGAGTTAGGTCAGAAGATCAGCCATGATCTTATCAAATGGAGGGGCAGGCTCGAGGGGCCGAATGGCCTACTTCTGCTCCTATTTCTTATGTTCTTATGACCTCACTCTCCCTAACTCTGCGAACTCCTAACCCCCTAACAACCTTCCCACTCCCTCCTCCTGCTTCACACACCTACCTCACCTGCCCACCATTGGCAGGCAGACCTTCAGCCACTCTGCCCCCACCCTCTGCAGTCCCCGCAGTCCCTGCACCTCAACCCAATTCTCACTTCCTTCAAGACCCGCTTCAAGGCCCTCCTCTTTGACCATGCTTTAGATCAACTTCCTTCCCCTCCTAATCCCTATCCCCCAGCTCGAGTCCAGAATACTGTCTGTCCAGCTCCTTGGGATGTCCTCCTAACGTAAAAGGTGCTATACAAATGTCATTTTGTTGTTGTTGACAGCCCACAACTCAGTCTCATTTTAGCCTGTAGGACCATTTGCCCTAAATTTAAGATTAGTAATAATAATCCCTGCATTTGATGTAGCACCTTATCAGGTCGCCGAGGCGTCTCAAGTAGCTTCATAGGATGTATTGTAAAGTGAAGTGACTGCGTATTTTGTGGGTGGAACACAGCAGCCAATTTTCACACAGCAATATCCCACAAACAGCCATGGAGTGAGTGTGACCAATTTTATTTGGGGATTGTTGGCCAAAGAAACTCCCTTTTTCGGATAGTGCTATGGGATCTTCAACCTCCAGCTGTGGCAAAAGGGACCCTGATTTAATGTCTGACCTCCGACAATGCCAAAACCGCCAATACTGCATTGGAGTATTACTTTGCGCGACATGGGGCTTGAACCCACCAACCTTCTGACCCAGAAGCAAGAGTGCTATTGTGTATTGTGCAGACCTGTGTAAAATATTTGAATTCTGATGTGGAAGACAGTTATTTTCTAAGAATAATTATTTCCAAATCAAGCCGTTATCTTTAAGGAGCTTGGGACATCCTCCAGGTGTTAAAAATGGGCTATGAAAATGTTAATTTGTATTATGTTCTGTCAATTTTATTCATTTTCCATAATCTTAAATTTGCTGGAAATGGTTCAAGTGTAATCTCCGCCTGGGATATTGTTCCCCTGGGAGGTGTGCTCAGCCCTGAGGCCTGAGGGCAGACAGAGACTTCTGCCATCTGTCATACAAGATTGTACAATGCTACGTCCACAATTACACTGTGTGGAACTGCACAACAATTCAAGGCTATCACTTCATATAAACACTCGAGTAAAAATGATGTTCCAGCAGGGAATGGGATTAAGAGTAGAGAGTTCCAAAGGTGGAGCAAGCATGAGCACAGACACGATGGGGAGAGAGCAGAGAATGGGATTAGAAGTCTCAAAGCGCTTCACAGTATTTACTGTAAAGTGAAGAGAGCAGACAGGGCATCAGAAATAGACAGGGTGTGTACCATTTCGCTTTAAAATTGAAGGTAGCATTAGATTGTAATTGGGAAGCCGTCTTGGTGAAAACATAAAATTTAACGAATGTAAGAATTTTCCACAATCGAACATTCAATTTAAAAATGGAATTGCTGAACCTGTCGCTGAGTGTGGAACGTGCAATAATTAAATGTTATCAGCCAACAAAAATAACTCTCCTCTCAGGGAAGGAACTCTGCCCATTGTCATTCAGAACAAGACTCAAACTCAGACACTTGCAGCTCAGATCTGATTGAGATCACCTGCACTCACTGGATTGGCTGGAGTGGGTTGGCTGGGCTGGAGTGAACGTGGGTTGGTGGGGGTAGGGCAGAGCATGGTGGTGGGGGGGGGTGCTGTAGGCCTGGTCTGATTGCGTGTAGAGTGAAAGCTTTGTAAGTGTGGGAACAGTTTTGTGAGGTGGACAATGGGAGTGAAGAGGTTTTTTTTCCCTGGGGTGGGGGGATGGGGGGAAGTCATTATTTAACAGCCGGGAGGGTCAGAGTTCACGGGAGCTTCCACCATCGGAAATGAGCTTAAGCAGCGCTGAGCATCTCATTGATCTGGGCTCTTGTCTGTGCTCAGCTGGGCTCAGTCTGGAGGAGGCAGCCTGCGCTTAATGAGTGCACTGAGCTGTTCCCTCGCACCAGCACAAATTGTTTGAGACTTTCCCCGTGACTGTCCTGCTTCCGTTCCTCCCCCCACCCCCCCCCCCACCCCCGCCGCTCCCCCCCCCCCCCCCCCACCCCCCACCCAGAGCTCAGCCAAGAGAAAGAAAGAACATGTATCTGTCAATTACCTTACAACAAGCTAATCCGCGTTCAGAACTGTAGGCAGGCAGTCAATAGTGAATATGGCCAGCACTGATCACACAGTGAACGTCTCAAAGCACTTTATAGACAATGGGAATTTCCCAGAGAAGAGGAAAGGGGCTCAGAGTTTGATAACGTGGAATAAGAACATGGATAATAGGCAAACTTTAAAGGGAAGATTTAATATTTATAGTAATCTGCGTTTCATATGGCACCTTATCATGTCGTCAAGATGTCTCGGACGAGCTTCACACGATTTACAGTAAAGCACATTAATGGTGTTTTGTAGGCGAACCCGGTAGGACACTGCACACAGCAATGTCCCCCAAAACAGCCATGAAGTAACTGAACGATTAGTTTTAACTGAGTGATTGGTGACCAGGGCATTCAGTCACTGTTGACTAGGGATTCCATCTCTTTTCAAATAGTGCGATAAAGTGTTTAACATCCCGCTGAACAGGTAGACAGGACCTTGGTTTAAAATCTCATGCAAATGATAATCCTTGCATTTGATATAACGCTTTTCATGTCTTCTAGACATCTCAAAAAGTGCTTCACAGAATACAACAACAAAAACTACACTTGTATAGCACCTTTCACGTCAGGAGGACATCCCAATATACTAGAATATATTGTAAAGTGAATTGACTGTATATATGTGGGTGAACCGTGGCAGCCAATTGGGCACAGCAGTGTCCCACAAACAGTCTTGGATTGAAATGGAGCTCCTGTGGCTTAGTGATCTGGGGTCTCGTCTGCCTGATCAGATGGAAGTTAAAGATTCCATTCCGCCATTCGAACAGTGAAGAGAGTTTCTCTCTCCCAGTGTCCAGGCCAAATTCACACCATGGCTGTTTGTGGGACATTGCTGTGCGCAATTGGCTGCCGATTTCACCCACAAAATAGTCACTCCACTTTACAGTATAGCCTGAGAAGCGCTTTGAGGTGTCTTCATATATTTATTTAAAAAAATGTGTTTGTGTATATACATATATATAATACGTTCCTGAAAATCTCCGTGGTTAGTAAAACCGCGGTTGGAAAATGCAGGGCTCTATGGGAAACATGGGGATAGGGGGAGTAAGTTTGCTTGTCCTTGAACTAAACACAAAAAAATTCACGTTATTTACCTAAATCCTAATGATGATGATGGGGGAGGTGGTTCTTATGTGAAAGAGGGGCCCTGCGCACCCTCATCCTCTGCCTCCTCCTCCAGATCATAAATCACTGATGAGTGCGAGTGGGGTGGATGTGAAGAAGGTGTTGTGGGTTGTGACACCGAGGGGGGTGGATGCGGAGAAGCGACATCGTGGCTGGTTGTTTGCGACATCGCAACTGGGTCCTAGCGCCAAACGCTAGTGTTAGTGTTAAAATCTGTGGATACGCAAAACCCACTGCTGTGATTAACAGTGGTTGTCGCAACGAGCCAACCGTAGATACCACGGTTGGGGAGGGGTACCTGTATATATAATATACGCATGTCTCCTTGAATTAGGTTCTCTCTCTCTTTCTCTCTCTCTCTGTGGTCTTTAATCCAGGACAGAGAATGAGCAGGTTACTGTGATTCAGTGACACCTAAGCTACCCAAATTAGAAGTGGAGTAGCGGGTAGACCATAAAAGTTAGTGGGATGGAGTTTGTAACAGCACTGAATATTAAAGCTTGTGATATTTATACAAGGCTTTGCTGGGGCCACTGTTGGAATGCTACACATACTTACAGAGAGCACATCAGTACCAAAAACAGAAACAGCTCAACATTTTTGTAGGATCTTATCACATTAACTGTGAAGTGTAGTGACTTTGTATGTGTGCACGGCAGCCAATGTATACACAGCAATATCTAATAAACGGTGAATGACCCAATTTTATTTGGGGGATTGTTGGCCAGGACACCAGCAGAGAGAAACACCTTTTTTTTAATAGTGGCATGGGAATATTAACGTCTCATCTATAGGATTGCATCTCTGACAATGCAGTATTCCCCCCGCCCCCACCTCACTCCACGGCACTGTATTGGGATCTGATCGCAGATAGGATCTTAATATATATCTGTGATGTGAACTCCTGCACCCTCTGACAGTGCAGCACTGCCAGCACTGATGTCCACAGCCACCTGATGTGAGAATAATAATAATCCTTGTGTTTAATATAGCGCTTTTCACGTCTCCTAGACGTCTCAAAAGGCTTCACAGATTATACTGTAAAGTGACTTGACTGTATATTTGCGGGCAAAATGCGGCAGCCAATTGCTCACAGCAGTGTTCCACAAACAATCGTAGATTGAATTGACCAATTTATTATTTATTGTTTTTTTGGGGAGAGATTATTGTTAGGCATGTAGAGTAAGGAAACTTGCAGAAGGTTTCGCCTGGAATCGAACCCAGGTTTGTCGCTTGTCAGGCGAGTGCTCTAACCACTGAGCTACAGGACTCCAATTGGTCGCTCAAGGTTACGGAGACTGCCACACGAGGCCGTGCCAGTCTCCGTAACCTACATGTCCCTCAGTAAATTAGTACCAGAATCTTCGCTGTGACCCTCAAGATGGGTTCAGAATGGATCACACAGAGGGGAGCAAAGACGTTGTGAGAAAACTTTTTTCACCGGAACAAACAGGGTTAAGGAAGTCCCAAACGCAGGTCGTCAACATTCTGCAATGTTTAGAGATGATAGATTGTGAACGGTTCACTGGTTGGTGAATCTTTTACACGGGGCATAATCCAGACAGTCAGTAGAAGGATTAAACGGGAGAGGAGAAACAATATCCACACAAGGTAAGCAGAATTTTAGAGCTTTCTGTCACAAGTAGCTGCCGAAGCTGAGGCCACAACTCGCATTTATATAGATCACAAGTTAGGTTTGGATAAAGAAGGAGGTTTCTCTCCCGGTCAACAATCCATCAAAATAAAACTGGTCACTCACTTCTTGGCTGTTTGCTGGACGTGATTGCCATGTGAAAAATGGCTGTCTTCCACAGTAAACCCCTGAGTACTCAGCCTTGGCTTAATGTGTTACTGCCACTTCAGTCAGTGGGGATCTAACCTTTTTGGTTGCTGGAAGGCAGATTCCCTATTAGAGAAAGGCCCATGGGCCGCGTCCGACCCAAGACCATTTCCAACATTACGATTCCCCCACTCCCTCCCTCCCTCCCTCCCTCCCTCCCTCCCTCCCTCCCTCCCTCCCTCCCTCCCTCCCTCCCTCCCTCCCTCCCTCCCTCCCTCCCTCCCTCCCTCCCTCCCTCAGCAGCACCCAGAGCCATTACTTCAGTCAGGAAAGGAAACCCATCTTTCATCAACTACGTTAGAAACCAACCACAGGCTCCTGCAGATCTGCCCCTGCAGATAGTGACCAATGTTTGGGAGAGTGATTGGGAGAGGGGGGGACACAGGTGAGAAAGAGAGGGGAGGGAAGAGAGGAGGAGTGGGGAGCTCCTGAGCGGAGTGAGCTCCATGGTGGGCTGAATGACCTCCTCTACTTTGCAGCAGTTTCTCATGAATCTTTAGACTTTTTCTCAGGGGAACGTTCTCCCGATGTGAAAGCCACTCTATAAATGCAATTTTGTTGTTGTTGTTTAGCTATCACATTGCTGTGCGTTCCCACACAGACCACAGGGAGGTTAATTGCATGTTCACATACAGGCATTTGCAGGATTAATATCATGGTACACCTGCTGCCTTGTACAGTGCTGAGCGCAAACACCCATGGGTATGGGCTGGATCAACTCCTGTCAATATCCCAGGATATTATGTCATGCATACAGAATGGGGCTGTGCTCGCCTTACAAGCGTGAGACCTGTGTTCGAATCCAGGCAGATCAGGGCGAAACCTTGGGCAAGTTTCCTTACTCCACACACATGCCTAATAATAATCCATCCTAATATAAAACACAATAATAAAAATTGGTCATTTCAATCCACGACTGTTTGTGGAACACTGCTGTGCGCAATTGGTTGCTGCATTTTGCCCACATATATACAGTCAATTCACTTTACAGTCAATTCACTCCTCTGTGAAGGACTTTGAGAAGTCAATAAGATGTGAAAAGCACTATATCACATGCAAAGATTATTATTATTATTATTATTATTATTGTTGTGGTGGGAATGTGGACTCTGGAGATGGGAAGTGACTGTGTATCTTGTAGGCGAACGCCACAGCCAATTTGCCCACAAACAGCCAAGGGCAATGTTTCTTGCCACATTCCATAGCTGACAACTGTGCTAAACTGTCCTGGCCTGAACCACTCTTCATGGCATCCTGCAAACTGCTCCCAATATTGCAACAGTGACACTGACAGCGAGAATAACAGCGACTCCCAAGATCTACACGCTCGTGTTCACATCCACTCACTCCCTAGCACCTCCCTAACTCTCTGACTTCCTCATTCCCCAATCCACCAACCGGGGCCTCTGCTTGACTGGCAGTGGCCTCCTGCTCATCTGCCTCCCACGATTGGAGGTTGTGCTTTTAGCCACTATGCCCCCAAACTCTGGAATGCTCTCCCTCAGTCCCTCCACCTTATACCCTCTCTCCCAATTTTCAGGGCATATCTGAAGGCCCTTCTTCTTGACAGGCAGGCCCTAGCGCTGCCGTGCCCCCTTTTCACCCGCTGGTGAACGACATTATAGCGAACATTGCGACGTTAAATGGATATATGTTCCAGCCCTCCCACTCCGCTATTATTGGTGAGGTCTTCAGCCTTTCCTCCCCTAAGCACTGAGACTCCATCCCAGAGGCCCTCTGCCTCACTCTCTCTGTAGCCTCCTTGAAGGCCAGTCTCAAGACCTTCCTCTTTGATCATGCTTCTGTGCATTATGATATCTCTCTACCCTCCACTCCTCTTGATTTCAACACTCAGCTCGGGTGGCAACCCTTAACTGTCCAATGCCTGGGAATATCCTTTTGACATGGAAAGCTGACCAGTAATTTTGTAATAAATGTAATTTTGTTGTTGTTGATGTACAGTTCACCTACAAAACACATGATCACTACACTTTCGGTGAATCCTGCAAAGCCCTTTGAGACATCATCCTGACCTGAAAAAATGCAAGAATTACTATCAGAATTATTATTCTCACTGTTATGGGACCTTGCTGCACACAAATTGGCTGCAGGGTTGGCCCACAAAACCCTATATATTTTGGGAAGGACATGTTTGCTGGGCTATGGGGAAAGAGTGGGATTGATTTATACAGCTCTTTTCAAAGAGTCGCACAGACATGATGGGCTGAATGGCCTCCTTCAGTGCTGTATAATTCTATGATTCTATGTTAACAGTAAGTCCTGGTGAATCTCAGAGATGTTTTGAGGTATGGTTCAGATGGACGGATTGTTTTTGTTACAGAGTGCGGGGAAGGGTCTCTCTCCGCTGTCTCCATATGGTGAGGACACGCATGAGTTAGAGTCAGGCAGAGACAGCAGATGGAAATCGACTACCACAGGATGAGATATTAGGCCATTGAAACCCTGAAGGATTCCCATTGAGGAGAATTCAGCCGTGACAATGGGGAGTTGAACCACGACACTGTCATTAGTGTGCGTGAGACGCATTCTGTGATACGCTGTCTGTCGCCTCTGCCAACTCCACAACATATGAGCAGAATCCCCCGAGGACCCCCCACTCTGTCAGCCCCATGCCTAAGCTCCCATAGCCGCAGCGCTGGCATGTGCCAGCCTCTTCCCTCCCCCAGTGCAGGCTGCATTAAATCAGTGTGCAGCTCTCGGCAGCTCTCCAGGCCAAGCTGACCACATGCTGGCAACACGGTGCCCATCGCAACAGCCAGAGCAGTGATGGTGCTCTGTGATATTACCTAGAACTGGGAGTGGGGGGCACTCAGTGTGGAGCTGATCACTAGGTTTGTCATCATGTCCTAGGGTCTCAGGCCCCCTGGGCAGGGACACCAATCCCGCTAGCCTCTTTGGAGAGAGAGAGGGAATTTATGAGCGAGTGGATTGGGTAGTGAGTGAGTGGCCAGTTAGTGAGTGACATTACTGGGTGAGTGTGTGAGTGAGTGTTAGCCAGTTAACTAGTTAGTTAGTTGGTTGGTTGGTTGGCAGGTGACCGAGCGGACAAGCAGACTGACGGGTATGTGGGTGAGTGTTGGTTATTTGGTGTGTGTTAGTTACTGATCAGCTTAAATAAATGCTAAGGAAAAAAATGGGTAATCCGAAATTATCACAAAAGGTGTGACATGTCAAAAAATGTGGGAGGATCATCGTCAGGGCATACGGGCATGTTGCCGAAGTAAGAGATTTGTACACAAATGCACGTAGCAAAATAAATAAAACTAGTTAGCACAAATTCACCTTAAAAAGTGATCTTGTGGCAAGCTGGACAGCACTGGGAGCTAAATAATGCAGGCTATTAGATCTTTAGAAAAGACGGAGACATTGGAAAAGGCAGAGGAGTAGCAATATTGATAAAAGGATACCAATACAGCAGTGGAAAGGAAAGATTTCAGGCAGGGCAGTCACATAGTGGACACACTGTGGGTAGAATTAAGGAACAGCAAAGGAGGTAAGTCTCTGTTGGGAATAGTCTATAGACCTCCAGAGAGTTGTGATGTACTGCAGTAAGAAAATGTATGAATACAGAGATCAGGGAAGCATGTAACAAAAGCAATGTAGTTATAATGGCAGATTTTAATTTTCACACAGAATGAAAGACGCAGGACACCTTAGGTAGTAAAGGCAACACATTTCTAGAATGTATCCAGGACAGTTTTTTGGGCTGAATTGTTTGTGGGTAAATCTACAGATGAACATTGCAAAGTACGTACAGTATTCAAAAAGAATGGATACAGTACAGAACAAGTATATACCTCTAAAGTGCAAAAGCTCAAATTGTGTAGTTAAGCAACCATGGTGGACAAAAGAGGTTAGAGACTGTATCAAGTTAAAAGAAAAAGCTTATTCAAATACAAGAATAAGTGGGAATGCAGAGATCTAGGAGAACTACAAAAGGCAACAAAGGGATACAAAGAAAGTTTTTTAAAAAGGATCAAAAAGGTAGTATGAAAATAAACTTGGAGGGATATTAAAACCAACAGTAAAAGCTTTTATAAATATATTAAGAGAAAGTGAATGGTCAAGGGGAATGTGGGTCCGTTAAAGAGAGATGTAGGTGAGACTTTAACAACAACAAAGTTTAACAACAAAATTACATTTCAAGAGCGCCTTTCATGTCTCGAGGGCATCCCAAGGCGTCGAAATGGAAAATAAAGACATGGCAGACTTGTTAAATAAATACTTTGCTACCAGTTTTACAGTAGATGATGAGGACAGAATACTAGCCATACAGGGGAACCTAAAAATAAGTTAAAGAGAAATGCTTAATAAAATTAATATAATTTTTTAAAAATGATAATGGAGAAAATAGTGAGACTCGAAATAGACAAATCTTCAGGACCTGATAGTTTCCACCCCAGGGAATTAAAGGAATTAGGAGAGGAGATTGCAGATGCATTCATCATAATTTTCCAAAGCTCACTAGATTCGAGAATTGTGCCCTTAGATTGGAAAATTGAGAATGTCACCCCTTAAACCTGTCAGTTTAACTCCTTTGTAGGGAAAATACTGGAATGTATTGACAGGGATAGAGTGACTGAACATTTGGACAGGTATGAGCTTGTCAAAGAGAGTCACCATGGGTTTGTGAAGGGTGGGTCGTGTCTGACTAAATTGATAACATTTTTTAAGGAGGCCACTAAAATGGTGAATATGCGAATGTCTATGGATGTCATTTATATGAAGTTTCAGAAGGCATTTGATAATGTTCCACGCAAAAGATTATTAGTGAAAATGGAAGTGCATGAAATCGGAGGTACAACAACAACAACAAAATTACATTCGTAATCCTCCTGCCTTTCACATCAGGAGGACGTCCCAAGGCGCAGAACAGTTAGAGGGTGGGAACCGAGCATGGTGTGTGGGTGGGGTTTTGGGTGGATAACCTTGTGACATGGCTGGGCAATTGGTTGGGAGACAGGAAACAGAGTAGGGATTCACGGAATGTTCTCTAATTGGCGGAACATGACAGGTGGTCTGTACTGGGACCGCAATTATTTGCCATATACTGTATTAATTACTTGATAAAGAAATAGAAAGTTTTATATCCAAGTTGGCAATGCGAAACTGATTGGAGACTCGATACGTAGTGTAGATGGGAGTAGGAGATACAAAGGGACTTAGCCAGTGGGCAAAGCTGTGGCAGACAGAGTGCAGTGTAGGTGAGTGTGAGGTCATCCACAGTGGACTGAAAAAAGATAAGGCAGAATACTTTCTTAATAGGGTGAAGAATATTAAGAGCTGTGGACGAGCAAGGGATTTGTGCGTCTGTATCCACAAATCACTAAATCCTAGTTCCCAGGTGCAAAAAGTAATCAAAAAGGCAAATAGAATGTTGGCCTTTACCTCAAGAGGCCTGGAATGCAATGGGGAAGAATTATGCTTCAGCTATATAGAGGGTTAGTCAGACCCCATCTGGAGTACTGCGTTCAGTTTTGGGAAACACACTACAGGAAAGATATTGGCCCTGGAGGGGTGCAGAGAAAATTCACCAGAATGTTACCAGGCCTAAAAGGGTTAAGTTACGAGTAAAGGCTGCTTAAACTTGGATTGTAATCCCTTGAGTTTAGAAGGTTGAGGTGTGATTTGATTGAGGTATTTAAAATGATAAAGGAATTTGATAGGGTAGATACAGAGAAGCTATTTCCTCTGGTAGAGGAATTTAAAACAAGTGGACCGCAACGGTTTTTAATCCACAAAACACCACGTAGATTAATTTAGTACTTTAATTCAAATGTTACAAATTGACTTCTATCAGAACAACCTCTTTCCACTCTATTCCAAATTCCCCCGGTGACTTTTCCCATAATCCTTTTAGACTTGTTTCAGTCAATTGCCAATTATCCCATTAGGGCAATATGCAACAGGGGTATAGTCTTAAAATTAAAACCAGGCCACTTAAGAGTGAAACCAGGAAGCATTTTTTCCACTCAAAGGTTGGTAGATCTATCCACACCTTCAACAGTGAGATTGAGAGGTTGAGTGAGATTTTTCGGTGTATTAAGGGATATGGGGAGAAAGCGGGAAATTGGGATTGAAAGGATTGGAGTCCAATTAATCAGGCTCGAAGGGCTGAATGGCCTACTCCTGTTCCCTTCTTAGTTATTGTTTGTTAGTACTGTACAGTAGTTTTGTGAGTTGGTGGGTGGGTTAGCAAGTGATGGAGGTGATTTGTATGTACTCAGTATCAGTCCAGTGCAGTATGACTCAGCATGCAGGGCATTTTCACAGCAGGCAGAAAAAAGTTTTTGACACGGTAAGTGGATGGCTAGTCAAACTCCGAGCCAAGAACAAATAGTTTCTAAATGATTTTCCTGCAATAATCACTGATGTGGAACAGAACCCAGCAAATAGGGAAGGAACAGTCAGTAAACATCAATCAGACTGTCCCACCCTGACCAATGTTCCTCACATCGCCCTTCCCACCCCACCACCCAAAGGATTAGTTGAGGTACAAATAAGCCATAATCTAATTAATTAGTGGAACAGGCTCGAAGGGCTGAATGGCCTCCTGTGTTCCCTCAGCACATGGCAAGCAAAGGTCCCATTACTCCCTCCACCCCTCCCCCCACCTTAGGAATCTGGCTCCAGCCTGAGAGATTAGCTACTTGGAAACTTGCTATTAATAACTCCCAAAAAGATGATTGCTGACTTTTTTTTAAAAAAGACTTAAAATATCTTTTTGTGCTTGATAAGAATTCCTTGCATTTGAAATTGCGCCAGCAACATCCAAATGCACTTCACAGGGCAATTGCTGTCAAGTGTAGTGACTGTTTTTTGTAGAGATGATAGCGGCACCATTTTGCAGGCAACGATGTCTCACAAACAGCCCGCTGATCGCTAGTTGTTGGCTTGGGTAAGTGTGAGATTAGGACAGTTCGTTCTCCCCACCCCAATTTTTAAAAAGTTCAAATCCTCAAAAGATAAGGTTACACAGTACCAAGAAATCAGGATACTGACAGCACCCACCTCCCCTCCCAGTGAATAACCAATGCTTTTCCTCAGGTGGATTGTCTCCTCTGGGACATCAGAGGAGAGAAACTCTCTTGCATCAAATGCAAAGATAATTAATTATTAAATAGAGCCAAGTTAGGGACTCAGGAGTAGATCGGACATAGCCCTCTGTTGTAGCTCGAAGTTGAGTAACTGGTGTCAGCACAAAGCGAGCATTCTGCAGACTTGAATGTGGCTCTTTGTAAAGGTGCTGTGTAAAACAAGTCTCTGGCTGGTGCGGGAGGCAATGAGAGACGCAGTGTGAATGGAAGCAGCCTTACCGGCAATGCCAAGTGCCGTGGGCAGCTTTAAACCCGAAAGCTCGGCAAATATTAGGTCAGCTGCCCGTGTTACTCACTGGCTTTGAGGTGCAACTTAGGTTAGTTCCCTGGAACTAAAGGCAGCTCTGAGATACTCTGTGTTCTGTGATCAAACACAGAGCAGCTTGTTTATTGGTATAAAATTAGGTAAGGTGGGAATTCCACAGACTCGCTCACACCCAGATCTAAAGTTTAAAATGTCTCAAATATGTTCAGTCTGCAGGAAGAATAACTTAATTCACTTCAATCAAAGAGCGTGTTTCCAGTAAAAAGTGTTCCCAGTGACTCGCACCATGTGTAAGAGAGTGGCGCAATGCTTGGGGGTTTCAGTTTGGGAACATTAACCCTTTCACCACAACTCTCAATTCCCCTCTGCTCATTGTCAGCCTGGCTCAGTTGGTAGAGCTCTCGTCTCTGAGTCAGACGATTGTGGGTTCAAGACCCATGTCATGACATGGAATCACATAGTCTTCACAACAACAAAATTACATTTGTAAAGCACCTTTCATGGCGGGAGGACATCCCAAGGCGCTGAACAGTCGGGGATTTAGATGACACTCCAATGGAGCACTGGAAGCGTGTTACATTGTCGTAGGTACTGCCCTTTGGATGAGATGTTAAGCCAAGGTCCTGTCTCCCATAGCACCTTTAGCTGTTTGTGGGACACTGCTGTGAGCAAACTGGTTGCCGCATTTCACCTATAAAATACGCACTCAATCCACTTTATAGTATATCCCATAACATCTCGCTGATATGATAAGGCACAATATCAAATGCAAGGAATATTATTATTATTACAGTCCTGTATATATAAGGACTGGATTAATTCCCTACATCTCTACCTTGTATCCCTGGACCCCTTCCTTCCATTTTTCACTCCCACGTACAACACTAATCCTGACTAATAGCTACGTTTAATAATTTCACCCACAAAATACACAGTCACTCCACTGTAAAGAATATTCTGTGAAACATTTGAGATGTCTCACTGACATGATAAAGCACTATATCAAATGCAAGTAGGATTATTATTTTTGCGTTATGATAAAGTGACTCAACAACAATAATATTACACTTGTATAGCACCTTCACGTCAGGAGGATGTCACTCTCATCACATCATTAAATTTACTGGGTAGTGACACTATTTTGTAGACAAACTTGACAGCTAATTTGCGACATAGAAGTCAATGACCAATTTTATTTAGGAGACTGTTGGCCAGGATACCGGGAGAATAACCCTTCTCTTTTCAAATTGTGTCGTGAGATCTTTTAACATCCACCTGGACATGCAGATGGGACCACAGTTTAACGTCTCAGCCAAATGTCGGCACCTTCATTGGGTTACACGTACCAAGGTTAATTAAAAATGTTATAATAGTTCAACAGGATCAAAATGGTAATACAGTACTTGCAAACAAGAAGTAGAGATCTCCCAGTTTAAGAACACAATTCACCAGCCATAGAACAGCTTCTATAGGTTTTTTAGATTCAGGATGTTTTTTTTAAGACAAATTTGTTCTCACACATAATTTCAAGTTTATGGGGATGGGGGAGAGAGGAAGGGGTTAATAGGTTCAACTGGCTCCAAAGTTATCATCCAACTTAGCTCCTATTAACCCTGTAAGCCAATGCCATCTTGAGTATGGTGGTCCTAGCTGGATAAGTAGTGGGAAAGCTTGCCAGACACTGCTCTCAATAATAAGCTACTGTATATCGTTTTAGTAGTTCAGATACCAGCAGTCCCCCAACCATACTCTAGGTCCCCAAGCCATGGTTCTTGTCAACCTGCACTAATACTCTCCAGGATTGGGTAAGCAGGGCGTGTCCCATCAGGAGAGAATGCGCATTCCATTCCAGATACAAAACTTTCCATGTGTAGTTTCCAGGCAGTATGCATGGAACTCGGCCTGGTTTGGATACTTGAGAATGATGATAGGTTGCTGCATGTGTCAGACAACAGTTGACCAGAAACAAAAAGGTAACCATATCCTGTTAATTCCCTTCTGTGTAAAGAAATACCTGCCTGTGTCTGTCTTGATCCGACCTTCACATTCCTGAACCTGTGCCCTCCTCTACTGCTGTCTTGCTCTCTGAAAGTTCTTTATTGTTCAGGGTTGATGTTCTCAATTCTGCTCAAGTGCTTTCCAGCCGACTCAACATCTGAGCTGGGGCGGGGGAGGCGAGGTGGGGGAGCAGTTTGCAAGTCTTGTGTTGCCTTCTGTGAGGCAGAGAGGGTAATATACTTTGTGCTTGTTGGTTTACAGATCTGTGAGTGTGACACGAGGGCAGTGACAGAGCCACCAGTGCAGGGGGGATGCACCTGTACGAAGATTTGAAGAAAACAAATGGTGAGAAAGGGTTTGTTAATTGGGCAGCAGGAGCTGAAACAAGCTTCAGAGATGCATTTTTCCTCATCGCTCCTTCCAACCTATGGAAGATTTTGCACCGAATATGGCAACAGATCATTATCTGCCATGAAAATGGTGACAGTCACAAATGGTCAGGACATCTAGGCATCACTGAAGCCTGATTGGGGGTGCTTGTGGAGGGAGTGAAATGACAGGAAAACTGGGAGGCAACAACTCTTTCAACGGCCCTCAACAGAAAAGGGAGGTTGGAGATGGACCGGTAGCTTGAAAGCTGTGAAGCATCGAGGGAAAGTTTCTTCAGAATGGGGGTGATAGTGGCTGTTTTGATGTGGGCTTGAACCCACAACCTTGTGACGAGAGTGCGTCTGATTGAGCCAGGCTGACATACATTTGAAAAGAGAAGATAGTTTCTCTCTCCTGATGTTCTGGTCAACAATCCCCCAGATAATTTGGGGGGGGATTTTTGTGGGACGTGTACTAATTGGCTCCCCAGTTTCCCTGCAAAATACACAGTCACTGCATCTCACAGTAAACTCTTTAAGATATTTGGACGTGATAGGACATTTTGTCATGCACAAGGGTTATTATAATTATTACACCTTCTAATTATTATGTATATTGTCTCATATGTGGTATTATCTTAGTGAATGTACACTGCCCCCTCATCATCTCTATGACATCCTTTCTGTAACAGGCTGTCCAGAACTGAATACAAAATACTTCAGCTATAGCGGAACCAAGCATCCTTGCTTATTGTTAAAGCCTGAATTCTGTCCATTTTGAAAGATTTTTGTTTCTGTTTTCAAGGCTGAGGCAGATAACATGCGATTAACCACAGACCTCAGATAAAACCACAGTTCTTCTCAGTAACTAGGAAGCTCCGTCTCAGCCCTGCACTCTCCCCAGGACAGTTGAGTTCTAGTAACAGCCTGACACAGTGGTGTTGAGTCAGAAGATTGTGGGTTCAAGCCTAACATTGGGACTTTTAACTCATCATCAAGGCTGACATGCAGTGTAGTGCTGGAGTGGTGCAAATGGAATGGGGTCTTATCAAAATAATAATCCTAATAATAATGTTTATTATATTACTTTATCACAACGTCTCAAAGTGCTTCACTGGTTATATTGTAAAGTATTTTGGGGGGCAAAACGCCACAGACAGCCATGCAGTTAGTGACCATAGAGTTATTGGGAGTTAGTTTATTTGGGTAGATTGTTGACCAGGACACCAATAGAGAGAAACTCTCTTCTCTTTTCAAATAATGCCAAGGGGTCTGTGATGTTCACCTGAACAGTTAGTTGGGACTTTGGTTTAACATCTCATCCAATGGATGGCTTGAAGTTATTCACAGGTAGAACAAAATGCCTTATAGGAAGCTCTGAAATAAAATAATCCCCTTAAATTTGGTAGAGTGCCTTTCATGTCAGGAGGATATCTTGAAGCGCTTCGCAGCAATAATCCCACAAACAACTACGAAGTGAGTGATCAATTGTATCTATGCGAGTCTCAGCCAGGACACTGGGAGAAACTTCTTTCTCTTTTCAAATAGTCCCATGGGATAATTCACATACACCTGAATAGAAACACAAGGGCCTCGGTTTAATAATAATAATATTCCAACGGTTTAATGTCTCATCTAAAGGACTGCATCTCTGTCAATGTAGTGCTCCTCCAGCACTGCACTGGAGAGCCAGCGTTGACTGAGCTCAAAGGTGACCTGTGGCTTTAACCCAAAACTTTTCTCTCCAACTGAGCCAAGGTGACACTAATTAGTAATGTAGGAACAGGTGGAGTTTAGCACCCTGAGCTCTCAGTCCAGGCTGACAATCCTGCACAACACTGAGGGGAGTACTGCATCATTGGAAGAGCTTGGAATGAGAGGTTAATAATAATAATAATAATCCTTGCATTTTGATATAGCGCTTTTCATGTCTTATAGACGTCTCAAAGCGCTTCACAGAATATATTACAAAGTGAATTGACTGTTTATTTGTGGGCGAAACACAGCAGCCAATTGCGCACAGCAGTGTCCTACAAACGTGGATTGAAATGACCAATTTATTATAGGGTTTTTTGGGGCACGGATTTTTAGGTGCTTGGAGTAAGGAAACATGCCCAAGGTTTCACCCTGACCTGCCTGGATTCGAAAGACAAGTCTCACGCTTGTAAGACGAGTGCTCTAACCACTGAGCTACAGGACTCCTGTTTGTTAAACTGAGGTCCCATCTGCTGTTTAAATTAAAGGTCCTGTGACGCTGATGGAAAAAGAGAAAGGAGTTTTTCCCAGTATCCTGGCCAATGAATCACTGATAAACATCCTTCACATTTCTGCATTGTTAGGCCGAGTTTACCAAAAAATACAGTCAGACGACTCACACAAATTCCGCTGGTTCACGCTCCAAAGTGCTTTGATGTGTGATATACAACAACAAAATCACATTTATAAAGCATATATATAACAATTATTTTTCTGCACTAAAACCATAGAAATTTGCAGCACAGAAGAAGGCCATCCGGCCCATTGTGTCTGTGCCGTTTTCTCAAGAGCAATTTTTAAGGCCCATTTCCCTGCCCATTATGCGTCCCTTCCAGGGTGTCATTTACTTTGCTTCTCAGCCCAGGCCTCTCACACTCAGTACAGCTCAGTAGCTGACTGTGGGAGGCTGCCTCACCTAAGCAACTCTGACTCGGTCCAGCTGCAGAGGAGACAATGAAGTGGGGGGAGGGTTGGTCTGCGAACCTGATGCAGGCAGCTCATACTCTGAGATGACAAACTAACATTCAAATAGGATACGATTTCAACAATATAACTTTTTTTGTAATTATCCCTTCTCCAATATTCTTCCCCACGCCCCCACACTTCTGGATCCCCTCCACTGGGGCAAGGAAATGGGCCTGATAGGATTGTTCAGAGCTGGAACAGACATGATGGGCTTTATGGCATCCATTTTCATGGCATCCATCACCATAGTCAGAGCGAGTTCTTCCGTAACATGGATGGAGTGAGAAGGACATTACTGGCATCAGATATTGTTACACTCAACTCATCCACAACAGAAAATAAATATTCATTGCAGAAAAAATAACAGGGGGTAGGTAACAGGACTTTGTGAACACCCTGTACTCCAGGCTGTACTCCTGACAAGACCATGACACCAGCTTGATCATGACTTCTGGGACCTGAGCTGAAATAATTTGGCAATTTATCACACTATCCTGTTTATCTTGTTTATTGCTGTCTCACAATGTTTTGTTTAGACAAGGTGAGTGATGAGTCAACTCACCCACATCAGTGTCCTGTTGTCCTGCTGCCTCGGGGTATCTGAGAGAATTGTTCTAGGTTTACTTTCTCAATCTTATTTTATCTAATCTACATCTCTAAGGTCCCCGCTGAGTGGTGTGTTTTCAAGTCTGAAAACCTCTGACACTGGGGACCATTCGTGTTCCTCCCCTCTGCATTGCTTTTAGGATATGTCAGCCTCATTATGTCATCTGTATATTCTGTATATGGGTCTCCTGGTGAAATCTGCCCATAGCCCTGTACCACCTGAGTATAAGTTATGGGTTCTGAACTCATCTGATATAGCAATATTGGCCCATATCTTGTTTGCCCTATTTATTGCTGCCTCAATCTGTTTTTGACCCAGTGAATGATGGGTCAACTAATTCCCCTAGCCACAAGTCAATAACACTCCTTAATCTCTTTCAGCTTCCTCCTTGGCAAGTTCTATCCCATCCATGAAGTACATTTATAGGACAAGAGATAGTTTGTATCAATTGTACCTGGTTCACAGTATTGCTAGTTTTATTCACCATTTTTGCTGTTAGAGCACTCGCCTTATAAGTGTGGGAGGGGATTTGGGGTGACCAATGGGACCGTCGAAGAGGAAGGTCTTGTGGCGGGAAGGAGACTAGGGAGAGGGAAAGGCTGTGGGATGGAATTTCACGGGTTAGCGGCAGAGTGGGTCGAGGGCCTTGGAGCAGGCTGGAGCCTGCTGTGCGGAGGCAGCGGGCAGGTTGGTGCGGAGGTTAGCAGGTTGCAAAGTTAGGGTGGGGCGAGGCCATGGAGGGCTTTGAAGGTGAAGACAGCCTCCTTACATGAAATGCACAGTTTCTATGCCTAAAAAGTACACACCAACAATTGTCCCTTGAATTTTTTGTTTGGGAGTTACTGGGGCTGCACTGAATGTTGCCTGTAGTATTTGTGAAGTTATGTGCTTAAGGACATCGCTGATAAACCTGACATCTCTAGACTACCTCACGCTCCAGCACCGTCGTTATTGGAGACATCTATAGCCCTACTTTCTGTTTTTACCAGGTGTTTTATGTATGAATGTGAGTGTAAAATTGTGGAGTCCTTTATTGTAGTGGTTAGTGCACTTGGCTCGCAAACGATAGGCCCTGGTTTGATTCCTGGGTGGGGTGAAACTTTAGGCAAGTTTCCTTACTCCACACGTATTTTCTTGGCCATAAGTAGGAACCCGAGTTAGTTGATTGGCGGATCAGGTTCCAGAGGTAATAATGTCCCCCCAAAAATTGGTCACACTGCTGGGCACAATTTTGCTCACAAAATTCAGTCAATTCACTTTACATTATATTCTGTGAAGCACTTTGATACGTCTCAACGATGTAAGAAGGCGCTATATCAAATGCAACGGTTATTATATTGTTATAAGATAATGCTTGCATTTGATATTTTGATAGTCACTACACTTTGCAGTAAATCATGAATCAGTATGCGACCAATGATATGAGTGTGTGAGGGTGGGAGGGAGAGAGGGAGTCGCTCACAAACCCGATTAGCCAGGGCTGCGCTACTTGTGTGGATGAGGCTGGTCACATTGTGAATGAGTGAGTCACTCGCAGCTACTGCCCTTTCACCCCACTAATCACTTGTAACCCAGCAACTTGCACAGTGCAGCGGGTGAGAGAGAGTACAGTGAACAGGGTGAGAGAGAGAGAGAGAGAGGGTCCGTCTGCAGAGAGCAGCTCCCGCTTCAGCATGGACAGGGCAGGTGAGCTGCTCGGAGCAGTAGTCAGTGTTTGTTTTAACTTTGTTTTCAATGTTGGAATGTTCTATCTGATCGCAGCCGTGTGCGGGCCAGTGCCCATGTAAAGTTAATCTTTTCTGGGTAAAGTTCCAACCCGGTTGTTGTGCAGAGTTAGTGGCAGCAGCAGCTATTGATAAGTGCTAGATTTCACCCTTTATCAGTGTGGGAGTTGAGGGCTGGGGGGGTTGGGGAGAGAATGTGGAAGAAGAGGTGGGGGGTGGGGAGGGGGCCTGGTCACCCGCCGACAGCTCTGTAAGCTGTGAGTTTGTGGTGCTTTCATGTTGCAGGCGCTGTGCAAAGTCCTTGAGAAAGGGATTAGCTTCAGAGAAGCCAGCGTCACAGCTCAACAAAGAACAACATGTATCCGCGTCCTCCCAGCCAAGTGTTGGTCTGTCTCCCAGAGCTGTGAGCTTGTGTGAGGGAGAGAGTGGGGTAGATTTGGGTATAAAAATGTGTTTAGAGGAGTTGTGTGTGAGACTAGAGACTTATTTGGAGGAGGGGGGAATTTAGGGTGTGAAAATGTGCTGGGTTGGGGGTTGTGCTTGACACAGAGACTGTGGGTGGGGAAAGTAGGATGCGAGAATTATGTTGTGTGTGAGAGGACAGTGAGGTGGGGATGTGATTGATCAATGATCGCTTTCCACCACCCCCACCACCTCATGTGAGAGCAGCCTCTCAGCGCCCAATCCCCAGGCGCCTCAGTGTATTCCAGTGGGGCAGTAACTCAGATTCCGAGATAGAAATCCCAGTCCTCACCAGGCTCCACTGGCTCCCTGTCACAGAACAGTTTGATTCCAAGATCCTCACCCTCAGCTACAAAGCCCTAGGCCTGCCTACCTCCAATCTTCTCACACCCACTCTTCTCTACCTGCAGCTTTGCTTCACCTGCATGTCTCGACCCAACGATAGCCATACCTTCAGCCACTCTCTTGACAACTGATCTGCTGAGAGATGCTGAATACTCCATAAAACACTACTTAGCTGACCTTATTTGATCTCTGACCAAGAACAGCATTAGCCATGACCAGAGAGACTTTCCTCCTAATGCAGCCACTAAACCCCTAACTACTGGTGTTTTGGACACATATTTTTGTGGCAATAGGCTGGCTCAATGGGTAGCACTCTTGTCTCTGAGTCAGAAGATCGTTGGGACTTTTGAGTTCACGGTCTAGGCTGACACTTCAGTAGGGTGCTGGGGGAATGCCTCATTCAACCTTTGGATGAGATGTTAAACTGAGGTCCCATCTGCACTGTCTCCCAATCACCGAATGAATCAATTTCAATTGATTTCAAGATCCTCTCACTCATTTTCAAATCACTTCATTCCCTTGCACCTCATTATCTATCCGATCTGTCTACCCCCCACTCCACCACCCGCTGCTTCCGCTCAGCTGGCTCGAGCTTCCTATTTGTTCCTTGTGCCCTCCATACCCCCATAGGTGGCAATGCCTTCAACTACAATGCCCCAAAACTCTGGAACTCCCTCCCTCAATCCCTTTGCCTGGTAGGGAGGGTGTTTGAGGGATGAGATTGGGCCAAAGGCATAATAATAATAATAATAACAATAATAATAATAATAATCCTTGCATTTGATATAGCACTTTTCACATCGTCTAGATGTCCCAAAGCGCCTCACAGAATATACTGCAAAGTGAATCGACTGTATATTTTTGTGGGCGAAACAAAACAGCCAACTGTGCACAGAAGTGTCCCACAAATAGTCATGGATTTAAATGACCAATTAAAGTTTTTTTGAGGGATTATTATCAGATGTGTGGAGTAAGGAAACTTGCCCAAGGTTTCACATCTCAAAGAATATAACGTAATTAACGTAAAGAATATAACGTAATGTGTATTTTGTGAGCAAACCAAGGATCTCTGCATCTAAACCAATCATTTGTCTTCCCTCTCTGCACAGAGTTCCCACTGTGGATTTGGTTGTCTGAATATTTGGATATGACGAGATTATAGAGTGACATTTGTTGTTGATGCTTGTTTGTGCTCTGATAAATGCAGTAGGTAATGTGAATTCACCATCCCTCATATCAAATCTACTGCCACAATCTGCCTCCATGTCTCTTGGGGTTGTCCACTCCACATACTCACCGACTGCCCTCTATGGTGTCATTTAATCTGAGCCCTCCTAGTCTCGCTCCATAGTTTATGTGTGACCATATTGAATACATAATGCCTCTGCATTCACAAACACATCCACCCACTCATACATTCACAATTCCACTCACACACACCCACCCTACGTCATACATATATTCACTCCCTCATTCAATTGCAAAATGGAAACAGAGCATTGCCCTGGTTGACTAGAATACAAGTCGTGAATGTTAAGGTGGTGCAGAATTATGGAAATCAAATCCTTGACAGTTCAGGGGCTCAGGATGTCCTCCAGATGTGAAAAGCATGATACAAATGTAATTTGTTGCTATTTTCCAGCACGTTGACCATGCTGTTTGGGACAATCCTCCTGCTTATCGCTTGCCCCAGTTTGTGTGTTTGTGGCAGAGAGCAGCACAGGAGCTTCCACAGGCCCAAGAACACATTCGAGCACCTGACGGTGGACCCCGATACAGGCAACGTGTACATCGGTGCCGTGAACTCCCTGTTCCAGCTGACATCTGAGCTGAGGGAGTCAGTGGTGGTACAGACGGGACCCAAGGATGACAGCAAGGACTGCCTGCCCCCGGTCAGTGCCAATGACTGTGCCCATGCCACGTCGATGGACAACCATAACAAACTGCTGTTGGTGGATCCCTATGGCAGGGAGCTCATCACCTGCGGCAGCTTGTTCCAGGGCATATGCGAGAAGAGGGATCTGACTCTCATCAGCAATGTCACCTTCCAGCCCGAGCGCCCGGTGGACACCCAATACGTGGCGGCCAATGACCCAAACGTGACCACAGTGGGGCTGGTGGCGCGGCCCAGGGGCTCCGACCCCGTGCTGTTTGTGGGGCGTGGCTACACCAGCAAAGGGCCAGGGGGCATCCCCCCCATCACCACCCGCAACCTGAGGCTGGCCAGCTCCGAGTCCCATTCCATCTTCTCCTATGAGGACACCGCCAAGCTGGCAGTGGCCGGCAGGTTGTCCGAGTACAACCACCACTTCATCAAGTCCTTCATCCACCGCTCATCCGTCTACTTCCTGTTCTACCGCCGGGACTTAAAATCAATGTCTAGAGATTATAAAACCTACATCTCTCGTATCTGCCTGGGGGACACACACTATTACTCCTACGTGGAGCTGCCGCTGGAATGCCAGACGGAAGAATTGACTTACAACCTGCTTCAGGCGGCCTACTTGGGCAGCCCTGGCCGGGGCCTGGCGGGGTCAGGTGGGGTCATCGTGGATGGAGGGGCTGTCCTGTTCACCACCTTTGCTGTGGGACAGACCTCCACCGCAAAGCCCACCGACGAGTCAGCCTTTTGCCTTTTCCCTCTGAGCCAGATTGACGCCATGATAAACCGTACCCGGGACTTGTGCTACACTAACTCTGGGAAGGCAGAGGACGGTGAGGAGTTGGCCTACATCGAGTATGAAGTGAAGTCCAGCTGCACGGGGCTAACCTCGGTGAGCAGAGCCTCAAGTTAGATTTCTAGAGCGAGGGCCAGGCTGGTAAACACTGCTTGTTTTTGGTGTATGTTCTGGGCAATGTTTGGGCCTTGGCTGATCACAGACCATCAGTCTGGCTCGGTTATTCATGCTCTCACCTTTGGGTCAGAAGGTTATGGGCTCACGGCCAGTGTTGGGGATTTGGGGCCAGTATTGGGGATTCGAGATCACAATCTGGGCTGACAGCTCCAGCACGGGGCTGGGGCGCGTCGCATTTCTCCACGATGAGACCTTACACCGAGGTCCTCTCTGCCTGAAATGATTGACATTGAAAATCCCCCCCAGGCTATTGGTAAACAGAAGGGGGATTTCCACAGATTGACCAAAGAAATATGTGAGGGAGAGTCCACATATGTGTATGCAATGTGTGTGGGGGATGAGGGGGTGGTGGAGTTCGAGGCTAGAAATGTGGAGGTGGTTCGAGCGGGGCTGCAGTATATGGTGAAGCAGGAAACGAATTAGATCGAAGAAAGCAAGAAGAGTAGAGTGGGATGAAAGTACAGTAAGAAGCAGAAAAGAGGCATTTGGAGTAATCTGGCAGTAAGATGCTTTGGTTATCCAAAACTAAAAGTTACATATTTATGACCTGGTTTAGCGAACCATTGCTCGCATTTCTTTCTCAAAAGTTGGGTTTACTTTTTCAATCCCATTTAAAATGTTAACATCTCCATGAGGTCCTCTGAGTTATTATAATAATAATAATAATCCTTTCCATTTGATGTAGCGTTTTTCACATCTTACAGACGGTGTTTCAAAGCGCTTCACAGAATATACTGTAAAGTGAATTGACTGTATATTTGTGGGTGAAACGCAGCAGCCAACGCAGCGTCCCACAAACAGTCGTGGATTGGAAATGACCAATATTGTGGGGTTTTTTGGACGGATTATTATTAGGCGTGTGGAGCATGGAAACTTGCCCATGGTTTTGCCCTGATCTGCCTGGATTCGAACACAGGTCTCTTGCCTGTTGTAAGGCGAGTGCTCTTAACCACTGAGCTACAGGATCCCACATCCTGTGTCTGGAATGGAATGCAGATTATCTTGATAGGACTGTCTCATAAGCTTTCCCACTGCTTATACAAATGTAATTTTGTTGTTGTAGTTGCTTGTCAAGTTAGCCGTTAGGGCTTTGGCTTTCGGGGTTAACAACAACAACAACAAAATTACACTTGTATAGGCCCTTTCATGTCAAGGAGGACGTTACAAGGTGTTGGATATAGGAACTGAATGATTCCCTTCCCCCAGTGACTGGCCTAACCTTCCAAGTGCTGGTGATGAACCAGTTTGGAGTGCTGGAGCACGGCAGACCCACCTGGCTCGGAAACTGAAACTGGAACTACTCAGAATCTCTTAACCCAGTACGCTCTCTTCATTCTCATACACTCTCCCTCTCTGCACAGGACACGCTCAGCGCCTACCCGTGTGGCTATGACCACACGCCCAGCCCGATGGCCAGTCACGTTTCCATCGCCACACGGCCGGTGCTGACCATGCCTCGGGTGCAGTTGGTTGCCGTAGCAATCAGTGTGGAGATGGAGCACACCATGGCCTTCCTGGGCGACAACAAAGGCCTTCTGCACAAGGTCAGCACGAGCGGGGAGGCTGTGTGTGTATATGGGTTGGGGTGGGGAGGTGGGTGTCTCATTATCTGTGTCAGTGTGCATGTGTATCGTGGAGGGGGTGGTAGTTCTCACTGTCACAACCAATGTGTGTTTGTTTGGAGGGTCCCTCACTAACTGTGTGTGTGGGATGGCGGTTTACGGTTTAAATTGCAAGCGTATTTTGCCTGCCGGCCCAGACCCGAGCTGGCCCTCCCTCGAAATGCCCCCTTCGCTGCAACTCTCTGGCTCTGTCCTGCTCTATTTCTGCCCTCCTCGTCTCCTATCCCCACTTGATCATCCCACAGCTTCCCTCTGCTCCAGCCTGGGAATCCTCTGTGGGGCTCATCGTGGCACTTGGCATTGGCTGTCCAGCAGCAGCCACACTGACTGCCCCGTTCCCCACTACCACCGTAAGCCATGCCTAATCCAGGCCCCGGGGCTGACCTCTCCTCCCTCACCCACATCTCCACCCTGCCTGCCAACCAATCCAGTTCCCTCTCCCATCCCACACATCCCTCATCTAACTGCTTCCTCCACATCATCCTCCAAAATGTCCGCTCCCTCTGTAATAAGACCCTGGCCATCAACGATCTCATCCTCGATATGTGTATGTGGGTGGGGGTGGGGGGTGTTACTGAATGAGTGGTGGGGAATCACTATGTGGGTGTGGGTTCTCATTTATCTCTGTGTGGGTCTCACTGTGGGCATCTCTCTCTCCCTCTATGTCTGTCTGTCTATCTGTCAGGTTTACATCAGCAATTGGGAATGGGCCGAACAGTACTCGCAGCTGGAAATCCAACACAATGCGGCAGTGAACGGGGACTTGGCGTTTGACCGTGAGCACATGCACCTATACGTTACCACCCGGTCCCAAGTGTTGAAGCTGCCGCTCAGCGAGTGCCCCCAGCACACTGACTGTGCCTCCTGTCTGGCTGCTCGAGACCCCTACTGTGGCTGGTGCATTCTCCAGGGCAGGTCAGTCACTGTGTGGATCTGTACCTTCACACCTCCTTCTGAAAGTTAATAATAATAATCGTCCTTGCTGATATAACGCCATTGAGAAGTTTCAAAGCCCTTCACAGAATATGCTTAACATTACCTCTGTTAATGTTATTACGTTGCTGATACATTGGGAACATATATTCATTTAATGTTGTGACGTTCGCTATTACATTGTTCGCCAGCAGGTGGAATGGTCAATTGCTAATAACTCAACCAATGTCCTTTAAATCAATCACCTCTAACCAGCTGTTAATAACTTGCTTATTAATCTTGCTCTCCTGGTTTGGTGGATGCTGACAGAGCACATTGGAATGAAATCTCTTCTCTGTATTCCTAGCTTTTCATATTCAGGCTCTCCCACCCTCCCACCTACTCACCACTCACCCACCCCACCCACTCATCCCCCCACTCACTCCCCCATCCCCCCCCCACTCACCCCCCCCCACCCACTCAGTCACTCAGTCTATTTTCTTGCTCTTTGTCTCACTTTCTGCCTATCTCTTTCACTCTGATTCTATTGCTCTCACTCTTAACTTTCTTTCTGCCTCTCTCTTACTTTCTCTCGTTCTCTATCAGATGCCCATGTCTCTCTGTGCCTTTCTCTCTTTCTGTCAACCCCTTATTTCCTCTCTCTCTCTGTCTTCTCTGTGCCATGTGCCCCTCTCTCTCTTTGCCTCTCATTTTCTTTCTCTTTCCCTCTCATTCTCTGCCACTCTCTTTGTCTGCCTGTCTCTGTCCCTTTATCTGTCATGTTCCTCTCCAGCATCAAGACAGCCGAGCTCCTCATGCAAATCCTGATGAGGCCAACACCAAACCTAGTCAGCTGTGTGCGGCAGCTCGACAGGAATTCTGTAGCTCAGTGGTTAGAGCTGGGTTCTATTCCCAGCAGGGCAAAATCTTGGGCAGGTTTCCTTATTCCACACGCCTCTGTTTGCCGAGCAGTAAGTAAGAACCTGGTAGGTTAGTTGTTTGCCAGATCACTTTTCCGGCAATTGTAATCCCTCCCCCTCCTCCCCCTCCCACACCTCCCCCCCCACCGCCCCAATAATAACAATAAATTGGTCACTCAATCCATGACTGTTTGTGGAAACTGTTGGGCACAATTGGCTGTTGCGTTTCGCCCAGACAGACACAGTAAATTCACTTTACAGTATATTCCGGGAAGCGCTTTGGGTCCAGAAGACTTTGAAAGCGCTATATCAAATGCAAGGATTATTATTACTATTATTATAGTAAACCTTGCTGTTTGCCCACAGGTGCAACAGGAGGTCAGAGTGTGGCGGACCTGAGGAAGACAACCATTGGCAATGGAGCTATGGGAAAGATCAACAGTGCCTGAAAGTACAGTCGCTTACTCCAGTCAATGTCAGCAGAGAAGAGAAAACAAAGGTGAGAAGAGTTGTCTTATGAACAGGGCGCCCACAAAGTCCAGTTATTCCTAGTACAAAACAGCAATATGAAACAAGCATCAGGGATGCATTCATCTCGTCACTTCATCCAAGTTAACGAAGATGTCACATCGAATATGGAGATTGATAATTATCTGTCATGAAAATGATAGTGCTCACTCACCGATCCTCTAGACATCTGAAGACAGTTAAACACTGTGCAGCCGTGAAATCAATTCTCTATCTCCACACCAGTGATCAGCTGTGAGGAAGGGAGTTTCCTGCTTGACCCTTGCCTCTCTCACCGATACACAATTGTTACACAATTCCACAATTATTTTTCTCGTCTGTTCATCAATAATTAGCAATTGACTGGAGCTGTCTGCCCCCCCCCCCCCCCCACCCATATGCCTCTGTTTCTGTCCGCATCCTTCATACTCCCCTCACTTCTCTCTTATCGTTTTACCCGCCTGTGAGCCCCAATCCTGTAGAACTCCATACCTCTAACTCTTACTCACCTCAGTTGAGTTCCATCTCAAGACCTTCATCTTTGACCATGTCTTCGGTTATCTTTCCCCTCCCAAACTCTTTCAGCTCCCACCTCCACTTGGGTGCTAAAAGCCAAGACTGTCAAGCGTCTTAGGATGTGCTGTTGATGTGAAAAGCACTATGTAAATTGTTGTTTGGTGCTGGTGGTAGTTGTTGTAATCCCCGATGTTCTCTCCCTTGGCCTAGGTGTTCCTGGAGGTGGCTGCCCTGCCCTCTCTGTCGGAGGAGGAATCTTACAGATGCCTGTTTGAGGAATTTACCAGCCCAGCAATCCTCACAGAGACAGGAGCTGTCTGCTGGAGTCCTGATATCAACAAGCTGCCTCCCACGCAATCAGGAGCAGGTATTTTGCACACTCCCAACACATCTATACTCAGGCCCATTCCAATGGGGGTTCATTAAGTCAGACTCCAATAGGGATACTATAATGACAATAACAAATTGCATTTATGTCGGAGTGATGTTCCAAGGTGCTGGACAATGAGGGTTTTCCATCCGATCTGGGTATGAGATCAGAGGGGGGTGGATGGCAAGGGAGGTGGAGGAGGGAAGATGACCAAAGGCACAGTCAAAAAGGAAGGTCTTGAACTGGACCCCGAAGGAGGCAAGGGAGGGAGCGAGGTGGATGGGTTCCATGATGGAGTTTCAGAGGGTGCAGCCAGAAAGGCTGAAACCTCAACTGACACTAGCGGAGAGGACAGGGTGAGGATATGGAGCAGGCAAGTGCCCGCCAAGCAGAGGGAGTGGACGGGTTGGGGACGATTTAATAGGACACAGAGGTAGGGAGGAGCAAGACCATAGAAGGCTTTTGGGGTGAGGACAAAGATCTTGAACTTTATCCTCGGGGGAGAATGGAGAGACCCTGAAGCCAGGCAATGAACACTATATCCGACTCCAATAGGGGTACACTAATTCAGACTCGGATTGCTATCAAAAGGAAAGGGCTTTGATCTGGACATAGAAAATGCTGAACACGGACTGTTCTTATTGGATTTTTATTGTCTTTGAAGATCACGTGTCTGTGAAGCTGCAGCTCCTGTTCCACAACATCACTGTGGCAAGCACCCTATTCACCTTCTATGACTGTGGTGCTGTGCAGAAGCTGTCCAAGGATTTCCCGTGAGTGCCATAAACTTTTTGAACACCCTGCCAACTCCATTCACCCGCCTTTGCTCCACATCCTTTAATACCCTGACCCAGCAAAAATTTATCGACCTCGGTCTTGAAAATTTTAATTGATCTGGGGAGAGAGTTCCAGATTTCCAATACCCTAAAAGGTGCTTCCTGATTTTACTCTAAAAGGACCCAGGTCTCATTTTAAGATTCTATCCCTTGTTCTGGATCCCCTAACAGGGGAAATAGTTTCTCTGTATCTACCCTGTCCAATCCTTTTATCATTTTAAAACACCTCAATTTGATCATCCTTTCTAAACTCTAAGGAATACAGACTCACGTTTATGCAATCTGGCCTTATCATTCAACCCTTGAAGCCCTGGTATCATTTCTGGTGACTGCACTGTACCTGCTCCAGGCCAAATATATACAGTATGTCAATCAGTGGAAGGCTGTTTCTAGGGCATGGAATTTCGTTTTCTGGACAGCCGGATAATTTCTCTGATACGTGCAGAAACCCATACTAAAAGTTCTGTGTATGCCACCCACACATGAACATTATCCTAATACTGTAATAATAATCCTTGCATTTGATATAGTGCCTTTCATGTCTTCTAGATGTTTCAAAGTAGTTCATAGAATGTACTGCAAAGTGTATATTTGTATAAATGCGAAATGCGGCAGCCAATTGCGCACAGCATTGACTCACAAAAGTCATGGAATGAAATGACCAATTAATTATTATGGTTTTTTTTGAGGGATTATTATTAGGCATATGGAGCAAGGAACCTTGCCCACGGGTTCGCCCCAGTCGGAAATCGAATCAAAGTCTCCTGCTCGTAAGGCGAGCGCTCTAACCACTGATCTACAGGACCCCACATCCTGTACCTGGAATGGAATGCACATTATCTCCCCAGAGAGCGTACAGTAAAAGCCCGTTTATCCAGCACCCTCGGGACCTGGCTTAATTCCTACTTCCAGAGCCGGTTAAAGCACATGCCGGATATTCAGCTGAAAACACAAAAAAAAATCCCCCCAAAAAGTTTTTTTAATGCATTTTTATGGATAAATTCCAGTTAATCGAATGCAAACTTTTTTTTTGTGATGCCGGTTATACGGAAGTTACGGTTGATCAGGTGCCAGATAAACGGGCTTTTACTGTATTAGGTACAAGATCTAAAGAGCCAAGGTTCAATGACCCCAGAGTGTGCATTGAGGCAAGTGTTGGAGTCTAACCAACTAAACCAGCATAGCTTGCCATTGAGAGCTCTATCTAGCTAGCTTCCTGCCGCTCCCTCAGCTTGGACCATCCTATACATTAGGGCTTTGGCTAACAGTGATATTGACTCAGGTGGAACGAGGGTCAGGAATAGAACAATGGGATGCCCTGTCCCAATACTGGGGGCTCCAAACTAACTGTGTCTGTCTGGCTACTGCTCCCTACAGGTGCCGTGGATGTGTGAGTAGCCGTTGGGGCTGTAACTGGTGTGTGCTACAGCATCACTGCACTCACAACAGCAGCTGTGAGGATCTTGTTATCATCTTCAACGAGAACGTAAGTCCTCAGAGTCCTCCTGCAGTTGGACAAGCACATTAACCTGGGATCAGTGTCACCACAAACCCACGCTGGGGGTGGGTTTGTGTGGGAGTGTGGGAAACGGATCCAAGAAACCCAGGCTGTAACCCTGAGGTTTGATACAACCCCCATTTGGATTAGTTGAGAGTCTGGGGTCTGGGCTCCACTATTGGAGAGTTCCAACGAAGGACGCCTTCAATGACCCCCAGTGATTGGGGTCAATGGGGGTCATTGCTGTGAGAAGAGGGTGCTACGGGCTGGCAATAGTAACACTGGAAAAAGAGACAGCGAGGGAGAATCTTATTGAAGTATTTTGGATACTAAATATCCTACTGTGTGTTCAAGGTGTCAATAACAAGGGCACCACGTCATGAAACACGGGAGACAGGGTAGATTGAGATCAAGGGGGGTAATGTGAAGTTGTTTGCTGGAGGGGAAGGGGTTGGATGGTGAGAGGACCAAGCGGTTGGTTGGATGAATGGTGGACGGGATGAGCTGGGACTGGTTGGGAAGTGGGGGTCCAGGCAAATGGACTGAAGCATCTTAGCTGCTGCTTTTGCTGTGTTCTCACGAGGTTATTTAGTCTGAAACCCTTGAGCACGCAACTCCATTGCTTTTACACTCGCTGTTTGCTTGGGTGACCTGCTTGGATGTGTCTGGCTCTCTGTTGGGAGACATTCTTTGTATTAAAAGAGCTGTGCGCTACAGTATTAGATACACACACTGATCACATCCGCCCACCCTCTCATCACAGCATCGGGCTGTTTTTAAATGAATCTCAATCTCTCTGGAAGGCAATCTGTCCCACCTGCTAATTAGCCTCTGGTTGATGTGTGTCAGCCTGGTGCAGTGCTGCCTCTGAGTTGGAAGGTTGTTTGTTCAAAGCCCACATCGGGACTTGGAATCACATAATCTAAGCTGACGTGACAATGTAGAGCTCTGAGGTGTTGCATTATTGGAGATGCCATCCTTCTTCGATGAGACGCTAAGCTGAGCTCACATCTGTCTGTTCTGGTCCATGGGCCCCATATTGGCCACTACTGCTCTACCTGCTCCCCTGCATTGCTGCTAATGACCCACTTGTCACCAATTCCACAACCTAAAGGAAAATATGTTTCTCTATTTGACCTGCCACTAATTCTTCTTCCTATCCAGCTCATTGTGTAACGCTAGGCCAGATGGATGCGCACGGCTCCTTTAATGACTCATTTGTGTGGCCCTGACTTTCCTACCAGTAATTCACTGTGATTTGTTTCTGTACCTCTCTTGATTTTGCTTTTTAAAATGGAAAATCACCGAATAATGGGTTGTTTTGTCTGTGTGTGTTTCTCACTCCTTCTCTCCCTATCGTTTCTGCTTCCCGTCGGCAACTGACGGACAGTACGTTCCTCTCTTCATGGCTCCTCAGTTACCGACCAAAGTCGCCCTTGATGCTGGTGTCATCACCGCCCACCAGAACCTTGATCTTCCCCTGACCACCACCACCTCCTTACCCACCACCCTAACTACAACCCTAACTACCAGCCTACCTACCACCCTAACCAGCACCTTAACCCCTCTCACCACCGCTGCACCGACCACAGCCCTCACCACTCCAGTTGGCACCACACCCAGGGTTACTGACACCCCAATGTCACCACCCAGTCCCATCCCCACGTTGCCTGCACCCACCATTGGGGAGGTGCCCTTCGTGCCCACTTCACAGCGGCCCAGCACCGACCTGCCCATGGCAGTCAGCACCACCACCACGGCACAGCCCCTGCCCACTGGCCCGGTCCTGCCCGAGGCCTCCCCAGCACCCCCAACCCCCACCACAACCTCACCACCAAGCACCAGCCTCACCTCCTCGCCCTCCCATACTGCCCCCGCCCCCACGGGCAACGCTCTCAATAGCACGGGCTCTCCTCATCCCACCAGTGACCTCTCCCCGGAGCCCACCCCTGTCCTGTCTTTGGCCCCACCCACCAACCCCGCCCTGCCCACCAGGCACTCAGATTGGCCCATGAAGGAAGCTGGTGATTGGACAGAGCCCGAGGCCTGGGCTGACACTGCCCGCGGGGAGAATGACACTGCCGGTTTCTCTGCTGTTGCTGTGCTGCTCTCGGGGGATGGAGACATCGAGAGCCCATCTCCTGCCTTCCTCCACCTGCTTGAGCCTGAGGTTGACTACCATTATGACTTGGGCTCTCCGCCATTCTCTCCACAAGTAAGTAGCTCATTTCTGGAGTCCGGTAGTATAGTGGTTAGAGCACTTGCCTCACAAACGAGTAGCCCCAGGTTCGATTACGCCACATGCCCTTGTTTACCTAGTAGTAAGGAGGAACCCGGTTGTTATTCGATTGGCAGATTGCTTTCTGAGGGTAATAATCCCTGCAAAAAAAAACAACATTAATATGTTCACTCACCACATGACGGTTTGTGGGACACTGCTGTGTGGAATTGGCTGCCTTGTTTCGCCCACAAAAATTAAATAGTCAATTCGCTGCACGGTATATTCTTTAGAACGCTTTGAGACGTCTCAATGACATGATAAGGCACTCTTTATCCAATGCGAGGATTGACATTATTTCACTTGGCTAGCTTTGCTCTTCCCCTCGGCTGGTGGCCACAGCCCAGCAAGCGTGCTGGCTGCCTGAGAGCATGACTCCTCAGATGAAAGGCTTTTTGCAAACCGGTTTCCTGACGGTCTTGTGTGATGGTATCTCCCAGCTCGTCCGCCGTGGTGGGTGGGGGGGTTGTTGGGGGCGGGGGCCGTGCAGCAACCGGCCAACTGCCCCCACAGCCTTCAGAAAATGTTGCTTTGGCACAAATTGATCACCGAAACTAACATACCCAAACAGCACCCCCTTCAGGATCAATCAGCAAACATCAGCCTCCCATGGAACACAGGAAAACAGGACCAGGATGTGGTCCTTCAGCCCATCAAGTCTGCTCCGCCAGTTAGTTGAATCTTTAACCCCATTATCCCACTTCTTCTCATAGTCCTTAATCCTGTCCCTTCCCAAAAATCTCTCAATTTCCCTTTTAATCAACTATTTATCCCGCCTCTACTCTTGCGTCCTCCGGACGTGAAAGGCACTCTACAAATGTAATTCTGTTGTTGTTGTTGTGACCTCAGTGTCAGAAATGTTGCGGATCTCATCGTCTGAACTCTTTTATCAGTTCACATCCATATCCTCTTGTGGGATCCCTGTATCTGGCTTCCTTATTCCCTTGTTTATCTTAAATACTTCAATTAAATCCCCCTTGCCTGCACCTCCTCAGGTTCTAAACAATAATGACTCAGTTTTACTCAGTCTCTCGCCCCCACGTGTGATTCAGATGAAGAAGTTCATTTGGCCCATCTGATAATGATAATAATGTTTGCATTTGATATAGTGCCTTATCACATCTTAAAGACATCTCAAATCGCTTCGCAGATTATACTGTAAAGTGAATTTTGTCGGCGAAATATGGCTATCAATTGTACTCAGCAGTGTCCCATAAACCATCGTGGATTGAGTGAACAATGATTATTTTTGGAAGGAATTATTACCCTTGATAAAGTGATCCGCCAATCAACTAACAACCGTGTACCTACTCACTGCTAGGTAAACAGAGGTGTATGGAGTTAGGGAACGTGCCCAACGTTTCACCCTGTCAGGAATCAAACCTAGGTCTTACTTGCGAGGGGAGTGCTCTAACCACTGAGCTACAAGACTCTTTCCATCAACTTTCCCTCACAGCTTCAGACCGTCTGTTTATGATCCAGTGTTCTGGTAACCTGGACCAGCTGGGCATTTCCCTCTACTCACGAGTCATTACTCATATATCATTGTTGTCACCCAAAAGCACATGTGTGTCTGTGGCTGTATATGAACATGTGTGAGTGCATGTGTGTGTATGTGTGTTTGTGCATTGATGGTGCATGTGATGCACACAGTGTTTCATCTATAGATAATCCATGTAATGATCTAGTGATGGAAAACCATGTTGTGATTTTGCAGGTGAATGGTGACCGTTAGCAACACTCAAATAATCCCTGGTGATTAGGTTATTTGTTGCCCAAATATATGCCTACAATTCCACCTTGCAGGAACTCCGATACTTGTTTCCCTACTGCAGCTCTCTCCTATCATCCCTGCCTCGTGCACTGTAACTCTCAGTCCAGGCTTTGGCTGCGATAAGCTGTGTATTCCCAAGTGACTGACTCTGGCTGTGATCTCTGTACAGGGGGACGAGGGGTTGGAGAAGGGAGCCGAGGCCTGTCCCTGTGTGTACAGTGTTCAGGGCTCAGCTCTACTGCCAGTCAACGTGGAGAGAAAAATCACCCTCAAGGCTCGCAACCTGCACTTCTTTCATGTAAGGCTTTTCCACACATGCGCACACACACACACACACACACACATACACAGATACGTACACACACAGGTACATACACACACACACACACACAGGTACGTATACACACACACAGGTACGTATACGCACACAGACACACGCACAGTCACATACAGATACACGCACAGACACACACAAGCTACACTTGCATACATACATCTCGCACAATAATATATACACACAAATACTCACACATACTCACACGTGAGTGTGCACCATTTGCACACTCACGCATGCATGCCCACAACAACAGTTGATTACGTATACAACACCTGCTCACATCTCAATTCCCTGAATGTATCAAAAGATAAACAAGCACACACACATATACACACACACATGTAGGAGTTCCCTGCAGTGTGAGTGACTGCTCTGCCCTGTGCCCCCAGGAGCCCGAGGGGGACTACGAGTGTGTGTTTGTGATCGAAGGGCGGCTGGTGGTGGTCGAGGCCTTCGTGGAAGTTGACGAGGACGAACCCATGCATTACTTCATCACCTGCCAGGTGCATCAGGTGAGGGCTGGACCAGGCATAGTGTTGTGTTAACACAACACTACCCTCTCATCAAAGCTCTTGTTCTTTTTTTGGTCAGCCAAATGTCTGACACATGAAGAAACCCATCACCGTGCTTATCCAATCCAAACTGAGAATTCCGTGCATCCCACCCTATACATCAAGTTCCGACAGATAGATTGTTGGAATGCACGCTCTCTCCCTGGTGGACCCATACTGTTCACTTAATTCCAGAAAGTGTTAAGACCAGAGTATGCGTTAGGAAACTCATCCTCCCATATTCTCACCCACCTAAACTCTGTCATCAGACTCCACTGGCTCCCTATCTCAGAATGGATCAATTTATCTCATCTACCAATCCCTTCACCCACTGGCACTTCCCGAGCTTTCTGACCAACTTTCTCCCCTCCCTTTCTATTCACTGTCACTCGGGTAGATCCGGCTCCTTCCTGACCCTCAGGCTGCCCACCGTCAAATGTTCCGAGACACTGCCCCGCATGAAAGGTGCTATAGAAATGCAAGTTGTTGTTGTGGAAGTCTGACCATCCAAACCTGCACAGCTTGTCATTGATTCATTCGCAGAGCATGACAGCCGCCAAATTAAGTCTGAAGTTAAGAATTTTCAAGATTTCTGCAAGAGTATAAGTTTTATTAGTAAAGATGCTGTGGGCCCAAACTGTGGCTTTGTGGTGTTGTGTACCATCTCTCTCTCTCTCTCTCTCTCTCTCTCTAGTACATGTACTCCTCACCTCAGCACGAGTACAGCGCAACTGTGTATGTGCAGCGTCGGCCCAACTACAGAGTGGACAGCAGCTCCCAACACCTACACAGTGAGTTACTGTTCCCCAGTCAAGCATCGCCCCACGCTCACACTTACACTCACCCCCATTCTCACACTCAACCATGTGCTCACACTTACTTACCCCACACTCATACTCACTTACTTCATCCCGCGCTCACCCCTCACCGCCCCGTACTCACTCCCAAGATCACACCCTTCACTCACATTCATAATTGCCCCACAGCCATGCTCACACTCGTGCTCACATTTGCTCCACAACCTCTTTATGTCAGTTTTGAAACCTTTCTCAGGGAGCTACTGTGTAGTGTAGTGATTGTGTCTTTGTAGGTGAATATGCACACAGCAATGTCCTACAAACGATGAAGTGAGTGACCAATTTACCTGGAGGTTAGAGCCAGGACACTGGGAGGGATTGCTCAGTTGGTCAACTCTGAGGTCAACTCACGTCAGGGCTGTGAGCTCACAGTCTAGGCCGGCACTGCATTATTGAGGTCTGTGCCTGTTCAGGTGGATGTTAGTCCCTGGGCACTCTGAATAGAGTTAGGAGTTTCACTCTCAGTAGCCTGGCCAACATTCTCCCATGTAAAAATGTTCATTCACTTCACAGCTGTTTATGGGACATTGCTGTGCGAAGATACAGTCATTGTACTATAACAGTAAAACCCTGTGAACGGCTTTGAGATGAAGGCCCTCATCCATATAAGGATTATTATAATTATCCCTGATAGATGATGTAGGTGTTTTCTAGACATTGTGTGCTGTGTGTGTGTGCCAGATAGTGTATGTTGGATGTGTGCTGTGTGTGTGCCAGGCTGGGTGTACAGTAATGTGCCGTTCTCTCCTCAGTTACACTATATAACTGCTCGGTGGGCCGTACTGACTGCAGCCGGTGCCAGACGGCGGACACCAAGTACGCGTGTGTGTGGTGTGGGGGTGTGGAGCCGCACTGCGTTTACCAGCCCATGTGCCAGCAGGGGGTGGAGCTGACCTGCCCGGGTCCCCTCATTCACTCGGTGAGTCCGCTAGGCCCCAGCACTACAAAGTCTCTGGTGGGGTGATGGGAAGTGGGGCTGTTTGTGGGGTGTAGGAGTTGGTGACTGTTTGCTGTGTCCCCAGATCGAGCCGATGTCGGGGCTGTTGGAAGGTGGCACTGGTGTTACCATCACAGGGTCAAACCTTGGGCAGAGATTTGAGGAGATCGAGGGCTCGGTGCTCGTGGCTGGGGTGCCCTGCCACCCGGACAGGCTGTCGTACCACGTCTCCACCAGGTCAGCTCCAGCTCCAAAACACCCGGACCTCAGTACTGGGGCCGGGGGCAGAGTGAGCAGCACTGGGGGAATGGGGTTCAGTGTGAGGCGGGATATGCCGCAGTGTGTATGGGAGGCAGTGTGAAAGGGGGCAGTGTGAGGGTGGAAGTTCAGTGTGAGCGTGGGGGTCAGTGTGCGAGGAGAGGGGGGCCAATGTGGGGGGGAGAGTGGGGCAGTGTGAGTGGGACAATTTGGGGAGGCAGTGGATGGGGGGGGGAACAGTGTGAGGGGGTTGCTGGGGCATTGTGGAGAGTAGCAGGGTGAGTGGGGGAGTTTGTGTGGGAGGGCAGTGTGAGGGGGAGTGGGGGATAGTGGGAGTGGAGCAGTGTCTCGTTTGCTGTTGGTGACACAACTCTCTTAAGCAGTAATTTCTCCCTGTACAGGATTGTGTGCTACACGACAGCCAGTGACACCACAACATCAGGCCATGTTACAGTCAAAGTGATTAATGGTGGCGAAAGCATCTCAACCCAACTGTTCACTTATCAGGTCAGCAACAAATCTCTGTCACTGTATCAGTGTTAGTTTCTTGTGTGGTCTGTATGGTCATGCTGGATGGTTAAAGAGTTATTATGAGGACAGATTGCATAAACCTCGTCTGTATTCTATTGAGTTTAAAATGTTGAGGGGTGATTTAATCAAAACGTAAAAATAATCCTTGATTTAGCATCTTATCATGTCTTTGAAACATCTCAAAGCGCTTCACAGAATATACTGTCAAGTGAATTTACTGTACATTTTGTGGACGAAATGCAGCAGGCAATTACGCTCAGCAGTGTCCCACAAACGGTGGATTGAAGTGTGCAAATCATTATTATAAATGAGTTCTTTAAAATAATAAAGGAATTCAATAGCATAGAAACCGAGAAACTATTTCCTCTGTTGATGAAATCCCAAACCAGGTGGCATAATCTTAAAATTAGAGCTAAGCTAGGAGGAGTAAATTCAAAAATTCATGTATACAGATGCGGAAGTCTGGAATTCTCCCCTCAAAAGTCTGTGGATGCTGGATCCATTCAAATTTTGAAGAATTGAGATACATAGATATTTGCTAGCTCAGGATATCAAGGGGTATGGGGCAAAGGAGGATAATTAGATTTGAGGTACAGCTCAGCCATGATCTAATAGAATGGTGGAACAGGCTGGAGGGGCTGAATAGCCTTGTCATGTTCCTATGATGAGCTTTGATTTACTGTGTTGTGTCCCCCTATCGTAGGACCCGGTGCTGGACTCTATCTCCCCATCACGGGGGCCCAAGGCCGGGGGGACGTCTCTCACCATCATTGGCCTCAGGCTGCGGACAGGGAATACCAGCCACATCAGGGTCTTCGTGGGCTCTCTCCCGTGTCTCATGTGAGTCCCATCCTCTCTGCACTCAGCCCAAATACTACAAGATTTTTGAATTAGGACTGAATTAAGCAATTCCCTCTCCCCCCACCCCACAAGTCAGCCCCCTACCCCCCCCCACCCCCGTATGTTTTCTGAGCTCGCTTCTCTCAGTCATCTCGTATCCCAGTGACAGACACTGGATCCAATGTTCAATTGGACCTGAAATTCCTTGTTCCCTGATACACACACATCTCATATTCCCGCCACCCACCCCCCAAAACAAACCTGGACAGGACTCCTGGTATTGTAGACACACTGTGTTGAATGTGTAGCTAAACCTTGGAATGTCTGTCCTGCCCGGCAGCTCTGCAGATATCGGAGCCGAACAGCTCGAGTGCCTGACCAGCCCCAGCAACCGGACGGCAGAGCTGCTCGTCACAGTGATGTACGGAGACTCTCCCCGCAGCCTGAACCTCGTGCGCTACAGCTACACAGAGAATCCCAACATCACCCTTGTCTCTCCGGCCAGCAGCTACCTCGGGTGAGACATGACCAGAGCTACACAAACAGCAAAATATTCACCCGCACTGTGTACTGCACCACACAGCTCCACACAGAGCAGAATAGCCATTGCGTACAAGGGAACAGCAGATGTTGGCAACAGCACACCATGAAAGGAGCTTCACAATTCTAACATTTAATACACATTCGGTCTCTGAGAATGCAATGCTGACCTCGGCACCTATATGGCTGAAAGGTCAGCCTAGACTCACAGACTGGGGCTGTGACCCATAACCTCTTGACCCAGAGGCGAGAGTGCTTCCCATCAAAGTAGGTGAACTGTTTAGAGGAATAACCCCTCCGCCCCCACTCCCCCACCACCCCCCGGTATTAATAGAACTATACACAGAGAAAAATAAGAGCCCAGATATGATCCACTGATCGCCGCTCAGGGTTCACTGCCCTGCTAAATCAATGGAGGAACATTGAACAGGACACAGGGAGAGAAACATGTCAAAGCTGGCGGCAGGTGAGTGTGCGATGCGCTGTGTGTGACCGACGTCTGAGCCGGGGTCTCTTTCAGTGGCGGCCGCCTGATCAGTGTCCACGGGCAGAACCTGGACGCGGTGCAGACCCCCCGCATCAGGGTCCAGCTGGCGGTGAGGGAGCGGAGACGGCGCTCGGGCCCCAGACTGCGAGGGCGGACGAGGACACGGAGACTGATCACTGAGGGAGGGCCAAGCCCACTTACGGTGAGTGGGTTACACAGGCTGCAGCAGTGTGGGGAGTTAACATTAGTTGACGGTGGGGGAAGAACTAGGTAAATCATGTTAGTTTACTCGCAAGCAAGAGAAACCAGGTTCGATACTTGGGCAGGGCTTAAACCTTAGGCAAGTTTTCTTACTCCACATGCCTGTTTACCGAGGAGCAAGAACCTGATCGTTAGTTGATTGGCAGATCTCTTTCCAGGGGGTAATAATCCCTGTTAAAAAAAATAATAACTTAATCGCTCAATTCCATGATTTTTTGTGGATACTTCCGTGTGCAATTGGCTGCTAGGTTTCGCCCACAAAATACACAGTCAATCCATTTTATTGTATATTCTGTGAAGTGCTTTGAGATGTGCGGGCAGGTTGATAGGGAGTCAGCAGGTCAGAGAGATAGGAAGGGGCAAAGCCGTGAATGGTCTTGAAAGTGAGGACGAGGATCTTGAAATATGAGGATTATTTAAGAATTATTATGGTTCTGAGATGTTATTTAAATATATCAATGGGCCGAATGACCTTCTGTGTGCAAATGTTTATGATTCTGACTGGCTTTAATGATAATAATCGGCCACAAAATATACAGTCAATACATACTTTACAATATGTTCTGTGAAGTGCTTTGAGACGTCTCAGTGATGTGAAGGGCACTACATCAAATGCAAGGATAAAGCTTACACAGCGCCTGTCATGTAGTGCCTGCCACGTCTCAAAGAGTTTGCCAGGGTTTCACTGAGACATTATTGTGTATGTTGTGGGTGAGCGCAGTGGGCGTGTTTACCCTAACGCTGTTCCCTCTTGTTGCAGTTCTACGAGTGGTGTCGAGTGAACTCCTCCACCTTCATGACATGTCGGACGCCGGCGGTTGGCAGCCCGGTGAGCCACGGCTCCATCACCGTCCACTTCATCATGGACAACCTCAGCTTCGACTTCAACCAAATCAGCCCCATTCCGTTCACCTATCAGCCCGATCCCCTCCTCAAGCCCCTCAATGCCGATGACCCCTCCAAGCCGTACAGGCACAAACCAGGCAGCGTGCTCTCTGTGGAGGTACTGCACATCAACACTCTTCCAATAAAGAAAATTGTACGCATAGGAAGCCACGAGTTTGAGATTATCTGAGCCTCTCTGTTTCCAATCTACACATAATCTCCAACCCTTGTAATTGGTGGAGTCTTGGAGCCTAGTGGTCAGTATGCTCCACTCTCAGGCGAGAGGACCAGGATTCAATTCCTAATCGGGGCGAAACGTTAGGCAAGTTTTGTTACCCCACACCCCTCTCACATGCCTCTGGGTTCATACTCACCTGTCAGTAAGTAGGAACCCGATTGTTAGTTGATTGGCAGATGCTTTCCGGCTTAAAAATCTCCAATAACAATAATAATTTGTCACTCTATACACTGCTGTTTGTGAGAAAATATTATTAAAAACAGTAAACAGCCATGTGGAGTAAGGAAACTTGCCTAAGGTTTAGCCCCTGGCCAGGAATTGAACCTGGTTCCTTTTACTTGCGAGTGAGCTAACCACTATCCTACATGACTTGCCTTGATCTCTCCCCACCTTCAACTAATGTTAACCCCCTCACGGCTGCAGCCTGTGTGACCCACTCACCGTCAGTGGGCTCGGCCCTTCCTCAGTGATCAGTCTCCGGGCCCTAATTATTATTGAATGAGTTGGCTGCTGTGTTTTGCCCACAAAATACAGTCAATCCACTTGGCAATATAATCCTGTGAGGTGCTTGATGAGACATCTGAACAACATTGATAAGGCGCTGTATGTAATATTCCCTTTCCCGGCAGGGAGGAGTCTGGGGCGATTTTGCTTTTCACCGCATTATTCCCTTTTGTTTTCAGGGGGAAAACCTGGACCTTGCAATCACAAAGGAGGAGGTGGTGGCGATGGTGGGGGAGGGGATGTGTGTGGTGCGGACACTGACCGGAGATCACCTGTACTGTGAGCCGCCCCTGGAACAGCCTGGGCCCCGAGGGGGGGGCAAGCGGGACAGCACCGACTCCCTGCCCGAATTCATTGTACGTGAGCCGCTGCGGAGCAAGCTCTGCCGGAGCTCGGACGACACTTGTCAACAACTAACAATAATACGTACATTTAACATTGCGCTTTATCACGTCATTGAGACGTCTCAAAGCCCTTGACAGAATATATTGTGAAGTGGAATCAATTGTGTACTTTGTGGGTGAAACTTGGCAGCCAATTTCGCACAGCGGTGTCCCCGCAGACAGTTGTGGATTGTTTTTAAGGGGATCACGCTAACTGCTGCACTCCGGCATAGTAATTGGTACAATCCTCTTTTGATATTGCACATGATGCTGCTGTCTTGTGCCTTCCTCTCTCACACTGTCTCCCTCTCTCTCTCTCTCTCTCTCTCTCTCTCTCTCTCTCTCGCTGTAACTCTCCGCTGCCCAGGTGCAGATGGGGAAGCTGAACTACACGCTGGGCACAATCCAGTATGATGCTGAGAGTCCCCTGAACTTCCCGCTGGAGGCACAGATCGGATTGGGAATGGGAGCTTCCATCGTGGCCTTGATTGTCCTGATCATTGTCCTTATTTACAGGTGAGGCTTGACGGTGTGTGTTGTCGTCCCCACGCCCACGGTCACCAGAGCACATGTGAGAGAGGTTGAGACATAGGCAGATATTATGACTCTGTGAACTGGTTGCAATAAAGTTCAAGCTGCTGAGGTATGTAGCTGAACTATAACCTGCAGAAAATTGAAGTGTTTAAGAGACGAAACAAGGTATAGGGAAAATAAACGGAATAATATATAGTGGAGGGCAACTTTAGCACAGACTCTAGGAAGTAATTAGAGTTAATGAGTGGAAGAGAAGTTAATGACTGGAAGAGGCTATCAGGGAGGGTGGTTAAGGCCAGGACTCTGCACTCATTTGGGCAAACAGCCCATTGCTATAATGGGAATCCGGGATTGTGGACATCAAATGGACCGATTTGTGATGTGCTGTGTTGCTGAGGTTCTGATATTCAGCTGTACCCGACAGGCGCAAGAGCAAACAGGCCCTCCGTGATTACAAGAAGGTCCAGATCCAACTGGAGAACCTGGAGACCAGCGTCCGTGACCGGTGCAAAAAGGAGTTCACAGGCAAGTGACACGCACAGACTTTGGGGCTGGGTGCAAGCACCAGCACAGGCAGAATAATAATAATAATAATATCAAGCTTTGAATTTGATCTGGCACCTTATCACTTCTTCGAGAAGTCTCAAAAGAGCTTCACAGAATATATTGGAAAATGTAATGACTGTGTACTGTGTGGGCGAAATGCGGCAGCCAATTGCACACAAACATTTGTGGATTGAGTGACCACATCATCATTATATTTTTAATTTAGACGGGATTATTACCCCCGGAAAAATGATTTGTCAACCAACTAACAATTATACGTTATTATAATTAACACAGAGAGCTCCAGTGGGGAGTGGGCCCAAGGAGCAAAGGCACGATGGATGGCAAGAGAAATCTAATGCTGTGGCGTGAAGCACTCAAGATAATGATAACACCTATTAGCTTTGGTGATTGAAGCCCCTCTGTGCTTGGTCGTTGAATCAGTTTTAAAACCTTCTTGTTTATTTCCGATGATTCTTTTTAACCTCTTGTCAGACCTGATGACTGAGATGATGGACATGTCCAGTGACCTGGTTGGCACAGGGATTCCCTTCCTGGATTACAAAACGTACGCGGAGCGGGTCTTTTTCCCGGGACACAGGGAGTCTCCGCTGCAGAGGGATCTGGATGTTCCCGAGTCCCGGAGGCAAACGGTGGAGCAGGGATTGGTACAGCTCTCCAACCTGCTCAACAGCAAGCTCTTCCTTACCAAGGTACAGCATGAATGTGTGCGTGTGCCAGTGTATGGGAGTGAGTATGTGTGAGGGTGAGTGTGTGAGGGAGCGAGAGCCGGTATATGCGGGTTAGTATTTGAGTGTGCATGGGTGAGGGTGAGTGTGTGAATGTACCAGGGCAAGATTGCAAGTCTGCAAGGGGGGAGTGTGCAAGTGCAAGTCTGCAAGGCAAAGTATGTGAGAGAGCAAACGTGCAAGAAAGAATGAGTGTGCAAATATGCGAGGGGACGTGTTTGTGTGTGCAAGTACAGGAGTGTGGGCATCTCACTGTGTGCTTACGTGAGTCTGAGTGTGTGTGAGAGAGGCTTGATGTGCTGTGGTGGCTGCTCTCCAGCTGAGTGTGTGCTTTCTCTCTCTCTCTGTCAGTTTATCCACACGCTGGAGATCCAGCGTACCTTCTCGGCCCGGGACCGTGCCTATGTGGCCTCCCTGCTGACCGTGTCCCTACACGGCAAACTGGAATATTACACCGACATCCTCAAAACACTGCTCAACCACCTAGTGGAACAGAACGTGGCCAGGAATCCCAAACTCATGCTGCGCAGGTAATGGCTGAGGATTCAGGGCAGTAGAACAATAACAACAACTTGCATTTATATAGCAGCCTCCACGCTGGGCGCGGCTCCGAGAGCTTCACAATAAAAATAATATTCCTTCAAACGCGACCTGAATACGGGAAAGGTGGGAGTGAGGCCAAAGGGTTGAGGGAGAGAGTTCCAATTTTTCGGGATATAGCGGCTGAAAGCACGGCCGCCATTAGTCGGGTTTCAGTACCATTGATATCCATCTGGCTATCGACAGGAATTTAAAATATAATGATCCCTCACTACTCTCTCGACTCCCCGGCAGGAAAACAACAAAATACCAACAACAAAATTACATTTATAGAGCGCCTTTCACGTCGGGAGGACGTCCCAAGACGCTGAAACCTTGGGCAAGTTTCCTTGCTCCACACACCTGATAATAATCCCTCAAGAAAACCCCCCCAATGATAAAACAGCTCCAAAATGTACTCCTGCTCTGATGACCGCATTTCATGAAATAAAATGATTTCATTTCATTTTATGGAAATTAATCTAATCCAAAGTCTTTTTCCTATTTATTCAGGACAGAGACGGTGGTCGAGAAACTGCTGACAAACTGGATGTCGATCTGTCTGTATACGTTTCTCAGGGTGGGTGTCACCGTATGTGTGTGTGTCTCTTTGTGTCTGTGTGTGTATGTGAAAGGCGCTATACAAATGTAATTTTGTTGTGTGTGCACATTAATCAGGATCTGATCTCATGACTAGGCCAATAGAAAACTGCGGCCATACTCGTTCCGCGAAATCTGCTGCAAACGTCCTTGTCCGTGAGTGTGTGTCTCTCTATCTCCCTATGTCAGTGTGTCTGTGTGTGTGTCTCTTTTTGTGTTTGAGTGCCTCTGTCGATGTGAATGTGTGTTTCTCTCTCCTTTGTATGAGCATGAGTCTTTCTCTGAAAATGTGTGTCTGTGAGTGTGTGTGTTTCTATGTGTGTGTGTGTGTGTGTGTGTGTTTCTGTGTGTGTGTGTGCGTATTTCTTTCTCTGGATCTCTGTGTGTGGAGCTGGGCCTATGATTACATTCACTGAGGCAGCAGGACAAGTAAGTTCAGGGATGTGAAAGGCAATGTTAGACGAGACATATTATCAACACAGACATCAATACCTACATACCCAGAGTAATTAACGACTAGAATGAATTGCCAGGAAGCCTGATTGAGACCAGGACACTGGATTCATTTCAAGGAGCAGCATGCTGTTGAAGTGTCTGTATTCTGGAAGGATGAGATCAAGTGAGCCAAAGTATATTCATCATCCAAATAATATGTCAAGACTGCACATAGATTACACAGAGTCTTGTACTGTAATGGTTAGCATACTCACCCAGCAAGTGAGAGGATCTGGGTTTGATTTCTGATGGGGCTAAACCTGAGGCAAGATTCCCACATGCCTCTGTTTACCTTGCAGAATGTAGGGACCCGATTATCAGTCAATTGGCATGTCGCTTTCCTTGGGTAATAATCTCTTCAAAAACATTTTGTTATCCAATCCCCAACTGTTTGTGGGACACAGCTACCATATTTTGCCCACGAAATCCACTACGATATATCCTGTGAAGCACTTAATGGAGACATCAAACAGCGTGATAAGGCACTGTATCAAATGCAAGGATAATTGTTATTTTTGCCAGTTGGAGCAGGCTGGGATTTGTACTAAAATAAAACTAGAGAAAAAGTGGAATTCCTGTGTGAAGTGGAGCCTGGCATTCTGATCTTTACCCATATTTGTTGCTGTAATTATTAATACTGTAATAACTGTTTGCATTATTACAGCACTTTTTATCTTAAATGATAATCTCAAGGCACTTAGCAAAATCCATTTAATAATAATGATTCTTGCATTCGATGGAGTGCTTTTCATGTTGGAAGGACCTCTCCAAGAGCTTCGCACGATTTCCTGTAAAGTGTAGTGACTGCGTATTTTATCTGCAAAAGTGGCAGACAATTTGTGCACAACAGGGTCCCGTAAACACTGGTGAAATGACGATCTATTTGAATTTGGCGATAAATTTAGGATAAGGAAGGAGGAATATAAACCAGGTGAAAGACTTCACGTTTCTTTGAGGAAAGCCTTTAAAAAATAATGATGATAATCCTTGCATTTGATCTGGTGCTTTTCACATCTTCTAGACATCTCATAGCGCTTGACAGCATAAACTGTAAAGTGAAATGACTGTATATTTTATGGAAGAAACGCATTGGAAAAAGGATTAACTGGGAAAATGGACCACCATAGTATTTTCTGATCCTGTGCTTGACTCTCTGGAGCATAATGGGTTCAGTGGGTGAAGGCACTTTAACTAGATGTTTACTCTGTTCTTAGTTGGCTTATATGATGGTAATTGTTCCTGTTCCTATGTCCCCAGGACTCTGCAGGGGAATCGCTGTACATGCTGTTCCGGGCAATCAAACACCAGGTGGATAAAGGCCCCGTGGACGCAGTTTCTGGGAAAGCCAAGTACACACTGAATGACAACAGGCTGCTCCGAGAGGATGTGGAGTATCGCACACTGGTATCTACCTCAACATGTCAGACCCCTCTCCCCACAACCTTAGACCCGCCCATAATCTCAGGCCCCTTCCCCCCCAATCTCAGTCCCCTCCTCCTCCCCCCCACTCTCAGTCCCCTCCTCCTCCCCCCCACTCTCAGTCCCCTCCTCCTCCCCCCCACTCTCAGTCCCCTCCTCCTCCCCCCCACTCTCAGACCCCTCCTTCCTCTCCCTACCTGATCTCAATAGGAGAGAATTTTAGTTGAAGTATTGGGTGGAAGGTGAGGATTGATAGACCTGATGGATCTTTCTCAGTATTTGTTTTACTGTATCAAGTATAACCTGAAATAACAGGGGCGTGCGTACTCTCTAATCTGGGGAGCGAGGGAAGGGAAGGGATGTGAAGAGTTGAGATCAGACACTGTGAGCTAGTTAGTTATTACGAGTGTTGTTTGTGTATGATTGAGAGGCTTGTGTGTGTGTTTCTCTAACTGAGGTCACTGTCTAGGACTGCATGAACTACCCAGATTCTGCAACGACCCCCCAGTCCCCTGCCCCCAGCCCTGCTGCTGAGTTAGTCTGGCTCATATCTTCAGTAGATTAAAAGTCACTTCTAGCTGAACAAGGTTTTTCTCAACAAATCGCATTGAATGATTAATTCAATGAGCTGCACAGACCATCAGTTGCCAATGACTTATGTGAAATTCAGTGGCTGGATTGAGAGCTGCGTGAGGGAGTCGGAGACAAGCAGAGCGGCCAGTCTGGCTCAGTGTGACCCCTGTAGTGTCGAGACATTAACTTTCTTTCTTGTTTTCTTGTTAATTGTTCACTCACTCCATGGCTATTTGTGGGACTTTACTGTGTGAAATTGGTTGCCATGGTTCACCCACAAAATACAGTCAATCCACTTTACACTATTTTCTGGGGGGCGCTTTGAGATGTCTTGATGATATCAAATGCAAAGATTTATATTGTAATTAGTGTTGCACACAAAACAGTGTATCTGTGTGGCATTGTCGCTGGGAAATGTCAATATCGTCTGTTGTTGCTAATTTTATTCTGTTCTGTGTGTGAATCCCTTCTCCCCGCACCCCCCACCTCCCCCACCCCCCCACCCCAAACATTTCACATAGTCATTGAACGTCTTGGTGCAAGGAGGAGGGGATGGACAACCTGCTCCAGTGAAGGTGCTGGACTGTGACACCATCACACAGGTCAAGGAGAAGATAATTGACCAGATCTACAAAGGAGTGACCTACTCGCTGAGGCCACATGTGGAAACCCTTGACCTCGGTAAGGAAGAGGAAGCAAAACAAAGGATCACACATTGTTCGGCAGATGTGTATCATATGACTAACATACATGAATGTTGAGAGCAATGTGTGCCCTTCTGGTGAATTGAAAATGGGAAGCTCGTTCTAGTTGAGATTGGGAAATGATGCTAAACTCCGCAGGATGATCGCCTCCATCTTCGCACGGCCTCACTGGCTCCCCAGGCCCCAGAAGATTTGAGTTCAGGATCTTCGTCCTTGCATTAAAAACCCTCCACAGTCTTGCCTTACCTCTGTGAGCTCCTAAAACCTGACCAACCTGCCTGCTCCTTCCACTTGGCAGGAACTTGGCCTGCTCCATGTCCCCCCCGCCTCCTCCTCTTTTCAACTTTGCCTTTGTTCATCTTCCCACCACCACTCACTGATGCACTCCACCCCTCTTGACTCCAGCCCGAGCCCTACCCTGCCCATCCTCCATGCTCAGGTCTCGACCTCTGACTGTTCAGCACCTTGGGACATCCTCCCGACTTGAAAGGCGCTCTACTAGTGTAATGTTGTTGTTGTTTACTGTCCAATGCATTGAGATCTTCCAAAAGGAGAAAGATGCTATTTTATAAATGTATTTTGTTGTCCTTAATGCTGTCCCGATATTGACACTAATTGTTGTTTTGTGTAATTAGAATGGAGATCAGGTTTGGCTGGACATTTGATCCTTTCAGATGAAGACTTGACCTCAGTTGTGCAGGGGAACTGGAAACGGCTAAACACTTTGCAGCATTACAAGGTGGGCTGAGGTCATCGTATGAGAATGTCTTGATTGGATTTACTTGTACAACGCTATCAATATTGTATTTTCTAGCCACGCAGTCTGGTCTAGAACCATTTCACAGTGCTGCAATAATGCTGCATTGTCAGAAATGTCACTGTTCGGATGAGATGATAAAGTGAGGTCCCATCTGCCTGTTCAGCTGGATGTTAAATATCTTCGTGTGCTGCAGAATAAATTGGTCATTCACTTCACGGCTGATTGTGGGACACGACTGTATGCAAAATTGGCTGCCACATTTGCCTACTTACGGAGCTGTTTGAGACGTCTTTCTGACGTGAAAGGCGCAATATCAAAAGCAAGGTTATTTTTAGCAGGGGGCACATTGTCGGGTGAGATATTAAACATTCAAGATCACATGGCACATTTGGAAAAGTGAAATATGTTTCTACCTGTGCCCTGGCCAATATTCCCCCACTGAATTTCACTCCTTAGCTGTTTGTGGGTCAATGCTGTGTACACAATGCTGTAGTGTTTGCCCTACAAAATACACATTTGCTGAATCTACTAATAATACTAAAGTGTCTTATCACATCATAGAGATGTCTCAAAGCCCTTTACAGGATATACTATAAAATAAATTGGCTGTGTATTTTGTAAGCGAAATGCAGCAGCCAGTTGCACACAGCAAAATATCACAAACAGCCATGGAGTGAGTGACCAATTTTATTTAGTGAAGTCCTATAGCTCAGTGGTTAGGGTACTCATCTCGCAGGCGTGTTACCTGGGTTCGATTCCCAGCAGGGCAAGATGTTGGGCAAGTTTCCTTATTCCACACACCTCTGTTTACCTACCATTAAGTAGGAAACTGGTTGTTAGTCGATTGTCGAATCGCTTTTCCGGTGATAACAATTCCTTCAAAAATAAATAAATAATAAATTGGTCACTTCAGTCCACAACTGTTTGTGAGATACTGCTGTGCGCAATTGCCTGCCATATTTCCCCCACAAAATATACAGTGAGACACCTCAAAGACATGATAAAGCGCTATATTAAATGCAACGATTACTATTATTATTATTTGGGGGATTATCACCAGGACGCCCGGAGAAAGAAGCTCCCTTCTCTTTTTGAATAGTGCCGTGGGATCTGAATAGGCAGACAGTACCTCAGTTTAACGTCTCACCCGAAGGACATCATTGCAACCCCATCCCCCAGCACTGCATCGGAGCGCTAGCTTAGACTATGTGATTCCAAATCCAACCGTGGCACTTGATCACACAACCTTCTGCCTCATAGGCAAGAGAGCTATGACTGCGCCAGGCTGACACTCGTATCGTGTGAAGCGTTTGGACATCCTCCTGATGTGAAGGGATCTGCGCCAAGTACAAGTGTTATTGTTTTTTATGTTAAGACATGTCCTCTGATCCTGCAGGTTGCTGATGGAGCCACAGTGGCTCTTGTGTCGCGACTGAGCAAACACATCCACCACGAGAATCACGATTACATGGCTGGAGAGAGTGAGTGCTTTGTTACTGCATTGTGTGACCGGGGTTCGAGCTGCGTTGTTGGCGGTTTACTATTTGGATCGTAATATTTGAAACTTGTCGATTTTTCTAGGCTGTGGGAAAACAAATGATTGTTTTATTTGTGACACAGGAAAGCAGTTGGTCTGAAGCTATTGGTAATCGGGTCCTAATTAGTTTAGTTCATGTGTGTGTTCATTCTCGTCGTCCCCGCTCCCCCTTCCCCCAGAGACCCCGATGTTGGAGGATGCGGACGAGGGCGGTATTAAGGCCTGGCACCTGGTGAAGGGCAGCGAGGAGCCAGAGCTGCCCCGACACCGGCGTGGCAGTGTGAGGGAGCGAGAGCGAGCCAAGGCCATTCCCGAGATCTACCTGACACGTCTGCTATCCATGAAGGTGAGACCCGCTGTTGGGGGGTGTCCAGAAGCATGGCATTGTGGGACAAGCCACGTCTGAGAGCCAGAGCGTGTGTGAGCCTGAGTGTATGAGAGAAGCTGATCGGGGGTGAGCATGTGTGACAGAACAGGTTGATGGGGAGTCAGCAGGAAGGGGGATGGACGTGAATGGCCTTGAAAGTGTGGGACGAGGATTTTGAATTTGATCCTGTGGGGGATGGGGAGACAATGGAGCCGGACGAGGGTGGGGGTGATATGGTCGTGGAGCTCAGTGCGGGAGAGGACATGAGCTACAGTTTTGGATGACCTGCAGCTTGTGACGGGATGAGCCGGGAAGGCCGACAAGGAAGGAGTTTCCTCACATCAGTCTTTCACTTCATGGCTGTCTGTGGAGTCCCATCGTATAGAGGTCAGCTTGCCCGTCTTGCAAGCGAGGAACCAGATTTGATTCCCAGGCAGTGTGAATCCTTACAATATATTCAATTTACAGTCTATTTTGTGAAGCGGTTTGTGATATCTCAATGACGTGATAAGGCACTGTATCAAATGCTAGGATTATTATCTTACTATTGTTGAGCAATGAATGATTATTGTGAGCATTGACTGAGTGGTGTTTGATTTCTGGCCACAGGGAACGCTGCAAAAGTTTGTGGATGACCTGTTCCAGGTAATCCTCAGCACCAGCCGGCCGGTGCCTCTCGCTGTCAAGTATTTCTTTGATCTCCTGGATGAACAGGCTGTACATCACGGCATCGTCGACTCCGAGACCATCCATATCTGGAAAACAAACAGGTAACATTGCCGGCGTGGAGCTCAGTTACCATGCAGAGGCACGTTGTGCCTATGTGTATTTTACGGCTTGCATTGCCACAAAAGATCATGAGAAATGGAGTATTCTCAAATGATGTTGTTTCCGGACGCAGCAGTCCCCAGGATTAATTAACCCTGTTTGCAGTCTCTAAGCGCTCACCTCCAGAGCCACCTAAACCACCACACTTTCTCCGCCCGACATCATTCACAGTACAGTCTGTGCTGGTGCTCGCTGCACTACTGGAGCTTTCTTCTCTAACCCCATTCCCTGTTCTCTCCCCTATCGTATCTGTGATGGTGCTCACTCCCCACTGGAGCTCTTTAATCCTCAAACCCCTGTCTGATCTTAGTGGAGATGAGGCCACAAAAGACTGAATGAATTTTTGCGGGGATATGTGTTTGTTTTGAACGCTGAGTTGGTCTCAGCCCTGAACTGAACACATTAGTATCTAACATCCTTGCAGAAAATCAAGCGAGAGGTTAGGGAGGAATTACTCACTCACTGTCAGGGTTTGGAGTTCATTCCCACAAGTGGCCATGGAAACCGGAGTAACAAAATCATTCAAAACCCGAATGGATACGCTGTGAATAATTTCATTGCTGCATTTGAGCGAGTTCAAATTGGGTTAAAAATGAGAAGTTGACTTTGATATCAAAGTTAGGAGTGAACGGAACTGAGTCGTTCCTGTTAGAGAGAACTTTGGTGGGTGGGTGGGTGGGTGGGTGGGTGGGTGGGAGGGAGGTACGATTGTCAAAATTTCTAGCTCTTCTGAGCCGGAAATGCTGTCTTATTTCAGATTGTCACAGAATTATGGAAAATTCTGCAATTTTAGCCTTGATTTTATGGTTTTAAGCAGTTCTTAAAATAAACCAGATTCTTAAATTAAAACCAAGTCTTAAACAGTTTTCAGCAACTCATTTCTTAATTTTGTCAATCTTAAATGGGGTCCTGTAGCCTGAGTTGCTCACCGCGGTGCTCGATGAGTCTGAGGGATAGGCTGGTGAGGAATTTCAGGCCTCTCGGTTTGAATGCTGAGCTCTCAGCACGTTGAAGGTGATAATAATGATAAATGCGTAAAAGCCTGGAGTCAAAATTCACTTCCTCTTTTCCTCTTTGTTCCCCCCGACCCCACCCTCACAGTCTGCCTCTGCGTTTCTGGATCAATATTATTAAAAACCCGCACTTCACCTTTGACGTCCAGGTGTCGGACAATGTGGATGCAGTGCTGTCAGTCATTGCTCAGACCTTCATGGACTCCTGCACCATTGCCGAACATAAGCTGGGCAGGGTGAGTGGTGACCAGGCTGTATGCATATTTCTTTTTTCAGAGTCAAGAAAGTTGTGGTTTCAAGCACCCCACCCCCCCTCCAAGTGGGGACTTGGAATCACATCACCTAAGATGACACTTCAATGCAGAACTGGGGAATGTTGCCTTATCAGAGGTGACATCCTTCGGATGAGACGTTAAATCAAGGTCTCATCTGTCTGTCTTATCTGCTCAGTTGGATGTTAAAGATCCCATGGCATTCTTGGAAAATTGAACGGTATTTGTCTCTCCGAGTGTCATGGCCAACAATCCCCCAGATTAAAATTGGTCACTCACTCCATGGTTGTTTGTGAGATATTGCTGTATGCAACTGACTGCTTTGCTTAAAAATGCACAGTCAACATCTACTTTACAGAATATCATGTGAAGCACTTGAGATGCCTGAATGATGTGTTAAGGAGCTATATCAAATGCAAGGCTTATTATTATTTATGATATTATTTATATTATTATTTGTTGCAGCTGCGATAATCTGTCAGTGGCAATGAGGTTTCTTATTGAGAAACCCAGTTGAAATTTCTGTGCTAACACTGCACAGCTCTGTGCAGTGTTAGCCCTCCTGCCTCTGAGTCAGAAGGTTGTGGGTTCAAGCCCCACTTTGGGACTTGGAACTCACACGAGGCTGACACTCCAGTGCAGTGCTAAGGGAACGCTCCATTGTCAGAGACACCTTCCCTCTGATGAGATGTTAAACTGCCGGTTCTGGTAGATGTTGAAGATCCCAAGCACTCTTGGATTTCTCTTTCCTGGTGGCAACAATCCCCTAAATACAATTGGTCACTCGCTCTTATTGCTGTGCAGTAACTAGTGACACAGTGTACAGTGAACTCTGCGAAGCGCATTTAGATACACTGACGCTGTAGGCTCAGTATCAAATGCAAGGATTATTATTCAGTTGTTGATTTGGCTGCTGATGGCTGCTGTTTGTGCTGTTCTGTGTCAGGATTCACCAATCAACAAGCTGCTGTACGCCAGAGACATCCCGCGATACAAACAAATGGTGGAGAGGTGAGTGGCCAGCGCTGGGACATCAGCTGTCCAGAAACCAACATTGTAAGGTGGAGGCTGGAGGAGGGGTGATGGGGTGGGGCGGGGGGGGGGGGTGGGGGCTTAGGGAGGGGGACTTAGTGTGATGGGGGGTTAGTGTGTGATGGGGGGTTAGTGTGTGAGGGGGGTTAGTGTGTGGGGCGGGAGTTAGTGGGAGAGGGTTATTTGGTGAGTGGGAGGGTAGTGTCTGAGGGGTGCTGACAGCTGTGTCTGTGCTGTAAGGTACTACGCTGATATCCGTCAGACGATCTCAGCCAGCGACCAGGAGATGAACTCTGCCTTAGCTGAGCTGTCCAGGGTAAGTTGTGCCACGTTTAAGTATTCTTTGTTAATATTATTAGGTGAATTTTAATTCAATATTAATATTTCCCAAACCCAAGCCACCCTCCTAGGCTCAGGCCACTAGCTCGGGTACCCAGCAGCAGTAGTGATAAATATATATAGCAATAATAGTTATCATAATTCACACTTGTAAGTAACCCAGTTGACGTCAAGGCAGCCTCAGGCACCAAGTCAGGAGACAAACTGACCCTAATACAACACTACCCTCTCCACAAAGCTCTTATGTTTGGTCGACCGGGTGTCTGACACAAGCGGAAACCCATCACTGTGCTTTAAGAGTATCCCAAGTCAAACTGAGAATTCCATGCTTCCCACCAACACATGGCAATCCCAGAGATAGATTGCTGGAACTGAATATTCTCTGTGGAGGGATGCGTCCGGCTTACCTAATTCCGAAAGGTATTTGGCACACGGTGACCAGAACCAAGGCTTGAGGACCCCAGAGTTGTGAGTTGTGGTAACTCCTGGAGTTTAACCAGCTAAAACCACAGAGCTTGCCATTGATGTTTCTGTCTGATAAGCTTTCCCACTGTTTGTCCGGTTTGGGGGATTGGGGGGGTTGGGGGGCGAGTGGGGGCTTGAGGTGAAGCACTGAGGGAAGGTATGGCTGCATACATGCACAGGTGTTATCTCAGTCTGTCCTGAGTTGCTGATCTGAACTCCCGCTCACCTCCCCACCCCCCTTTGCTCTTTGCGGTATCTGAACCAGACTGAGATTCCCCTTACATATAAATAATATTAAATAATCCTTGCTTTATATGCTAGCAAGAACGTGCAGATTTGGGAGAGAAAAGGCTCCATTCATCCGTCTGTCTGCTCCCCCCCCCCCCCACCACCCCCCTCCCCTCTGTCTCACCGTCTCTGTTTCAATCTCTCTCCCTGTGGTGAGTGTTCCCTTTACTCCAGTGTCATCTATTCTCTTACAGAACTACTCCAGTGAAATGAACTGTCTTGTTGCTCTGCATGAGCTCTACAAGTACATTAACAAGTATTATGACCAGGTATGGAGAGTGGCTACATTACAATGTACAATACATTGACCGTCATATCAGGAGGACATCTCAAAGCGCTCAATCTTGCTGGCCTGGCACCCGAGTTGGGGATGGGTTCCAGTGGGGAAGGGAAAAATGACTAAAAGCATGATGATCCAAAACGTATGTTTTGAGACATACCTTAAAAAATGGAGGAAGTGAGGGGATGAGTGGGAGGGTTTCCTGAAGATAGAATAGCTGAAAGCCCACCTGCCGATGGTGGGGACGTCCCTGAACGTCACAATCTGGAGGCTGATCCAGTTACTGATCTCGTTCCAGTGGGCACTTATTGTCCTGAACTGTACAGATATGACATCTCAGAACAAACAGAGCATGTTTAGCAGATGTGGTAGATGCAGTTTTGTGTTGCGAAACATGAAATAGTAGTGTGGAAGCAATGAGAAAAGTACAGTAATACCTGATTGTTAGCGTTGAGGAAGATTGTGATCCAAGGGTGGCGATTGTGATCCAAATGTGGCAGTGTATATCGTATAGGGAATTCTGTATTTGAGAAAGAGTCTAGCCCAGGGGGTAATAATCCCTGAACTTGTGAGGTTTAGATCAGGTCAGTGTCGGCACTAGTCAACAACAAATTCATATAAAGTACATTTACACTGCCTTTCACATTGGCAGGATGTCCCAAGGCGTGGGCAATGAGAGGTTTGCAGCCAAGCTGTGGGTTGGGATCAGAGAGAGGTGGAGAGCAATGTGGGTGGACAGGTGACCTTAGGCATAGTCAAAGAGGAAGGTCTTGAGCCAAGCTATGAGGGAGACAAGGGAGGGGGTGAGACGGAGGGAATGTGGGATGGGATTCTAGAGGTTCAAGCTAGACTGGGGTCAGTGTCTACTCTGGTAACTGAGGCCAACTTTTTGAGAACTGTTGAGTGCTGGATGATATTAATAATAATAAACCTTGCGATTGATATAGACATTTCAAAGCATTTAACAGAATTTATTGTAAAGTGGATTGACTGTATTTTGTGGGCAAAGCTCAATATCTAATTACATATAGCAGTGTCCCACAAACAGATGTGGATTGAGCGGCCATGTATTTTTGTTTTTTTTGGAGTGATTATTACTCCCAGAAAGCAATCCGCCAATCGACTAACAATTGGGTTCCTTGGAACATCCTCCTGATGTGAAAGGCGCTGTATAAATGTAATTTTGTTGTTGTTGTCTAATGTTTTGTCCCGCATGGAAATCAAATTGGGTCCTCTCGCTTGCAAGGGCAAGCTCGCTAACCACTGCACAACAGGACTCCATAATCTGTCTTGTTTTACAGATCATCACGGCTCTGGAGGAGGATCCCATGGCCCAGAAGATGCAGCTGGGTTACCGACTGCAGCAGATTGCGGCCTCTGTGGAAAACAAAGTCACCGACTTGTGACAGGAGGGCTGGTTGAGCAGCGATGAGAGCCCAGGGATGTGACTGACAGCCCAGTGACTGAGCGCGCTCAATACAGGATTGCCTTATTGGGAATCTGCTTCCTGGCTTGGTGGGTGAGGATGGGGGGGTGGTGGCAGCTGCAAAAATTCCACATAGTCTTAGTCGGTTTCACCATCACTGCCTTGAAATGTCACCCGTACAATCGAGGGTTGATCTCAAAATCCAGCTTCTGAATTGAGATGGAGTTCAAGGATTTCCCCACAATTCCGCCATCACTTTAAATTCTGATACAAAATGGTTCTGCGGGCTGAGAATAGGTGGAATTTCAGGTATCAGAAGCTCCTACGATTTCCACCAAGGGAGCATGCACTGATTCCTCCCTCCCAGCTGCCATATTGTAGATTATTAGGGCAGTTTAACAGCAACACTTCCAGAAAGAGTACTCAGTGAACAAATGATGTGAATATTTTTTTTCAAGTTTTTGTTTAAACTAATTGCTGAGAGGTGTGACTGCTGGTCACTGGGAGCCCACCAGTGCGGTGGGTGGGTGGGTGGGTGGGTGGGTGGGTGGGGGGATGGGTGGGGGGGGGGTGCTCAGAGACGCCAACTCCTCATCCACTAACCGTAACATGGTGTGAAGTTGCAATCCGTGTTTAACTCTCTTGCAACCATTATGGCCTTGTCCATCATTCACATCCAGAGCCCATGAGGTCTGAAACAGACCCCAGTGGGATGTCTGTAGTGAGAGATTCTCTCTATCTGCACTGAGTGAAGGATTCCCCTCTCTGTCTCCATGTTAAGACATGTACAGTAACCATCCATTCACACCGCAGGCTCTTAGATAAAACTTCATGATTACATCCTTTAAAATTCTATATTTCACAGATTCTGTGTGGAGACTGCACAGTGATGTCCCACAAACAGCCATGGAGTGAGTGACCAGCTTTGTTTGGGAGATTGTTGTCCAGAGAATAACTCACTTCCCTTTTTGGAATACTGCCACGGGATCGTTAATGTCCACGGTTTAATGTCTCATCCAAAGGATGGTCCCTCTGATTGCGCTCCCCCACTAGTAGTGCACTGGAGCGTCAGCCTAGACTGTGAGCTAAGAGTCCAGACTTAGGGGCTTGATCCCATAACCTTCTAACTTGGAGATGATAGTGTGACGGACTGAACCAAGCTGAATTGACAAGTTTGAGGATGTTTAGATGTCAGATCCCAGAGAGAGCTCCAGCACAGGGTTACACACGACCTCTGATGTTGCAGTTGTACATGATACCTTGACATCAGGTTCCCTGCAGGGACAGCTCAGTCATGAGGGTTGTTTTCCCAGCCGTCGGGTCCTGTACCGACATCCTTGTGGCTAAGCTAGTTCTGACCGTGACCTTCTGGGCAAAAGGCTTAAGTTTAAGAGATGTCTTAACAACAAATTCAAGTCAGAATAGGTTAGGACCCATGAAAACACCATCACGACCCGATCCACTTTGAGTGTTAATGAGCAATTGTATTTATTAAGGAGCATTAACGAGAAGCTGAATTTAATATTAACATGTTTCCTTAGTATCTTGATAAGCTGCCTTGTTGAATAATGTAAAATGGGCCCCCAAATTACCAATTGTGTGTCAGGTTCACTGGCAAGCTTCAGGGAGACTAGCCAATCAGTGTGAGAACACTTGACTCAAAATTATTGTTCAGATTCAAACGCTCTGAGAGAGTGGTATAGCTTGCGCAGTCTGTGAAGGGGGAGCAGTAGAGCCCCCTAGTGGTGAAGAGATCAGCGATCATTTTATTACCGGGTTGAATGTCACAGCTCCACAGGTGTATGTTCTTGAGGAATTTAACAGATTGATGTCTGTCAGTATTTCAGAGTGTTGACAGACAGTTTTTACAGCAACGTAACAACAGTGTGTTTGCCCGGGAATCTGGTTGGTGGAGATGCTTTCGGTGGCTTTGTGTTATTTGCGTTGTGATCTGCAAATGTTTTATGTACAGTCTTGCTGTTTTAGACAAGCACTTACATAATAGTAATAATAATCCTAACATTTGATATAGCGCCTTATCACGTCTTCTGGATGTATCAAAGCACTTCACAGAATATACTGTAAAGTGCATTGACAATATACTTAATGCCCCACACTGCTTTGTGTACACAGAGGGGACATATGTATACAAGTGCGCACTACATGCACCACATGCATTTACAGCAACCACACTCGTATAAACACATCATGTACATACACTTGACATATGAATGCTCGGATGTATGCACTTATATACAAACATGCACACATATACATACACATTCAGACTCCATCACAAAACCTTCAACTGCCTCCTGATTGATTCTCTGATTGGATTCCTTTGTGATTGTAAAGTATCAACTTGGCCCGAATTCTGACTCCCCTCCGTTGTCCTAATGGTTTAGCCTGGCCAGCACTTATACCTTCCTGTGCACCCAGTGCCACTCACAGCACAGCGACGCCAGGCCTGGTATGTGCCAGTACTGTTTCACACTGGAGATATTGTATAGGAGGGAACAGAAATGGTGGGTGGGGGGACTAACTTGGGGTTGTTTTGTTCGGGACTGATCACTGTGGACTCAGAGATTCAGCTCTATGCTGTGCATGTGGGGGTGGGGGGGGGGGGTGGGGGAGAGGGGGAGATGTTCTCGATCAATTCCTAAAGGAGACTTTACATCTTTTAGTGAGTGTTGGGTTACATTGGAGAATCCTAGTATTAAAACAAAATCTTGTCCTTACCAACTATCTGAGGGCATTGGGTCTGTTTCCTTTGAACCATTGAGGGGAGTCAAATGGCTTGTGTTCAAATTGAATAAGGTGGGTTTCTTCAGTGGTTTTTGTCTTCTTCAGTCACCCCCTCCATGCCCTGACCGCCATTTTAGAAGGCCATCACAAAACCCAAGGCCCCAAATTCCACCTAATCTTAACCTGTGAGACAATTTTGTCTTAAAATTTGACATGGCAAGGAACTGTGGAAAATATTTTTAAATGAGATAAGTCACAAAGTCGGGTTTCAACAGTCCTTAAAAAGAAAGCGGCTCCAAATTCAGACTTCAGTTAATCAGTCACTTGATCTCTGACAAACTATGTTCGTGGACAAGCCAAGCCAGAGACACTCTTAATAGTCTGTACAACATCACAAAGTCTGACTAGTGAACATCATAAAGTGATGCTATTTATTGTTATTGTGAAAGTGAGGTTCCATTAACAATCAGTGTTGCCTTGCTCAGCTCCAAGGGTTTTTATCCTCAGTATTTGCCCCCAAACATTTCAGGTAAGATCTTTTTCTGGGTTAGTCCTCAGCCTTAGTCTTGTCTGGAAGTGAAGCCTCCCATATCATGAAATCATCTGCTGTTTCTGAGGGAGTTGTGTCTGAGGGACAAACCGTCCCTTAAACTTACCCACAGAAACAATACATGTATGGATGACACTGAAGTGGTTCTTCAAAAAAATCTCCTTGTTTCTGTTTTGATGTATACAGGATTAATCAGAAGTCCTTACTAATAGAGTTGTAATATATACAGGATGAATCACAAGTCCTTACTTATAGAGTTTTTAATTTTTTTAAAAAAGAGAAACTATCACAGAGTGAGTGCAGCTATTACAGGAAATGTCTTGCGTTGCATTTGTGAAAGTTTTTGTCACCGTGTCGATATATATAAATGTCCACACAGCGGGTGGTTTGAACATCTCGTATGGACCTATGAGTAAGGATGTTTTATTCACTGTATATTGATAGAATATATGATATTGTCTGTACAAAGCCAACGGTACCTTAGCAAAACGTTCAGGCTGGAGTGGACCATCGCAACCAAGTTCGTGAACGATTCCTTCCTCACATCTGTCTTACAGTCTAGTTACCATCAACGCAGTTCATTTTTTGAAACTCTTTACTGTTTCTTGTTAAGATGCCTTTGCTGGTGGTTTGTTCCACCTGCCCATCATCCTTAGTACTAAGAATTCTTTCTCTGGCACTTTTCTATGTGTTTAGCTGTCCTTAATTTGAAGCAGGGGTGAGAGGGAGGAATGGGTCTGGTTTTGACACAGGTTATTGACTGAGCTGGGCAGGTCTAGGACTTGAGCAGGCCTGGGTTGTGTTTGTGTATTTTCTTTAGAAAAAATCTGTCTGTGCCAGGAAGCAGACTTTACACTGCTAACTGCCATTGTGGCCAACCAAAATAATGCTCCGAGCTTCAAATGATGTTCTGTTTCTTAGAAACTCTCGGGTCACAAACCAACACTAAAGCCTTTGTCTTTCACCTCCCTCCTCCTGCTGCACCTTGTAGCACCTTAACTGAGCAGTCATTGTGGGAACAGTGCTTCCTAGTCTGAACCAAAACACCTCAGTAGCCTGGTAGGTGGGACCATATTCACTCATTGCTTGAGTCAACAAATGTGGAAAAATGTAACCATTTTGAGATCTCTCCTGGATCTGTCAGTTGAGCAAGAATCCTGAGATGATCTTGTTAGCAGACCTTGTGCTGGCCAGGTAGCACGCTAGAACGTGTAATCATAGTAGCTGTGTGCGGTGTCACTCGTTGACACAATAATGGATGCGTTTCCAATTAACCACCCACAACTGACCGACTGATCTTCACAGAATCACCAGCGGTAAGCAGGGAATCCATTCAAACCTGGGTAGGATGAGGTAAGGACACGGCCGGGGGTAAAACTTCGTGTTAAAACCTTCCAGAAGGCTGACGTATCGGGTGTGCAACCTGATCTCTTCCCGTCCTAACCAGAAATGAGTTTGAGTTTCCATGATGTTGGGCACAACTGTGGTCAGTGTGTGTCAGGCTTTAGAGAAGGAGATGAATGTTGGGGGCAGAGGTCAGATCAGAGGAATGTGCACCTGACACTCCAGGCTGGAGTTGGAGTCTATTGAGGAAGCTGTTGCATTGACTATGGTGTGGATGTGTGTGCGGGCAGGCGAGTCTCTTGGTGACAGGTGGCTGAGTGTAATGACTACTGGATCTAGGAATAAGACTGCATAGAAATTTTAGCCTCCACCTGGAGCTGCGGGACCTCGCTCCCACCCCTCCCCAGATCCTTTCTCCGATGCCCTCATCGATGCAGCACCAACACAGGTGATTTAGCTTTCACCTCTGTCTATCACCACATGTGACTTTGCTGGAGGTCCCTGTAGCTGTGTTGCACTGACTTGCAGCTGTACATAGTACCAATAATGTATTTATATACTGAAGAGGATTAAAAATGAAATCTTGTACTGTTTAGTGTAAGATAATGTGTAGAGCTGGCTCCACAGTGAGCACAGAAGAGTGTTAATTTTTAGAGCTGTAATATCTGTAAATAACCAAATAACCAACTAGCTTCTTATCCTAATCTGTTTAATAAAGAAAGTAATTCCAATTGGTAATGGAATATTCAAAAAACACTTTCTTGTGATTGTGCGTTTTTTTCATCAGTCTGATGTGACAGCAAATGCCATGTGAGAATAAATACAACTGACCCCCACCCCCACCCCCCCCCAGACACACACACAGAGAAACAACAGCGGCTTGCATATCGCACCTTTCACACAGGATATTTGGAGGATTTAAATAAAGTTAATACAACACAGGGTTATGGACTATATCCCTTTTAAAAGGCCCTTAGTAATTTTTTTTAAATGACTCTCATAAGTTTTCCTTCAGCAAGGTGTTAACAATAGCTGAAATAAACATTTCAATAAAAAACTATCTGTGTCTATAACAATACAATTTATTATATTTTAATATAGAATTTATAAAATGGTGGGCGTGATGAACTTTGCACCAATTTGATAAAACACTGTTTTAAATTTAATTTAAATTAAATTAGGTAGATGAAGAAAAGGGATTCTAGCTCTTGAACACATTCATTTCTCATTTATATTGAAGCAACAAATGTGAAACATATACAACTCACTAAGAACATTCTCTAGTTTTACACTATTCAAGAAGCTTGGCTAGTGTGCCTTCCCATGTTGTAGTAGACATCCTGGGTGCACAAACTCCCAACTCCTACGGGCTGTAGAACATCCAGAAGTTTGCAGCCTGTGTACTCTCTCCTCACCTGACTCTATGACTCTATCATCCACATCCTCACCTGGCACTGGCTTCCCAGCCCACAAAGGATATGGTTCAAGATTCTGGTCTTCACCTTAAATGCTCTCCCTGCCCTTCCAACTTCAACTCCCTCCTTCCCTCCCCGGTGTCTGTCCTCCTAGAGCAGTGACAGAAGCTGGAGTGGAAATAATACTGACCGTTGCTGCAGTCTGTCGGGAAGGCAAGCGTGTCTGATTCGGCGAGAGATGAAACAAAGAGGGAGTCAGAGAGGGAAAGAGCAGATTGCACCAGAGGAGGAGAGAGAGTGTGCAAGGGGGAGGAAGAAAGGCAAGACGGGAGAGAATGGGGACATGGTGGGGGAAGAGAGAGTGGAGGCAGGGAGTATGTGTATGAGAGAGGTAAGAAAGGGGGAATGAAAGAGACTGAGTGGTAGTAGAGAGGGAGTGAATGTGAGCTAGAAGGGGAGAGATATGGAGATTAGGGGCGATTGTGAGAGTGATTGAGAGACAGTTGAGAGGGGATAGAGAGTGTGTGGGGGAGAAAAGGGGAGTCAGAGTTGTGAGAGTGGGGAGGTGGGGTATGAGAGGAAAGAGTGTGAGAAGTGGAAAGAGAAAGTAATTGGGAGAGTGTGTGTGTGCGCGTAAGAGAGTGAGAGAAAGGGGGAGAGGAGTGAGTGTTCCCCTCCCCCTCTCTGTTCCCCCTCTCCCGTCTCCGCCTTCTCTCACCCACTGTATCCCCCCTTTTTCTCTCTCCCCCTTTTTCTCTCTCCCGTCTCCACCACATCCTCACTCAATCTTCTCTCCCCATCAGCCTAACCAGTCGCCATCTGCAGTGGCTGGGCCAAGCAGCTTAGTGCACAGTTGGTACGAGACGCCAGCTGGCTCACGCTGCATGTAGCCCATGGACCTTTCTCAACTACAGAAACCAGCCCACCGTAGCCAAATGGTCGGACCACCCTGACTTAGACGATATGATTCAAAGTCCAAGCATGAGGCCTGAACCCACAACCTTTTGACTCGGAGACGAGAGCTATCCAAATGCTTGGTTAAAAATGGATTAACGTCAGGATGAGGCTGACAGACCCTCACAATGTGCTCTGTCCATATAGTCTCCCATCACCACTGGTGCCCACAAGGCAAATGACTGTAGAGCAGGCTGTAGGGAACACCAGCTCTGATCTCAAGGTGAATACAATCAGAAATAAAACAAACTCACACAATCGACAGCAAGTGATCACTGATATTACATCCTATTCCCCTCCCGTCCCCCAAGTTCAGCTGTGTTCAGATGTCCTCCTCCGAGCGTGAAAGCCGCTCAATGAATATAAATTGAACTGTGTTCCATTTGATATAGCGTTTCAGTGGCTGTAATCAGGCAAACACAGCAGCAAAAATCAATTTGCCCACAGCAATTCCCCACAAATAGTGAGTGATCAATTCTATGGGGAGTTGTCAGGCAGGACACCAGGAGACAGAAACTCCATTTGCTTTTAGAAAAGTGCCATGAATTCTTTAACGTCCACCTGAACAGACAGATGGGGCCTCAGTTTATTGTCTCATCTGAAGGACATGGGTCTGAAGTCCCAAAGTGGAGCTTGACCGCACCACCTTCTGATTCAGATTGAGGTGGTGGAGGAGCAGCCGTACAGTTTCCACTGTCTTCAGGCAGACCTCTGAAAGCTTGCGGTGTCAGTGACAAGCAGAGAGCTGTTGAAAGCTGGCTTCAACACTAGCTCTCCACAGCTTACGAACTGTGTCTGAACTTTCAGTCAGTCTGAGAATGTGCCTCCCTTTCATTTCCAACCCCCCCCCCCCACACACACACACACACCCAGGCCAGTTGTCAGGTTCAGGCTATAGAAGGACCTCAGTGGTGTATCTGTGGCCATAATGAGAGACTCCACCCCCTCAGTGCACTATTTATCATCCTCAGCTCTGCTCTCCCCAGTCAGGGCAGCTGGGAATGGACGAAGAGAGTCCTGCTCTCTGCAGCTTCTCTGATGAAACTTCTTCATTCCGGTGAGACTCTGTACAAACATTACCAGTGCTGACCAGCAGCCTTTGGCCTGAACTGACCAGAGACCTGAAGTTGGACTGTGGCTGGAGCAGCTGTTTGGGGGTGTGGCGGAGTTCCAGTAGCCCATGGAACAGAGGATGTTACCAGATGGAGAAGAATTGAAACTCCATGTAGAGAATGGACAGTAAGTACAGTGAGCAGGACCTGCATATCCTGACACCAACCACTTGGCCAAACACACCTACATTATTGTTTGAGGAGGAGCTCCAAAAAATGGGTCTTCTGTGGACATAGAAGATGAAGAGAGAATGCAATAGGGGTCTTCACATTTCTGAGAAGCTTTGAGAAGTTAGATCATGAAGGCAAGAGAACAGCCTTCCTGAACGGGTGGACGTTGAAGATCCCATGGCACTGTTTGAAAAGAGAAGGAAGTTTCTCTCTCACAGTGTCCTGGCCAACAATCCCCCAGATAAAACTTATCAATAACTTCATAGCTCTTTGTGAGAGAGTGCTGTGTGTAAACTGGCCGCTGCATTCACCTTCCATTCCACAAATCCACAACTGTTTATTGAACACTGTTGTGCGCAATTGGCTGCCACGTTTCGTCCACATATACACAGTCAATTTACTTTATAGTATATTCTGTGAAGCGCTTTGAGATACCTAGAAGACGTGAAAAGCACTATATTAAATGGAAGGATTATTTATTTATTTTGAAAACTCTCAGTAAATGCTGTTCTCAGCAGTCTAATTGTTCCAGTCCAACAAGCTACTGCTATCTTCTGTTAGGTACATGGAATTTTTTGGAAAATATTTTGGTTTCAGACCAGGCTGGCTCCGTAGAACTCTCCCCGAGAGTCTCTTAACTTTAGAGCCCATATAACTTTAGAGTTGTATAGGTATGGAGAGTACACTGGGATGATGAAATCGGTGGAAGCAGCGTCACCTCTGAGTCAAAAGGGTGTGAGTTCAAATCCCATCCCAGACTCTAATTCATACAGTCTCAGAGAGAGTGCTTGATCCAATACAATGCTGCAGTGTGTTGTATCAACGGAGGTGCTGTCTTTCGACTGAGATGTGAAAATAAGGTCTCATCTGCCTGTTCAGGAGGACATCAAAGATCCCATGGCATTATTTGAGCAGAGAAGGGAGTTTCTTCTGATATCCGGGCCAAAATACAACAATAAATTACATTTGGATAGCACCTTTCATGTCGGAGAACATACCAAAGTGCTGGAAAGTTTACTCCATTGCACAGAAAACCCTAAATCACATACTTTCAGCCATCCTTCCGACATGATAAAGCTCTATACCAAATGCAAGGATTACAGTATTACATTATAACCTGTGCTGAATATGTGTGGGGATTAGGTCAGCGGATGCAGCCATTGGGGGTTAGAGTGCGCGGTCCATTCCTGACCAATGGAAACCATTTGGATTTGAATATTCTTAAGCACGGTGATAAGTATTCCCATGTGGAAAATAACCGACTGACTGCAGTAAAGATACTATCTGGGGCACATGTAAATGCACAACCCATGAGCCTGGGTCTCAGACCTGCCAGAGAGTCATCCCCCACCCCCGCCAGGTGCGCAGCTCTAATTATACCCAAGGGCAAAAGAGCAACTTTCCTCTGCCAGCTTCTGGCTCCCAGCAGCACAGGGATTCAGAACACAACAAGGTCATTCAACTTAGACCAGCAGTCCCCAGCTGATCACCCATGCTCAATAAAAACAAGAGGCAGGAACCATAATTACACAGTCCAGACATTAAAGTTTATACTTCAAATCTGAGATGCATGAAATACTTTACAATTTAACTAAATAAGGGCTCCTTCACCTTGTCTTTACAAGACTGTAGGTAACACCTTCCAGAAGCTGTCGCCCCAAGCCTCAGTTTCCTCCAGTTTCGGGCCCTCTATTCCTTCTGACGTATTTATCATACTTGTGTTTTAGATCAGGGGGCAACAAACGGGAAGTCTTGGGGCAGGAAGTCACAAGCCAAGGTCATTGGTCAAAGCCAGACCAGCCGGGGGGGGGGGGTGCATGAGGACCCAGGTGGATACAGGTCAGTTTCCAATCAAATAAATACAGTACATCACTGCTTAATTTGCTATTTGCGAAAGGATGTGAGGGGGAGAGGATGTGTGAGTGCACTAATGTATAGGTCAGGCAGCTCTGAGACCCAGTGAGGGAGTAAGTGGCAGAGGAGAGGATAAAGGAATGAGTGAGTGTGGATGTTTGAGATCATCAGTAATAATAATAATCCTTGCATTTGATATGGTGCTTTTCACGTCTTCTAGACATCCCAAATGCTTCATAGAAATATACTGTAAAGTGAATTGACTGTATATTTGTGGGCAAAACGTATATTTGTACATTTGTTCATGATATGAACGTGGGTTGTTACCGTTTCTGACATCTCTCTCCTCACAGGTAGTTACTATCCTGTTAAATTAGGCGACGTCTTCAATAGAAGATATCAAGTGATTGAAAAACTGGGATGGGGCAGTTTCTCCACGGTGTGGTCGTGTTGGGATGTGCGGTGAGTACCAGGACCCTCACTGAGGGAAGCTATGTTTCCTTTTGTCTACAATAGAGACAGCTGGCCATGGTGTCCTCCAAATCCTGAGCACACTTTATTGCTTCACAGAGAGAAGACATTCGTGGCCGCCAAGTTGATGAGGAGTGGACACAGCTTCACTGAGGTGGCACAGGATGAAATTCAGTTCCTCAGATGTGTGAGTACTTGTACTTGAGAATGTGGAATCAACCATGTCTCCCTTGACAGGGAGGCATTTGAGATGTGAGACAAGGAGAAATGGTGGAGAAATGGGATCATCTAATAAAATGCTACAACAGGTGGGAACAACAGTCTCCCTGGTGCCAAACCTTACTGAATAGTAAGAGTATTATTTGATATAGTTATTTGAACAGTTAAACAGTTATTTGAAAGCACGTTTAATCATTGAAACATCTCAAAGCATTTCATAGGATATATTTTAAACTGCAGTGACTATGTATTTTGTCGGTGAAATACAGCAGCCAGTTTGTCCCACAAATAGCCATTCGTGAGTGACCAATTTTATTTAGGGGATTGTTAGCCATGACACAGGGAGAGAGAACCTTCCTCCAAAGATCTTTAATATCCGCCTGAACAGGCAGATGGGACCTTGGTTTTAAGGTCTCATCTGAAAGACAACACCTCCAGACTGTGTGATCCACCATCTTTGGACTCAGAGACAAGAGCACTGACACTGCTCCAGGCTGACATGCTTTTTATATAAAGAAGAGTTTCTGTTTTTCAGGTGCAAGGCCGAAGGTCCAGTGACGTGGAGAGGGAGAGAATTATTCAGTTACTCGATGACTTTTCCTTGGTCGGTGGCAATGAACTTCATATCCTTTCAGTTCTACATTTTGTAGTGATATAATAATCCTGGCATTTGATAAAATGCGTTTCATTCATATGTGGAGGACATCACAAAGCACCTGAAATGATTTATTGTGTAGTGACTGTGTGTTTTGTTGGCAAAGGCAACAGCCAATCTATGCACAGCAATGTCCCACTAACAGCTAATTGAATGGCCAATTTTATTTGTGGGATTATTGGTCAGGACACCAACAATAACAACAAAATTACACTTGTGTAGTGCCTTTCACATCAGGAGGATGTCCCAAGGCACTGGGACTGAGGGAGAGAAACTCTATTCTCTTTTTCCCAAACTATTTCATTTTCATTTTGCAAATATAGTACAACAGAAAGCAGCAAAGCAGCCAAAATGAATGGCTCTATTCTGAGACAGGAAACCTAGAGAGACATTCTATTTATACTGTACAACACAGTTTATAATTAACACTTACACAAAGCGTGAGACTATCAATAAACCAAAAAGCAGGCCACGTATCTACCCATAAACTACTTGAATCAGAAAGAGGAATAGCCATTTAATGGCTAATCAGATCAACACAATGACAGTACTTAGAGTTTGTAGTGTAGTGATGAGAACGCAAATAAGAGGACCCGGGTTCGATTCCTGAGCAAAGGTAAAAACCTTAGGCAGGTTTCCTTATTCCACAGGCCTCTGTTTAGTTAGCAATGAGAAGGAACCCAGTTGATAGTCAATTTCCCAGGTAATAATAATCCTTAATCCACGACTGTTTATGGTCATTGCTATACACAATTGTCTGCTCTGTTTTGCCCACAAAATAGTCAATCCATTTTACAATATATTTTGTGAAATGCTTTGAAACATCTCAACTACATGATAAAGCGCCATGTATATCATATAGATATCTATATACAAATAAAATGAAAGGATTACTATTATTTGTGTCCACGAGATCAAAGATGCTCAGAGTGCAGGATAATCCCTCAGAAATATTAAAATCTCTCTGCAGACGCAGGCAGTTTTTACACACAAAGCCGTTGGGGATGTCATGGCCAGCTCCGCTTCTTTGTGAATGAGCAACAGACAGATCACAACAGTGTCGTTGTATTTGGTCTGGGAATGGCACGTGACATGTAGTCTTTCATGAATGGTCTGAGCGTCATGCTAAAATATGGAGCGCTTTATAAATGGACTGTGTGAAGGTATTTGAGTATGTGCTTTTATGAATGAGCTGTATGTAGGTACTTGAAAGTGCGTTTTTATGAATGGCTGTGTCTTGGTATTTGAGCATGTTTTTATGAATTAGCTGTGAGTAAGTATTTCAGTCTGTATGTATGTATCAATGGGCAAAGTTTTATATTTGAGGCTGTTACCTTTCTGTGAATGGGCTGAGTGTGGTAGCAATCCTGTGCTAAACTGAAGAAATGAGACAAAGGTAAGCAGCCATCGTGAGAATATCTTAAAATGCATTAAGTTCAGAGAGAGTTCCTGATACCTGCCACTCTAATAATCCATCCAAAAAAACACAATAATAAAAATTGGTCATTTTCAATCCACGACTGTTTGTAGGATACTGCTTTGCACAATTGACTGCTGCGTTTTGCCCACAAATATACAGTCAGTTCTCTTCATTCTGAGAAGTGCTTTGAGATGTCGATAAGATGTGAAATGTGCTATATCAAATGCAAGGCTTATTATTATTATTATTATTATCCTAGTGAGGGCTCAAACCTGCAATTGTCAGATATCAAATGGTTAATTAGTGACTTTTCCTCTTTGGGGGCAGGTAAATAGGGTCTCCTTGATGCTGAGTTGGCTTTCCATGTCTCTACCCCTCCGCTCCTTATTTCTATTTATTCCTGAATCCTACCGCTATTACCAGGCCTATGTTTACTTCCTTCTTCCTTGCTTGGTGTCTGACACTGTCATTGTCAGATGTTGTCTCCAAGATGTTGTCTGACTTGTAAGGCATTATGTAAACTCGAAGTGTTGTAGTTGTTGTCCGTTTTTATCATTAAACATCGTTCTGCGGTGGTCATGACTCGTGATATGTGACAGCCTTTAACAGTCTTCCCAGATATGTGTCTGGTATTTGAACTTCTTGGTGATAATCTTCACCAGTGGATTCTCAGGTCGAAGCGTAAAGGACTGCCCATAACATGCGTCAAGAAGATCATCCAACAGGTAGGAGCCCATCTTTGGTGTTGTGTCAACCTTGGCTCAGCACTTGTCAGAAAGTTGTGGACTTATAGCTAACATCAGGACTTGAACTCACACAGTTGAAATTGACACTCCAATGCAGCACTGGAGGGGGAAATGCTGCATTGTTGGAGGTGCCAACTTTTGGATGAGCCATTAAACTGTGGTCTGTTTGTGGGGACAATACTGAGTGCAATTATGCTGCCACTTTATTCCCACACACTACGCAGCCATTGCATTGCACAGTATATCCCACATGTGCTTGAAGTGCTTTGAGTCATCCTTCCAATGTGATATACCAAATGCAAGGATTATTATATATATTAACAATACCCTGGGTTTTGTTGACCAGGTATCTGGGGATGCTGCATGAGTGAGTCAATTACCAAACATCCCCAGATTTGGTGAAATAGTCAGCTAAGTGACTTTCACTCCTTGGACCCGCATCCAAATTGAACTCAAGCTGATGGAAGCAAGTTCCGCCCTTTGTTACCAGTAAAGATTATTTAAGCACCTCCCCACTCCCTCCCACAATCACAGCATTGATCGTCCTGGCCTCAACCTCCCTTCCTGGCAACCCCGTTACAGTGATTGAATCCCCTCTGGGTAAAGAAAACATCCCTGCTATCTGTCCTGAAGTTGCCCTTTACAACTCTAAGCCTAAATCCTCTTATTCTATTGTTTTTGCGCCTGGGACGACCTCTCAACATGAAAGGTGCTATATAAATGTAAGTTTTGATTGATTTTGATACAAAAGTATCCTCAGTTTACTTGTTCAATCCCATTTAAAATGTTACACACCTCAGTAAGGTCCCCTCTGAATTGTCTTCTCTCAAGACTCAAGAGCCCAAGCTCGTCTAATTGTTGCTCACAGCTCAGTCCTCTAACACTGGGGTTCAACTTTGTTGCTCTCCTCAGCACTGCCTCTAGAGTCTAGGGCCTAGGCAGCCCCTTATAAGGACCAAAAAAGTATACTAAACATCTAAATTGCGACTCAATGTTAATGTTCCGCTTGTGTTCATGGAACTGGAAACTGAACAATCTGATGGGTTCCACTCTGACTTTACATGGCAGGTTCTTCAGGGTCTCAACTATCTACACACCAAATGTAGGATTATTCACACGGACATCAAGCCAGAGAACATCCTCCTGTGTATTGATCAACAGCACCTCCATCAGTTAGCAGTTGCGCAACAGAGACATGGTCACAGCCCTTTGGGAGCCTCAGGTAAAGGACCAGGTCGGGGGTGTATTGGGCATACACTAACATCACCTCATTTAATGTTGGCCGTATCATTCAAAATTCATAGATCAATAGGGTTGAGGTAGAGCAGGAGGCTATTTGTACCCAATTAGAACTATTAACTGCAACCCTCATTCCCCTGCTCTTTATCTATTGTCACTGCGCTGGTGGGTGTTAGCTCCCCTTTCTGCAGCTCTCTATTGCTAATCAAATTTCTGTTTGGCTGTTCAGCTGAACATTAAAGATCATGGCCCTATTCAAACACCAAAGGGAGTTTTTCTATCCTGGTGTCCTGGCCAACATTACCCCAAATAAAATTGGTCACTAACTCTATGGCTATTTGTTGGACATTTCTGTGTGCAAATTTTCTACCGCATTTCACCACGAAACACACTGTCACTCCACTTTACAATATATTCTGTGAGGCGCTTTGAGATATCTTGATGACGTGATAAGGCGTGATATGAGGTGCATGCAAGGATTATTACGTGTCCAAAACCTGAGCTAAGATTTGAAATGTCTATCCCGCTGACCTGGAACGTCTTGTTGTTCTCAGACTTGCTCCGAGCACACGCACCAGGGCTCAATCTCTTGGAAGCTAAAAATGCTGAAAAGATACAGGTGAAAATTGTGGACCTCGGCAACAGTTGCTGGACAGTGAGTGCCACTCAGTCTCGGGGTGTTGTAGTCAGATGAGAGGAGGGAAATAATAGCATTTGTCACATTTGATATAACACCTTTCTCAAAGCACTCACAGGCTATGCTGTCGAATGACTGTATAGGTGAACACTGAGGGTTGTACAGAATAAGGCATTACTGAGCAGTCAGACACAGCTAATCTACTTCAAGGAGAGATTCACCGAGCGCTGGCATATTTATCCACCGTATATCTGATTTTTGCCCCTCCACATCAACACATGAGACCTGGATTTGTGACAGAGCAAAATGGTTCAGGCTTGCCTTTCTGCATGGATTATCTGCTTGGTCATCCTGGTGTTTGACACATGCGGAAATCCTTCATCATGCTTAAAAGAATCAAACTAGACAGAGTTCTATGCCTACCACCTATACGTGCAAATTGAATGCACACTTCTTCCCTGGAGGGATGCATCCTGTTTACCTAAATCCAGAGAGAATTAGGCTCAGGTTGGCAAGAGCCAATGCTTGGGGACCCCAGAGTGGACGGAATCCCCATCCCCACTGGTCTACCCTTTCAATTCCTACTGATGAGCCAGACTGGTTGTGCTGTCATTCCCAGTGAACTGTAGTACTACAGACCCGTTGTCTCAGGAAATGGATTACCGAGACCTCCACAGAGAGCTGGCTCGATTCTGACATTCTATTGCCAAGTACCTGGAGCTGAGCTGGAATACTGACTGAGAGAGTGTAGAGATAGTGTTGATTAAATTAAAGCCTTTAAATGTCAGACCATTATTTATTCCCCATAAAGCTTCTCATTGCTTGTAGATTCCTATAAGCTTATTGATGCACTCTTTACTCTATTTCTTCTCCTGCCCTAGTACAAACACATTACAGACCTGATCCAGACCAGACAGTACCGAGCCCTGGAGGCCATACTCGGGGCTGGCTATGGGCCACCGGCTGATGTCTGGAGCACAGCATGTACGGTAGGAACCAAGCAATGCATGTAAACCTCATTATGTCCACTGTCTGTCCTTCCTCACTAAAACCAGGTAGGGTTTGTGAGGCGCAGTTTCCTAAAGGACTTCACCACAAGACCTTATAAGAGACCTCTCCAACCTGCTCATAGCCAACTCCTCAACCTCCCCTTTGGTCCACTGGCCAAGGCCTCCTGCATGCTTCCAGATCCTCCAATCTTCTGTTAGCCACTTCACCCTGAACCTCTGGATCTCCATGCCTCGATCCCTTGCCTCAACCCCTCTTTGTCCATCTTCAGATCCCACCTGAAAACTTTCCTCATTGACCACACCTATGGTCACCTCCCTACTCTCCCCGGCTCGGCATCAAACTCCTCACTCCGCTATTCAGCTCTGAGATCAGAAAGTTGTGGGAGGCTCCAGCCTGCTCCACGTTCCCCGACCCACCCACCCCACCATTTGCGGGTGAGCCTTCAGCCACTCTGTTCCCAACCTCTGGAACTCCATCCCGCAGACCCTCCCCATCACCCCCTCCCTGGCCTCCTTCAAGTCCTGCCTCAAAACCCTCCACTTCAATAGTCCCATCGGTCACCCCAAATCCCCCTCTTTCCCTCCAACCTCCAAATCCCCGAACCCAGCTCGGGTCTGAAACAATGACTGTCCGGCACCTTGGGACATCTTCCTGATGTGAAAGGCGCTATACAAGTGTAATTTTGTAGTTGTTGTTGCTGTGTGCACAATGGCTGCCCGTGTTTGTCTACAGAATGCACAGTCACTACACTTTACAGTAAATCCCATGCAGAACTTGGAAAGGTCCTCCTGATGTGGTAAGGATTCCTGTTAGTATTATAGACTGCACACACCACAGGACAAGTCTGACAAGTCAGGACAAGATAACACTCTCACCGCTGAGTCGCACGGTTGTAGTCCCACATCGGGACTTGGAATCACATAGTCTAAGGTGACACTCCAATGCAGCATGGGGGAGGGGGTATTTTCGGAGGCAACATCCTTTGGATAAGATATTAAATCAAGGTCCTGTCTGCCTGTTCAGGTGGACATTAACGATCCAATGATGCTATGGAGAAAAGAGAAAGGGAGTTTCACTCTCTTGGTGTCCTGGCCAACAAATCCTCAAGTAAAATTGGTTACTCATCCCATGGGATATTGTACACAGACAAAAAAACGTTAGTTTAAATCCTGTGAAGTGCTTTGAGATATCTCAACAATGGGTTAAGGCTCTATATCAAATGCAAGGATTAGTATTATTATTATTATTACTCTGCCTGTAGGCCTTTGAGCTGGTGACTGGAGAGTACCTGTTTGACCCAAGAGATGGGAAGAACTTCTCCCGGGAAGAGGGTAAGCTCACCTGGCCATCAGAATCTGACAAACTGGGAACATAGGGATGTATGAATACTAACGAGAGTTAAAGGGAAAGAGTCAACAAAACTCCTTACACAGAAGGTTGTGGAATTCTCTGGCTGAAACAAGGAAGAAAAATTCTTCCTCCAGACAAGATGTTATGGGCTACCCGGCACAATGTATTTTTTTTTTACACAATTGTTTTTACACAACAAAACACAATTTTGTTTTGCACTTTAACCGGTATTGGCCAGGACCCGAGGGTGCCGGATAAACGGGCTTTTACTGTACTTAGATAGACAGACATTAAAGTTCTGGTTACATTATTTGAAAAGACAGGGGAGTTAATCCCAGTGTCCTGACTGTACTAGGTTAGTGTCCAACAGGCTGCCCGGCGGGTGATTTTATTTGGCCAGCAACCATTTCCAACTTTCCAACTTCCACTCCCGCCCTCCCTGGTGAACTTCCTCCCAGGGCAGTGGCAGGAGCCAGTGGTTAGAGATATTGCAATGTGTACTGGAGCTGAGGGGAAAGCAAGCGCATCTTCTTATCCATCATGTCGATAGTAACCTCCGGCGCTGGCCACTGCACATAGCGACCAGTGTATTGGGCGAGATTGAGAGACGGGGAGAGGGGGACAGAGAAGTGGGGGGTGATAGAGAGGGAGGGGAGAGGGAGATTGAGAGAGGGTGATCTCTACATTGGGGAGATCATTTGCGATTTGCCGAACACTTCCGTTCTGTCTGCAAATACAACCCTGACCGACTGGTTTTGTGCCCTTTCAACTCTCCTTCGCAGTCTGACCTCCTAGGTCTCCTAGGCTGTTCCAATGAACAGCAGCACAAGCTCGAGGGATAGCACCTTATCCATCTACTAGTGACCTTACAGCCCTCTGGCCTTAATATTAATTTCAATAATTTCAGGCCATAACAGCTCGCCTTTCTCTTCTTCTGCAACCATCTGATCTGCCTATTCTTTGGCACTTTCACCCCCTGTGTGTTGTAACATCATTATTACCACTTCTCTCCGGTTTTATTGCAATTCCTTTTGTTTCACAACCTTTTTAACCCATCATCTCCTGCCCTCTTCCCCCATTTTCTCCTTTATCTTCCTTGCCCTGCCTTTCTGTTAATCCGTAAAAGCCTCTCCCTCCCAACGTGCCCCGGTTCTGTCAAAGGGTCGTGGACCCAAAAGATTGACTCGATTTTCCTTTCTCCATAGATGCTGCTTCACCTGCCGAGTGTTCCCGGTGATTTCTATTTCCGATTCAGATTTCCAACCTCTGAAGCATTTCGCGTTTTTCTTTTGAGAGAAGAGGATTTGAGAGAGGAGAGGGATTGAGAGAGGGGAACAGAGAGGGAGGATGGAGGGGAGTGAGGGAGGAGATCAAAGGATTGAGAGGAGGAAAGAAGTAGGACAGCAGAGAGAGTTTGAGAATACTGTACAGTATACAAGAAGAGTTGTGGAGGTGTGGAGAGGTGGAGAGACTAATTGAGAGAGGGGAAAGAGCATGCCTGTGTGTGGGAGGAGAGAAAGCGTGTAATTGGCAGAGGCAGAGATTGATTGATTGAAGAGACAGCGAGAAGGAGGCTGAAATCAGGGTCAGAGAGTGAGTGATTGAGTGTGTGTGAATGAGAGAGAAGGAGAATATGCACGTGAATGCATGAGAACGAGAAGGGAGAGAGAAAAACAAAAAGAGAGCAGAGGAGATAAGTGTGGGCAGCATTTTGTGGTTCACTGGCCAGACAGATGATCCGAGTCTCCCTTGGGATAAACACTGAGATATGCGCTGGACAGTTTCCTCGCAGAAAGCTTGCCCTCGCCCCAGTGAAAAACCTTTGTACATCCTTCCTACAGACTCATTCCTCCTTCCCTCCCCACCTGTGCGACCTCTGCTTGAAATACCAGGCTGGTTGTTGTTCTCTTTCTTTGCCTCTGTCTCTCATTTCTCTTCTTCTCTCCTGGCAGACCACATCGCACTCATCATCGAGCTTCTCGGCAGAATCCCTGTACCATTCGCTCTATCTGGGCGGTTCTCCAAAGAATTTTTCAATGTGAAAGGTACAGAAATCCACCCTGCACCCCAAAACATTATTGAACAAACATTGGCTGCCACATTCAACCACAGACCAGTTACAGAAAATCCAGCAAAGCATTTTGAGTCGATCTCACAATGTGGGAGGCTCTGTATCAAATGTCAGGATTATTCTTCTATCGCACTCAATATGTCAGTTGTTGGTTCTGCATTTCCCACCAGGTGAGCTCCGTCACATTGTCACGCTGAGGCCCTGGGGCCTGGACCGCGTCCTGCTGGAGAAATACACTTTCCCTCTGTCAGAGGCTGCTGGCTTTTCAGACTTTCTTCATCAAATGCTCCAATTCATCCCACAGACAAGGGCAACTGCTGCTGAGTGTCTCCAGCACCTCTGGCTGGATGTTTAGGGCTCGGGCTACACAGATGTGCCTGCAATGTAGTCCACCTTTAGCCCAGGGGTGGAGGGTCGGGGGGGTTCAAGCAGTAGTACAAGTTGGTTAAATGAAGAGGACCCTTTGGCTCATCTCAGATCATCTTTCCAGAACACCCATCCTTTAGTCTTCTTATGACAACATGTCTACTTGTTCAGCCATTCTGTCTCACTCTCGAACCCTCCATCCCGGAATCTCTCAGACTCATTCCCTCCCTCCCCTTGTTCAATACCTATCTATGTAATGTGTTATATCAAATGAATCTAAGTTTCCTAATCTCAACCACCCATCCTAGTAACCTGTTCCAGTTGTTGGAGCCAGATGTCTGGAGATGTTGCCCAACATCTTGCCGACTCCACTGGAGTAGAGTAGTCTATGCCTTATCCTCACTTTCAATTCCTTCTATGGTCTTGTGCCATCCTACCTTTGTGATCTCCTCAAACCTACCCACCTGGCCACTCTCTTTAACCAGCAGGCACTGACTGCCCTGCTTCATGTCCCCTGCCCAACCATTGGGTGGCCGGGTATCAGTCTCTCTGGAACTCTGTACACTCTGGAGTCCCTTTGACTCAAGCTCCACAACCCAACTATCACCAACTAATTAAAGATGTATCTCGAGCAGTTCCTCTTTGACAACCGTTTTTGCCTCCCCTCCCTGCCCGCTAGCCCCAGCTCTGGCTATACTCAGCTCAGGTGCAAGCTAGGCTTGTCCACACCATGATAGAAATATATATTGTATTGTTTGGAAGAGCCCTATCTTATCGGCCTTCTTCACCCTGGGGTTGTCAGCCTTGATGCTCTCCTACTAAGAGGCTATTCAATCTATCATGTCTGGACCATTGATCCTGTTTTTCTAAATCATCCTTGACTATTAACTTTGTTTTCCAGCTCGTTCCCTTCATGTATTATATTGCTCAGATGCTTATCTGGTTCCATTGACCCAGCTTCAATCACTCAGTTGGGGGAATAAAATTCAAACCCCAACAAGCTTCTGGGTGAAGAAACTCCTTCCAACTGAGCATTGTGGAATCACAAAATGCTGCACCAGAGGGCTAAGGAAGAGGGACTCAATTGGGATGGTTAGAGCATGTTGGATACTTGAGAAATAAGGATAATTTGTGATATGGGGAAAGGTGGGGAGGTCCGATCTGTGATGATGTAATAAAGTGCCTGGATAGGCTGAATGGCCTCCTGTTCCTATGAAAGGGGTTCTGTTCACTACTAGACTGTGGTGGCATCTGCCCAATGCTCTCGTTCAGGAGAATCTGAACTCTGATTGGCCTGATTGGCAGCTCTCGAGTGCTGTGCAATGAACTTTAAAATTGTCATTTCCCCAAGAAGCTACAATGAATGAGTTCTGTACTTTATACCAAGGATATTTCTTCTGACACTTACCCTTTAGTGTGCGTCATGAAACACTGCTCTGTTCAGTCCGATGGAGTTTGCAATCTGACGAGAATTAACACAGCTCCATTCACTCCAGTGGGTTTGAAATCGACGTGATAAACACAGCCAGCTTTCTTTCACTGCACATCCCATCCGCCTCACTGTTTTGTCCATAAAATGCCGCTGTTGGCAACCGGCTGATTTTGTAAGTATCGACCATTCAGTGCCTCATTTTCAATCGGCCCAATATTGGCACTGAGGGATGTAATGGACAATTGATGCCAGTTCAGCAGCTGAATGATTGGGGGAGGGGAATCACTCTGGATGTCAGCGGTGGCTTGGATGGACAAGAAGAATAGGATTTTGAATGGCTTTGATAGATGTGGTGCTATAGAGCTTGAGCTGAGATGTGAAGAATTCTTCTAGCTTGTGAGTTTGATTCTCCATCTTTGACAGGTAAATTGTGAGTCCCATTCCAATTCTTGGTTGTGTAATGCAGTACTACTCTAATCCAATTCCCTGCTCTCTCCCATCATGTCTGCGATGGTGCTGCCTCCCCCATCACTAGCCAGGCTTTCAGCCTCTCTGATCCCCCACTTCTAGAACTCAATCCTGGAGTCATGCCAACTTGACCCCTCAAGTTGCCTCCCTGCATCCATCCCATCCTTCATTCAAGGCCCATCCTGTTGGCCTCCCCAAGTCTTCCCTTCACAAGCTGCAGATCATTCAGAACACTGACATGAGTGATCTGTCATGACGTTAAATTAATACATATTCCCCTATGTATCCACAACGTAATAACAAAATCTACCTGTATTGTTAGTATTGTTCTAAACACAGAATAAACTCTAAGAGCAATGACAAATAGATACCTGCTGTGTGTGTGTGTGTGTGTGTGTGTGTGTGATCACTCCATCCTCTTCCACCACCTGTCCTACCGTCGTGGGACGACACTTGCTTGGTTGAGTCCTACCTCACAAACCGCCAGCACTACATCTCTGCAAATGGTTTTTCTTCCCGTTTCCACCCAGTCACCTGTGGTTTACCCCAAGGATCCATCCTTGGCTCCCTTCTCTTCCTCATCTACATGCTCCCTCTTGGTGATATAATCCGCAGACGCAGAGTTAACTTCCACATGTATTTGGGTGACATCCAATTCTACTTTTCCACTTCCAGGTGCGACTGCCTGTTGACCCCCCGATGTTCTGTCAGCTTGTCTGTTGGACATCAAGTGCTGGATGAGCACAAACTTCCTGCAATTAAACATCAACAAGACACAAGCCATAATGTTTGGCTGCCATCAACATCTTCAGTTCCATGGGTTCCGACCCGATTACTCCATTCCTTGCCAAACTCCACTGGCTGCCTGTCACAGAGTGGATCGACTTAAAGATCCTCACTCTAGTGTTTAAATCTCTCCACTCCTTTGTACCCCGCTATCTCTCTCTAACCTCTCTCCTCATAGCAGTACCCAGCACAGACTCGATAGGCCAAATGGCCTTTTGTGCGGTAAGATTCTATGATACCCACTGCCTCTGCTCTACTGAGTCCGGTCCCCTCCTTGTTCCCTGAACCCTCTATTCCACCATCAGTGTCCATGCTTTGACTCACTATGCTGTGAAACTTTAAAAATCCCACCTTCAACCCCTTTGCCTCACCCCCTCCATCCCCATATTTAGGTGCAACCTGAACACCTTTCTCTTTGACCATGGTCACCTGCTTCCACTCACTGGCTTGGCCTCCGCCATTGTTAAGCGCTCTGAGATGCCGCCCGGCGTGGAAGACCCTGATCATGTCATTGATGCATCTCAAAGCACCTCACGGGAAATAATCCATAAACAAAGGGCAAATTACTACAGATGCGGGAAATCTGAAATAAAAACAGAAGGTGTCACTGAAACACTCAGAGCAATATTTCAGGTTGATAACCTTACGTCAGAATTGAGGTTCATCAGCGACTTCTATTTTTATCGCAGGATTTAATGTTACGTGCAAAACATTGTGTATTTGGTTGGAAATGTGTCAGCCAATTTGTACATAGAGCAACTTCCAACGAGCCATGAGGTGAATCATCAACTTTATCCCAGAGAGAGCAACACCCTTCTCTTTTCAATTTGCCATTGGGTCTTGAATATCCATCTAAAAAGGCAGACATCGGTTTAATGTCTCAGCATCTCCGATAATGCGATATCTGCAAAATTGTACTGGAGCGCCAGCCTAGACCGCGAGCTGCGATGCTATAATAAATGTAATGATTTAAACACAAAAACAATTCGCTAACTCAATCCACGGTTGTTTGTGGGACACTGCGCTATTGGCTGCCACGTTTCGCCCACAAAGTACAGGTAAGGCACTTCACAATACTGTGTATTCTGTGAAGCGCTTTGAGACGTCTCAATGACGTCTCAAGTGTCATATCAAATGCAGGGATTATTTTATTATTATGATGGAGTTGTGCGATGGTTCTTGGAGTTGACAGTGTCAGGGCGGCTGCCCCCCCACCCCACTCTGCTGATGCTGTTAGTTCATGAGCAGCACTGAGGCTGCCTGCACTTGCACAAACTGGCCACTGGGGGGAGAGGGGGGCGAGAACAGGAGGAATCCTGGGCCCGGAACTCATCCTCTGAACAGCAGTTGCCGGGGGGGCCGGTCAGGGCAGAGGGATGGGGCGGCACATGGCTTTCCGCGGGGACTGGTTTGAGCGACGGACTGAAGTCAGTCAGGTTCACTCTCAGCATCGCAGAATAGACTCTCTCTGTAGTTGATAATTATACAGACTCTCAATCTCTCTGCAGCTAATTATTTATATAGAATAACCTCGTAGTTGTGACGGCGCCTTCTCTAGGGTGAGCATATTCTGTAAGCCTAACCCGTGGCCACATATACAGCCGTTTTGCTGGGTCAATGGCTGTGTGTTCCTGAAGAGAGCTTGTAGAACTTCACTCTTTCTTCCTTTGTTGCTGAGCTCAAGAGGAACACAATAGCTCATCCGGGGACGGTTCCCGGGAACCGGGGGATGTGTTGCCTTGTCACCCTCACCAGGTCGACAAGACGTCTCGAAGCGCTTCACAGGATAGACTGTAAAGTGGAGTGACTGTATATTTTGTCGTCTATGCAGCAACCAATGAGTGGCCAATGTTTACTGGTGGGGGGTAATTGTTGGTCAGAGAGAGAAAACTCTCTACTCTTTTCAAATAGCGCCGTGGGAGGTTTAATATCTGTCTGAACAGGCAGGTGGGACCTTGGTTTAATGTCTCAACCAAAGAATGGTGCCCCCCCCCCCCCCCCCCACAACTGATCAACTGCAGTGTCATCTTAGATTACGTAATTCCACATCCCAATGTGGAGCGTGAATCCAGAATCTTCTGACTCGGAGGCAAGGGCGCCCTCGCTAAGTCAGCCTGACTGATAAAAAGTCAGCCGGATTTATAAAATATAAATTTGGCCACAATTGGGTTTCACTCAGAAGTTTTCAAACTCGCCCCATAAACTCCAGCGTCTCATGAGCTCGTTGGGAGGACAGCTCCACAGTCATTGCCGACAACTCGTCCCGACAGTCGACGGGAATTCTTCCCACTTGGCTTCTGTTATCCCTGAGACCCAAATCTGAAGTGAATTGTAGCACCTAACAGATCAGTCACTCAGATGTTAACCTGTATCATCACAGCTTCCTGCAGTGAGTGCTTCCTGCAGAGCAGGTAGGATGACAATTGAGCTAATCTGAAAACTGGCGTTTTCTCCTTTAAGACCTTTCGAATTCACCATTGTTTTAAAAAAATGAATTTTCCCTTTATTTCCTTGAGGAAATTAAGTGAGATAGTGAAATCAGGCCCACAGAATGAATACCTTTGGATTTGTATCTTGCGTTTGCAACCATAGATTCTGGATTCACTTCCGGCTCCAGTTGTGACTGGATTTTGCAGTTTCTTTGTTGTATTTGTAGGTGGGGCCCACCAATGGTTGGGCAGAGCATGAGGCAGGTGGTCACGTGATAGGAGGAATGTGGAGTCCTGTAGCTCAGTTATTAGAGCGCTCGTCTTACAAGCGAGAGACCTGGGTTTGATTCCCTCAGGGTGAAACCTTGGGCAAGTTTACTTACTCCACGTTCCTGATAATATATATTTTTTAAATTGGTAATTTTCAATCCACGGTTGTTTGTAAGACACTGCTGGGGGAAATTATTGGTCCAGACCATGGGAGAGAAAACTCCCTGCAGGTTTTTGCCCACAAATATACATACAGTCAATTTCACTTTACAGTATATTCTGTGAAGCACTTTGAGATGTCTAGAAGACATGAAAAGTACTATATCAAACACAAGGTTGAATGATTATTAGTGTCACCAAGATAAGATGATCCAAAGCAATGAAGGTGAAGATGAGAATCTGGAAGTTGATATGGTTGGTGAATTGGGAACTTGACGAGTTTGGGTTTGTGGGGCTTCATATGGGAGAGGATACAGGCTGTGGAGTATGTGGTATGAAGTGTATAGAGCTGTGGATGGTGGCTAGCAGAATGAAAAGATGAGTGTAGAGGTGACCAGCATTGATAAGGTTTAGAGGAAGGATTATGGTGGTGCGGGCAGTGGGTGGAGATGAACTTAGTCAGAGATTGGATGAAAATTTTGAAGAAGCATTGAGGTTCAGTTTTTGAATACATTTTCAAGAGTCCCAGCAAGCTCTATGTTGAATGAGCAGACGATGCAGTCAGATCCTAAAGTGAAGAGGTGCTGACCAGTGTCAAACAGGATATCCCCAGTTTGGTTAACATAAATTTAGAGCAAATTACAACTTCATCCAATTGTGTGATGTAACTGTCCACATGACCAGTACTATTTGAGTTTAGTGCAAGTCTCATTGCTTGGAACAGTAGCAGCTGTCTGTCAGTGAGTGGAATAATTCAATGATGAATCTACTGTTCACCTCACAGAAGCCGAAAGACTTGAGATGACAGAAACTCAGGTCTACCAGGAAGTAAATCCAGTCTTTTTGCAACAACTGGTGGACTTGGGAATCCCGGAAATCAATGCCAGGGAGGTGAGTGAACATTAAGATTGTCACCAATAAGATCAAGGGCAAGGATTATTATTTGTGCTGGTAAGCACTTTGAGACGTTCTCCTCCTGACCTAAAACGTTATAGTATTGTATTATATTATTTATGGCTTTGTCTTATTAATTTGTGGCTTCACCATGACATTAATTGATATCTTGTTCCATAGTTGGTGATGCTGATCAATGTGTGGTCTCTCTCTCACTCTCTCTCTCTCACACAGGCCCTTATTGTCACTGAAAATCAATCAAGTGATGCAGCTGCTCTTTATTATTTCAATGAGGCCCAGGTAAGAACATGTTTTCACTGCATTTCCCACATAATGCATATCCCAGGAGTAAGAATGATAATTCTGTGCATTTAAAATATCAATATTGCATTGTATTTAAAACTTAATATGCCTGGCGCAGTGCTCTCGCCTCTGGGTCACAAGGTTGTGGGTTCAAGCCCCACATCGGGACTTGGAATCATATAGTCTAAGCCAATGCTCCAATGTAGCACTGGGGTGTTTTGCATTGTTGGAAGTGCTGTCCTTCGGATGAAATGTTAAACCAAGGTCCCATGTGTTGATTCAGGTTAATGTTAAAGATCCCATGCACTATTCGAAAAGAAAAGGGAGTTTCTCTCCCTGTGTACCTGCCAACAATACCCCAAATAAAATTGGTAACTCACTCCATGTCTGCTTGTGGGAAACTTCTGTGTGCAAATTGGCTGCTATGTTCACTTGCAGAACACAGTGAATCCACTTTACAGTATCACTTTAAGGCTCTAAATCAAATGTAAAGTGTAGTGACTGTATTTTGTAAACATGTACAGGAAAATCCAAATTTGAAGATTGCCCTTCATTTTACACCTTTATTTTGCAGAGGCCAAGTGAGCATTCCCAGAGCTGCAAGATGGTGTTTGTGGTGAACACAGAGTTGGGTATGGGATCCGGAAAGGTTTGTAACTCTTTATTACTCATCTTTTCCCTCTCCACAACAAACTAGGGAACTAACCCAAACCCTTCATTTCCAGACTTCTCAACAATATAAGAATTATTATTATTTTACAGTTGAAACTCTTTTAAAGGAATTGTAGATATTAAACAAATGTAAATTTAATGCCCTGCTATTTCTCACAAGTGTTTTTTTTAAACTTTATGAAGCTTTTTGAACACCAGTAAATAGAAAATCATGGCCATTCGCATTTCTGTGGACTGTATACAAATGCACAGCTCTGTGGCTGTGAGTCTTGTGCACGCTGTGGTTTGAGACCCTGATTGGGTGTTTGAGAAAAAGCAGGGTGTTTGGCAGTAGTGGAGGAAGGATTTTGGGCTGGTGCGTGAATCTGCTCCTAAAAACAATGCAGAAATTGAGAATTTACAGGGTATGGGAATTGGGGCTTAAATCTCTGGTGTGCTGCCTTTGATATAGTGCCTTGTTTGTAATAATAATCCTTACATTTGATATAGCGTCTTATCATGTCCTTGAGATATCCCGAAGTGCTTCACAGAATATATTGCAAAGTGAATTGACTTATGTAAATTGTGGGCAAAATGCCCACCCTACTTGTGCGACCTCCTAACCACCTACCAACCTGCCCACCGCCTCCGCTCAGCAGGCTCCGGCCGCACTCCATCCCGCCGTCCCTGCGCCTCACCCCCTCCCTGGCCTCCAAATCCCGCTTCAAAACGCTTCTCTTCGATGGTCCCATCGGTCATCCAAAATCCCCCCTTTTCACTCCACCCTCCCCATCCCCGACCACAGCTTGGGTTTGAAAGAATGATTGTCCAGCACCTTGGGGCGTCCTCCTGACGTGAAAGGCGCTATACAAGTGTAATTTTCTTGTTATCTAGAAGATGTGAAAGGCACAATATCAAATGTAAGTATTATTAGCACAAGGCGAATGTGCTAACCTCTGTGCTAAGGGACTTCTTTTAACTGAGCAGCCCCTGCCTTTCCTGGGCTTTCTGTGCAGTCAGTTCTCTATTTAGATATGTGCATGCATCAGAGTGTTGTGTGCTAGGTTGAGGTGTTAGTGATTCTCTCTAAACCTGTTAAATGGCAGATGGCATCCCAGGTCGCTCACGCTGCAGTGGGGCTGTACCAGACGATGGCTGATGAGGCCGCCTTCTGGCGACTGATGTTGAACAAGTGGGATGAGGAAGGGTGAGTGTTCGCAACAAACAGGTTTCCAAGTATGTGCGGTAACTAGGGATGTAGCTACAGCAGTTAACAGGAAGAAAAATAGTGTTTTATTTCTGCCTTCACTGCTCGTCATTTCATTTCAACAAGAAGGCTTGAAAGAATGGCCCAGCCAACATCCAGATCACAAAAAGTTTTTTCTCTTTTAGATTTACATCAGTTGTCTCTGCATCACTAAAGTCCTTGAATTATTTTCTTTTTACTGTTCTCCAGTTCTTTTTCTGCATAATCTATTTATCTGCTCTCTTGGGCTCTCACTCTTCTTGCTGCTAGATTTTTGCATTCTGTGACTGAAAATATGATGTTTTGTTTAAACCAGGGCTAAGAAGATTGTCCTGAAGGGGCAGAACTATAAACACATCCTTGAGTTACAAGAAAAGGCTGCCAGGCTGGGGCTGCCCCAATACCTGGTTCAGGATGCAGGTAGAACACAGGTGAATATTGTTCCGAGATTGATCAGATTGGAGTTGTGAGCTAGGTTTTTCATATTCTTATATAATTACATGTAATCAGAAGTGTCAGCCTGGTTCACTCTCACCTCTAAAGTTGTGGGTTCAAGCCCTCACATCAGGACGTAGCCTAGGCTGATGCTTCAATGCAGTGCAGGGGGTGTGCTACATTGTTGGGAGATGCCATCATTCAGATGAGATGTTAAGACCGAAGTCCCATCTCAGTTCACGTGAGCGTTAAAAATGCCTTGGCACTATTCGAAAAAGGGAGTTTCTTTATCCCCGGGCAAACAATCGCCCAAATAAAATTGGTCGCTCACTCCATGACTGTTTGTGGGACATTGCTGAGTGAAAATTGTCTGGTGTGTTCACCCACCAAATTAACAGTACATCCTGCATCACCCTTCGTGGGAGAACTCAACCAGGTGACTGTGGACCTAGGTAGCCAGTTGCAGGAGTAGAGGGGAAGTCAGCAAAAGTAGAGCAGGAGGGGGTGAAGCAGAGGTTGAAGTCACCTATCATTTGAGCCGTCAGCCTTTCTGCCTCCACTCACTGGAACCTTTGCCTCTTTCTATCTGTCACCTCCTTCAAAGTCCATCTCAAGACTTATGTGAAGACTGTGCCTTTGGCATCTTCCCACCCCTTGCCTCCCCACTACACGTGAACTTAAAAGATTATATAAATACAATGCAATTTATAGTTGATTCAACTATAGGGCACCGCACCCAAGCCTGGTACCCTCAATACATATACAGTATTCAAGCAAGGGTACTTAATGCCAATTGTAATCTCTTCGCAACCAGCGTCCAATAGCTCAGTGGTTAGAGCACTTGCCTTGCAAGAGAGAGACCTGGGCTCAATTGTCAGCAGGGTGAAACCATGGGCAAGTTTCCTTACTCTGCATGCCTGATAATTATCCCTCAAGACAAAAAAAATTGGTCACTTCAGTCCACGACTGTTTGTGGGACACTGCTATGTGCAATTTTCTGCCATGTTTCACCCACATGTCAATCCAAATACAGTCAAATCACTTTACAGTATGTTCTGTGAAGCGCTTTGAGACATCTAGAAGACATGAAAACACTATCAAATTCAAGGATTATTATTAGCCACCATGGCTATAATCTCAGTAAACTAAATATAGGTCTTTGTGTGGTGTGTCTCATTATTTTCACACATATTCTATTTAGCCACTGAGCTACTGGCGAATGCTAAACGATTTGTTTTAAAACTGCTTTTATTACCATGATGTCTAACCTCTTGTTTTATGATTAAATCAGGTTGCAGCTGGATCATGTACAGTGCTTTCAATTATGGGTGAGGAGGTAAATGTCAATCAAGTGACTGGAGATCTACAGCTCTTATGACATAAATGACTGAGGAATCGCAGGAGATTGTAATGAAACAGCAAATGTTTACCATGTGCTGTACCTTGACTGTAAATAGATAAACCAACTGCTGTATTCCCAACCAATTTAATTTTTGATTCCTGAGTTTTAGTATTTTCATCATCTGTTAGACAGTTTGGAAGTTCAATCAGTATAATACCTCTTTCCTAACCTGGTATTAGATCTGGGTGAGTCATCACTATTTGGACAGACAGTTACATCGCAGCCTACAAAGAATGAGGGAGTCACATTCCTGAGAAGACTGACCACTTGAATTATCCCAGTCACTAGTGTCAGATTAATGGGCAGGCTGTCCACTCTGAAAGAATTGTTAAGATCAATGGACCATATTTGTCAAAGTTAAGACTTAGTTTAGTGGCGGATACGTGGTAGTGGGCTGAGAAGTGGTGAGGGATAAGCTGGGCCAATAGAAAAGTGGTTGCACTTTTTTCCAGGGAATATGCGCAAACACCCCTCCCATCCGCTACAAGCAGCCAGAGCAGAGAGCCAAGCAGTGTGAGGAGGGAACTGAGTGAGGTGGAACAGAGTGAGAAATCTGTTGGGGAAGTTGTTGAGAGTGGGAATTCAGTGGAGAGGGGGAAAGAGGTACATAATTGATATATAGTAGTTACATTAAAACAATATAAATTTAGCAGGGCAGCTGAGAATATGGCAGGGCAGCTGAGATAAGTTGATTGCACAGTGTGTGCCGTTGGGAACTCCGGGATGCTTTGTGTGCCTTGGACAAATTGTGGAGGAAGTGCCTCTGGCTGCTTGAGCTCAGGGTTCCATCTTGGGATCCATGATGTAGGGGAAAAAAGGGCTGAGATCCTACAGGGGGAATATCAGAAGCTACGGAATAAAGACAAGAACCTCAAAAGTGATCTCTGGATTACTCCCAGCGTCTCATGCAACTTGAGTATCAAAACAACAGGATCAAACACATGAATGCAAGGCTGGAGAAATAGTGAAGAAAGGAGGGCTTCCTGGACCATTGGAAACAGTTCTGGGGCAGGTGGAACCTATTCATGGTGGAAGGATAAAATAATAATAATTTGGTCACTCAATCCACGACCGTTTGTGGGACCAGTGTGCAACTGGTTGGTGCGTTTCGCGCACAAATATACAGTCAATTCGCTTTACAGTATATTCTGTGAAGCACTTTACGACATCAAGACATGAAAAGTGCTATAATCAAATGCAAGGATTATTATGGGTGATACCTGAACATGGCTGGGACCAATGTCTTTGCAGGGAGATCAACAGGGGAAGGATTTCAACTGATTTCAAGGGGGGATGGGAATTGAGATGTAGCATTAGAGAATACAAACGATAGAGGGCTGGGAGAGACGAATAGCAAAATAATGAGTAGTCCAGAAAAGGGAGAGGTTAGACATGGGAAAAATGTAGAGCAGACTCGGTCAGTCTTGGGAATACATGTGCGTAAATCTACAGAGTGCAATAGATAAGATTTGTGAGCTGCAAGCTCAAGTTGCCACGTGGGTTATGATGTAGTGGCAATAACAGAGACCTGACTCAAACAATGGCAGGAATTGGAGCTGAATGCTCCTGGCTACGATGTACTCAGGATGGAAATGGAAAGGAAAAAAAAGCAGGGTTTGGCAATAGTGATTAAAGACACAGTTACGGCCCTAGTAAGGGATTTTGTGGTATAGGGTCCAAAAACAGAATCTATTTTGTCAGAATTAAGTAGCAGAGAAGGAGCTGTTACTCTGTTAGGTGTATACTATAGACCAGCTAATAGTTTGAAGGAGATAGGTGAGCAAATCTGCAAGCAGATTTCATAAAGATTCAAAACCAATAGTAGTAATAATCAGGGACTTCAATTATCCTAACATAGACTGGCAATATAATAGTGTACAGGGCATTTAGGGGGAAGGATTCCTGACATGTGCACACAATACCTTTCTGGATCAGTATTATGTTTCCAGCCCAACAAGGAAGGAAGCAGTGCTGTATCTAGTTCTGGGGAATGACGTGGGGCAAGTGGAGCAGGTTTCAATGAAGAGCACCTGGATAACTGACAACAAAATTATTATTTCAGAATAATGAATTACTTATAGAAAGGGACAAGGAACAATCAAAGGTGAAGATGCTTAACTGGAAGTGGGCTAATTTCAGTGAGTTAAAAAGCGACCTAGCCTAGGTGGACTGGAACGAAAGATTTGCAGGTAAAACAGCGAATAGCAATGAGAACAAATACATTCCCATTGAGGGGAGAGGCAGCGCATTCAAGCATCCCTGGATGCCTAAGAAAATTGGGATTAAAATAAAATAGAAAAAGTCTTATGATTAATGTCTGGTCCAAAATACAGAAGATAATCAACTAGAATATAGGAAGTACAGAATAGAACTGAAAAGGAAATGAGAGGGGCAAAGAGATTGAATGGGAAAAGATTAGCAGGTAACATAAAAAGGAACACTAAGGTATTTTATAAGCATATAAAGAATAAAATGTTAGTCAAAGCTAGGGTGGATCCAATTAGGCACCAAAAAGAAAATCTTGTGAAGGCAGAAGACATGGCTGATGTACTGAATGAATACTTTGCATCTGTCTTCACAAATAAAGAGGATGCAGTCAATGCCACAGTATCGGAGGAAAGGGTGGAGAAATTGGATAAGAATAAACTGAGAGGAGGTACTAAAAAGGTTGTGGTCCACAAGGTAGATAAGTCACCTGGTCTAGATAGGATGCATCCTAGATTATTGAGGGTGGTAAGGGTAGAAATAACGGAGGCTCTGGCCACAATTTTTCAATCCTCCTTGACACCGGGGTCAAAGAAGATCTTGAAACGTGACTTCAAGGAGGTAAAGGTGAGGCAGGTGGATTGTGTGATGGAGTTCCAGAGGATGGACAGTGCCTGAAAGCTGGGGTGGGCAGGTGATGTGAAGCAGGCTGGAGCCTGTTGAGTAGTGGGAATCGGTAGAGGTACAGGGTGGGATGAGGCATGGACATGATGAAGGTGAGTTCCAGGATCTTATAATAATGCTTGCATTTGATAACAGCACTTTTCACATCTTGATGTCTCAAAGCGCTTTAAAGAATGGGGAGACTGACAAGCACGGTGTTTGCATAATCAAGCCTGGATGTAGTGAACGCGTGTAAGTTTTCTCAATGGCGTGCAGTGTAAGACAGTGGTGGAACCTGGCAATCTTTTGGAGGTGAGGGAAAAAGTAGAATGGGTATTAGCATGGATGTGGCATAGAAAGGGTAGTTGAGGTTCAGACAAGCTGCCGTAATTCTGGACTGACTCAGTAGAGTGTGCATCCTTGGATGGTGATGCTATCAATAGTGTGAAGGCGCTGACGGGAGGCAATCAGGAGGGCCTCGGTCCTGTGGTGGACGATAACTGTGGAAAGTTAGCTCTCATCCAGGTCATGATGTCTGACACATTCTGCCAGTTGTCCTGGAGTCGAGAGTGGAGGCAAGGTGAGTTTGGTTGTCATCCACATACTGGTGTAAGCTGACCCCATGTCTGTGCTTCACATCACCAAGAGGGAGAATATACATAGTGAAGAGGGAACCGAGGTCAGAGCCCTGAGGAACACCGAATAAGATCCGAAGGGGTGCGAGAGGAGAAGCCGTTTAAAATAGGTAGTGTGCGTCTTCTTGCATGGTATGTGATACACCTATGAATGCGCAGAGGTCGTTTCCATGATTCATTTTTATCAATGTTACATCTCTGATATAATGTAGTTTACAATGTGTGTTAAATCATTTTTAACCAGAAGGTGAAAAGAGCTTGTTATAAGGCAGATTAAATATTCTTATCCAGTATCTTATTTCTCCACTGCAATTATTTTTAAGCTAAAAATCTGTGCGAAGTACACAAGCTGCTTAAAATGTTGCCAAGTACCAAGTTAAAACTGATAAGTTGAAACAAACTCCCTGTTCCCAAGACCCCTTATCTCTTCCCTCCACAAGCTGCAGATTATTTCAGGAATCTGCAGCTCCTGTCCTCCCAATCACCCCCATCCCCACCTGGCTTCAGTGGCTACACATCTTCCAGAGGATTGATTCAGAACAGAACCTGAGGAGATTGGTTTACCATGTTAGCCAGGAGGCGAAGAGTAGGGGGGAGTTGAGTGCCCAGCAGCTAGGTGGGGAGAGGGTCAAGACATCAGATGGAGAACTTCATGCAGGTGATTGTGGTTGAGAGCAAAAAATGAGGGCAAAGTAGTGTATGGGGTGGGGGGGTGGGGAGAGGGTGGCAGGAGCCAGAGGGAGAAGGTAGTGTGGATGGTCTGGAAGGGGACATGGGGATGGTGGGGGGGGGGAGAAGAGAGAGAGAGGACAATGCAGCCAAGCAAATATTTTCAATCTGGGCAGCAACGTAATCAAGGACCTCATTACACTTGGCATTTGTGCATCTGGGTTTGCGTTTTATATGAGCAGAGGTGACTGTTGTATGAGGGGAAGTGGGTGGATTTAAAAACAGCCCTGGATTTCAGGGGAACTGAAGAATGAAAGGTTGTGGAGAGATGGTCATTCATCAGCTTTATGGCTACATTCCAATAATTTAAATCAATATTGAGGCCAGAGGGCTATAAGTTCCCTAGCAGATAAAGTGCTGTTCCTTGAGCTTGCGCTGCGGTTCATTGCAACAGTGTAGGAGACCATGGATGGAGAGGTCAGATTGCGAGTGGGAAGGAGAGTTGAAATGGCAAGAAATACTGGGTTGTATTTGTGGATAGAATGGAGGTGTTCGGCAAATCAGTCATGCAGTTTATGTTTGGTCGCTCCAATGTAGGAGACCACATCACGAACAGCGGATGCAATATACTGTATTGGTGGTAGTACATGTAAGTTGCTGTCTCACATGAAATCAATATTGATTTAAATCATTTCAGGCCACCTTCCCCCTCTCCAGTGACCATCTGGTCTGCCTGTTCTTTTACAATTTTACCCCCTTTGTTCAACGTTATTAACACCTCTCCTCTCGAGTTTTGTTGCAATCCTTTCTCCCCCCTCTTCCTCCGACTTCACCCCCACCTTTCCCTCCCTCTCTCCCCTTACCTTCTTTGCCCCCTTCCCCCTTACCTTCTTTCTCCCCTTACACTTCTTTCCCCCCTGGCCCCATTTCCGCGACTGTTTGTGGGACACTGCTATGCACAATTTGGCTGCCTCGTTTCGCCCACAAACATAGTTGACTTTTCTGCTCTCCTTCCCCCTACCCAGACCCCTCCCCTTGCCATCTTTCCCTCCTTTTACCCCTAATCCCACTTCCATGACTGTTTGTAGGACACTGCTGTGCGCAATTTGGCTGCCGCGTTTCGCCCACAAATATCGGCTTTCCTGCTCTCCTTCCCACTACCCAGACCCCTCCTTTGCCATCTTTCCCCCCTTTTACCCCTAATCCCACTTCCATGATTGTTTGGAGGACTGCTATGCGCAATTTGGCTGCTGCGTTCCGCCCACAAATAGTCAATGTTCCTACTCTTCTTTATCCTGCCACGACCCTTCCCCCCCTCTTGTCCCTATCTAACTGTAGAATGCCTTGGGACATCCTCTCGATGTGAAAAGCACTATATTGAATCCCCTACTTTTGTTTCACATCAATACTTCTTTAACCCACTTTCTCCTTTGTCTTCCTTGTCCTTTTCTCCGTTAGTCCTTAAAAGCCTCTCCCTCCCAACATGCCCCAGTTCCGACGAAGTGTTGTGCTGAAACGTTGACTCACTTTACATTCTCTATAGATGCTGCTGACCTGCTGAGTGTTCCTAGCAATTTGTTTTTGTATCAGATTTCCAGCATCTGCAGTATTTTGTGTTTTTGTAATATTCCTGGATATTTTCATAGAATATTACACAGAAGGCTATTTGGCCCATTGTGTCCGTGGCAGCTCTTTGAAACGAGCTGTCCAAATCAATCCTACACCCCCAGTCTTTCTCCATAGCCATACAAACCTGTCCTCCCATATTAACTATCTACTTCTCTCAAAACTTGTTGTCGAATTGGCTTCCATCCCCTTTCAGGCAATACATTCCAAACCCGAACAACTTGCTGCGTGAAAACGTGCAAGTGAAAGACCTGGGTTTGATTCCTGGAACAGCAAACGTTTGGCAAGTTTCCTTATTCCACATGGTAAATACCTAGCAGTAAATAGGAACCCGGTAGTTTAGTCAATTGACAGATTGCTTTTCTGGGGGGGTAGTAATACCTTCCAAAAGAAAATGGTTCACTTAATCAACGATTGTTTGTGAGACACCACTGTGCATAATTGTCTGCTATGTTTTGCTTACAAGATGTAGTCAATTCACTTTACATAATATGAAGTGTTTTGAGATATCTGAAAGACGTGATAAGGTGTTGTAAATGCAAGTATTATTATTGAGTGGCCTAGTGGACCAGACTTGAGCCAATGATGCACTTAAATATATATTTAATCTGACTACAAATTAATTTGATAAATTTCTGCAGCTGGTGAAAGTACTCTAAATGTATTCTCCCAGAACACCATTACTTTAAAATTGTATTTTTGTTCACTTGCACTTTTGCCTTGTAATGCGGTAAATCTCTCTGATCTCCTCTCCCCACAACTCAGCACCCGCTGCCTTCGTTCCTTTGGGTCTGGCCTCCTCCATGTCCCCCGAGTCCTCCGCTCCACCCTCGGCGGCCGTACCTTTAGCGACTACACCCCGAGGCTCTGGAACTCCCTTCCTCATTTGCTTCACCTCGTCCCCTCTCTTCCCAGTTTCAGGTCACAGTTGAAGACCTTTCTCTTTGACTGAGCTTTTGGTCACCTTCCTGCCCCTGCTCCTGGCTCGGTCCGGGATCCGCTACTGTGAAGCGTTCTGAGACGCCGTCTGGTGTGGAGGGCGCTATATAAATCAAAGTTGTTGTCGTAAATGCTGACCCACCAAACTTCCATTTTGTTAGTAAATGCAGCAAGTATTTTGTGATTGCAAATTCTACCCAACTCAAGTCTGCTCTCTCCTCTCCCACACTGAGTGTAGTGATAAACCACAATCTTTTAGCCATTATTCTTTTCCAATTGTAGTGACATATGCAAAAACATACATCACTATAATTGGAAGACAATAATGGCTAACAAAAAGGAACAGATTTGCAGATTATGTAATGAAGCAAGCCATGGAATTTTTTTAAAAACTAAATGCTACTGCTTCCTCTACTAGTTACTGAATACAATAAGGTCCAAAAGATACTAGTTTGAACAATTTTTCAATTAGAAGCATACCAAGATAACAAATTTTCACAGCACCACAAAAACACATCAAGCCTCTTAGATTTTGTGTTAAATTTTGTAGGGCACAAATAACCTTCTAACATTTATTAAAACCACCGCTGGGGGCAGGATACTCCTGTTAACCCTGCAGTTCAAATTCCAAACAGGTAGATTCAGCACTCCCCTTTCCTGCTTCAAGGGAGCTACATCAATGCAAATGAATGTGGTTAAAGTACAGCTGTACGAGCAGCTCGGGAGATGCTATAGTAAAAAGCTATTCAATTTTGTAATACCCCAAAGCACGCTAAGATACCGAAGTCTTGACAATCTATGTGAAAAACTTCAGAATTAGGAAAGATGAGTGCATCCTTCCACAGATTCCACATTTCAGTCCAAGGGAAATGTCAATACATAGGTGCTGCACAAATATCAAGCTTTATGATTTGGATATTCCTAAGCAAAGTGATCGATTTCTATATAGATCAAGTCATGTGGCTGACCAAAATTTTAAAAATGGTATAGTTAAATCACCTTCTCCCTTTTTAGCTGAAGATGGATAAATTCTGAAAGGCACTGCAATGCCAATCCTTGGAAGATTTTTTCAGGAAATATGCAAGCCTCACATTACAGAGAGCCCAGGTGGTGGTGCTATAATAAATTAGTTATTATTCAAATTTATTTATGTACATCTTAATTTCCTTCAATATACTATAGTGGTAACTTAGCTGCCAAGCAGTAATGTTCACACTCCTGTAGTGTAGTGGTTAACTCTGCTTCACGATTGAGAGGAACCGGTTTGATTCCAGGGCGAGGCGATACCACAGGCAAGTTTCCTAACTCCACACCTTTGTACCTAACAGTAAGTAGGAACCTGGTTGTTTTTGATTGCTGGATCGCTTTTTGGGGATAATAATTCCTCAATAACAAATCTGGTTACCAAATCCATGAATGTTTTGTGGGACTGTGTGCAATTCGACGCCCGTTTGGCTCACAGATACTCAATGCACTTTAAAATATATTCTGTGAAGGGTTTTAAAATTCCGACACAATACTATGCTGTATCAATGCAAAGATTATTATACTCGCAAGCAATTTAACAGCAAATAAGATCACATATCCCTTTGAAGAGTATATCTGAAACACAGTTCTTCTTGGGATGGGAAGGAAACATACCAATTTTTCCTAATATGTTCAGATAATTTATCTTTCTGCTCTATTTTATTTTACCCATTTGCCTTGACAATGTGTCAAAAGAAAAGTGGAGAATACGACTATATTCCTGTCAACTCCATGTTAGTCTTAATTACTTTCAGAAGAATTTCCTTAATAATTCCTGCATTTGATACATCGCCTTATCATGTCGAGATGCCTCAAAGAGCGTCACAGAATTTTAGCAAATTATTTATTTTGTGGGCAATACATCCCAACAAAAAGGGCAAAATAATTTTTTATTGAAATGCATCTGGCATAAATCAATGCTGATAAGTTTTCATTCCTGTTACCAGCCACACGTTTGTTAACAAATTCTCTAATTTATCAGCATTTTATAAGAACTTGCATTCTTTGTCGGTCAGAGCGCTTTTAAAGAATATGCAGGCTCGCCAGGTGACTCGGAAGTAAAAATACTATCCGACATCCATCAATTTGATCACATCTTGAATATGTTGGACCACCCATACTGGTGATTTCCGCATTGTGTAACACATCCTTGTGCGCAGGGTAAATCCTCCGGCATTTCCCAGCGACTGGAGAGACGCCATCATCAAATGCATTACTATAAATAACTGCCTTTTCACTTTATCCTCTTCTCAGCCCCTGCTCATAAACCCACCTTCCCACCCAGTTCAGATTATTCCCAAAGCAAAATCTTGCAGAAGCAACAGTAATGGGGATGGGGGTTATGATCATTTTTTTAAAAAAAAGCCAAGGGTCGGTATACAAATACAACTGAAGTGTGCAGAATAGATAAGATCTGTAGCCAGAGTCAATATTATGCGTCGCCTGGGTGACGGGAGTGGTTAATTTAGGTTAGTTTTTGAAATCGTGTCAGAAAAACAAAATATTTTGCCGGTTTCAATTTAAAAATTAGGCACCCTCCCTCCCTAAGAAGTTTTTTCCACACGTAACAAAAAACGCGCACAAAGAACATAGGGGGAAAAAGCCTACATTTTTACTCCTGCAAAATCTTCCCCAACTCGGAAGACATTTCTTAATACCATTTCAAAAGCACTAACCTAAGCTACTCTGCGCATAAAATCTGGCTACTTTGGGGCGTGTATTGCTGGCTTTGGGCTACAAACGATTAAAAATTCTGGCAAACCTTACGGCCACCGCACCAAGAGAAAAAACGGCAAAAAGTTACTAAAGGAACACTGGCTGCCGACATGACAGACAGAAGTCAGGCTTCACACACACCGCCATGACCTCGAACAAACCAGACGAAGGCTTCCGATCGATTCACTGTGACTCCCACCATTTTGTTCCTCTTCCCTCCCAACCGGCGACAACACATACCGCGCCCGCCGGCTTCGCCACGTAACTCACTTTTCAAACAAGGATAGCAAGGGCAGGGGGAAGAGGAGAAAACCTTGAGATATTGAACCTTACGGGATAAAAAAAAACACGCTATCATCTCGTTAAGTCTAAACGGCAGAAGGCTCGCGGGCGCCATGATGCCATGTCACGGCACCCAGCCCGAGCTTTTATTTTATTTGGAAACCCTCGTTTATGTTCCCACAAGCAAAACCTACGAGAGACGGAGACATCAGTCAGTTAACGATCGGAAAAAAAGATATCGAATATTTTTGTGGGCTTGTTTTTTTAGGTGAGAGGGTAGGTTTGCGTTTTTCCCTCCTCGCACGGACGATCTGCCGTTAACCATCTCCTTTCCGCGCTCTCTCTCGTCTCCTAGCCTCTCGCTCCGGCTCCAACTACTGCAGCGGGTGCACACCCTTCCTCCCCCACCTCACGCCACCGCCCCCACTCCCCGCCCGATTGACGCGAGGTACCCGGTGATCGACAGTTCGCACGACCAATCAAAGGTGAATATGTTCCGAGGAGCCGCCATCGGTCAGGACGGTTGACTTCATACTGTCCAATAGTAACAGGGGTATCGACGGGAGGCGAGCTTCCAGGGCAGATATCCCCGCCCCCACTGCTGTCGGAGCGTTGCACGTTCCAGTACCGAGTAGGGTTGGCGGCGGTGTGGGGGCGTGATCCCACCCCAGGTGGAGGAGGGTGTTCTTGGGTGGGAGAGATGGCGCATTCCCGCCCTAAGGGGAGAATTGTCGGAGGGGAGGGCACGTTCCCGCCCAATCGGTCAGCCCCTGCACCTAGTCATGGTGGACCCCGTGGCTTTTGTCAGGGAGGCCCCGCCATTTTCGGAGTTGTGGTGGGGGAGGGGACGACTCATTCAGGGCGTCCCTGCTCAGTGCCTGAGAGCTGGGCCCATTGCAAGCACACAGAGTGAACTGTCACCGGTTCAAGCGACGCTAACTCTGGAGCGGAGTGGGGGAGGGGTGGGGGGGGGGCCTCAAACCACAACAACCACACCCCCAAACACACGGGAGTACGGACTTCAAACCTGCACTCGGCTGTTCAAACTACACCCCCCCTTTCCCACCCACACGACATGAAAGAGCAGAGCCTCGGGCGGTGTGCTCAGGAAAGACCCGAGGTTTTGTTCCAGGCCTAGTTGGCGAGATCCTCTATTTAAAAAAAATCAAAATCCTAAACAAAACAATTCAGACATTACAAGGGAAGAGAGGGAGAGAGCTCACTAGAGAAAAGCGGGGAGAAGGCAGCACTGTTCAGACACGATTATTGAGAGTAAAACCGGTGAGTTTTTCTGCTTATAATCGGGTTACCAAGCAGTTTTCATCGTTTTATTGGTGCTGGTGATGGTGTTTACATGATGAACACTACGTGCATTTACAGAAACACAACCCTGAGATCACTACAAACCGATGCCCCAACCTACGTGGATATTCCAACATAGGAATACATCAGCAATTGTCAAATGTCTATGGATTTTACCCCTTCGTGCCCATTTTCCATCTCACAGCAATTACTTCCATTGAAATAGCATGAGGAGAGTCCGAGATAGTCCAGCCCAGATAGGTAGCTCTTGCTCGGATAGCACACATATAAATACTAGGTTTTCGAAACCAAGCATTCCCTCTCAAATCATATGCACCCTGCTCAGTTATAACGTGACAATCGAATGATACGTTATATATATCATTAATGCAATATGATGTATGGAATATATTTAACATACCAAATCAGTTTTATATAGACTGTTCAGTCAGTTACTTTCCAAAGGTGTGGATGATCTGAATGAGAGGAAGTGTTTTAAGTACTGTACTTTTGAGTTGTGAGGCCAAGGAGGTACTACGATGCAGTAGTTAGGATGTGGCATCCAATTTTTAGTCTTAGTGGTGCATTAGTGGGAGTGGATAAATGCGAATATGGTTATTTCCATTTTTAGAGTTTTATAAAACAATTTCTCAGAGTGTAGCTTTGTTTTTTTATGGTTTGGGAGGTGAATGGTTAGAAGTTAAATTATGAAACTTGCTAAACTAAAGATAATGAATGGCAAGAGTAATGTTTAATTTATTCTTTTTTTCTGGAAGTTCATAAGAAAACATGTTCTCATTTGGGCCGCATGGTCCAGGGAGGAAACGTGTTGTCATAAATGGTTATTGGTCTTTGCAATTATCTGTCGATTGTAGGTTGAGTAGAGGCTCTAGATTCCTTTGGGGGTGGGTAGATGAGTTTCCGCTTGACACAGAAAGGAGGAAGAAAATTACGAAAGCAGATTAGGGAAAGAATCAAATGCATACTTGGGTGGGGGGGGGGGGGGGGTTCCATGATTGTCCTTGTGTTGTAAATGCTTTGGTTTTGCAAGTGAGAAGATGGAAATCTGCGCAACAAGCCTAGAGCCTAAATTATACAGTAACTAGATGGCCCAATCGTGTCCTTTTGTGAAATTTCCAGGAATACAAGTACGATTCCCTCCACGTTTGATGCTTTTTTTTGTGTCCTGTAAAATGTACTAAACATCTGACCCAGAACGTTTAAACTGCAGTGATTCAGTCATGAAACTAAGATGCTACGTTCTTGTTTAAGCACACATTAATCTGCTCCGTTCATTTGAGGCTATATCTAGGAATTATTAAACGACCATTTGACGTTTTTAGTCTATACAAAATTGAGTTGCAAAATGTAAATGATCTAAAATATACAATTGCAAATGCTAACATCTCAGTTTCTTGACGTGGTGAATATCCCCACCCCTCCCCCTTATACAGTACCTGCTATGGAACTGAGCTAGCCTTAAATCGCTGTAACGTGCAACTCCAGTTCCCTGCGTTACAGGGAAGCCCTATCCTAAAAATCTTGACTACCAGAACGAAAAACCTGATTTTTCATATTGACTTCAAACCGAACCTGCTACAAACATACACCTGGGAGGTTGAATCTTAAGCTGCGTGATAAACTTCAAAGCCTCTTCCAGTGAAACGATATCCTGAATTCATAAACCTAAACTCTGACCCAGATATTTACCCTTAAATCTGCAAAGAGGTAACTTGTGCTTGTGGGTGTGTGTGTGTGTATGTGAGAGAGGGGGGGGAGGGGGATGGGTTTGTAGTCTGCTCTCACTGTTTGTTGGTTTTTGTCTGAAGGGTTTTTTAGGTTGCTCTTCGAATGGTTATTTGAAAATATTTGATTTTCATATCGACATTTTAGAAATTGTTTCATTAGTTAATCGAAGGTAAGATCAAAGTGGTTAACGTGGATAATTTGTTAATTGTTTATTTTACCATGCAGAAGTTATATTTTCCAGATCTACAAAAGAGGTTAATAGTATTTCTGACTTTTTTTTATGAATTAGCTTTCAACGCTGGATATGTGTACTTCTTTATTTAGATCATTTAATTCCTATTAGCGAGTAAAAAGGTCTAAAATAGATTATTAGGACCCTATGGTGTATTCACCGAATATCAAAAAAGTGAGTTTGGGTTTAATACTGGCTATTAGGTGTTCCGTTTAATGACGGGGCGTGATCCTACTCCACACAGGATCAGGTCTTTCTAAGATCGGCGTCAGCGGAAATCGAGTCTGAGGCTTTGAAGTTATGGTAAGGCCGGTACGTCTGGGAGGCTGGGATTGTACTTCAGGGGCCTCAGTCCAAATGGTTGGCGCTGAAGAGTCGATGCAACATTTTACGGGTCTTCTGTTTCCGTGGATAGGAATGGTAAAAGTGCTTTTTGTATGCATTTGAAATAGAGGTCAGTGCAAATTTCTCCCATATTGTATTCTGTTTTCTTTAATGAAACTGGGGGAGGGGTAGAACAATCATGTTCTCCATACTAAAATGTTAATGTTGTAGTTTGCCTTCAGTAGTATTTTCCCCGTTTGTGGTGGATCCTCTATCATCTTATAACGTTGTTATGATAAATAAAGTTAATCATTCTGTCACTAGTTAGGAATTTCCATAAGAAATCGAGTCGAAAATTCCTGTACAAGAGCCAGGATGGGGGAAGGGTAGTGATGCTAAATCCAGTTTCTCACAGTCCCATTTGATTCAGCACTGTGTTTGTACTCATCCCAAGGTTTAGATATTGGTGGTAAAAGTTTTATTTAGTCGATGTAGGGTATAATGAAGGGAAAGATGCTGATTATAATAGAATATGTGATCCCTTTGCATTCAGTTCAGTGGGTTGCAGTTTTGAAGCTTTTCGAGGCCAGTTATGATTTTAATACAACAGTTTGCTATTGAGAGCAAATGTCGATTAGTTTATTCTAACAAACACATGCAAATTGTTTCGGTGATTTATCTCTTGCTTTATTCACTGCCTTAAAATAATGTATTTGATTTTGGGATAAATGTTGCATATTTCTCTTAAAATTATACTCTGTTCCATTAATCGAGGATGCCATGAAACCTATACGAATCTTTACTTGCTTCGTCATGTCTGTCTTACAACTCTGTCACAAAATGAAACCGTTTGGGATCTAAATGAATGATTCACACATCACCTTACTGACCACATTCTAAAATCATAGATTTAAAAAATGTAAGCTTTTAAAATGGCGAATCATGGTTTTATTCATGATACTTTTTTTGGGGGGTTGGGGTGGGTTTTGAAATAGTCCAAACAGTCTAAGCAGTGAATGGCTTTGTGGTCGGGGACGGTCAGTCTCCCTTTTCCCACTTTTAAAGATTGTGTGTTGGGGGAGGGGAGTGTGAAATGCTACTTCACTGAAATACTATCGTGAACGAGATGCATTTATAAAATCACCCGATTGAAATTACGACAGACTGATTTTTCTAGTTGTGCATTTTAAAGATGTCTTTTTCGGGATTAGGAGATTAATTTGAATGTAATACGTAAAATATTTGGAAACTCCGCCAGGTCACGTCCCTTTTGTGGATTGTGTGCATGGACTGTAAATGCTCGGTACAGTACGTGTGACGTGTCAATTTACAATTTTGTGTATATCAAAGAAATGTTGCAAAGTAAGTAGCTGTATCGAAATCCAGCTCGTACCTTTTTAGTGGAATTTTGATCTCGCTCTAAGTTAAGAATATTAATGAATAGGTAGATTGGTCGCGCTGCGCAGATGCGACAAGAGACTTTGTGTGTACATTTTAGGTATTTCTGTTTCACTTATTCGATCTCAACTCAATTCGTTGAAATCTTGCAAATTCTTCGATTAACACGGTTTCGAGTTAGAAAAACGTATTTCAACGGGTGATACACGGTGCGATTGAAACAAATGCTGTATTTGTTTGCGCTTTGTAGAGCCTGGAGTGCAATGGAGTTTGGGAAATAGCTTCAGCCATTAAGATCAGAGGATCCGAGCAGATTAATTAATCGCAAAATAAATAAACTCGATTTTGTAACCGGACATGATAGACAGGAAACAAAGGAGGCAAATTGCATAGGGGAAACCTTTGGGGGTATACATTGGGGACCACCATATAACACATTTTGTAAAATAACAAATCTCTAGAATCCCTATCGGAGGCGGCCCGATCCAAGCCTGGGACTAGAATATCTAATTTCGCATCGAGATTTACGCGTATTGTAGGTAACGCTGCCTTTACGGCACAAAGTAGCGAGAGAAAATAGATCAAAATTATTTGCGACTATGTTTCAAAACGATCAATGCTGTTTTATAGTCAATAGCACTGGTTTAATGTCTGGCCCGTTATTAAATTAGATCCGAGAGATTCTGCTGGTTTGATCTAAGTTAGGTGATTTCCAAAGGCTTCATCTCAAACTAAATATAAAGGAGAAAGGTGATGTTGAACGATTTCATAATGTTATTTAGGGAGCAGAACCACTTGGCCACTGATGAAAATGGCTGCTGTTGCTTGTGGTCTCGTTGCCTGGGTGGTTCCTCTGCCCTGTAGTTGGCTATTACCATATAAGAGCGTTGTCACGTCCTTTGCGTGCAGCTCCTGGGAATATTTACCTAGTTCCGTTGTGTGGTTCTATACAACCACTTTTTGGAATGGGCGCTATTGATTTTTTTAAAAATCTGCATGAGTACAACAACAAAATTACACTTGTTAAATGTTGTAAAACGCCATTATAAAATAAATTGTTACCCAGTTTTAGTAACCAGCGAGTGAAATTACCCACCTACCCATTCACAAGTAATTTATTTCTATTGCAAATTCCAACTGGAGCTTTGGGCTGTGGAATTGAAGGATTTGTACCACACCTTACATAGGTGGGCACCTTACATAGTATCCTGTCCAGTTTCATTTAGAGATTTTGCTTCAGAAGAATTGCGTCCGATAAGTTTTATAAAGCGGGAAAGGCGGAGGTCAAACAGATGAAAGTGGAATTTACTGAAACTTTACTGCATTAATGTACACCACAGATGGCACTTAATTGCCTGTAGTAGTAAATGAGATTGCTGAAAATGAATAATTGGCATTGTGGTGTTGTTTCAATTGGTGGTATTTCCGACTGACTGCAAACTAGTGTGGCTAAAGTGTAGGTTCATGGCAATATGGACTTGTTAAGTAAGGTTTAAGGAGCAGGGCCCAAATCATCATTTATCCAACTCTAATGCAAAGCAGCCATTTCCCCCAGCTTTATCTCTGCTTCCAAGACAAATGGAATATAAATATAGTCAATTCACACTGTATTCTGTGAAGCGCTTTGCGACATCTAGAAGATGGAAAAGTGTTATATCAAATGCAAGGATCAATCAATCAAAACTTACTTTTATATAGTGCCTTTCACGTGGAGGACGTCCCAAGGATTATTAGTGTTATCTTGCATATGATCGCCATTGTAAAACTATCGTCTAATCTCAGACCAAGATTGTTTTGAAACAACTTAACTTCCTACAATAATTTCCGGTGATAAGGATTTTTAAACAATTAAAAAACTGATAATGGCAGGTAAATAAAGAATTGCCCTTTAAAAAGATAATGGAAGTTCCCGATAAGAGCCAACTGGACCGTCACTTGGATGCTCCCTAGTTGAATAAATCACTTGAGATTTTAGAGAGTTTAATCATTTTGGGGATAGGACGTTTAGAAGATCGCCCTGTAACGTTGATTAAAATTTCAGTCCCCCTTTCTCGGCCTCCTGGTGCAAGAATTTGTAGTGCAATCTACAAATTAAGGCCTTTGTCCCTTTTCCTGGGGTTGGAGTGATTCCAGCTCACGAACCTTCCCTTTCTCTTGGTGATTGGCGGCGTGCTTTCCGATTGGCCAGATTGAATTTGTGAAATGCTGTAAAAGACAAAAGTGCTCCTTTACATGGGTTTCAATAGATCGCTCTCTGGGAATCCACAGACGGAATCTACACCCACTCACCCTCCCCCCCCCAAACAATATGCTGGAAACATATACAATAGGGAAACCGGCGCCGAGAATTCGCAGCGAAACATGGGCTCCGAGGATTGAATACCGGAAGTGGTTGCGAGAAATGTTGGAAGGCCTAAAGACCACGTATTTCGAGTACTAATCGCAACAAATCTCACTTTCGCTATTTTTTCCTCGCAAATCTACAAAACCTTAATTCCGCTCGCAGCACGTTTTAATATGAAAAAAATATTGATAATGATACCAGCCTTTTTTCGTACTCGGGTATTGTGAGATAGATGCCGCAGCCATCTGTGCTCCCCACCCCGGTGACGCGTTCATCTTTTATTCACCATCGATGTCCATTTCCAGGTCTACTTGTTTATTGTTTTTTTCTAAAAATATCAATTAATATGTAACTATAGGCGATCCCTCTAGGTTATGGAAATAAAACTGACAAGAGGGTGGTGGGGTAATTCCGGATCTTGATTTTTAAAAATTGCAATCAAATTGTGGCACTTCCTTGCTTAACTCCAGCGATTTTCTTGAATTTTTAACTGATCGGATGGGATGCTTTGAGAAACCATTAAGTAGAGACGCCATTTTCTAGCCCACAGCAATGCCTATTTAAATCCTGTGACTTTATAAACTCATCCCGTTCACGATAGTATTTCGGTGAAGTAGCATTTCTCACTCTTAACTGCAACACACCATTTCGCAGAGCTGCCACACACACAACGAGAGAGCGATGTGTAGAAGAGCAAGAAACGGCGTTGTCGTTTCGAACACTCGTGAAATGGATGTTAAGAGGGAGAAAGGGGTGGTTGCTCCGAATTGCACACTGTGGCTATAACCTCATTATTGAAGTCGGAGAGAGGAATGCAGGGCGTGCGATTGCTAAAGCAGCCAGCTCTGCCTGGAGCTGGATTAATGTGCTCGAAGAGATTGCATCATCCCCGCTCCCACTGGGGCTCTAAACCTCTTCCAGCTGTAAAGCAGCCAAAAATAAACCAATTATGAAACAGCGCCAACAGAGCCAGACTGCTGGTTCTATTGTAGCATTTCTTGCACCTTGTAAAAAAATATATGAAGATGATGCAGGAACTGTCTTTTTCTAGGTTCACTGCAAACCTTTACCATGTATCAAGGCTCGGGATCTTTGAACTATTGTGGGGGGAAAAAATCCTAATCGGATTTTACAAAATGTGAAATGATTGTAGGTAACTAATTGAAGATGTACTTCCCCAATGTCCTAATCTGTGATTCTTTATGGTATTTACCAACATAGCTGATAGTGTGAAAAAACACAGCAGAATTAAATTTTGAAAGTAAAATGCTACTCCCCATCCTTCCCCATGACACCATGAAGTGCAGCAGGTAACAAGCTCTCAAGCTTCTGCCAATGTCTGTAACTGGCTGTCTATAGATGTGGGTTGGATTAAATCATCCTCTTACATTTTGAGATTCAGCCCCCACCCTCCACTTGTGTTAAACTTTGGGAATTTTAATTATTTTTTTTAAACAAGAATGACACATTTTGGTTGCTTTTTCAAATGATTGAGTCTCTTCTGAATTTTGATGGCAATAATGTTTCAGATGTTGTATTTGGCGATTATTTCACAATAATCTTTTTATATTTTGCGTCTATTTTCCTGCAAATTAACCCATTGTATGTTGATCTACAAAATATTGTGGGTGCTATTTTACACTTGACTTTGCTGATGATCGTGTGTGTTGCTTTGTGGGTATTTCGGTAGGTTGAGAAGCTATGCCCACTTTAAAAGAAGAGCTGAGACTAATGAAGCTCCTCATATTAACCAATGTTGTTAGTAAATTATTCACATTGGTTGGTCAGAAGAATATTTGGCTTGAACCCTCAATTAAGCCAGTAGTTAGACTATCCGAGGCATGAAAAGTAGGAATGTTTGTGAGTCCTGTACTTCAGTGGTTAGAGCACTTAATTCCACTCAGGGCAAAATCATGGTCAAGTTTCTTTACTCCACATTACTGATAGTAATCCCTCAAAAAAAATTGGTAATTTCAAACCGTGACTGTTTGTGCACAATTAGCTGCCGTATTTCGTCCACAAAATATACAGTAAATTCACTGTATTCTGTGAAGTGGTTTGAGGCGTCTAGAAGACATGTAAAGCACTATATCAAATGCAAGGATTATTATTGTGAGAATTGTTCGAATTAGTTGATCCCTGACCATACTACCCAACTTGTATGTCTTAATAGACAAGAAAAAATTACATGTACATTGCAATTTTACATTTATATAGATCCTTCCTTGTCAGGAGGATGTCCCAAAGTGCTTAAACATTTAACTTGAGCGCAACATAAGAATAAAAATCTGTGTGGCAAATTTTTGACTTCCACAGAGTTCCACAGGAAGTTTTGTGTGACCTTTCAACTGTTGAGATTGTGTGCTTAGTTCATTCTGTCTGGGTCTACAGTAGTTGTAGAGTTTCTTGCATTTCTGGCATACAGGAAGAAAGTCTGACTTGAATATTTGCAACACTTGTGCTTATTCTCATAGTTTTACTGAAGCAGTAACGGGACGTCGACCTGATATGAAAGGTGCTATACAAATGTAATTTTGTTGTTGTTGTTTGCAGAGGACTGGTCACATCTTTAGTGATACAGATGAAATGCAATGAATGAAAAGGGTTGAGTTGCCTGGATGGCTTTTTATTCTATAAAAGAATAGAGTTGGATTTTGCTGCAGTGTGCTTAAATGGCTGCAATGCTTATCACTATGTAGCTTGTGTACTCTCCCGCACCAGGCTCTGCGACCACACCATTCCCACCCTCACCCATCTCCATTGGCTCCCCACCTCCCAGAGGGTCGAATTCAAGATCCTTTACCTCACTTTCAAGGCAATTCACAGCCTTGCCCCCTGCCCATCTGCTGTCTCCGTATCAGCCTGCCGTTCCCCTCCACTCAGCGGATTCTGGCCTGTTCCATATCCCCTGCCCTACCATCGGTGGCCGGGCTTTCAGCCTCTCTGGCCCCACAGTCTGCAACTCTATCCCGCAATCCCTTTGCCTCGCCTCCTCCCTTTCCTCCTTCAAGGCTGGTTTCAAGACCTTCCTCTTCGACCGTGCCTTCTGCTCCCTCCTAACTCTCCCCCCTCTCCTATTCTCCTTCCCCTTATCTCAGCTCCCCCCCATTCCTGCTCGGGTCCCAACCTAACTGTTCAGCGCCTTGGGACGTCCTCCTGACGTGAAAGGCACGCTATAAGTGTAATTTTATTGTTGTTGTTGTATGTAGTTATAGGCACTGACATACCTGACAGTGACTAATAAGGGTCATGCTTCTTTGAGGATTCCTACTCTACTGCCAGCTTTACAGTGATTTTTACCACTTGTTTTCCCCCAAATAGTTTGAGCTATACCCTAACTGGAGAGCTCTTGTAGCATTATAGGACCAGAGATTAGGTATACCATAGTTGTATTAATTTGACAGAATTCAAGCACTATATGCTCCAGCTTTCCCTTTGAGCATGATTTGTTTTGTTAAATGATTCATTATTTGCCAGAATTGTAAGAATTTAATGTTGATTATTTATATTGGTTTTATTTATTTCAACTCTCAGGATGGTAATGATTTTCACTTGTGAATATTGAATTTAACTGCAGGTTTCTTTTCATTGTGAGAGTATTCTTTGATACTTCACCCTTTCATATTTTCTCCCCTCTATTTTGAAGGCCCTAATTTATGCTGGATAATGGTTGCCTTCGCATTACCTACTGATTTGTTTCCCGGCAAAAACAGTCAGTACACTTTGCAAAAATCACTGTAAAGTTTTTTGAGATATACCGATGCCATAAAAATGAGAGAATGTTGGTGATGTAAATATTTTCAATGATTTAGGTGCCAGATATATTGAAAAGTTGGAGGGCTCTTCCAGTGGTGCATCCTTATAGAGAGTGTTTATGAGGTTTTGCAATTGGCATGACTCTATCCGAGTTTGATTAGCATTCACTTTGCCGAAGTTCTTATCAGTTCAGCTGCTGAAATAGTCACACAATCAAATGGGTCATAATTTCAGAAATTATAACAACTTAATATCAAACCTAAATATTTTACTTTGTGAAAAGAACTAGTGCTTCATAGAATCGTAGAATGTTGCAACAACTTGCATTTATTGTGCTTTCCACGCAGGGTAGTGTCTCAGAGCGCTAAATGGTGGTGGAGCCGGACACCGAGCCTGGGGGAGGTGACCATATGCATGTTCGCAAAGAGAGGTTTTAAGCTGGGACTTTCAATCATTGAAAAAAGGGGAGAGAGGGCCAGTGCCAGTCAAGCCGAGGCATGGGTAGTGGATTGGGGAGTGAGGAAATTATGATCGAAGGCTTCAGCTGCATTTGGCGTAAGGTACGATTAGAGGTGGGCAATGTGGCAGAGGTGGAGGAAGGCAGTCCTGGTCAGGGACTGGATGTGGGGAAGAAAGGACAGCTAGGGGTTGAACCAGATGCCTAGATTGTGCACTGGTTTGGTGAGTCTGAGGGAGAGCCCAGGGAGGTTGAGGAGTTCAGATCTGCAGGAGTGAAGACTTTGACTGGAGCCAAGGAGTATGGCTTCTGTCTTCTCCACATTCAGCTGCAAGAAATTTGCACTCATCAAGTCCTGATGTCTGCGAGACAAGCTAATAGAACATTGGTGGACCTGGAGTCAGTAATGGAGGAGCCTAAATATATATATGTGTAATCCGCATACATATGGAAGTTTACCCCGTGTTTGTAGATGACATTGAAGGAATGAGTGAGCCCTGGGGTACCTCTTAACTGATAGGGCAGGAAGAGAAACTATTTGCCAAGGTGAAGTGGAGGCGATTGGTTAAGTAGGATTGAACCACGTGAGTGGCAGTGGAGGAGAATGGTGTGCTTGACTGTCAAATATGGAAAAGAGATCCAGGATGACGAGGGGGCAGAGAGCGCCCTGGTCACAGAAAGAGAGGACATGATTTGTGACTGTATGCTATAGCAGGGAGAGGTATGACCGAAGTTGACCTGCAACAATGCGTTCCAAGTGTTTGACAAGGAACAGCAGGTTGGAATTTGGATGGTAGTATTGAAAGGTTAGAGGGATTATGGGTGGATTTTTTGAGGAGGGGTGTGATAACAGCAGTTTTCAGGGGGAGTGGAACAGCCTGAGGAGAGAGATTGGTTGACCGTATTGGCCAGCAGCGGGGATAGGAGAAGGAGTTGTTGCTGTCTGGACCAGTTGCTGAGTGGGGAGCGGGAGGATGATGTAGCCAAGCAGAATTTTTCATTCTGAGGGGAAGATGTCTTGGACCTCTTTGCACTTGGTGTTTGATATAAGGATAGAGGGAGCTTGAGTGAGTGCATGGAGGAGGTGATGGACGGTGGAATTCAGTGTCTTTGGGTTGTTTTTAGCCTCCAGGGTGACTGGAGTAAAAGTCAGTTTTGGCCTGTGAAAGGGAGAAATGGTAGGTGTAGAGGTGCTCAAGCCACGGCTGGCAATTAATTGTTAAGCTGCGCAAGTAGGGCTAGGGGAGGTCCAAGGAAGAGAGGGCATTTGTGAAGGACTCAGGGTGGAGGGCTTGGAAGAGGGGAGGTGGATGCTGGAGGAGAAAGAGAAGAGGAAGTGGTCCGAGAAGGCATTGTCTGTGATGGACAGGTCAGAAATGTCAAGGCCATGTCTAGTGTATAATGAGGTCGAGGGGGTGGCCACAGTTATGGGTAGGAGAGTTGATGTGGAGGGTGAGGTTTAGAGAGGAGAGGGGGTGCACAGAAATCTCAGGAGGTGGCACAAGGTGAGTTTAGGTGGAGGCTGAAATCTTCCATTATGGGCTGGTCTATAGTACAGAGGGACGAGGATGGGAGGAGAGCACGGAAGGCGGTCTTTCTGTGCCTGCTCTTTGGTAGAGCTACCTAATCCATCCCACTGCCCTGTTATCCTTGCAAATTTTTCCTTTTTAAATACCTATTTAATTCCCTTTTGAAAGTTGTTTTTGAATCTGTTTACACCGTTCTTTCAGGCAGTGCATTCCAGATGGTAACAACTCTGTTTTTTAAAAAAATTCACATCTCCCCTCTGGTTCTTTTGCCAATTATCTTAAATTGATGTGTCCTGTTTACTGAGCCACCTGCCAGCGAGTCTGCTCTATCAAAACTCCTCGTAATTTTGAACACCTCTATTAAATCTTGCCTTTAACCTCTTCTCTGCTCTAATAATAATAATAATCTCCCACAAATATGCAGACAATTCACTTTACAGTGTATTCTGTGAAGCACTTTGAGAAGTCCAGAAGACGTGAAAAGCACTATAGCAAATGTAAGGATTATTATTAAGAATAACACTCCCAGCTTTTCTAGTCTCTCCACATGTCTAAAGTCCTCCCGGCTTGAAATGCACTCTATAAATGTAATTTTGTTGTTGTAAAGTCCCTCATCCCTGGTACCATTCTCATAAATCTCCTTTGCACTCTCTCCAAAGTCTTGATATCCTAAAATGTGGTGCCCAGAAGTGGATGCAATACTCCAGCTAAGGCCTAACCAGGGACTTATAGGGGGATAGCAGAACTTCCTTGTTTTGTACTGTATGCCACTATTTATAAAGTCAAGGATCCCATAAAATGTGGACACAAATGAAGGTTGTTGATTAATAATGAGTAACCCTAACCCTAAAAAAAAGTTGAATTTTCTTCTGGCAGTAAATATTTTGTGTTGCTTTCACTTTTTAGGCCACAAGGATATGGCCTGAATGGGGAAGGGTAGGTATAGCACCCTGTTTCTTCCTTTTGTTTTCACCTCCTTCCGTATTTTGGAAGTTACAATTCCTTGTACCTGAGCAGGCAAAATCAGAGATCGCCAGACCTAGTTCCTGGGCTATGCTTAAGCCATCTGTCAGTCTTTTGTGGGGGAGTCTTATCCCCCCCATCCCACATTTTTCTCTACTTCTTGAAGTGCACCAGCAGTGTGTCAAGCAACATGCATTGGTTTTGGAACTCAAGAATTGTGGTGGTCTCGTACCACCACTTTCCTTCTTCACTGGCTTCCAATCATTGAGCGGATCAATTTCAATATCCTCTCGCTCGTGTTCAAACCAGTTCCCTACCTCGCACTTTCCTTCTTATTTATACTATCTGCTTACTCTCCACACCACTATGCGCTGCCTCCACTCAGCTAGCTCTGACGCTATTTGTCACTCATGCTTCCCATCCCACCATTGCTGGCTCTATATCCCAAAACTCTGGAATTCTCCCTGAACCCCTCCACCTTGCCTCCTTTACATCAACAACAACAACAATAAAATTACACTACAGGAGGATGTCCCAAGGTGCTGAACAGTTATTGTCTCAGACCTGAGCTGGGGTCGGGGACGGGAGAGTGGAGGGAAAAGGGGGATATGGGTTGACTGATGGGACCATCAAAGAGAAGTGTCTTAAGGCGGGACTTGAAGGTGGCCAGGGAGGGGCCGAGACGGAGGGAATGCGGGATGGAGTTCCAGAGGTCCCTCCTGCTCCACCTTCAAATTCTGCCTAAAGACTTTCCATTTTTAATCGTGCTTATGGTCAGGTCTCCCTGCCCTCTCCCCGTGGTTAATTGTCTCCACTGTGAAGCTCCCTGGGATGCTACCCGAAGGGCAGATATCAATGCAAGTTATTGTTGACTGTGGCCTAGATTCTAGAGGATGGGGCAAGCAGGGACAGAGAGTCTTTCAATGACTGGTTACCTCGATTCATTGCATCCACCTGGTACTAAAATGCACAATAGAAAGTAAATGTTGAATAATCTCTTGATATTCATTTTCGATGCAGTTTACTTTGAGTAGCGAACGCTGTGAAATTGGTGTTTTAGCTACCTGTAGGGTAGATAATATCTGCTTTAATACAGCCTGAATTCTGTTTCATTCATTGTCAGAAAAATGTGGGTTACATTGTGCTTCTAGCACAAAGGAAATTTCTTTTTTTAAAAAAAAAATCTGATGATTGCGCTTGGCCAAGTGCAGAGTGTAAACCTTTTCATTAATATGACCTATTCTGGTGAAAGTCCCCACTGAAAATTTTGTTTTATATGTATCACTTCCCAGTTTCAGACAAGTAAGTAATGTAAGAACACTAAACTCTCACTTGCGAGAGACCTGGGTTCAATTCCGGACAGGGTGAAAGCTTGGGCAGGTTTCCATACTCCACACGCCTGATAATAATAAAAACTAATGTATTGGCTATTTCAATCCATGACTGTTCGTGGGACACTGCTGTGTGCAATTGGCTGCCGGGCTTCGCCCACATAATTTACAGTCAATTCACTTTACAGTATATTCCAGCGCCCTGGGACGTTGTCCTGACGTGAAAGGCGCCATACAAATGTAATTTTGTTGTTGTCAGTTGTGGTTCACAAGATTAATACAAATGCCAGTTTTCTCCAAAGAAATTCAGATAGCTTTGAGAAGTACATTGTGTTGGGTCAGCCTAGTTGTTTGCACTTTTGCTTCTAGGTTAGAAGGTTGGGGTTCAAAACCCATCTAGGGGATCTAGAGAAGGAAGCTTTTTTTTCTGGTTTCTTAGCGTGTTGAGTAAACTTAGAATGCTGCATTAAATTTGGACCTCTAGAACCTCAAGATAGTTGGCATGTCACACATCCTGTAAATGTCGCTCCTCCAAACTGAATAGCCGATGAGAAAACTCAGAAATGCTGGAAAGCATTACCCAGAATCTTGAGTTTGTGAATCTACCCTAATATATCTAAAAGTTGGTTAACATGCAGCAATTTTAAGGGGGAGTAACAGGAAAGAGACATTACTCATGGCACTGAGGCCAACTAATGCACCCTTCTTGGCTGAGATCAATACTGATGATGTGTGTGCATGCACATGTGTATCAGGGTGGGGACACACAGCAAACTTGGTGAGTTAGGATGAAAAGGCAGGGGAATTGTGTGTCTTTAATTAGACTTGTTAATATTATGCTTATTTAGAGTGAACATTGTGTTTCAATGTTTTGGTACTAAGCCTACTGGCCTCAAGCTGATGTGTATTCATTTCAATGTCTGCAAAGGGTCTGGAGTCTTCATATGAGTTTAAATTTCAATTTTTTTGGTGTGCATTATCTGTACGTAAAGGTCTGATCAATCAATTGTCATTGTTTGAGACACAAGTGATTCTTTGTGAAATGCAAGTATGATTGTACTGCCATCAGTGTTTGAGATATTAAATGTGCTGTTTGGATACATTTTTAATTGAACATTATTTATTTGTGTGTGAGGTGAATATTTTCCTTAGGGAAGCAATTATCAAACCAGACCTTTTGTCTGTGCTAATTCCAAGCCAGTTCAAAGCTGTGAGCTAAGAGGCGGTGTGGTATGATGTTCCCCAGTTTACCTTGGGCACATCTGTCAAAGCTAATGGAATATTTATAAAGTCAGAGCTGTACAACATGCGTCTTGGACTTTTGTAGCATCCTTTCAGTCCCAGTTTGTGTCAGTTAAATTGTAATAACGTTTCCACATCATGAATCCAGATGTTTCTTTGGTATGAAGGTGAATATAAATGTGCTCAACACTTTAAAGGGCGACAGTAGCATATTGAAACTGATTTTATTATTTCATAGCATTCTTGGCTTGAAGACATCTTTCTAGTTTTATAGGTTTCTGTAACTTCACAGGCTTCATTGTTTAGGGCCTCTAGCTTACTTTATTTGAAAGTTTTTTTCAGAGCCTTAATGCATCTGGAAATACTTTTATGTATTTGAGATCATTGCAACATGTTGTATTTAGAATTAAAGAGTAAAATTGACAATCAAGTTAAAAGTGATTTATTGACATCGATGTTGTTGTATGGTCTGCCTATTCTATGTTTCTGCTCTAACTCTTCGGGCAAGTTTCTTTATACCAAACACCTCAGTTTACCTAGTGGGAACCTAGTTGTTAACTGGTTGGAGGATCATTTTTCCAGGTATAAAATTCCTTTAAAAAAAACAATAAATTGGTCACTTCAATCATGGCCATTTGTTTTCACTGTAGTGCACAATTGGCTGCCATATTTCACCCATAAAATATACAGTCAATTCACTTTGCAATATCAAAACCACAAAATACTGCAGATGCAGGAAATCTGAAACAAAAACAGAAATCGCTGGGATAACTCAGCAGGTCAGGCAGCATCTATGGAGAAAAGAAAGTGAGTCAACATTTCAGATGCATTAACCTTTGTCAGGACTGGGGCATGTTGGGAGGGATAGGCTTTTAAGGTTTAACAGAGAGGGGCAAGGGCAAGGAAGACAAACAAGAAAACGGGTTAGAGGACAAGTGATGATATAGAGGTGTTAATATGTGAAACAAAAGGGATTGCAACAAAACTGGAGGGAAGAGGTGTTTATAATATTAAACAAAGAGTGGGTGAAATTGCTCTTCTCCAGTTTTGTTGCATCCCCCCCTTTTGTCTTACAACATTAACACCTCTTTAACCCATAATCTCCTGCCCTCTCCCCCATTTTCTCCTGTGATTCCTTACCCTGCCTCTCCCTCTCTATTCGTCCTTAAAAGCCTCTCCTTCCTAGCATGTCCCAGTGCTGACGAATGGTGGTGGACCTGAAACATTTACTCACTCTCCTTTCTCTATAGAAGCTGCCTTTTTGGTTTTGCTTTAAAGTACTCAATATTTTCTTTTGTACCATAGTCATAAATCTAATTTGAATGCTATTTACAAATTGATCCACAGGATTGTTTTCTAACTGAATATGTGTAAGTAATATACAGTTTTAAGTACCCAGGCAAGCATTTTAGAGTTGAAATTGAACTTAAGTCCTATTCTGTTCAGATGTAAAACATGGTGTTTAACAGTGGTTTGTGTGGGAACTGTGCACAGTATGTGTGGGGAATGGGCAAAAGTTAGATTTTACCATATACTGTACTGTATTTGGTTGCAAAATTGGTAGTTTCTCTAGCACAACTTTTAAAATATCCTTGTAGTTGAGCCAAATTTCCCCCTTTATTGGTAAGCACACTTATTGCATGTACAACAATCCCAAATTAATAAAATTCTAGTTTGCTTTACTATTTGTTTACAGGATTGGACAGAGCCCACCAAAATCATTTTAATGAGGAATTCTGAGTTGGATTGGATGCTTTTTAAAAGATTTTTTTTTACCAAATGTGTTTCTTACTATTATAACTGATTTTTGGCTACGATATTTTCAATTGTTGTGCTCCATTTGTAGGTTTGCAGTTTCGACATGGTGTCTGGATTAATGAAAGGTTAAACCAACCGTACATTTGCTAATTAATTCCTATCTGTTGTTTCAATCCCATTCAGAAAAGTTATTGCACTCATTGAACATATGTTTTCTTGTGCTGAAGATGATCACTCTTCTAGAATTGATGACTTCCATCTCATTTTGGCATGCTATTCAAAGGCGTTTCATTTATTAATCCACAAAATGACTCAATTGGTAAATTGCAATTCACTGCCTTGTGTTGAATTGGGTTTCATAAGTTTGCTGGTATCAGCAGTTAATGAAGTTGAATTCATAAGATTTTTTTAACATGACATTTGATATGATCTTTTATTTTCTCTCAAATTCACTTGAAACGTCACAAGTTCCCAATCTCCAATCTCTTACTCAGTTCTCAGATTGTACAATTGTTTGGATCTATTTTCAGTGCCCCTTGTTTGATACAAAAATAGAGAGGTTTTGCCTCTAATGTTAATATAAAATTTTCTGTTGTATGCAGATTTAAACAAGGACTGCCTGCTCCCTCTGCTCAGTGGGCTCCAGCCTGCCACACGTTCCCCGCCTCACGCATCCACCATTGGCGTGCAGGCCTTCTGCCACTTTGCCCCCTCCTCTGGAACTCCATCCCGCAGTCCCTCTGCCTCGCCCCCTCCCACGGCTCCTTCAAAACTCATCTCCTTCGACCATGTCTTTGATCGCCCTCCTTCCTTCCCCTCCTCCCTCCCCGATCCCGACCCCCAGTTTGGATCTGAAACACTGATTGTCCATTGCCTTGGGACGTTCTCCCAACATGAAAGGCATTATAGAAATGTAATTGTTGTAGTGCTGCAATATACATGTGTACCCTCTGATTGCCTGTGTTTGGGGGTGGGAATGTAAGTTATATTTAGACTATGATTCCAAAATTGTTATCCAATTAACCTTGTTAACCTTTTTGTTTGTGGATTCCTTTCTCATTGCTATTCTCTGTTCTATTGGGTGTGATTTGGGCAATCATCACATCTGAGCTGCCATGATAAAGTTATAATTCCTTTTCGTGTTTGGAGAAGGTTTGTGCTGTTAATTAGGTACTTCTTTGTAATCAGAAACAGACACTAGAGTGTTAAACACATGCAGGAAGACGCTGAAGTTAATTGGGCTTATGGAAAAATATGTTTTTTCTGTTAATTTCTCTTAAATAAAGTGGATTGTGCATGCTGGCAATCTACCTTCCTGTTGCTTATCCAGCTCGTACGCTCTCCACACTAGGCTCCGCGACCACATCACTCCCACCCTCACATGTCTCCATTAGCTCCCATCCCCCAGAGGATCGAATTCAAGATCCTTGTCCTCGCCTTCAAGGCCATTTACGGCCTTGCCCCTGGCTATCTCTCTGACCTGCTATCTCCCTATCAGCCTGCCCACCCCCTCCGTTCAGCAGACTCAGGCCTGCTCCGTGTTAACCGCCCAACCATTGGAGGCCATGCTTTCAGCCTCTCTGCTCCCACACTTTGGAACTCCATCCTGCAGCCCCTCCACCTTGCTTCTTCCCTTTCCTTCTTCAAAGTCAGTCTCAAGATCTTCCTCTTCGATCGCGCCTTCGGCTCCCCCACTAACTCTTCCCCCTCTCCTTCCCCTTACCACGACCTGACTGTTCAGTGCTTTGGGACGTCCTCCCGACGTGAAAGGTGCTTTATAAGTGCAATTTTGTTGTTGTAGGACCACTGTTAGAGCCTTGGTTTGTGTGAGAAAATCTCTAGCTCTGATAAGTGGTCTAACCTTCCAAGTTAGTACATACTTACAACTATTGCTTTGCATCCCAGAATTCAGTCACACATTTTCAAGTACACTTAGTCCTTGCTTAACGTCGCAGCCGTGTTCGAGAGAAGTGTGACTTTAAGTGAAATGACGTTAAGCGAACGCACAAGAATGCCGGACGTTCAGCGTCTATACCTACGCTACCCAAAGTAGTTCGTTTTCACCTGCGCGAATGACATAATAGTGAACGACGCAATGTTAAATGAATATATGTTCCCCTATGTATCAGCAACGTAATAACGAAATAACGTTGACCGAAGCAAACGTTAAGCGAGGTCTACTTATGTATACATGTGGGCTATTCAATAATAATCCTTGTGTTTGATGTAGCGCTTTATCACGTCGTTGAGATGTCGCAATTCTGTTTTGTGGGTGTATGAGTGGCAGCGAATTGCACAAAGCAACGTCCCACAAGCAGTCTTGGATTGAGTGACCAAATTATTTGTAATATTTACATTGCAGTTCCCCAGCTGAACGCACAAATTAGTGTTTATAATATTAATAATAAAATCCCTAGCATTTGATATAGCACCTTAACACATCTTAAAGCACTTCACAGAACACACTGTAAAGTGAATTGACTGTATATTTTGTGACAACAACAAAATTACACTTGTATAGAGCAGTTCCTGTCAGGAGGATGTCCCAAGATGCTGGATAGTCATTGTTTCAGACCCGAGCTGTGGACAGGGAGGGTGGAGGGAAAGGGGGGGATTTGGAGTCACCGATGGACTGTCGAAGAGGAGGGTCGTGAGGCAGGACTTAAAGGAGGCCAGGGGTGGGGCGAGGTGAAGGGACTATGGGATGGAGTTCCAGTGTTTGGGGACAAGAGTGGCTAAAGGCTTGCCAACCAATGGTAGGGCAGGTGGGGCAGGGGACGTGGACTTTTTAATCAATGTGGAATCCTGGAATTTTGCACAGCAGTGTTCCATAAACAGTCGTGAATTGAATGACTAAATAATTTTTACTTTTTGAAGGAATTAGCTGCCAATCGACTAATAACCAGGTTCCTACTTACTGCGTGTGGAGTAAGGAAAATTGCCCAATGTTTCGCCCTGCTTCGAATCGAACCCAGATCCCCTTGCTTACAAGGCGAGTGCTCTAACCACTAAGCTGCAGGACTCCACATTGATAATAAGTCCACATTGATTGACTTTTATATAAACGGATCAAAACTGCTAGCAAGAGCACAACTTCAAAATCCTCTGGGTCTAAATGTCAGACTGAATGTTTTGTTAATAAAAACAAAGTTACAGAAAAATGTTATGGCCTTTGTGTTAAACAAATGAGGTTCTCTGTGTGTGTGTATATATATATATATGTGTATATTGTGTGTGTGTGTGTGTATATATATATATAGATATAGATATATATATATATATATATATAATATGTATATTGTGTGTGAATCAAACCCAGGTCTCTCGCTTTAGATCCAGTTTAAATCTGTGAACTCAACATAGCAAATTTGTGACCCTCTTTGACTTTGTGCAGCACTAAGCTGTGTCTTTACCCAGCACTAAATTATTGAGAATTTATAGAGCTAACTTTATTGCCCAGAATATTCACTGCCTTATTAGCCTGAGTTGAGAAGAGAAGTTTCTCCCCAGGAAATATATAATCATTTTCAAAGAAGGAACTATCAGGAATAAAGTGCATTTTCTTTCCTAATGCTCAGAAGCATTGTCAGCAGAAATTGTGGTTTGATTTAGTGACTGGTACCTAGGAATGTATATAGACTGTTTTTGTAGAGAGGCAACCTGCATCTGGAAGTTGCTTTCTTGTCTAACTGTTTAATTTGAATTTTTACAACGTGAAATAACAAAGAGACTCATAAGTAGTATTGGAAAGAGTGAGTGAGAAATTCCAATGCTGTTTTACAATCCGACAAGTACCACTACAACAAACTCTGTTAGGACAGTCATCCTATCATTTCTGGTACCATGTGAGAGGCTCAGTTGGCGGAGGCTGGGTTAAGTTACTACAGTGAGGTTATTAGAGTCTTGTCATGACTGGGGGAGGACTTGAATAATTTAACAACAGCATGTTTTTAGAATCCTTTCTGTGTCCTATAAAACATACTGTATGCTTTTTCAACATACTTTGGCAACCTGATTTTAGCCTCAATCCAGCTTTATGATTCAATCAAAGACTGTTCCTCCTGATTCTTTACCTGTATCATTCAAGGCTAAAAAGATACCATGATGAGTTTCTTTTCTATTATTGTCCGGAAGCCCCAAGAAAACTGGCATCTGAGCTGCCCTATTTTGGCGAGTTGCTACACTCAAATAACATGACTTGACATCTGTCATATTTTAGTATTGATTGTAGTAGTTTGTAGTTTTTCAAATCGATGCGAATACCACTATACTGACAGTGAAACCAGCAGTGGCAGCTGTTATGTTGTTATGATAGTTGTCATGATAGTATGTGCTGAGTTTACACAGATTAGCCTGTGAATTGGAGTTGTAGAGGTGAGACTCACTATGCATTGATAGCAATTTAGTTTGTATTTTGTAAAAAAAACACTTCTGAAATGACAATAAAAATCCATTCATTTGATATAGCGCAGTATCACATCACTGAAGCAGACATTTTATAGGCCTCCGCACACAGTTGTTCTTTTTCCCCACACTTACTGATGGGAAAAGATGTTATATCATCCTCTCATTGCCTTATTTATAGTGATGATTTCAGGCAATCTTAAAAAAATGTGAGCATATATGTAACATGTCTGTTTAGTATCAATCCACCTTGGCCATGACTTCCTCTGCTTGCATCAATTATGTTGTCATTTGATTTTGGGTGCTGATTATTTCATGTCACAATTCTGTTGGTGTGACTAGATGTTGGTTTTCTGCTATTATACCTGTTGAATTAAATATCTCCAGGGCCTAAAATAATAAGTCGATTACTTCAAAGAAACAGTCTTATGAAACGAAAGGATTGCTACAAACATGCCAAAAGGTTGCATTTGTTTGGAACACATTCAAAATTCAAAAAATTCAAAATTTGGAATGCTTAAATTCAGCCTCTATTTGGAAGCTGTTACAACGTAAGAACTGTATAGAAACAATTTGTAAATTACGACTCAATTTTCCATAATTCTGCAAGTTTCAAAATTTTAAGACTATGATCTTGGGGCTAAAAACTTTTTAGCTTCAACATGATGGTCTTATTTGGGGAAATGTTGGGACCTTTGAAAAGCACGTGAGTATAATTCCTTCCTAAACTCACAAAAATAACAATCAAGATTGGGAGCTTCCTGATTCCTCTTCCACCTCATGCCATTTGTAGCACTTCTGCAGACTGAGATTAGATCTCCAAAAAAGGTCACATCAGGGATTGAACCTGGGACCTCTCTCTCATGGTCTTTTGCAATGCATTTTGTAATATCTCATGCATTGCCTTCTCTGGTTTCCCACAGAGCATATTTGAAACCATATTTGCATGGTAAGTAATTGTAGGGTACATTAGGTTTCCGGTTAATGATCTAATCTAACAGGAGGTTGAATATGTAGCCTGTGCAGACCTCATTAACCACTGTATCGAGGCCTGTAGTCCAGATGGCATTTGGTGATGCTAAATCTGCCAGGTTCACACAGTGCTGGTCAGGGAACAAATAATTTGCTTCCAGTGTGAAAATGAGAAGGAAAGTATATTCAGTTATGACCAACTCGCCTGATAATTTTTTTATATATATACAACTCGCCTGATAATGAAGCTGGTTTCACTGCTCGTGTGCAGCTGGTCGGCTCCTTTCCTGTGTGGTTTCTGGGCCATCATATTGGTGCTGATGTCACCTCTCGCTTCACATGTGCATTGAGAAAGTAATGTTCTCAGTGACCTGAAATATTTTTAACACTGGAAGTACCTGGTGTGTGTAAGCCGGAGTTTTCGTAGAAGTCCATTTCCTGAACCAGGTGGTTCTGCAGACAATCCATCCTGGATTGTCAGAAGGAATTGGAGCATTATGGACCACTGGGAGCAGGGATTCTTCTTACTTAGCTCCTGGAAACTAAACCCTTAATTGATAGAATGGTCTTACTTGCGCAAGTATGAAATGCGCTCTACAAATATAATTTTATTGTTGTAGTTGTGGGGACATTTCTATGCAGAGGTCGCCTACATGTGTGGAACCCACAATGGATACATAAGCATGGTGATGGGTTTCTGTATGTATTAAATTGACCACTAATAAATTGGTCACTTCAATCCACCACTGTTTGTGGGACATTGCTATGTGCAATTGGCTGCAAAGTTTTGCCCACAACTATAGTTAATTCACTTTACAGAGTACACTATAAAGGGGAAGAAATATTTTTTAAAAGACAATGAAAGTGCAGAAACTGATATTGGGGGGAATTAGCAATATTACTGAAAATAGATGTAATATCAACAAGGGAGAAAATATGGCCAAAAGGACTTGTAGAGTGTAACAAATAGAATAAGTTCATGAAATAACATTTGCAGAATAGAGCATCATGATATATGTGTATATGTGACCTACATGCAGTAGCCCAGTAAAGAAATAAATTTAAAAGGAGTACAGATATAAATAACTTCAGACTGTCCTGCAGCGATCTGAAGAAGATAAGTCAATGGTGATAGTGGTAATGCTCTGAGGATCACGGTATAAATGCAAGTTGTTTTTCTAAGCAGAGGATATCCTCTTCTTTCGCCTATGCAGAAAGGTGGAATATTTGAGAATGAGGGTTTTTTTCTGACTTCTTGATTTAGCAGAGTAGCACTGGCAGAAACCTGTTTATAGAACATCTTCCACACCTGTGCATTGATGCATCATCCTCTCGCGGGCAATGTTATGCAATTTTCAAGTATTAGTATTCATTGATTCATTCTAGTGATTATTCTTCTTGGAGGGGAGGTAAACAGGCTCTTCTTGGACTGGTCAGTATGATATGTTTGATAAATGAATTTTAGAATCAAGGAATCCTCTATGGAAACCTCAGTGGTCCAGTCAGGGTCCAGAGCCAGGCAGGTCTGCAGTACTCTTGGGGACCGTTGATGATAGCCCAGCCAGCTTTGCGCATTGGTAGGACTTGGAATGGCAGACCAGTCACTGGAAACAGGGATTATTACCATTTGGAGTCCAGTAGTTCAGTGGTTAGAGCACTTGCCTTACAAGTGTGAGACCTGTGTTCGTATCCAGACAGGTCAGGGAGAAACCTTGGGCAAGTTTCCTTACTCCATATGCCCAATAATAATTCCTAAATTTTTTTTTTTAAATGATCATTTTAATTCACGACTGTTTGTGAGACACTGCTGTGTGCAATTGGCTGCCGCATTTCGCCCAAAAATATACAGTCAATTCACTTTACAGTATATTCTGTGAAGTGCTTTTTTAACCCTGAAAGCCAAATCCCTAATGGGTAGGATTGTCCTACCTTGACAAACATTGGGAAAGTATTCCTTGAGATAAATAATGGTAACGATTTCTTGCCTGCCCCAATGCCTCTAGTAATGTTATTCTATCAATAGCAAATATGAAGCATGTAATCTAATATTACTCTTTAATTATAAAAACTGTCATGGATTCCGCATCAACCTTTTTTTACTAAAGTATTTCATGTCCTAATAATACCAGTGTATCAAAAAAAATTGGTGAAACTCTGGCCAGTGGAAATAGTTTCACCCTACTTACACCATCAAAACCTCTTATTTTGTACATGTCTGTCTGTCTGTCTGTCAGGTCTCCTCATAAATCTCTCCTCTTAAGTAATGCCACCTACCGGTATTCCACGTATCATCCCAGCAAATCCTTTGTGTTTTTCGATAATCGTATCTCTGAGCACCTGTTATGTGAAACATTCGTGCCTTTCTGCAACTGTGTCACAGTGATACTCTTTCTATTCTCAAATCATAAGACAAGAGCTTTGTGGTGTTCTGGAGGAAGTTAAATAGACACCTCAAATGTACTCTGGTACCTCGAGTTAAGAATCCCTCTGTGCTAGAAGAATTTTAGCATTCCTCTCCAAACATTAATCAAAGCAGCAATACAAAACCGGAATGCAGAATGTGGTTGGAACTACACATTCAAAGCATTTCTGATTCTTGAGAATCATCTGAAGGCTGCAATTGGTATTCCTGTTTGATTGGAGTGTTTAACAAAATTATAAAAGAAGAATGAAGCCGACTCATTATTTGTATGGAAGTTTACATTTGTAATAGTAATCCTGGCATTTGTTATAGTGCTTGTAGTGTTAAAACCGCGAAGCACTTTACAGTAATTATTATTATAGTATCTAGGTTTTGCCCTGCCTGGACTCAAACCCAGGTCTCTCGCTTGCAAGGCAAGTGCTCCAACCACTGAGTTACAGGACTCTCCCCTTCTCTCCCCTTTTTCAAAGCTCTCCATCTTAAAACCTTCCTTTTCGACTGTGCTTACCTTTCCCCTGTGTCTCCCTCTCCCCCGGCACGGAACCAGCCTCTGCCACTGTGATTGCTGAGATACTATCCTCCTTGGAGAGCGCTCTTGTCTTGTTTGATCTTTAGCTGTCTTTCCTCCCCCACATCCAAGCAATGACTCGCTCTTCCTTCCCTCATCTCCACAGTATTGCCCGACTCCGCCATTACCTGCAAGGTCGCTGAAACCCTCATGCCTTCATTACATCCCTGCTCAACTCTGCTTGTTGGCCTTCCCAATTCCTCCCTCCACAGGTTGTAGATAATCCAGAACTCTGCGGCCCGTGTCCTCTACCGCTTCCAAGCTTCGTGACCCCATCTCACCTATCCTCGCCCGACTCCATTGGTTCCACATTGCCCAGAGGATCCAATTCAAGATCCTGGTCCTCACTTTGAAAGCCCTCTAAGGCCTCATCCCACCCTACATCTGCGACCTCCTAACTCCCTGCCAATCTGCCCGCAGGCTCTGGCCTGCTCCACGTTCCCGACCCACCCGTCCCACTATTGGCGGGCGAGCGAGCCTTCAGCTATGCTGCCCCCAGGGAGGAACACCACACAAAACGGTGTGGGGGCTGCAAGATAAATCGTTAGTGGTTTCTACAAAGAAATGATGGAAAGTACACAGGAATGTTTGTTTCAGCATTTGTTACAGAATAAAAGCTCACAATAGATGAGAAATTATGTGATTTGGAAATGCTGACTGCAGTTTGGGCATTTTGTTCTATTCTGTTTAGCCTGGTGGAACGAGTTAACATTATTGCACCAGTTATTGAAGGAATAGATTAAGGATATGTGTGGGCTGTATCTAGAGCCTAATATAGAACTGCAGAATCCCTATGTCTTGCTGTATTGCAGTTACATTGAAGTTTAGAGTGGTGGAGGTATTTTTGAATATAAGGAAGTATATTCAGTAATCAAATACTGTTCAGTAAAACCTTGATAATCGGACATTCCAAAAGCTGGCAACTCCTTAAAACCGGCAAGATTTCAGAATAGGATACGCACAGTATTAGATTTTTCCCCAATGTCCGGCAAATCTCCTGCTGCAGTTCGGAACAGCTGCTTGTAGTTCAGAGTCGCTGCTCTGTCGCCGGCACTGTAGTTAGAGCTTGGGCATTGCTTCGCTTCAGTTTTGTGTTTACTGCACACGTGTTTGTGGCGATGCTTCCCTAGCCATTTCTAGGTAGGTTTCTAAATACCGGCAACTCCGAAATCCAGGAGTTGCGTGGGCCCCACTGTACCGATTTATCACGATTTTACTGTACTATACATCAGACGCTCATACTATTATTCTTGAGTTTTTCTGCTCAGAAATAAATTGTTGGTAAAAATTCAAAGTTTTCTATTTGGCTATTCAAGGTATTTGAAGCTGTGATGTTGAAAATCTGAAGTGGATTGTTGAAATTGAATAATTGCATGAATTTTGAGTACCAAATAATACAATAACATCTGACTGGAACCATCTGATTCACTTCTAATTTTAATGCAACACTTCTCTATTAATGAGAGCCCAATAAACTATATATAAAACCCTTCAAAAACAAATCCTTCAGTATAACCCACTCTGGTGCCTTGATAACGGCTTTCACTAACAAACAAAATTCTCTTTATTTTTAATGCCACCAGCTCTGATATACAAAGCCTTTCTCACTTACTCTGATCTATTGCATGTCCTCTCATACAGCACAACTCCTGGTGACACATGCCATGCTCCCACTGGAATTCACATTCTCCATATACTATTATTAAAAGCAAAACTGTTTAACACAAATTTGTGTTTCCCAAAGGGGTGAGGAATTTTGAGAAATTACAATGTGGTAATTTGGATCCTAAAACTTTTTTTTAAACAAACAAGAACCTCTATGAATATACTAAGTGTAGAGAATGCGATTAGAGATGATATATAACATTTGCATGTTTTGCCTATCTGATAATCTGCTGTATACTATAATCTGTTTTGCAAATATATTTGGTGGTAATAACTCATGTATTGCTCAGAAATGCTAATTCTAGGCTACCTAGGTCACTATTTAGTGGTTTCAGTATCTAAAGTGTTTTTTAAAATAATTTGTGCAGATTCCTGAACGCCTATTGATTATCCTGTATTGTTCCCTTCTTTTGCAGTTTCCCTCATGTCAATGATCTGCACTCGTCACTGTGGCTCCCCAGCCTCGGTGTGGTCAGGCACTGTGCTTCGGACCCCGTGATAAACACAACTTGGTGTTGGACGTCATGAGCATAGTAATTCCATTGGGAGTTACCACACCAGATACTTCATACTCTGATATGGCTGCTGGATCAGAGTAAGTACTTTGTTGCTGCTGGCTGGAGAGGGTGGTTCTTTTCAGAGTGGAGTTTCATTAACAAAGGAATAACTGCGGAATTAAATTATGCATATCTGGGTTTTTCACTTACGTTGGATGGATAGAGTCTTCAAGGGCCTTATCCTAAATATTCTTTAAATGAATTTCAGACGTGTGTTCTGCCATGCTGCTAAATGTTTGGACAGTTTACATGATTAATATTGCTTGATATTTCTAATCTATTTTGATCTGTTTTAAAATTAATTCCCAATGATATTTGTTTAACAGTATAGTTGTATTCTGCATGTGCATTTCAATTGTACTATGGAGTTTGGGTTGCTGGCAATGTACACCCGGAGATTCCTGGATATAATAAATAATAACCCTTGCATTTGATAAAGCACTTTTCATGTCTTCTAGATGTCTCAAAGCACTTCACAGAATATACCGTGAAGTGAATTAACTGTATATTGTGTGGGTGAAACGTGACAGCCAATTGCGCAGAGCATTGTCCCACAAACAGTTGTGGATTGAGTGACCAAATTATTATTTGTTTTCTCGAAGGATTAGTATCAGGCAAGTGTAGTAAGGAAAGTTGTCCAAGGTTTCACCCTGCTGAGAATTGAACCCACGTTTCTCTCTTGCCAGGCGAGTGCTCTAACCACTAGGCTACAGGACTCCTACAGATTCCTGTAAGAATTTTGCTTGCTAGAATAATAAGATCTGAAATAAAATCTGGTTTCCGTGTCTTGTGGGAATCATGATTTTTATTCAAATGTGAGGTAATCAATGAGTGGATAAAAGCACAGACTGTACTCATAAATAGGCTATATTTCTGGGGGCTATAGCCATATTGGTACTTTTTAGTGTGGTGTGGTAATTATTAATTGATTCCGTCAATTTATTTTTCCAGCAGGGGAATGTTTTTTAACTGGAATTAAATGATAGAAAGTGAAAATTCTGTATAAATGCTGATGGCAATCTATTGTGTTCAGTGATTAATGGTAGAGATTAGTGGGAAGAACATGCACTTTTATAGTCTCCAATTGCAACAGAACATATCAAAATGCTTTCGAGTACTGTAAACCCCCTGCTTCATGGATATCAGGAAATTGGACTGGGCATGAAACAGAATTAAAAAGATAATCCCATGGCTTGCGGGTAGACGCCACCATATCTCCTCTCCAAGGTGAGGCACCGCCCCAAACTCAGTTTCACTCGGTTTGAATCCCACAAAGCAGAACCTATCTTATTTGCCATCTTCGGCTGAATTGAATTCAAACAATTACAATGCCGGTTGCAGTCGAGTGTATTGACATTTTTTTGTCAGCACACATTCCAGCTAGATTGCATGCAGCAAGGTGCCCAAAGAGACTTTTTGGCCAGCCAGCTTTATCCAGCTAGGACCACCCTAGCTGTTAGAGGTTTGACTTTCAGGTTTAAAAAAGGACCTGAACGCGAGCTTCAATGATCATAGAATCATAGAATTATGCAACACAGAAGGAGGCAATTCAGCCCATTGTCTATTTGGGTCTTTGTAAAGAGCTGTCCAAATCAATCCCATTCCACCGCGCTCTCCCCATAGCTGTGCATACCTGTGCTCCCCATATAACCATCTCTTGAAAGTTGTTAACGAATATGCTTTCACTACCCTTTTAGGTAATGCTTTGTAGATCTTGACAACTTGCTGCGTGAAAAAATTTCTCCACCCCTGTTTCTTTTAAATTGATGTTCTCACCTTTATTGACCCACTTGCAAGTGGAAATAGTTTCTCCTTGTTCACTCTATCAAATCCCCTGATACAATAAAACCTCAATAATCTTAACAATCCAAAATCCGGCAACTCTCTAAAACTGACAAGATTTCAAAATACTGTATATACATCATAATTTTTTTTCTGATGTACGGCAAATTTAGGGTTCAATTTAGGGTTCAATTTGCTCTGTGGATGTAGATTGATTCTATTAATATGTGGATCCAGACTGACCAATTCTATTAATAAATGCAAAACACATTTTCTTGCCACCAACTCCCAAATCAGAAGGAAAAGAACTTGGTGTTTTTAATCTAGAGTCAAAGGATTCAGACCACCTCAGGATCCTATGTGAATGGGTGGAGCCAATCCATTCACATGTGTGGCTGTCAATCATCTCATTGCAGTTGCTAATTGATGCCCTTTCCATCCAATTTGAACGGCAATGGGAGGGAGGAAATGCTGCTGCTCCTCTGCTGGATGGGACTGGACTAGACTATTTTGCAGCCAAACAAAAGTAAATATATTCTACTGAATTCTGTGAGAGTATTTGAATTTTAACTGGTTGGTTAACATTGCATATTATTATACGGCACCATCTCTGCTCATATACTGGGCAGAAATCATATTTGGGTTAACCTCGGATACCTTAAGTCGAACAAAATGTCCGTCCCTGATACGTACGGCTTTACTGGCTTCCACTGTACTTTGGTGGGAATGTGGAATTCTCTGACAAAACCTTGTTGAATACAATAAGCAGATTTTATTTTTTTAATTTTATGAATGTTGAAAATGTGAAATATTGCAGGATGTTTCACATGCTATACAATAGTAATAGGAGCAGTCGAAACTCTCATAAATGCATTCATAACATCCAGGCTTAACTATGAAACTCCTTGCTTGTCAGCTTCTCAACTCCTCCCTCCACAGGCTGCAGATCATCCAGAATTCTGCAGCACGGGCCCTCTAACACACTAGGCTCCATGACCCTATCACCCTCGCTTCCCATCACACAGAGGATATAGTTCAAGTTCTTGGTCCTCACCTCCATAGCCTCGCTCTCCCCTACCTCTGCAACCTCCCAACTGCATAGCAACCTGTCCGCTCAGTGGACTCCAGCTTGCTTTACGTTGTCCGGCCGCCACCACCCCTCACCCGCCCGACTATTGGCGTGCAGACCTTCAGCCACTCCGCTCTCACCTTCTCGAACTCTATCCCACAGTCTCTCCGCCTTGTCCCAACCCATGACTCCTTCAAGACCTACCTCAAGGCCCTTCGATCATGACTTCGAGCCTCCTTCTCCCCCCACCCTGCTAGGAACCATTAGCTCGGGTCCATAATACAGTAAAAGCCCGTTTATCCAGCACCCTCGGGACCTGGCCAATGTCGGTTAAAGCGCCTGCCGGATATTCGGCCGAAAACGCAATAAAAAATTAAAAATATATATTTCAATGCATTTTTGGGGATAAATTCCGGTTAATCAAATGCGGACCTTTTTCTTTTGTGATGCCAGTTATATGGAATTTATGGTTGATCGAGTACTGGATAAACAGGCTTTTACTGTACTTTATCCAGAGCCTTGGGATGTCCTCCTGACATGAAACGCACTATACAAATGTAATGTTGTTGTTCTCCTTTAAGCTTCACCTTCTCTATTCCATCTCCTGTTCTGCAGACAAACCCAGACAAACAATGTACTTCCAGGCCATGTGCCATATAGAGCAGCTCCAGAGAATCATCTTCCACTGTTCTAGGAAGGCCAAGTAGAGCGATGATGTGATTATATATTCTCTTGCATTATGATATGGACAGGATCAGTGGTAATGCTAATGCCACAACTTGCGAGAATGGAATATTGATGCTTTCCCCAGTAGCACAGCACTATTGAGATAACCATGTTAATGACTTGTCTATACTTTGCAGATTCATTGATGGGATTTTGATACAAATGTGCTTCCTCCTTCTATTGTAACCCTATCCCCTGCCCATCATAATTTTTTTCTCCCTGATGCGCTCTGCTTGAGGAGCACTATATAAGATGCAAGTTGTTTTCTCTTTTTGCTCCAGTTTGTCTTCGCCTTCATCCAACTTGGTTGTTAAATGATTTGATTTTGTGTATTGCTACCTGAAACATACAATAATGGCAGTGTGTATATTTATCTTGCAACACAGTTTAGTTTTGTGTATTGTATGTATACTTTAGCTTTCTCCTGTGTGTGTGTGTGTCTCTCTCTCTCCCTTTTCCGTCTGAAATTCAGTGCCTTTTTAAAAAAAAATTGCCTAATGTTGAATCTTTTGCAATTGAGCAGAGTTAACACTGGCACACAATGATCCATCTGGTTGTCTTCCTGACAGTTAGTCTGAGCATATTGGAGAGGCTGTGCTGGAGGATGGGCCTAAAGCCTGGGGGTGGATTTGACCTGTTCCTGTTGTGCTGGCAGTTAATTGGTTGACAACCTTGAGGAGAAAAATATGTTAAGTTGCACAGAAACATGTAGAGAATGGGAAACTAAATGAATTTTTTTTATTGGACACGTCTAGTATGTAACTTCCTATTCCTTTGTTGGTGTTGTTAGTGTTGCATGATGTAATAGATCTGAACTTGTTTTGTGCCTTTTATACAGTCAGTATCGATCGATGGCTGTACATATTGGATTTAATTTTTTAAATTTTTGAGGGGGTGTTTTAAGTTAAGTGTTTTAACTTGTTTTATTGTGGGTAGTGTTTTTTTAAAAGATATTTTTGCAGTTGTGAAATCTGAACTATGTCAGCTGCACGTGATATCTGGTCACATGATTGACCTTGTGATTGTTCAATGGAATAACAGCTCTGAAAAAGTGGTATTAACTACAGCTAGTCTACTGGATACTCCATACTGTGAGTAGCTGGAGCTGGATATCGCTTCTGGAGGGAATCCTCCTACACTTTGAATTATAACCATAGTGATGCAACCAGGTTGAAGTGGAAAGATTGCGGCATTAATATGGTATTCCATCTGCTTTTGGAGGATTGATTCATCACTGTGGGTAGTGGAGCGTTTAGCACAATGTACAGTTAGAGTGGGGCATTCAGGATATACAGTTATGGCAAGGGGGCACATTGGTGTATTGTACAGTGTTCACAGACTGAGTGTGTTTGCTGCTCCCAGGATTTTGTAATGGGTCTCTTGAGCCAGTTGCTAGGAGATTTTCCTTCAGTGGTCTGGCATGACTTGCCCTCTGATTTAATCTTCGCCCCAGTTACTAATGCTCGTCAAGACGTGCTTTGATGGGGTCTGGGATTCTGTGCAAGAGGAATGAATGGCAGTGTTCTTCTTCGGAATGTTGCATCTGAACTCTGAACTCACATGGGTTGCGAGGGTTGGTTGTCTCAGTTATAATCAAATGACGAGGACTTTTCGTTCTTGACATCTGAGCATCTGCTGCTCATAACGAAAGTCTCTTAGTTTCTTTCCAAAAGAAAAGCAGCTTCAGAAAGCTTGTCTTTTGAAGCATTAATTATCCTTTTCCTGTTAGGAGCAGCTGCATGTTGCATCTATTGAGATAGGTGATGGGGCAGGCATCTCAGCAGTGAATGGCTCCACTGGTGAAATTTAATACACACTTTCCTCCTCATTTTACTTTCCTTTCCCACCCTCGATTAACTCCCCTCCCTTTTCCTGTCCTGCATGGTTAATGGCAATGTGCAGATACTTTGCCTCCTTAGCTATTCTTTGCACGTGTACATTGATTGTGAACCTTGGTAGGGTTTTCACAATATAATAAAGATAGATTTTTGGGGAGATACTGATAGATTGTTGGGAAAATAATCATAAAATCATATCATAGAATGATATAATCATAGAATATTACAGCACTGTCTGTGTAAAAGGCACCCATTCAGCTGATCGTACCTGTGCCGGCTCTTTGGAAGAGCTACCCAATCAGCCCCACTCCCCCGTTCTTCCCCTATTTCCTTGCAATTTTTTCCTCTTCCAAGTACCTAGCCAATTCTCTTTTGAAAGTTGTCATTGAATCTGTTTCCACCACCCTTTTAGGCAGAGCATTCCAGAATGCAACAAAGCTGACTTCCTTCAGGTTTCTTTCTCTGTCTCTCTCCCTTGGATTCTTGTAGTTAATGTGATGCTCCCACTGCTGTCTCTACTGAGATCAGGTTGGAGTTGGGATATTACTGGTCCCAACAAGGTGTGGCATAAGGCTGAAGCCCAGGATTAAGTTGTTTCTGCGTTGCAGGTTTTTCACACTTGTCAAACAATTGTTACATCACTGAGCCATCCATTTACTTTAAAAGAAAATACATCAGCACTGAAGTTAACGATTCTCCAGCTTTTACACTGACTATTGTGTTAAATTATGATAAAAATATAGCACCTCTTGTATAATAAGAAAAACGGATTTAAATGCTTTAATTTAAATCTTAGCAGAATTCATTGGCAACTAGATGTGGTGAAATGTCTTTGTAGTAACAAGTGTGCTGTATGTTTGGTGCTATTGAGTCTTTAATAACTGGGTTCTGTGATTGTGCTATGCTGTAGTAACAGAAATAAGTGCTTAGAACCAGAGAAATTTGCAGCCCAGTTTGGCTCATGTCTGCTGACTCTTTTAAGAGCAATCCTTTCAGTTCCATTTATCTGCCCTTTGCCATAACCCTAAAGTTGTACCTTTTTAAGGTATTTTTCTAGCTGCCTCATGAATGCTAATATGCATTCTGCATCAACCACCACTCTTAGCAGGGCATTCCATATCCTAACTACACTGTGAAACAATTTCTCCTAATCTCCCCCATTTGATCATATCTGATGGGAGTCCTGTACCTCTCGTCAAAGGGTAGAGGGATTAAGGAATATGGGGAAAGGGCAGGTAAATGGAATTAGGTTAGATGATCTTATTAAATGGGCAGGCTTGAGGGGCTGAATGGCCTACTCCTGCTCCTATTTCTTATGTTCTCACAAGCAAGAGGACCTGGTTCGATTCTGGGGCAGGGTGAAATGCTGGGTAAGTTTCCTTACTCCATACGCTTATGTTTATCTAGCAGTAAGTAGGGACCCAGTTATTAGGTGATTGACGGATTGCCTTTCTGGGGTAATAATCCCTTTTTAAAAAAAATTGGTCACTTAATCCACGCCTGTTTCTGTGACACTGCCGTGTGCAATTGGCTGTCACATTTCTCCCACAAAATATAGTCAATTCACTTTATTCTGTGATGTATATTCTGTGAAGCACTTTGAGAGGTCTAGAAACACTGATTGTCCAGCACCTCAGGCAATCCTCTTGACATGAAAGGCACGCTACAAATGTAATTTTGTTGTTGTCCGTGCTGTTGAAAGATGTGATAGGGCACTATATCAAATGCAAGCATTATTATTATCTTAAACTGATGCCCTCTAGTCACCGACTCACCAACCAGTGCAAAAAAAATCTACTTATTGACTATAAACTGCGTTTGTCTTGTTTGTACTGTAGAGTCTGCAGTGAGTGGGAGGGAGAAGGATGTTGCCTCTTATTAGACAGTTACAACACCAGTGGAACACCTTGACTGTGATAGGAGACCTGGAAATGTGGACATATTTTTGTAGGGCTGCTTGTAAAAGAAATAACAGCTGGGATGCATAATCTACAAGGAAAATATGTTGCATGGCACTAACACAGCATGAGGATCAAGTGATCTATAAATCTTGAGAATCAAAGACCGGGTAGCTGAACAGTTCTGGAGCTTGTCCTGTGTCATTTTGTAGCAGTACAGGTGTCTTGGGAAGAATGCTTTAACCTGGTGTGGCCAAAATTCTGGTGTCATGGCAGATATGAGCCAGTCGTAGGATCTGAACTGGAGAGATTTGATCCATAGTGAGTGAGATTCCAGCGTATATCACAGACGATCAATGTCTAGCCATTTGATTCATGATATTCTGATCTCATTGTTTGTGGGATATGGCTGGCATAAATTCATAAGGGATTTAAAAACATATCAGATCATCATCCCTTTTTGATTGAGATTTCATTTGCTTTATAGACACAATGGATCTCCTGCTAATTTAAACGAATGTGGAACTTTTGTCCAAGTTGTAACTAATTGGCTGCTCAATGCATTGTTTGTGGGATATTGCTAGTGCAAATTAGCTGACACGTTTGCATCCGCAACGCTTTCATTTTGAATTCTATTCTGTAAAGTGTTGTGAGACTTTTATATGAAAAGAGCTATATAATTTATTTTTGCTGGTGCGTATAGTCAATTTACTTTTCACTAGACTGAAGGCAGAAGTGAGACTTGCTCCAATGGAAATTTCTGAGAGATGCTGCCAAACAATGAGGTTTTCTCCATGTTTATCTGAGTTGAATCTGATTTCAGGTAACATACCAGGTACAAAAATGTGTCCTTTTCAGAGAGTTATGCATTCAAACTGGCCTGTTGCCTAAGCACTAATGCTACAGTTGTTAACCCTGTAACGTAATTAGGTATTAATAATAATAATCCTTGCATTTGATATCGCGCTTTTCACATTTTCTAGATGTCTCAAAGCACTTCACAGAATATACTGTAGTGAATTGCCGCTAAACGCGGCAGCCAGTTGCGCACAGCAGTATCCCACAAACAGTCGTGGATTGAAATGACCAATTTTTTTTAGGGGTATTATTATTAGGCATGTGGAGTAAGGAAACTTGCCCAAGGTTTCGCCCTGACCTGCCTGGATTCAAACACAGGTCTCACGCTTGTAAGGCGAATACTCTTAACCACTGAGCTTCTTCCCTATTCTCCTGCAACTCCTCTCCAGATGGAGGCATAGGGACTGACTATCAGAGCACAATTTCTCTTCCACCTTCCCTGCATTATGTTTTACAATAATCATCCATGCATGTGATAGCATTTTATCAGGTTGTCAAGACTTCTCAAAGTGCTTCATAAGATTTTTATTTTCTGTAGTAACTGTATATTTTGTGGGCGAACACAGCCGCCAATTTGTGCACAGCAATGAAATGAATGATCAATTTACCTGAAGGATTGTTGGCCAGGGCATTTGAAGGAAATTTCTCTTTTCTTTCTTAGTGCCATGGAATCTTTTGTATCCCCGTGAACAGATGACATACGAAGCACTGCACTTCCAATACTGCTGCCGTATCCCAGCACAGCGAATTGGTCAGTCAGCTGGGACCACTTTTGCATGCGTTACTAGCACCAGAAACATTTAAAAGTGCTTGTGGTTGACTGGCAGGAAGTTGGCCTGTCTGCATTGGAAGTTGGCCTGTCTGCATTGGAAGTATACCACACTTCAGAAACCACAGGAGACTTGTGTTTTAAGTCAACTTGTGTTTCTATTCAACAATAGGGTTTCTGCTTCAAGGCGCTTTGCAATGGGATCACTGTGTACTTGGGTGTTTGTGAACACCTCTGTTCATTGTTCCTGCTGATGGGTAATAACAACTTGTCCTTTTTTTTTGGTGTCTACCATAGAAGTTCACCATCTCAAAGTACTTGGCAAAGATTATAGGCAGAAGAGAAACAACAAGGGTACATTTTAGGCTGTTGACCAATGGTATGCTCTTGAAGGTAGGTAAACAAGGGGCGAGGGGGAGGCTGGCCGTAAGCATAGTCGAAGAGGAAGGTTTTCAAGCGGGACTTGAAAAAGGGGAGAGAGGGGGCATGCCAGAGCCCGGTGCCAGTTGAGTGGAGGCACCATATGGTGGATTGGGGAGTGAGGAGGTTGGAGAGGTGGAGGTGCAGGGGTTTTGAACACAAGAATGAAGATCTTGAAAGACCAAATGTCTCTGAAATGCACCAAAGCATGCATGCCCAACATCCTCCGCCAAGTGTCTACGACTGTTGCGGCTGCACAGTGGAGCTGGGGCACGCATGCTCTAACGATCGAGTGCTGGCTGAGAAAGCGAGAGAGAGAGTAGCACCAAGGAGCCGAGGAACACAAGTTTCAACAAATAAATTGAGACTAAAATGGGTTTTAACAGATAAACTGACAGTCCCCAGGGACACCCTATCACAGTGACAGATGCTCACTCTGCAAAGGCACATTGTGTGTGGGTATACACACAATGAGCTCATAGTGCTCCTGTGGCTAAAGGAAGGACATATGCCTAATTCAGTATATCTGATAATAATCCTTGCATTTGATATAACAATAATAATCCTTGCATTTGATATAACGTTTAATCGTGCCTTCGAAACATCTCAAAGCATTTCACAGGACATACTATAAAGTTATATTTGGGACGAAACATAGCAGCCAATTGCGACCAGCTGTGTCCCACAAATAATCGTGGTTGAAGTGACCAAATTATTATTGTTACTATGTTTGAAAGGATTATTACCCCCAGGAAAGCAATCTTCCAATCAACTAACAATATGGTTTCTGCTTATTGCTAGGAAAACAAGCATGTATGTGGATTAAGGAAACTTGCCTAAGGTTTCACTCTTATATAGCTTTAGAGATGTCTCAAAGCGCTTCATTGAATATACTGTAAAGTGAAACAAAAACAAAAGTTGCTGGGGAAACTCAGCAGGTCAAGCAGCATTCATGGAGAAAGGAAAAAGAATCAACGTTTCGGGTCTACAACCCTTCCTTTCTTCATGGATGCTGCTTGACCTGCTGAGTTTCTCCAGCAACTTTTGTTGTTGTTTCAGATTCCCAGCATCTGTAGTATTTTGTAATATACTGTAAAGTGGATTGACTATAGTAAAACCTTGATAATCCTGCACGGTTGGGCCCCCTCACCTCCCGGAGTTTGCTGGTGTTTAGAACCTATCTAGAAATGGCTGGGGAAGTCTCGCCCCATATATCACGTGTGCTGTAAACACAGCACTGAAGCCAAAATCTGCTTGAGCTCCACCCACAGGGCTGGATGGCAGAGCGGTGGCAGCCTGAACAACAAGCAGCTGTTCCGAACTTCAGGAGATTTGCTGAATATCGGGAAAAAATTTATGCTATATGTATTTTGAAGTCTTGCTGGTTTTAAGGAGTTGTCGGCTTTCGGAATATTGGATTATCGAGGTTTTACTGTTTATACTTCATGGACAAAATGCACGCTCGGGTGATAACCCATAACTGAACGCTTTCCCCTTGAAGTGACAAGTCATCCAGAGTTTGCTATAGTATCTATATTGATGGATGTTGTTAAATTCAGAGTTATAAGTGATGTATAAACTGTATAGATCTATAAAATCTGTATAGACCTTGCCAGAGCTGGAATATTGTGTGCAATTCTGGTCCCCACATTATAGAAAATATACCAGAGCTGTGGAGAGTAGATTGGTCAGGATTAAACTGGAGATAAAAGGATATAGCTATGAGGAAACACAAGACAATGGAGCATAGAAAATTGAACAGTCATATATGGTGGACGTGTGTAAATTAACAAGGGATTGAGATAATTAATCATTAAAAACAAATTCAGCTGTTAGATTTGAAAACAAGAGGGCACGAGTTTGAGATTGTGTAAAAGGAAAGATTCAAAATGTCTTCTCTGAGGATGGTCCTCCTGGACCTCTCCGCTTTGTTCGACCACGCCATCCTCCTCCACCACCTGTCCTCCATCATCCACCATAGTGGGGCCGCACTCACATGGTTCAAGTCCTATTAATCTACTGCCAGCACTTCACCTAAGGCGAGGATTTTTTCTCTCACCCCGCCTGGTCATCTGTGGGGTACTCCAAGGCGCCATGCTTGGCCCCTTTTCCTTATCTACAAGTTCCCACTCGGGGACATCATCCGCAGATATGGGGTCAACTTCCACAACTTCCAGATATTAAGCTTGGATGAGCGCAAATTTCATGCAGCTGATTATCGGCAAAACAGGAGTAATACAGTTTGGATCACGTCAACGTCTTCTCCCCTGTGGGTCGAACCCCAGCTTTCCTTTCTACCACACATCCCTTCCCTGACCAGGACCACTTTTTTCCACCTCCGTCACATTGCCCATCTTCGACCGTAGCTCACAACAGACGCAGCTGAAATCCTTATTCATCCTTAGTCACTTCCCGACTGGACTATTCCAGTGGCCTTCACTGGACTCCCCAACTCCACCGTACACAAAATCCAATTAATACAAAATTCACCTACACAAAACTCCATACCCCTATTGCACCAGTCCTTGCCAGGCTCATTATCATCAAATAGATCAATTTCAAGATCCCCTGACTTGTTTTCAAATCACTTTATTCCCTCACACCTCCTTACCTATCTGACCTGCTTACACCCATTCCACGACACGTTGCCTTGCTTGGCACTGGCCTCCTATTTGTCCTTTGTGCTCTCCGTTCCACCATTGATTGCCGTGCCTTCAGCCATTACTCAGCAAAAGTTCCTCCGCCTTTACCCCTCACTCTCTACCTTCAAATACCACCTAAAGACCTTCCATTATGATTGTGCATACAGTCACTCCCCCTTCCTCTTCCCCTGGCTCGTAAGACTCTCACTATGAAGCACACCAGGATGCTACCACGTGTGAAGGGCACTATATAAATGCAAGTTATTGTTAGTGGAAATGGTGGTGGTGGTCAGGGACTAATATTATAAAATGTGGAGAAATACATCCAAAATAAGGGTATTGAGAAAGAGCAAGGAATTGGGATTAGGATGATGGCCTCTTGGAGGAGCAACGGGTAACATTCAAGGATGGACAAAATCCTCTACTGTGACCCAATTTGATGGTTCCAAGCCTGGAAGCGTAACTTTTGATGGTGGGAGGGAGAAACGGGTTGTAGACCTGAGCTGGAAGAGTAGAATAGGGATAATTGCACAGGTTGGGTGGGACAGGAAAGAGAGCCATATTGATTGGATCAGTAACAGAAGACTGCTGATATGACATGACAGATATGCGGATAACTGTAGAGTCCTGTAGCTTAATGGCTTGAGCACTCGCCTCGAAAGCAAGAGGACCTGGATTCAATTCCCAGGCAGGGCGAAGCGTTGGGCAAGCTTTCTGACTCCATATGCCTCTGTTCACCCACCATTAAGTAGGAACCCGGTTGTGAATTGATTGGCCGGATCGTTTGTCTGGGGGTAATAATCCCTTCAAAAATTGCTGTGCGCAATAGACTGCTGCATTTCGCCCACAAAATATAAGTCAATTCACTTTACTGTATAATCTGTGAAGTGCTTTGAGACGTCTTGAAGACGTGATAAGGTGCTATATCAAATGTAAGGATCTTTATTATTATTACGCATTCCTATTGTGATGAGGCAGGAAATCCCAAATATTATAAAATTAATGTTTTTTTTAAATGTTTGTGAGAAAGTGAAGAAAGCACAGTTGATTTTTTTCATTCTTGCCTTGTAATCAACATCCTGGATTCTAACTTTGACCACCCAGGATGGTAGCCTGTGGGCATATTGACATCCCATGCTTTCTTTGCATTGCAAAATAAACATCCTGTACCAGGCCAGCAGCACCATGGCTTAAATTTACAATTTTTGGTACCAAAACTCATAGTCTTAAGGTGCATCTCAGTGCTGGGAGGTTGGGAGTGGAGGGGCTGTATTGTCAGAATGCCTTCCTTCAGAAGAGGAAGAAAAGGAGTTTTCATGTGTCTGTTTTCAACTTTGACTTTATCTCCCCCCCCCTCCTCCTTCACCACCATTATGACGACAACAAAATTACATTTGTATATCATCACATGAAATCCACCACATGCCCCCTAGACCCCATCCCTTCCCCTCTCCTTACTTCCCAGCCCCACCTCCATGCCCCTCTACTCAAAGACATCATCAACCTCTTCTTGTCCACTGGCACCGTTCCCACCCCCTTAGAATGGTCATCATTACCACAATCCTCCAAAAAACGTCTGGACCCATCGCTGCTCTCCAACCACCACACTATCTCCAACCTCCCTTTCTTTTCCAAGGCCCTGAAACGAGTTGTCGCTTCGCTCCTTCCTCTCCCACCACTCCCTCTATGAACAACAACCTTGGGCAAAGTAACAACAAAATTACACTTGTACAGCACCTCACACATCAGGAAGATGTCCTAAAGCGCTGGTCAGTCAGTGTTTCTGACCCGGGTTGGGATTGGGAAGGGTGGAGGGGAAGGGGGTGGTGACTGACGGCACAGTTGAAGAGGAGGGTGTTGAGGCGGGTCTTGAAGAAGCTAGGGAGGGGGCGAGGTGGAAGGACTGCAGGATGGAATTCCAAAGTTTGGGGGCGAAGTAGCGGAAGGCTTGTCGATGTGGGCAAGTGGATCGGGGGATATGAAGCACGCCAGAGTTCGCTGAAGCAGCAGATAGGTTGTTAGGAGGTTAGGAGATTGCAGAGGTAGGGAGGGGCAAGGCCACGGAGAGCTTTAAAGGTGAGGACCAGGATCTTGAATTGAATCATCTGAATGATGGGAAGCCGGTGGAGTCAGGTGAGAATGGGGGTGATAGGGTCCCAGATCTTGAACTTACGAAGGGTCATGGACCCAACACATTGTCTCACTTTTCCTTTCTCCATAGATGCTGCCTGATCTGCTGAGTATTCCCAGCAACTTCTGTTTTTGTTTCAGATTTCCAGCATCTGCAGTATTTTGTGTTTTTGCATAATAATTATTTGGTCATTTCAATCCATGACGGTTTGTGGGACACCGCTGTGTGGAATTGGCTGCCGTGTTTCACCCGCAAATATACAGTCAATTCAATATCAAATGCAATGGTTTATTTATTATTATTTTCTGACCAGGGAGGGGAAGAATCTGCCGGTATTCCTGTTGCCGATTGCTATCCAATGACCTCCTGCTGGAAAGTATGTGTGTGTGTGTGTGGGTGGTTTAACAAGATTGGGTCCAGGTGTGGTGCAGTTGCTCTACAGTTAAATTGCCTCCTACACTCCCTCTCCTGGTTAAACCTGTGCAGTGTGGCTCTTCAGTTGCAGTCAGTCACCTCTGGGTCAGAAACGTCTGGAATCTAGCCCTATGATAGGACATTATTTCAGTCTGGCCAAAAGTCCTTCACATAAATGAGTCATTCACTACTTGGCTGTTGGTGAGATTTTGCTATGCACAACTGACTGTAAAAATACTGACTAAAATTGAAAGTAATTAGGCTGTAAAGTACTTTTTCTTAGTCAGGTTCTGAAATGTGAGAATGTATTGTCATGCTTAGGAGCACCCAAACCGTATAGTTCCACATATGCATGTAGATTTGTTTACCTTTGATTAGAATAGTGTCTGTAATCTATCCATGGAGGGACACACCCTGCATAGCTAATTTCAGAATGTATTTGGCACTGGTTATCTCATGGCCTTTGCACCATACCAGGGAGAAAACAGACGAATTAGGTTAACCGGCAACTTGCTTGCAGGCATTTGGCAGTGCATCTCTGGCTTACGTTTAGGTTTATAAGCCATTTCACTGCTCGGATCATTGCAATAAAATATCTGCCGAGATATAATAAACTGGCGGAATGGGCTGAATAGCCTCCTCCAGTTTTTCTATGTTCCTGTGTTGTTTGGATACCGTGATAAAGAATACAATACTGGAATTGTGTTTGGAAAGGGAAATTTATTTGTCAAAGAAGGCTCCTCCTCCTATGTAAATAGTTACAGGTTTATGGCTTCCTTTTAACCTGCATCAACCTGGAGTCAAAAAGGGTCTGTTTAATGGGCATGGCACCAGTATTCACAAAGTAATTGCTATTGTTGAATTTTTAGGGGAGAATTAAAAAATCACAGACAAATGTGTCAATTGACTCAGCACATTGTAATGGAGAGAAAAATGTCTAGCTTGATTCACCAAGTGTGCCCTCTGCTGGTGAAAACTGGAATATGTTTTGATTATTTATGTAATCTTGCTCCATCATAGATCAGTGGTAGTGAGATAGTGTATTGATGATCTCTAAAAACAATTGGTCAGCAAGATAGAGTTGCAAATCACACATTTTATACATTTTTAACTTTCGCCAGACCCCTTTCCCTTTTTTGCCGATTTTCTCCCCTACTCCTAAAAGCATTTTACTTTTTAAAATAATAAGAACTAGGGGAACAAAGGGATTTGGAAGTCCATATCCACAAATCAGAAAAGACTAGTTTCCAGGTGCAAAAAGTAATCAAAAAGGGTGAATGGAAAGGTGGCCTTCATCTTGAGGTGCCTGGAATACAAAGGGAAATAAATAATGTTTCAGGAGAGTCAGACCCCATCTGGAGTTCAGTTTCAGACACCACACCTAAGGAAAGATATATTGATTGACCCTAGAGGGGGTGCAGCATAGCTTCACCAGAATGTTACCAGGCCTTAAATGGTTGTTTCCCCATCTCCCTTGATATCCTGATTTTATTTGATGGTTATGCATAAACATAGATTGCATTCCCTACAAGATTGAGGGTGATTGAGGTGTTTTACGATGATAAAAGGATTTGATAGAGATGCTATTTCCTCTAGTGGGGTATTCCAAAACAAGGCATCATAGTCTTAAAATTAGAACCAGGCCATTTAAGAGTGAAATCAGGAAGCATTTTTTCACTCAAAGGGTGGAAGAAGTCTGGAACTCGCTCCACCAAAAAGCTGGATCCAGGTTGATAGATTTTTGGTAGGTCAGGGTATCAAAAGATATGGGGAAACAGCAGGAAATTGGAATTGCCAGGATTAGTTGAGGTACAGATCAGCCATGATCTAATTGAATGGCAGAACAGGCTCAAAGAGCTGAATGGCCTGCTTCTTTTCCTATGTAATATCTATGACACATTTATTTAAGGATTGTTACACCTTGAGTTTCAACCTGGACTCTGCGCTTAAGAGTCCTGATGTTTGAATCCATTATCTTGTGACCCACAAGCAAGAATGATATATACTGAGCCATGCTGACACCTCTGGGTTGGTGCTTAGAAGTGGAAACCTTTGCTGATTTTTGTTTCTTCTCAAATGTGAGGATGTAAAGGCAAATTGTAGCCCCAGCTGATGTCAGCTACTGTTGGGCCCTGTGACTTTCCAGGCTGCACATTACCTAATAGACTGTTATATCTAACATACTCCAGTTCTGACGAAGAGTTGTGGACCAAAAACATTGATTCACTTTCCTTTCTCCATAGATGTTGCCCAACGGTTTTACCCACTGGGTGTTCCAGCTTTTGTTTTAGACTGTTATACCTCATGTTTACCTTGCCAGAACCATGCTGATTAGGCTTGTTATGTGTTATATTTTACGATTGTGCTTTTCCTTGTTTTATGGTGGGAAAAAGGCTATCCTGGGGGAAGAAAGGATTTATGGTAGAGGGAGAAATGAAAGCTCCACTTTATGGCTAAAATCAAACGAATTACTGGTGAATAGAGAAGGTTTAAAAACTACAATAATAAAAATGAAATGAATGAAATAAATTAAAATTTGACTTTGTTTGACTTGTTTAGCCCTGAGTCGGTGGAAGCTAGTCCTGCAGTTGCTGAGAAGAACAGCTACTCCAATCACAACTATGGGAGCACACAACACCATGGGTACAGAGGCCTGCCATATGCAGTGAGTACATTCATCCTATTCTATTCACCTCCTTGGAACTTGGTTGTGGTACAAGCAATGTCTCCTGTCCTGAAATGATTGACAGGTGCTAGGCAGTCATGCATTGCCTTTAGCTGCTTCAGGAACTATGTCGGTCATATGCTGTGTCTGGATTGAATATCTGGAGGTTCTTGGAACAATTAAGAGAGTAAACTAGTGAATTTGTATGGAATTTTTCTGTAACATGGTCAGTCCTCGTATAATGCACAGATTACACACAGCAGAGGGATGGATGTTTAGTAAGAACTCTCATGAAGGCGTAGCTCTTCATGAACTCTCCATTTGAAATTAACCATAGGAGAGATGTTCCTTGTTCATAATGTTTGATTGATTGTCCAAATAGTCGGTCAGGTTTTCTTACCAAGTGTTGCTGAAATTTCTTTTAATTCTATTTTATTCTTGGTTATAGTAATCAGTCGTACGTTTACAGTAATTAGAATAACCACGCAGAAGCTATTTGATTGTAAGTTGCATTCAGAGCATTTTGCTGGCATGTTTTGACAGCTGACACATAAACATTGGTGCTCCAAAGAAGTACTGTCCAACATGTAAGTTTTCCATTCATTTTTATGTGATGAAATAATGTTAATGCAGCTATGTAATAAAAAGGAAATGTGTGATTGTAATCAACAGACAGCCTGATAATGATTCTACTCATCATTCTCTCACTAAATGTTAATAAAAACCCTCAAAGGACTATATTGAGACACTGGATGGAGGACCAACACCAGTTTTAATGCTGGTTTGGTTAGCTACTTCGAGGCATTTCTTGGCAAACGTTTTGGGCCACTGAGCACACTTGCCGGGGGTGGGGGTGCAGGGAATAAGAGATGGGTCTTCCTTAAGCACCCGATTGATTCATTGCAAGTGGCTAAAATGAAACCGTATTTTAGACCCCATTAAATTTCTAAATTGAAAATAGCATTGGAAACTGGATCCTAAACTGTTCAAAGGATATATACCTTAGCAAAGCATCAGCTTTAGGTATAATGGTAATTGGAACAGATCCACAAAAGTATAGACACTTGTTCATGACTGTCCTAGCTTCTCAGGAATCACAAAGCTGTAGAAAGGTGGTTAAACTCTGAAATGATCATTAAAAACTTTAATCCATCTCCCCCTAGTGGCATAGTGGGTAAAAGCACCATCTATTGTATCAAGATCAAGTTCTTTAAGACCAGATCAGCTCATCTAGGACAGCAGTTAGGGTAACAATTGAATTTATTTCCTGATTGCTGTCAGAGGCGCCTATGGGAAGGGAAGTTATTGGTGTGGACTCCAATGGGAATAGGATTGGGCAGGAATAGCAGGTTAAGTGGTCTGCCACAAAAGCAGAAATCGCTGGGAACAACACTCAGCAGGTCAGGCAGCATCTATAGAGAAAGGAACACTAGTCAATGTTTTGGATCCACAACACTTCTGACGAAGGGTTGTGTAACCAAAACGTTGACTAATTTTCCCTTCTCCACAAATGCTGCCTGACCTGCTGAATGTTCCCAACGATTTCTCTTTTTGTTTCAGACTTCCAGCATCTGCGGTGTTTTGCATTTTTCTTAAGTGGTCTGCCAATTGGGCTCACACATTTGAAAATTGGTTACTATTCCCCAGTAGGAGGGTGCAGTTTCATGTGGGCCACCCCCCTGTACACAGATCACAAAATCTTGTCGTGTTTCAGTATTCCAACTAAACTGCAGTCAGTTGCACATGCTGGCTTCTATACATGGCTTCCTAACATAGCACTTATAAATGACCATTATTTCACAGTATCTGTACCCAACAACTACTTTTTACTGCTGTCATCCACTTGGACTTGGGTGATGTAGAGGCATTGTGGACTACTCTCATCTTCCCCTGCCCTTTCAAAAATAAGTGCATTTCTTTCATTGGATCAACTGGAACATGGAGAAGAGCAATACTTCTTTATATACTTCCACCTTGCCTGTCAAGTTGGAATTTATTCTATCGCAATTGTACGGTAAGTTTTCATCAGGGCTTGTTTGTTAATCAGTAGATGGTAAATGAAACTAACATGCATTGTGTAAAATGAGAGGTCCAAACCATCACTCGAAGAGTATTTGTTGTTTATTGTTGTGTCCCTTCAATTAGTCCAACCATGTCCCTTATTTTCTGCAAGAATAAAAGAATCATTCCATCATATTTTGACTATTGTGCAGTTATTGTTATCTTGCTGATATTTTTCTTTATGTAGAATTATTTTGCAATAATAGGAATAATAATAATCCTTACATTTGATATAGCACCTTATCACATCATTAAGATGTCTTCACAGGAAAATTTTTGACCCTGCCCATTGTATTTATATCTAATCTAAAGCCATGTAGTAAACAGCATTGTTCTTTGAAATACAATTTCTTGTCACTGGAATTAAAAGACAGTTGTTCCTAACGACTTTGGCTCTGTGTTTCCAGGCTGCTTTTATATTGCTCATCTTGAATTGCAAGATGTTGCTACACTCTAAAGTTCCGGTGTCTTTATATTACTTCTGCAGAGTGCTGGCAGCAAATAAAATTTGCAAATACGTAAACAGCTAGTGTCATTGTCATGTCAATTTATTGTCATCTCCCATGGATCATCATGATGTGAGAACCATTCTTAGAAATTTATTTTCTTAATCTGCACTCTAAAAATATGAAGGTGGGGTGTTGGGGGTGTTGCTGAATGACAGATGTGCTTATTTATATAAGTACCAGATGACTTTGGTCCAGGTGGCGGGTGCATTTCCACTATCATAAAGGTACCAGAGCATTGTGGCTACCAAAGGCACACGGATAAATCTGCCTTTGTACTTGCACATAACATTATTGGGTGTGGTTGCTTTGATGCTGACCCTCTCCATCACAGTGTTGGAGGCAGTGGAAGATCAAACTCCACATACAGGTACCGTAATTTGGTACACCGGGTTTTCAGTGCTTTTCAGAGTCGTGCTTGCTTCATAAAATTGTGCTGCACCACTAATTTCATGTCCTCAAAACTCTTTTTACTTTGTTCTCAGGACCACAATTATGGTGCCCCACCACCTCCAACACCTCCAGCTTCACCGCCTCCACAAACCATCATCGCCCGTGTGGAGTTGAACCGACTGCGTTGCCAGAGATACGATGAGAATTCTGAGGATAGTGACAGTTCATCTGAGGATGAAAACATTCCATGGTGTCATTGTAGTTTAACTCAGGATGGATTTATTATTGCTTGTGAGAACTGCAGGTACAAAATGGGACCAGCAATATTTTTCTATTGTGTACTTTTGGGTTGATGCGAAAGGATTAGGAATGTAGGTGCACACCATAAACCTTCAGCTTTTAGACTTGCCTAAGATGATTGGTTCACACAAAGGACTTCTGGCCTAGATCCTTCTTTGGATATCTGCTAAATAACAACAGCAACAACAACAACTTGTGTGTGTATATATAAAGTGCCCTATATGTGGGCACTATATATGCCACAGAGTCCCACAGTGCTTGACAGTGGCGGAGTCTGACCAAGAATCGGGAGGGTGGAGGGGAAGAGGAAGGAGGTGACCATAAGCTTGATCAAAAGTAAGGTCCTTAGGAGGGCTTTGAAGTGGGAAGGGAGGGGACAAGGCAGAGGCATTGAGGGAGTTCCTTCGCTTCGGGGTGCAGTGGCTGAAAGTTTAGAGGATGAGGGACCAACAATAGACCAGAACCGGCTGAGTTGAGGCAGCGGGTGGTAGATAGGGAAGTAAGCAATTCGGATGGAGCAAGGATATGAAGGGATTTGAAAACAAGTGAGAGGATCATGAACTTGATCCATTCGGTAATTGGTACGTGATGCAATCTGGCGAGGACTGGTGTGATAGAGGTATGGTGCTTTGTGCGGGTTAGTATCTAGGTGGCGTAGTTCTGAATTAATTGAATTTTGTGTGGACCTGGGGAGACCAGCGATGATGATGATGATAATAATAATCCTTGCGTTTGGTAGAGCATCTTATCACGTTGGAAGGGCATCTCAAATCGTTTCACAGGAATTACTGTGAACTTGAGTTACTGTATTTGCAAGCAGAAGTGGCAGCACAATTTCTTATCTTACCCCCCCACCCCACATAACTGATATTTTAGTGAAAAAATAAACATCATTTAATTGTTGCATTCTAAATGTTTACTTTTTTCTGGCAGTATACCTTTAAATATCCGAATGGCGTGCTCTAATCCTTTGAGCGGAGCTGAATTAATAGTGTTTTTAAATCCTAGGCTAATACTCTTGGTCCTCAGTAACTCATTGTGTTGTAATCTGTGCTGATATTTACAGGAGACTAGACAGGCGGAAGGTCATCAGACTCCAGCGCAGGAAGCAAGAGAATGTGTCTGGTAAGAAATGAAGTGACAGCTGACATTTCCTTGTATATTTCACATTAGTTTTGGTGGTGTGAGCTGTCTTACACTCCCCTTTGTTTAATCTGTTATGATTGTATTTGTAGAAAACAGCTTTTGTTGATGACCTCATTGTTGCTGGGCTCCACAGAATAAGGAACCTGTATTAATGTCTTGAGTAATAATACAGGTAGCTTAATATCATAGTTTGTTTCTTGAAAAGTGCGACTTCAAGCGAAATGACTTTAAGTAAATACATTTTCCCCATAAGAATGAATGTAAAAACTGGTTTAAAAACTTTTCGTCAGAATTTTCGATAAAAAAACCCCATTGTACTCCCTGCCTGCCCGACTCACTCACTCCCTGACTGCATGCCCGGCCAAACTCACTCACTCGCTGCCGGCCTCACTCGCTGCCGGCTGGCTCTCTCTCTCATGCCGGCCTGGCTCACTCCCAGGTCCTAGTGCCGTCGTACCTCCTTTCCACTAGCGCAAACAACGTAACAGCGAACATCGCAACGTTAAATGAATATATGTTCCCAATGTATCAGCAACTTGATAACGAAATAACATTAAGCGGGGACTACCTGTAATCCTTGCGTTTGATACAGCGCTTTTCACTTCTCCTAGACATCTCAAAGCGCTTCACAGAATATATTGTGAAGTGAATTGACTGTATATTTGTGGGTGAAATGCAGCAAACAAGTGCACACAGTGTCCCACAAACAGTCGTGGATTGAAATGACCAATTTATTATAGTTTGTCTTTTGAGGGATTATTATTAGGCATGTGGAGTAAGGAAACTTGGATAATACCTACTGTCAGGGATAATATAATTCCTTTGAAATAAAAATAATTTGGTCACTCAATCCATGACTGTTTGTGGGACACTGCTGTGTGCAATTGGCTGCCGCGTTTTGCCCTCAATATATAGAGTCAATATATAGAGTCACTTTACAGTATATTGTGAAGTGCTTTGAGATATCTCATAAAGACATGATAATGAGCTATATTAAATGCAACTATTATCATATTTTATGTAAATTCTTCATGTTTAATTTTTATCAATAAAGTGGGCAGCAAAATGTATCTTTGATTCAACTACCTGCAATTTTTCTCAAAATTAGTTAAAAAAAATGTCTCTGCATCCCCCCATGCAAAACATCCCTGCAAATTTTGGGGTATATATTTCCTCAATTTTCTACTGCCGCTAGTGATAGGTATGAAATTAAAGGGTGATTAGATTGACTCAGGTTTTGTCCCTTTATGAGGAGGTGCACAATGACATCTGGAGATGGAGACAAGCAATTTTAAATCATCTGCAAGTGGCAATGATGGGCATAGAGGAGAATTCATATCTGTCTCAAATATTGCGGAATGCACAAAATATATTTTTAAGTTACTTGCAGTGTTCTAACTGATTAAATGGCAAACACATGATCAAGATGCACTGAAAAGTGTGCAGTGCTGAGGTACATTATGATGCAGCTGCATTGAACAGTTGTGAATTCTTGTTCGACCCGCTTCTCCAAATCAACATTTCCTGCAGGTGGAGAGAGCAGTGCAACTGAGAGTGGTGATGAAGAGGTATCGCCGTCAACAGTGTCATACACCGCAACACAACACACGCCCACCAGCATCACTCTTACAGTCAACCGAGTGAAGAGATCCAAGCCGAAGAAGAGAAAGAGAAGTACCGAGAAAGTGCGAAACGCTCCGAAAGCCAAAAAAATAAAGGTAGCTACTTGAGAACAAATGGCCACAACTTCGGAACGAGAATTCAGTTTTACTATGTTTTACTATGGGTCCAAAAATACTTCCTGCTTCAATTGCCTAGTTTTTAAAGATCGTGGTATCCTACAGCAAAGAGAAAGTTGATTTTGCTCAGGTTTGCACTGGGCCTCTTCTCCACATGAGATTTTTTTCCATATCAAGAAATAGAACAATATGGGTTGGGAAGTGGTTTAGGAAGGTCCAGCAGCAGATAAACCTGGAAGTACCGGAAGGAGGAGAGGGAGAGAGGGAAGACTATTGGGAATAGATAAATATTGTGCAATCTGTGTTGTTTTGGAGTTGAATAGTGATGCCACGCTTGGTGCCAGTAAGTAGCGAATGCAGTGGAATCCACAGATGGATAGGTTTTCTGCGCTTTGTTGAATGAACAGGCCTTGATTTCTTAAATGATGCTTTTCTTGTGTCCTCGTGAAACTTGGAGAGGCAGGAGTGAGCAGATGCTCTTGTGGGGATGTGGGTGGATTAATGATTTTGCTCAGGAAACCAATCCATAGCAGATCAGATTACTCTTGTGATGCTGATATTGTTACCAGAAATGGAGAACAAGCTGAGTGTTAACACTTCATAGAGCTGCTGAGACCCCCTGTTGTGAGGCCGCTGTGCACCCTTAAATAACAAAATGACCTCTGTAAAGCTCCTTTCACATTGGGAGGACGTCCAAGGTGCTGAAAGAAAGATTGTTTCATTAACTATGAACTCACAACCGTGGCATCTGGTCCATTCCTCGGCGCTCCTTTATTATGAATAATAATCCTTACATTTGATATTATGCCTGATCATGTTGGGATGTCCTCCTGATGTGAGAGGTGCTCTGTAAATAGAATGTTGTTGTTGCTACCATGTTGTCAAGGTGTTTTGAAGCGCTTCACAGGATATACTGTAAAGTGGATTGACTGTATATTTTGTGGGTGAAATCCGGCAGCCAATTGCGCACAGCAGTGTCCCACAAACAGTAATGGAGTGAGTGAATCATTTTACTTTCTCTCAGCTTACTATACCTCTTCACTCCACCATCACTGCCTGAGCTCCTAACCTGTGGAACTCCCTCTATCTACCCCTCTGTCCTGCTCCCTCTATGTGTTTTAAATTTCACCGTAAAACCTCTGACATTGGACCACTTCTTCTATACCTTAGGCATTTCTGCACTGTTGGAGAGATCCAGGCTTTTGGATCAGATGTTAAGCCTATCTACCTGTTCAGGTTGATATTAACAATGTAATAACAAAACATTAGAACAGAATGAAAATTCTCTTGGCCACCAAATCTTCAGGGCATTCATCTCATAACTTTAACATTTTGTGGTGTAAATTGCTGCCATGTTTACCTATGTAGTTTCTCCACTTGACAGCATTTTTCCATTTGTACATTTTGAGATGCTTTAATCAAATGCAAGGATTATCATTTAAAACTGCCACTATTTTACTATTTATGATCAGTTGCGCCCATTGAAATAGAATATTTGACGGCATGTCTGCATCCGATCGGGATTGTGTTCTCGCAAGAGTGCCATTTATGGTACTTTTTGCACCATTTATGGTTGCACTTTGATGTATTCCTTGATGGTTGTCCAGAGGATGGAGCCATTGCGAATCTCAAGTTCAATATTTATCATGTTCAAGGACATGAGATGCTGCTACATGGAATGAATGCCTCTTAAGTAATCGCAAGAGCAGTTTTTACGCCCATCGACCCATTACTTTTTATTTAATCAAGTCACCATTGTTTGGTCACCGTCTGGAAACTTTAAACCTTCAGTGAGAAATAAATTATTTAAATTGTTCACTCTACCTTTATTTGTGCATGTCCCATGTAAAGCTTTTTGTCTATTGAGGAGCTCCAATCTTGGTTGGATGAATAAAAGGATCAATGGATTTAAGAGAAAGTTAATGTATATAGGAGACAGAAGGGAGTATCAGGGTTGGAGGTTTGTGTAGAGTAAATAGTATAATACAGATTTACATTTATGTAACTCTTTTTACATCGCCCAGCGTTGAAGTTGGGAGCCAAGCGAGGTGGGGAGGTAAATACCAGCATGGGTGGAATTCCTCTTTCCATGACAATCTGTCTGGAAAAGGTAGTTGCTGAGATGATCTCTTGACATTGCCCTCTGATCAATGACTGAATGAATCCCTGTTGCCTGGAAATCATCCTCACATCACTTTGCCTTGGGCCTTCATTCCCTGCCTTCAGAGCTTCTCAAAAAAACTGTCTTTGGTCAATACCCTCAAACTATTCTTCTCTTCCACCCTCCTTCCCCAATGTCATTACGAGGTGCGTCAGGATGTTCATCCTGCATGAAGGCTTCTCTAAAATGTCACCTTTCCCGTACTATGGGAAAAATAACTGGGTGGACAGGGATAACGCAGAGGGATTAGTGATCTCAATCAGGGATGATTAACTGATGTATGTGGGGGGGAAAAAATGTAACTTCTGAATGTTTTGCTATCGACAGGCCTTTCGAGAAGGCTCCAGGCGATCCATGAGGATGAAGGTATGTATAGAGACTTGCATCATTTTACTTTTCTTCTATATTTAAAAAATTCTATTTTTATCTGAGTTAAACCGTGCAGTGATTTATGTTTCTGTGATTCAAAGGTAAAACCCCAGTGTAGCAAATCACTTACAGCCCCTTCTCAATATAGAATTCTTGACTTCCAATTGGATGTTTAAATGGACAATAGAACTCAGTTATAACGTACTTTGTAAGCAGCGCATAATGTTGGCCCAGAAGTCATCCATTCTTTAAGCTCAGGATCCTGACCTGCCTTCTGTACAACAACTTGCATTTATATAGCGCCCTTTGTGTAGGCAAGCATCCAGAGTGTTTGACAATCTTGGAGCATGATGCCGAGCTGGGTAGGTGGGCGGTGATTGTAGGCCTTCAGATGCGACCTGAAGATGGGGAAGGAAGGGACAAGGTGGAGGGATAGAAGATGTCCAGTGTTCCCGAGTTTCGGGTTACAGTGGCTGAAAGCCACCAATGGTTGAATAGAGGGCACGAGGGACATGCAGAAAGCAGAGTTAGTGGGTGAGGGTAAGCGGGTCGGAGAATCAGAGAGGTGTCAGGGCATGAAGGGATTTGAAAATGAGTGTGAGGATCTTGAAATTGATAGGAATCTTGAAATTGATCTCGATAGTAATAGGAAACCATTGGAGCCTGGATAGCCCCCCACGCTCCCTACCCCTCCATGCGCCTTACCATCCCCCCACATACACACCCTCACACAACACAAATACCAGACACCACACACAAATGCATTATAACAGGGTTCTATTGTATTGATTTCCTTTTGTGAACCACAGGAGGAGCATCAATCCTTCCCACTCCCAAACAAATTGTAGCCCTTGCCACTATCTGATAATTTTAATTATTTTTCATTAAATTGAAAAATGTAAAAATATTTACAATCAAATTTCATAAACTTTCTGTAAACATTTTTTTAGTGGCTCTGTAACCTATTTTTTCGCTTTTGTTTTCTGTGTAAGGTGCATGTCTCGTAAATAACACAACGTAGGAATGGTAAGGATTGTTAGCAGAAGAATCAAGGGAGAGGTTAGAAGCAATTTCTTCATTTAGAGGGTTATTAGTGTGTGGATTGCATTTCCACACTTGACAATTGAGTCAGGATGAATAGAATCTTACAAAAGGGAAAGCACCTGAGCATTAAAAACACTAAGGGACATGGGGAACATTGAGGGATGTCGGGAACATTCAGGGGTAGCATTTCGCCTGCAAATATACAATCAATTCACTTTATAGTATATTCTGTGAAATGCATGGAGACGTCAAGAAGACGTGAAAAGCACAATATCGAATGCAAGGATTGTTATTATCATCATTATTATATGGGGAACATTAAGGGGTATGGAGAACATTAACACCATACACATCTCTCCCCCCACCTACACCTTTCTCTCCCTCCCCCCCCCCCCCCCCCCCCACACACACACACACACTATACACCTGATAATAATTTCTCAAGAAAAAACAATTGGCCACTTCAATCCATGATTGTTTGTGGGACACTGCTGAGCGCAATTGGCTGCTGTGTTTCGGCCACAAATACAGTCAGTTCATTTTACAGTATATTCTGTGATGTGCTTTGAGATGTCTAGAAAACGTGAAAAGTGCTGTAACAAATGCTAGGATTATTATTATTAAGGGATCTGGGGAACACTAAGGGATCTGGGGAAAATTGTATTAATAAAAAGAGAAAATGCAGTAGCACAAAAATGATGGGCCAAATGGCTTCCAAAGTTGCTGTGTAATTTCCACGTACTGGCAAGGTGGACTGATGATCCGCCACTATTGCAGCTTTTGAACCAGCTGCTAAGGTGGTGTACAGTGTTCTTCCTGGGTCACTCTTTATCCTGCTATATGATATGTGTGGGACTTTATTTCCATGAGTAAGTTCACGAAAGTGTTGGACTTGCACGTTCGAGTGGCAATTTAGCAATTCTTGCACAGTGTTTGTTACCAGCTACCTATTAAAGATAATAATCCATGTAAATTCACTGTGGTTAAATTCATAGTTTCACACTTTTAACAATTCGTACAGATTCAAACAGGAATGTGTAAAACATTGGCACATCTGCAGACATGGACTCCAGGGATTAAAGTTTGGCAGGAAGATTTGTATTTGCGAGGTATTTTAATCCCATCTATCTAATCCCACAACATCCATGAAAATAAGTGGATTTATTGGAGCAATGACATGGTTCTGTAATCCATTGTGCATCTGAAATTAATTCTAAATGAATTGTAGAACATCATCAAAAGAGACCATGTTTTTATTTTCCACCTCCATAAAATTGAAGGGAATAGGGTTAATGAATCCAAATGTCCATAGCCTAATTGGGAGAACAGAATCAGTTTTTTCCCGGCGGCCAGATCCCCATGTTAGATCGACTCTCTGATGAGTCTTACACATGAAGAGGAGATACATGGTCAAGCCGATCCTGATCTTTTCCCAGTGAAGAATCCTCCCTGTTGGATAAGCAAACCTAACATAAACTTGTAATAAACTTTTTTTTTACTACTTTTACATTCAGAATTCTCTGTCAGAAGCTCATGCATTGGATGAAAATACAGCCGAAGGCTGGGAAAACCGAATCCGCCTCTGGACAGACCAGTATGAGGAAGCGTTTGCCAACCAGTACAGTGCAGACGTGCAGAATCTGCTTGAGCTGCATCGGTTGACCGTGAAGGATTCAGTGGGAAAGAACGCAGTACTGGATACCATCAATAAAACCGAACTTGCCTGTAACAACACGATTCTTGGCTCTCAGATGCAGGTCAGGCTCGTGAGGTGGTGGTGGTATTGACATATGTGGGCTAAATTTCTGGTCATTATGTGTAGCAGGATTGTGGGTGGCGCATGCTAAATGGCTTCCCTCATTATATATCTGTATTGCCTCAAGTTGCTACCAGACAGCCACTGCAATTTTAGCCCAAGGATGGTCTCCCGATGTGAAAGGTACTATACAAACGTAATTTTGTTGTTGTTCTTGCACATCCAAAGAAAGGCATCCCCAGGATCAGGAGCCCTTGCTGTTTTTTCTCGAGGCAGGTTGTGATCACCCCCAAGGTAGATCTTCTCTGACGAGGCTCAAACATCTAATCAGCCAACTCTGATCGTTTCCCAATCTGTATGTGCTGGGGCAGTGGGGAGTAGGAGGTGGGGGGAGGCATGAGGCTATATTTGTTTGGGAATGTGAAAGAAGTGAAAATTCAAGATGAAAAGAAGAATCAATTTTTAGTTACCAAATGTTGGATGAGGGATAAGCCCTACAGTTCCTTTGCTGATGTTGTGACCTGTTAACCAAACAGTTTGTTTTCTTCTTACAGCTGCAGCTCGGTAAAGTCACCCGAGTTCAGAGACATCGTAAGATCTTGCGCGCGGCCAGAGATTTGACGGCAGACATGCTTATTATTGAATATCGTGGGAAAGTAATGTTGAGGCAGCAGTTTGAAGTCAATGGACATTTCTTTAAAAGGTAAAGTGGAGCATTGATGGGTCTTGTTACTGCATTAATGGGGGAGCGAGTTATCATTGATGTTCACAACCAATGGTTTGTAGAAATATAACAGGAAACTCCAGATGATGATGATGGACTAAACACGTTAAGGCCAGTTTCCACATAAAGATAATTTAGCACTGTAAGTGAATTGCAGAGTGGTGGGAGGAGGAGCAAGACTGGAAAAGAATCTTGTATATAAAGATATAGAGGAATGCGATTGAAATGCACTGATCCTCAACTGTCCACCTCACTTTGACCAGTCCACCACTTTCTTGTTGGTATGTTCTGCTCTCAGAATCATGTTGGAGAAAAATATTTTACCTTAAAATGTTTTTTTTAAAACATTGTGCTTAATGGGGTCACATTTTCAATTCTATTGTATCTTAAGGAGTAAAAACACAGGGTTCAATTAGATGCGTCAAACTAAGCATGTGTTGCCTTCCCTACGCCCGCCAAAGCTGCCTCATGTTGTACATATTTTCCTCTGAGGGGAAACAATACAGTCATTAAGTTTCTGCATTGGTAGCCTCCATTTCTATGAGGAGATGCAATCATGTCTGTTTAACATCAGATCAGTACACAGAATCCTATCCTGTTGTGACCTCTTGATATCTTCCTCACCTCCAGGTTTGTCATTTGGGTGGGGATGTGATCACAATCCATGTTTACCTTCTTGTTCTTAGCCAGCCTGTGCTTCCAACATTTTCACATTTTGAGCACAACCTTAGAGAGAGCAAACTGTGCCTCCTACCTCAGCCTCCCCGCCTTTTGAATGTTCCACCTGGTGTCACTCCTCACACTGATATTATTGTGTTCGCCGGGTTTTTCCGAGAGGAGGCAATTATGTCCTCACTTGCTTATTAAATGGGCCCCAAAGCCTTGAGCCCTCGGAGCTTATAACTCACAAACCAGAATATTGCACTGTCAATGTTTTGGCACAACTAAAAAAAATGGTCAGTACAAACCCCTGGGCTCCTACTGTGTTTATGACCTAGAATTTCTACCGTAGTCAAGGGGTTGAATAAATGTGAGATACATGTTGTGAGAACGCCTCTTCTTGTACCTATATTGTAGATGCCTTTGATTGTGTGTGCCTCCTGGTTCTTTAATGTGAGGTATCAGAAGTGGAGGTTTCTGACACATACCCCAACATCTGTAGTGTTTTCTGGACCCAGAGAGTATGATGTAAGTGTCTATTTTATTTGTTTATAGGCCCTATCCGTTTGTGCTCTTCTACCCAAAATTCAACGAAGTGGAGATGTGCGTTGATGCCAGAACGTTTGGGAATGATGCTCGTTTCATCAGGAGATCCTGTGCACCCAATGCTGAGGTTAGTGTCTCCACACCATCCTCGAATTTGTAAATTTGATTTCCAGTCGAATTTTATATCCAGATCACTTGTATCCTTCTAAGTTTTTTTAAAAAAAAATTTACATTGTGATGCATTTTACTCATTTAATATAAATATTTACCACTCCGCCCCCAACCTCCATCTCGCAATCCCTCTGCCTCACCCACTCCCTGACCTCCTTCAAGTCCTGCCTCCAGACCCTCCTCTTCAACGGTCCCATTGGTTACCCCAAAGCTCCTCCTTTCCCTCCACCACTGATCCCACCTCGGGTCTGATTGTCCAGCGCCTTGGGATGTCATCTCACGTGAAAGGCGCTATACAAGTGTAATTTTGTTGCATTTGTTCATTCAGTAATTCCGTTCATCAAAACAGATTGTTGTCCTGGCAAATAGTCTTTTAGATAAATTGGCCATTCATCCCATGCTGGTTCTGCCACCTTGCTATGCATTACATCAAATGACTGCCATGTTTGCCTAGAAAAATAGTCACTAGCCTTAACAGCAATTACGTGTAAATGATGTTTGTGATGTTTCAAGTTGTGGGCGCTATATCAACCAGATCTTGTAAGCCCATTCATTTTGAGCTCCAGTCTGCAGCAGGGAGAGGAAAGTTAGTTTAGACAGGTATTCAAATAGTAAATATTGCAATGGCTACAATCTCGATCTCTTCCCCAGGTACGGCACATGATTGCTGATGGGATGATCCACCTCTGTATATATGCAATCACAAACATCCCAAAGGACAGTGAGGTGACCATTGGCTTTGATTATGAATACAGCAGCTGGTGAGTCCTGTTTCTCCTGTTCTAGCACTTATTAACATATTGATGTCCAGTAGAAAAATATTTTTAGTACCAATGGTCTTATAGCATATTGGTTATACAGCGTTGGCTTCCCAATTGGTTAAAGGTGAATTGAAGTCCCAAGGCTTCCCAAGGTCAATGAACCAACTTTAAAGGCTTGAACCACAGGAGTTCCCTGATTTGAACCTGCCTGCCATCACCTTAGAGTGACCATACCTGATGCAAAAATCCACATGTGATTGGAGAGTTGCTGTTTGCATGTCTAATCAATTGCAATGGAAGCATCTTTTGTTCTTTTGAAATGAGAGGTAGGTCTTTATGTGGTTTGGATGCTGTGTTTTAAGATTAAAACTGTTTGGGTCGCCACTTCACTTTGACCAGTCCACCACTTCCTTGTTGGTGTGTTCTGCTCCCAGAATCATGTTGGAGAAAAATATTTTAAAATGGGGTTTTTAAAACATTGTGCTTAATGGGGTCACGTTTTCAATTCTATTGTATCTTAAGGAGTAAAAACACAGGGTTCAATTAGATGTATCAAACTAAGCATGTATTGTAAATTCTCTGGGACCATTTTAGTGCATTCGGCAAGTCAGATTTTTGAAGAGAATTCTCAAATCCAGAGTAGTTTCAAAATCAGTTCCCATACCATTTTACACTATTTGGTAATATATGTGAAATAAAATCAGACTCAATGGGCTGAATGGCCTCCTTTTGTGCTGAAAAATTCTATGATACTATGTGCGATATTTTGTTAGCTATACAGATCTAGCTTCTCATGCTTAGAGATGATGCTGTGAGTCCAGAAGCCTGCATAATAGTTTTCTGGGATTTTTATAGTCACAAAAAAAGTAAAGATTTATTCTTATGCACGTGAGGTGATGGTTGATAACTTGCCCCCGTGTGCGATGTAAACTCATAATTGAAGACAATTTTGCACTTAATATGCTGGTCAAACTCCCATCAGTTTCAAACAGACAGAAGTTACCTGAACAGTGAGTTTCTCTCAAGGAGGTTGTGTGGCATGTGCTTCAGAGTTTGTTGCACTTTAGTACGTTCAGGCATAATATTCATGTGTGGTATTATTTGGAACACCTGGAAGCTAAGAGCAGTAAGGTGGGTTTTGTTTAAACCTTGTGGAAAAGAGAAGTTGATATTTGAGGACATGTGCTTGTGTTCAGAGTCAGTATTCAGTTGGCATCTGTGAGGATGTTACAACAGCTTTTTTGCATCATCGCATACAATGGTGATTGTTTATATCCCATGTCTTTGTCAGCTTTGGCACAATATGCACTTTAGGTAACTAATAGGTTAATGCAAACTAAGCTGTTTATAAAGGTTCAGTAATGTTATTTAATTCTCTTGATAACAGCAAGTATAAAGTTGACTGCGCCTGCCACAAGGGGAATCAGAACTGTCCGGTACAAAAACATAACCAAGGATCTATGGAGCCCCCAGTAGGTGCAGAGACTCGGCGGAGAAAAGCCAGGCGAAAAGAATGGGAGATGGAGTTGGAGCTCAATCATGCTTCAGATGACAACAGCAACCAGCAACAGGACGAGCCAACAGAGTGCAAAGAGCAGCTGGAAGCACCAGCAGAGAACCCTGCAAGTGACATCGAGGTATTTCCATACAAGCAATATTTAACTTTTGTGTAGCCCATCAAAAGGCTATTTATGATTCAAGAGGCTAGCAGTTCGGAGAGATAGGAGGGGTAAGACCGAGAATGGCCATGAAAGTGAGGACGAGGATCTTGAATTCAACGTTACAGAGGTGGTGAAAGGCAGTGCTGGTCATGGCACAGATGTGGGGTCGAAGGACAGTTCAGGGTCAAACAAGACATCCAGATTCCTGACTTAGAGAGATGGAGATTGCAGCCTTGGATGCTGAGACCACCAGCGCCTGAGGTATGGAGGCACTGACCAATCAGAAGGGCCGCAGTCTTGCTGATTTTGAGCTGAAGAAAGTTGTCCCTCATCCAGCACTCAATGTCAGTCAGGACGCCGATAGTCCTGAAGTTGAGAGTGCAACCGGAGAGATAGAGTTGGGTGTTACCCGAGTGCATGTGGAAATTTACCCCATGTATACGGATAATGACACCAAGGGGGAGCATGTAGAGGGTGAAGAGGAGTACCAAGGACCGAGCCCTGAAGAATGCTGCACAAGATGGTGGGTGGGCTGGAGGAAAAGCAGTTAGCAGACACAAAGTGGAGACAGTGTGAAAGATGAGACCTGAACCAGTCAAGGACACAACCTTGAAGTTTGAGGTGGGAGGAGAGGCAGTGGAGGAGGATCGAATGGTCTACGGTATCGAAGGCGGCGGATAGGTTGAGGAGGACGAGAAGGCAGAGGGAGCCTTGGTCACAAATGGTCAGGATATCATTTGTGACCTTCACCAGAGCAGTTTCTATGCTGTGGTCAGGTGGAGGTGCTCATGGGGGGACTGGGATGAGAGGAAATAGAGAAGCTAGGAGGTAACGACTCTTTCAAGGACCTTCGACAGAAAAGGCAGGTTGGAGATGGGCCGGTAACTTGAAGGCTGTGAAGCATCGAGGCAAGGTTTCTTCAGAGTAGGGATGATCACGGCTGTTTTGAGGGTTGTGGGAACGGTGCTGGATGAGAGTGACAGTTTGATAGTGTCAGCGAGTAGTGGGGCAAGGAGGTGGAGCTGGGAGGTAAGGAGAGGGGTCCAGGGAGCAGGTGGTGAGTTTCATAGTGGAAGGAAAGGTTATCAAACATGACTTCAGAATCACCTGGCCATTACTTGATATATCTAATTCTCTTTTCAGTCTTTGTGGTTGTTCTGAATGACCATAACTATTAACTTATTTTATTATTCAGAAAGTTAAGCTATCTATTCAGTTTCATTGGTCAAACTATTGATTCTGCGTTTTACAGTTCAGGATGATCTTAAAAGTTCTGACTAACATGTGGATCTTCACTTGGGAAACAATGATTTTACCTGAAGCTATTGTATACTTTATAACTCATGGTTGGAAATTTGTGAGCTAAGCAGTGAATTTAATATAACTAGTTGGTGTAGCTCAGCGGCTTTATTACTTCACAAGGAGGAGTTGTGACTTCATAAAGCCAATGATGTTACCATGGACAGTAAAATGTCACCTTTTTATTTCAGCACTGGCCACCTCATGTGAGACTGCTTCTATACAATATTCAATCACTGAGTTTACCTCTTATCCTCTGAACAGGAAGGACTCGTGGATGAAGCTGGAATAAAATTGGAGGAAAACGAGGAATCGGAGATGGACGAACACCTTCGTGCACAGAATAAATTGGTAAGGAATATACCAGCGGTAAGTGTGGACATATAGAAGCCTCAGAACTCATAGAAAGTTTTTGTCCTGTGACTGTAGGAATGAAGAAATATTTATGGAGGAGCTCTGTGCGTATCAGATAGTCAAGTAATACATGTGCACAGGGACAGCAGTATGAGTGAAACAGATAGAGTGATGAGGGGAATTGGAGAAAAGCGAGAGGTGCATTCAATTGAGAGGAAGATGAGCATTGGCTTTTACAAGCCCCTTTCTGTATATTCTACATAAAGACGAGGAATAATTAATTCTCCAAAGGTGATAATGAGAGTGATAACACTGTGCAAGGTACCATCCCAGAATGCCATAGATGAGAGACAGGAGAGACAGGTAGGTAGGGAGGGAGAGAGGCAGGCCAGCAGCCAGGGAGAGAGAGAGGGAGAGAGGCAGGCCGGCAGCCAGGGAGAGAGAGAGGGAGAGAGGCAGGCCAGCAGCCAGGGAGAGGGAGAGAGGCAGGCCGGCAGCCTGGGAGAGAGAGAGGGAGAGAGGCACGCAGGCAGGGAGGGAGGGAGAGCGGCAGCCCGGCAGCCCGGGAGAGAGAGAGGGAGAGAGGCAGGCCGGCAGCCAGGGAGAGAGAGAGGGAGAGAGGCAGGCCGGCAGCCAGGGAGAGAGAGAGGGAGAGAGGCAGGCCGGCAGCCAGGGAGAGAGAGAGGGAGAGAGGCAGGCCGGCAGCCCGAGAGGGAGAGAGGCAGGCAGGCAGGCACGCACGCAGGGAGGGAGGGAGAGCGGCAGGCTGGCAGCCTGGGAGAGAGAGAGGGAGAGAGGCAGGCCGGCAGCCCGGGAGAGAGGCAGGGAGGGAGGGAGGGAGGGAGGGAGGGAGAGCGGCAGGCCGGCAGCCTGGGAGAGAGAGAGAGAGAGAGAGCGGCAGGCCAGCAGCCCGGGAGGGAGTGAGGGAGAGAGGCAGGTCAGCACGCAGGCAGGGAGGGAGGGAGAGAGAGCGGCAGGGAGGGAGGGAGGCAGACTGGGTTCGGCAGAAGGTAAAAGCACAGCACTGAAGTCCGCTGCTGCTGCCGCTGCCCGGGCGGCCGAGGCCGAAGCCCCGTCACCCGCTCCTCCCAACCCCTGCCGGACACTGACCAAACCCCGGCTGACAGCGCCCGGCCGCCCCTCCTGCTTACTGTATCTCCGAGGCTCAAAATTGCTTGTACCTGCGTATAGGGCGCACCCCCAACTTTCGAGATCTTCCGACCTGAAAAAAAGTGCGCCTTATACGCGGAGATATACGGTAGTCATCTTAACTAATCATGTTTGTTAAAATGTGGAAGAGCTCCACAATGCCTACGGAACTACTCTAAATTGCTACATTGCTAGTTCAGTTGAGGAAAGGTGCAATACTTGGTTCAGTGCAGCTAGGGCGGGATAATAGTTTGAGGGTTACAGAGCTGTTATGAGCCTTTGAATACAGGGGAAAGAAAAAGCATTTAAGTTAATAAGCGTGGTTAGAGCACCCCCCTTACAAGTGAGAGACCTGGGTACAATTCCAGGCAGGTACAATTTTAACCAAACTTAACATTGGTTAAGTTTCCTTACTCCACATGCGCAATTGACTGCCGCGTTTCTCCCACATATATACAGTCAATTTACTTTGCAGTATATTCTGTGAAGCATTCTGAGACGTCTAGAAGACGAGATATATCAAATGCAAGGATTATTATTATAAGGCAGCAATTGCTCACTAACTACTACTGACTATTCATGTCAGAGAAGGAAAACTGCTGGAAGCCACAAAGGGAACACTGAACAAGATGGAGGCTAATTGGCGATGGCTAGTATGGATTTATAAAGGGCAGATCCCATTTGCTAAAATGAGTTTGATTTTTTGAGAAAATCCTTATTTTACGTGTAAGAATTTTTAGTAAGTTAAACAGTTTTATATATCACCATTTTCAAAGGACTTTTCATGAATTGTTCACTTTTGTTCAATTTTTGATAATTTTTTATTGGCAAACTCCTTAGAATTTGGAAGCTATTGCCACAATTGAATATTAAAGCCAAGCCAGTGTTAGCAAATGTTTAGCTTATACATTTGAGACAATAAATTGCATTTATAGGGAATAAACTAAATGTTTGAAGAAGATATAAAACATTTTGGTGGATTAGATCAGGGGAATGGGATTAGAGCACATAGTCCTTCTTCTGTGTTCTCTGACTGTATGATGAGCGCACCGGTGCAATGGATGTGTGCATCAAGTGATTCAGAACCATGGAAAGAAATGAAGTTTTAAACATTTGCTTGGTGCATGGTTTTGTTTGTGTAGCCTAGACAGATAGAGAAACTGGCAAACTAGTGGTTGTGGGAAGTGAGGGCACAGAAACCAATAAAGGAGGGGGGAAATCAGATGCAGGGGAGAAAAAAAAATGTTGTGCAGAGTATGTGTAATCATACTACCCAGACTCAGAACTTAGAGATCCGGATCAATGATCCAGATAAGCCATTTTTGTTCCACCCCAGCCACAGGAACTGAAGAGTGCATTTGTACCTGGGCAGCTGTGAGAGAAAAGCTTCTTGAGGGTAAAATTCTGATCCTCTGAGTAGTTTGTTTATTGGTTTTTGTTCTGTCTTTGTTTTTTGACACTGGTTATCCACAGTCACGGGAGCAACGGAAGATGGAAGCCATCATGCAGGTATTTGAGAACTTAGAGAAGAGAAAGAAAAGGCGGGAGCAGGTGGTGGAGCACAGCACCAGCCAACCCAGTGTGGACACCAGCCCGGAGACTCCCACCACACATGTGGAGGAGGTGAAAGTGGAGCCCGCAGCGGATGAGCCTCTGGCCACTGGGGCAGGAACACCACAGATTGTGCCTGCGGGGGTTGGTACACGCCGAACTTCACAGCTAGGGGTAAGCACGGCAATACATCCAAATGGCAAGTGGGTCAAAACAGCAGGAGCAAAGATTTATTTTGCTTCTTCATTAAGCAGAGAAGGTTAGGAATTTATTTGCGCTTATCTAGTCAGTCCTCATCAGCTGCCAGCCAAGAGAGTGAGCAAGGCCACTTTACACTATCCGCTTAGCACTTGCTCAAGGTCTAGCCTGCTAAAACAAATGGTGCTTGTGGAAATAGGAGGTGAGACAATCGGTGTTGCTTCCAACTCCATTCACCCCCCCCCCCCCGCCCAAGACATGTCAAAGGGCTATTAAAATTAATCAGACTGGTGCACATTCTACAAGTTTCCTAATAAAATTCTCCCACTCCTACCATCAAACCAGCACCTCAAGGGAGCGAAACGTGACATCAAGCTCCATTATGTGCTTTTTGATCACATAGCATTGGGAGAACAGATCTGAATCTAATTGTGGATGTGTCAGTGATTTTTGAAAAGCTTGTCTGGATCAGAGACATTTCCATAAGTTCTCGGGAAAAGTTTGGGTCTATTTCAAATAAACTCAAAGCTTTGCAAGGAACGCAGAAAGCTAGCACCAGCTTCACATTCACCAATGGTTTAGATTGGGTGTAAAGATTGTATTAAAGCATGTTTCTGGCACTTCTGAAGACCTGTGTGTGATGTAAGGATAGATATGATGTACAAGCCACTATTGAAATGCAAACGGCTTCAATCAACTGAATTAATTGACATTCAACATTTAAAATAATCCTGCATCCAAATCATGGGTGTAAGAAACTTCTCATAAACCATATTCGGTGCACCAGGAAAGCTACATGCAAACTACAAGGGTGTGGGGAAAGGGCAGATAAATGGGACTGAAAGGATTGCTCTTAAAAGAGCCAGCACAGAAACAATGGGGGCAAATTACTGCCCTCTACTGTAAATTTGATGGTTCTGTGGCAGTAGATATGATGTATTTTTACACACACACATGCCCTCTTGTGGTTATTATAAATCTTAACCTTTCCTGCAACGCACGTATTGCATTTGACATGCTGTATTTTACACGTCTGATGTGCTTCAGTATTGGGTGAATAGAACAATCCAGTCTGAAAAAAAAATGTGTATGGCTCTGTAAACTGTAGATCGTAGGCATCTGAAAATTAATCATTTTTAGAGAATGAAGATGAACCAAAAAGAGACAACATCCCATTGTAAAACAAGTATCCCAAGATGCTTTGGTGTGTTTCCTGGAGGCTGGTCATTGATTGTGGGCCTATAGATTGCGTTGGCCCATGAGACGTGATGTTGGCAATGAAATCAGGAAGAGAAATAAAGAAAATAAAATGAAGATGAATACTGTACTCTGAAAAATGCTATCTAGTTTGGTGGCCTGAATGTGGCTGAACCTGTAAGGAGGACTTGAAGCAAATATGGGAATGTAAACTCCAATTTGAATACTTAGCTCTGTGCAGCAGATTTAACTGATCACACATGTTAAATGTGATAATCACACATTATCAAAAATTGTCATTTTCCTCTTTGGAAAAGAGATAAATTACAAAAGCTTAACAACAAGTTACATTTATATTGTGTTCTTCACGCAGGGTGTGTCTCATGGCGCTTAAACATATTTAAGATAAATAACAACAACAACAAAATTACAGTTTTGTGGAGGAGATGGGCCAGTAACTGGAGAGTAAGGATGGGTATAGGGCAGGATGGCTGTGATGACAACTATTTTTAAAGTTGAGGAGCGTGCTGGTGGATAAGGAGAGGTTGATGATGTTGGTTGGACAGGTGGTTAGTGGGTGGAGCTGGGAGATGAGGCAAGAAGTGGGGATGGAACGAGGGAGCAAGTGGTGGGTTTCATTTGATTATAAAAGTTTTTTGAAAGCCAATCACTTAAATGATGTTGACAGACATCTGCATTTTTATAGAGCATCTAAGAGACGTCAAATTATATATATTTTTTAAAAAGTCCTGCACACCAGAATTTCATTTTTGAAATCTCTTAAAATTTGTTATTTTTATTATTTTATTTTGAGAGCAACTAATAGAGCCATGAGCCAATAATCCCCAGTTTACAGTAAAGTGGGTACAGTTTCAGATAGTGACAATATTGTATATATATCAACCAAAGAAAACCAGTATGTAATATCAAAGGATCTGAGCTTTGATTGCTTTGATTGCTGACTGGGTACGGTGAAACTGAGGCACACAGACCTGGAATGTGGTTACTAGATTGTACTGAGGTAGCTGCTCTTGTGGGTGGTGGTGTAGTAGCTGAGAATTTTGTGTAAAGGTTATCTTAGAAAAGCTTCAAGATTCTCCTGTATCCCCCACCTCCCTTGTAAACTTTCCTAAAGATGCTGATTGTCCAGGCTCACACTGAAGGACCACCCATGTCTGTTCGATTAAGAAAGCAGGCGAAACATTGAGGATCTGTTTTGGATCAAAATACCAGCAGGGTTGTTCAATGTGATGTGTTGGTCTGAGTGCCTGAGAGGTTTTGTACTGCCATATCTCATTGGAAAAACTGGGAACATAAATTTAGCCTTGTTTAGCTTGGCTCTATCCCACAAGTAAAGATGATCCAAGTTCAGTAACAGTTGCTGTGTAACAACTGGACAGATAATGCCTTCCATACTGCAGGTGTCACTCATTAAATCGCTGAAGGTTAATGTGTCTAAAAATGAAACTGAATGAAATGATTTGTTCAAAATGTTGCTGACGGGTCAATTGTGACTTTCAGAATTAGAATGTCATTTTCTAATTGTTTCGTCCAATAAATTTATACCTTTAGGGCAGATCATGCCATCTTAAAGATTATCAGTGTTTAAACTTTGGCAACATATATTCTCTATCACTTTCCTGATCTCAGTCACACTGCTGCAGGTAAGGAAAAATGAGGGGCATGTCTGGTTTGAGCTTTGTGAGTTGTTATTGAAAAGGCCTGAGGATAGACTGAGGGAAGAGAGGAATCATCCTCTAAAGTAAATCCAGGTGAGATATTTGAGGTTTTATAAATGCATTGTTCGCTTGATACCACTTTCAGTCACACTCTCCCTTCAATACATTCAACAATTCATATGCAGTAAAACCTCGATAATCAGGCACGATTAGGCCCACGCAGCTCCCGGATTTCAGAGTTTGCCAGTATTTAAAACCTATCCTAGAAATGGCTGGGGAAGCCCCACCCCATGTTCTGTAAACACAGCACTAAAGCCAAACAATGCCTAAGCTCTAACCACAGCTCCGGATGAAAGAACTTCGGGAGATTTACCGACATTGGAAAATAAATCTAATAGTGTATCTTGAAATCTTGTCAGTTTTAGGGTGTTGCCGGCTTTCGGAATGTCGGATTATCGAGGTTTTACTTTAGTCTTCATTGGGTAATATATTTGACAGTAAGAACTGAAGCTGATTTGAGTCAGTGACCTGGAATACATGGAAGTAAACCAAGTGAGAAGCTTATGAACTTTTTTTTGAACAGGAACAAGTCCCAGAGAAACCTGTTAAACCCCCTGCACCAAAAACGACCAAGCCACGGCCCAAGAATCGTTTCTCCCGCTATCGTTCCAGCTCAGCACAACGGCTGCGGCGGCAGAGACAAGCGAGCAGCCAGTCTGAGCCGACACCAGTGGTGTCTGTTGAGGAAGGGACTGTGGGAGCTGTCACCTTGCAGGACCCCACGGTTGCAGAGGGAATGGTGAACACAGGGGTGCCAGCTGTGGAGAGCACATCAGGGATAGCTGTCATCACTCAGGCAAATCGAACCAACATCAAGTATCCCAAAACCAAACGGGTAAGGCAGGCCACGCTGTGCTGCTGACAAGTGATGAAATGGCATGAACATCCTTCCTGATAACCTACCTGAGCTCTCCTTTATTCTCAAGTGTCAACGAATCAAATTGGAGCAGAGCCTCTTACCATGGCAGATAAAGTCTTCTATACTTCAGCTTGACGCACACTTTCCTGTTCAGTTTCGGATTGTTTAAATAAATAATTGAACACTTAACTCGTGGTTACTATTTTTCAGACACCAGATAATTAATTCGACATTTTTGAGTCCTAAAAAATACATAACAAAGAGGCCTTTAATCCCATTGATCTGATGTTGTTGCTCTCATTTGTTCTTCTCCCTGTCTTACTGATGCAGTCAGGAAAGATTTGTGTTGCTAACCAACTAAAATAGCCAACTAAGATGAATCCAGGATGTCTGTTTTATATAAAATTAAGCTTGGTACCTTGGTCGTTTTCATTGGCGTGTGTGTCTGCAATTTATGTAAATCTCTAGGCTAAATTTAACAAATATTAAACAAGATGCATATGAAATTCTTTCCATTTTTATGTTTTAATAAACTTTCCTTGTTTGTCATTTCTTTTCAGTATTTGGTTAGTGAATGGTTAAATGACAAGGTTGAACGACCGGAGTGCCCCTACGATCGACCGCTGCGTATCACAACAGATCCAACAGTATTGGCAACCACATTGAACATGTTGCCAGGTCTGAGTCATAGCCCCCACATCTGCACAACCCCCAAACACTACATTCGCTTTGGCTCGCCTTTCACCCCTGAAAAGAGGAGACAGAGAGTTGTGTGTGATGGCAACTACGGATCTTGCAAAAAGGTAATCATTTGTTACTTAGCTTTGTAAGACTGGACAAATTAATAAAAGTAATTTGTTGTTGTTAGGCAGGCGGTGCCATTCTGTGCTTAATTGTCAATAAAAGTCCTGCATTGAAATAAAAATACCAAACTTTAGACTCTAAAGTGAAAGGAGTGTTCCACTAGATTTAATAACAGGAGAAATTTTTCTCCTCTTCTACCAAATTGCTCAAGTAATTTCTCCCTCAGTATGTTAAGGGCTTCAGTGTCTGAATTGGTCTCTGTTGGTATTGGGTAACTTTGGCCTAAGCAACACTCAACCAGCTGACACTTCGACTTGGTCGACCCCATAATCATTGACAGAAATGGCAAAGAAAGATATTTTCAGTGGAGTTCCATATCGTCGGGTGAGAGCACTCGTTTCGCAAGCAAGAGGATCCTGGTTTGATTCCCAGGCAGGGTAGAACGTTGGGCAAGTTTCATTACTCCACGCACCTATTTACCAAGCAGTAAATTGGAAGTCAATTAGCGCATAGCTTTTCTGGGGGTAATAATTTAAAATAAATGGTCACTTAATCCATGACTGTTTGTGGGACCTTGTGCACAATTTGCTGCCGCATTTCATTCACAAAATACAGTAAAAACTCGATAATCTAACATCCCGAAATGTGGTTGCTGTGGTTGTTGCTCGGGCATAGTTTCTCCCAAACTCCGAAATCCGGGAGGTGAGTGGGCCATCGAGGTTTTACTGTACTGTATAGTCAGTTCACTTTACAGTATATTCCGTGAAGTGTTTTGAGATGTCTCAAAGACGTGATAAGACACGCTGCAAATGCAAGGATTATTATTATTTGACTAGCTTGTAAAAAAAAATTGTGTGTAATTTTAAAGTGAAAAATCTTAAAAGGACCTTAATTTTAATCTGATCCAAATTTCCTGATGCTTGGAGTAGTTAACTAATCATTCTTTGCTTTGCAGGTGGATGCACTTTGGTTAAAAGTGCTAAATAAGTTTAAAGATCTTGTCTGTGTGCCCACAAGATTCTGTCTGATAATTATCTGTTTACTAGAACATGGGCCAGATGGTTACAGATTTAAATCTTGTGTCATGATTTGAGTTTCTAGCTAGGCTGATATTTTAGTGCAATACTGCATAAGAAAATAAGAATTGCTAGCCGATGGAAGACCAAGGTCCACCCAGTTCACCATCCTGTCAGTCACATGCACATGTCATATCTCCAACTATGTACTATGTATATCCCATGATATTATTTCCTAAAATAAATTATTTAATTTACATTCGAAAGAATCTTTCTGCTTCCACTGTCTCTCTCGGGAACCTGTTTGAGACATTTTCTGTTTCCTCAGATTTGTATGGAATTTACCCCACTTCAATTTGCAGGCCGTATCTTCTGATTCTACTGTTATGGACAAAATAAAACTCTACATTATCCAGTCCATTTAGAATCTTAAAATGCAATCATCCCCTTTCAACCTTCTCTTTTCCAGCGTGAACATGCCCAGTTTACTTAATTGCTCCTCATTGTCCCTCTTCTCAATCATTCTGGTTGACCTCTTCTGTATTCTCTCAATTGCTGCAGTATCCATTTTGTACTGAAGCAACCAGCACCACACTCAGTATTCCAAGTATAATCCCACCAATGAGATAAGTGGCAGGATTACCTTGCCACTTATTCACTATGCAGGAGCATTGCATACAATAAGATACCAGTATTGACAAGTTAAACTGTGGTCCCATCTGCCTGTTATCAGGGAAGAGTTTTTCGGTGTTCAGGCTAATATTCACCAATTGAATTGATTACCTGGAGGCATATATTTTGCCTATAAATATAGAATCACTACACTTCACGGATAACATTTCTGTGAAGCACTTTGAGACTACTGGACAACGAGATGAACTTCTAAAAACAAATTGAAGAATTATTATTCTTTCGTGATTGTTGTGGTACAATAGTTACTGTAAAGTACATTTAGCATTTTAACATGATGAGGTTTTATGAAAACTGAGATTGTCTCAAATGACTCTTGCAAGGTGACACTTAAAATAATGTTGCTGATTAGATCAGTAATTTAATTGGAAAAAAAGCTGTAGGATTCCTAAATGCTACAGGATTGTCCACAGATACAGCCTCACATCTTTGATGTTCATAACATTATAGGTGCAATCCCAAATGGAATAGTTATATTTTTAAATTGGAGCTGGAAAATGATGGTCAAGATAATGGTGGTGTAAATTTCAATAATGTAGAATGAATGCAAATGCCATCTGGTTGTTAACAGCGAGAGTGTTAACTGCGTAATGTCAGCAAACAATCCAATACTGCATCATTGCAATTCTAACCAGAGCCTTCTGCACTGTTCGAAGACCCGAGTCTGTTGACATGATCCAATCCCAGACAGGAGCACCTGCAAAACAGTTTCCATTTTTTCATTGGAGCTTGTGGGTGATCAGTATGTTGCCATCTATTCTTTTGTGGGTCACGCTTCTACATGCTAGACTTGCATGCTACAGAATCGTTGAGTGGTAACCTGTATTAATTAATCAATTCTGTTGAATCCTTTCAGCGGTGGATAAGACAAGCTATGGATGAAGCCATGGTGCAGATTCCTCATACGCCAGAAGCAGAAACAGAACCGCCAACCTTCTACCAAAGCAGTGATGCCAGTAACTTTCCTGACCTACCCCCCAACACTGACACGTCAATGGGTATGTGGTGCTAACCTAATTGATTTGTTTAAAGTTAAATTGCTCAATGCAATTCAATTTATTTGTCTTAGTCTTTGTATTGCATATTCATAGGAGATTGATATTCTGGGGGGTAGAAAACAATAACAACTTGCCTTTAGATAGCGCCCTCCATACCAGGCGGCGTCTCAGAGCTCTATTGAGCAATTTAACTTTGGTAGGCAGGCCTTCTGCTCTTCTGCCCCCAACCACTGGAACTCCATTCTGCAGCCACTCCCACTCCCACCCCCCGCTGCACCCCCTCCCTTGCCTCCTTCAAGCCCTGGCTCAAAACCCTCCACTTCAGCCACGTTTTTGACCCCCCCCCCCCCCCCCCCGATCCGGACCCTCACCTCACGCCCAAAACACTGATTATCCGGCATCTCAATGTGAACAACAATAACAAAGTTACATTTGTGTTGTTTTTCACATCTGAAGGCGCTAAACAAAATTTTGATGTTGCTGTTCTTGTATAGTCCTTTGAAATTTTCTGCTGAATATTTGGGGAGATAAATGCTATTCTTAATAAATTAGCATTGTTTGATTACCTTTTCTCATACCCCATTCCGTTGACAAGCCGTCAGTAACGAAATATTCTGACTGGCCAAATATTTGTAAATTCAGTCTATTGAATCCAAACTGCAGTTTAATTTAGATTGTTACAGAGCGCGCTGACTCGTAATTGTATAATATTTTATCTGATTGCTTTGTTCGGCAGAGCTGATAACTCCACTGAAGAAGAGGAAGTCACGGTACCTGTCAGACGCGAGTGTGAGCGATTTGCCTGGTGCCTGCAGCCCACTGTCTGCACCAGCGTCCGTGTCTGACACAGTCATGTCCAGCCCAACAGTGGTGACCCCGTGCACCTTGTTTCCAGGAGAGGAAGAGAAGAAGAATGAATACAGTGTACCTTGCTCTCCGCTTCACTCCCTTGCTGCTAGCCGATGTAATACTCCACTACAGTTTGAGGTAAATAAATCCCTTGTAAAGGGATGGCCTGTACTAAACCAATTTCCCACGGTAAACACCAGCTTTTTTCCTCTCTTTTTTTCTTTCTTGGTAAATAAAACTACGTTGCCATAGTTATTTCAAATATGTGATTAAATATGCTGGGCGGGGTGTGTATGTGCAGGTGTGGAGGGGGTGTTGTGCTTGCGCTACCTAATGATTTTGAAATTATATTGTAAGAATCGATTTGTGAATTATTCTTTGTTTCTGTTTAAGTTCCTACCTGACACAGCAGAAGCACCATTTATAGTCGAGTATTTTAATTCTTGTGTTCTTTCCTCTTTGTCCCTTTCGCCCCCAAAGTTATAAAATTTGAATGTGAATAGGTTGTATTATGGTTCTACAGAGTGGGTAGAGGCAACTGACTGAGTAATGGGACTGATTGAATTGAATCAATTTCTGTGCTCTGTTGCTATGGAAACGTTGCGGCTGCAAAGAAATTAAGCCACCTAAGAACAAAATATTTGCTCACAAATTACCCAACCACCACACAGTTCATGTTATGCAGCACTTTAATACGTCTCAACTGTGTGATAGGGTGCTATAAGCAAATAGATTATTATTTTTCCATTTGCGACATGAAGACATTGATGTTTGAACCTGAAGAGAAATGCTTTGAAAATGTTGGAATAGTTTTTGAAGAGCCTGTTCCAAAATAATTCTGTCAAGGAATTTTCCCCTGTAATGTTTGATTTGGGTGAAGGATTTTTGACGTCCATTCCTTTTTGAGAAAAGTATAATTTCAATTTAATTTAGAGACAGTCTAAAATACATGAAAGTGTATTTTAAATGTTATCTGAGGCGACATTTTAATTTGAAGCTGTGTTTTTTTCAAACAAAAAACTACATTTTTTAATATGATACAATAATAATTAATAATAATCTTTGCATTTGATGTAGCACCTTATGTCGTTGAGACATCTCAAAGCACTTCACAGAATATACTGCATAGTTGTCTGTATATTTTGTGGGCCAGGAAACATCTTATACAATGTTCCTTATCTCCTGTCTCCATTTTTCCCCACACCCCTCCCTATCCACATAGAATCATAGAATTTTTCAGCACAAAAGGAGGCCATTCAACCCATCGATTCTGCTCCAGCTCTTTGAAAAGAGCTATTCAAAGTCAGTCCCACCCCCCCGGCTCTCTCCCCATAACCCTGCAAACCCATCATCCCCAAATAACCATCCACCTCTCTTTTAAAAGTTGTTATTGAATCGGCCTCCACCACCCTTTCAGTCAATGCATCCCAGATTCGAACAACTCGCTGCATGAAAAAATTTACCTCATTTCCCCTCTGCTTCTTTTAGAAACTATTTTAAATCTGCGCCACGAGTCACTGACACACCCACCAGTGGAAACAGTTTTTCCCTGTTTACCCTATCGAATCCCCTCACGATTTTTAAAACCTCTATTAGGTCTCCTTGTAACCTTTTCTGCTCCAATGAGAATAATCCTAGCCTCTCTAGCCTTTCCTCATAATCGAAGTCCCTCATTCCTGGTAATATCCTGGTAAATCTCCTCTGCACCCTTTCGAATGCCTTAATATCCTTCCTAAAATGTGGTGCTGAGACCTGAAAACAGTACTCCAGCTGAGGCCTAACCAGCATTTTATACAGGTTAATCATAATTTCCTGACTTTTGTACTCTATGCCCCTATTTATAAAGTCTAGTATCCCATATGCAGTTTTTGACAACCTTATCTACCTGTCCTGCCACCTTCAAAGATTTACTTACATGAACTGCCCAGGTCTCTCTGTACCTTCACCCCTTCATCTGCAAACTTAAAAGCCTGTTTATCCAGCACCCCCGGGACCTGACCAATGCTGGTTAAAGCGTGTGCCAGATATTCAGCCGAAACCCCCCCACCCCCACCCCCCAAATTTTTAATTCCATTCTTTCCAGATAAATTCTGGTTAATCGAATGTGGATGCCAATTATATGGAAGTTACGGTTGATCGGGTGCTTTTACTGTATATATAAAAAAAAGAATAGTGGTCCCAATACTGATCCTGGGGAACGCCACTGTACACTTTCCTCCAGTCAGAAAAACAACCGTTTACCACAACTCTCTGCTTTCTGTCTCCCAGCCAGTTCTGGATCCACGCTGCCACTGTCCTTTAAATACTGTGGGGGTTCTGTTTTCCTTACAAGTCTCATATGTGGCACTTTGTCAAATGCCTTTTGAAAGTCCATCTAAACTACATCAACTGCACTACCTTCATCCACCCTCTCTGTTACCTCATCAAAAAACTATCAGGTTTGTTAGACAAGATTTGCGGTTAACAAATCTGTGCTGGCTGTCCTTTACTAACCCATATTTTTCTAAGTGAAGATTTATTTTGTCCTGGATTATAGTCTCTAGAAGTTTCCCCATGACTGATGTTAGGCTGACTGGCATGTAGTTCCCAGGTTTGTCCTTCTGCCCACTCTTGTACAGGGGAGTAACATTAGCAACCTTCCAGTCCTCCAACACCACCCCTGTCTCCAAGGAAGATTGAAAGATTGTGGATTGCATTTTCTGCTATTAATAATTCCTCCCAGCTATCACTAAAGTTGTACTTGTCTAATTACCAAGTGTGCTTGTTTCAATACACTTACTTTTTCCATTAAGAACTTTTAAATAGACCAGAGCTATTCCACACCAGGACACTCATGTAACATAGTGCAACCATTCCTTTCAATTAGCATTCACGTTCTACAATGTTCTTCCAAATTTTTGCAATGGAAAGATGTACTCTCACTTGTACAGGAATGTCAAACTTTATTTCTATCTCACAGGACACCCAACATCTGTCTGAAAAAAGTTACTAAATGGTTGAGGAATGCAAGAGCATTTTCAGTCTAATTATACCATTGCTTTTAAAGGTTTTCTGCCCTAGAAATACTGTGCTTAGTCTGTGTCTTATTAATGCCACTTTATAACAAAGGTTTTTTGTTCAACATTGACAGGAAATAATTCTCCCAGATGTTTCATGAAAGGAACAAGGGTAGCTTGTACTTCAGAGGGTTTTAGTAACTTGAGAATTCTCCAGTGCATGGACAAGGATTAAAACAATAACCTCTCTTTCTCCCCTCCCTCCCCATTCCAGACATGCCATCAGCACGGCTTCTGACCCAACAAGGAAATGGTTTTTATTTACATGAAACTCTGTCTAGACTTCCTCGATGGTGCTAGAAATTCCAGCTTTGCATTAGCTGTGAAGCACTTTTAGAAGTCGGGTGTCATGTCAGGGAATGTGTGAGCTGATTTTCAATTTTGGTGATAGTACGACTGTTTTAACACTAACTCCCTCATGAAAAAAGCAAGGGCCGTGTGTTTGGCAGTCTGGTATGGAAGTCATTGCTGGGAAATCAGCATGCAAGCTGAACATGAATATCAGCTGAACTGAGGGTTAGGCAGTTTCCCACACGGAAGCAGAGCGAAACATGATTCCCTTTCACCTCCTCCTCTTTGCTCAGAATGGGGTGGAGGGAGACCAGAGGGTGAAAAAATGCCTTCTGTTGTAGGTTCCCAATGGCTCAATGAATGGATATGATGCACAATGTAATGAACCCATACTGCTAATGTTGCAAGTTAAGCCTCCATTTGCTCCACTAGGTGAAAGTGAAGCACAAGAATTAACAAGCGGAAAGCTAAACCAGCAATTGCTGTACAGTAGTACCTGCTGGAGCATGCAGGGAGGCAGTCAGGCATGATGCGCTGTGAGGAGGCTGTCACTCAACTCACTATGTTCATGGGAACTGAAGTGTGAAACTTCATAACAGAAGTTGTCAGTACAACAATAACAACTTGGATTTATATAGCGCCTTCCATGCCGGACTGCGTCTCAGAGCACTTCACAATAACGGATCCCGGGGCCGAGCCAGAGGGAGGGGGAAAGAGGTGATCAAAAGTGAGGTCGAAAAGTAGTCCAGCCGAGAGGTGACATATCAGCCATGGACCAGTATTTCAGCAGCTTTTCGGGTGAGATATTGGCGGAGATGGGCAATGTGTAAGAGATGGAAGAAAACCGTGCTGGTGAGTGACCGGATGTGGGGGAGGAAGGATAACTACAAACTCTTTGAGTCGGAAAGATTGACCCTTGCCGGTAGACATGGGTGTGTAGCAATTCTATCCCAAAGCAATCTTCGAATTATTGGATTCCATACTTCTGGGTGCTATGTGTTTAGTTGTTAGTCACTATTGGGAATTGTCTAAGTTCAATAATTGCAGATCTCAGCTTAATGCAACACATTTCTGTTCAGCAGCAGACATCGCTATTTCTGTCTGATTGAGCCTTTACCTGGTTATGAGTGATGAGCCTGTCCCAGGGCCCTAGTCAGATCTTTCTGTTTCTTAATGCTGGTCTCGGTTCAATCAACTGCATAAACTCAGCACAAAGATCATAGTTATTCAACTTCTGAGCATTTTAATGAGAGGAGAATGTTTTTGACAGGCAGCCTTGGAAGCCTTTGAAGTGAAGGAGCTGCAGCCTTTTTTGTATCATGTTGTGGTTCAGATTTGAAAGAGCTCATATTGAAAACAGGATGGGAGTAAAATCGAGAGCAGATGCACTCCCCTTTCCTCCAGATACTTCCCTTTCCTCCTATGTACCAGAACACAACTAATATATTAATTTCTTCACTAATCCTTTTTCTGTTTCCAGGTAGCCTGTTGTGGTTGTTTACATTGGACATTCTCAAGCATTGACCACCTGACATGGAATCCTGTCAGGTCTTCAGGGTATATGCAGGATGTATTTAGCTTCTTAGCAACCTTCGTTTGGGTAGACGTGTATGTTACCTTGAACTACGTTTCATGCACTAAAGCTGTTTAGTGAGAATGTTATACATTGTTCCAGGCTTCCCTTAGAAATCATGCGTAATGCTGTAACATGGGTGAAAGTTAGTTTGTGCTTTTGATCTATGGTATATTAAATACAAATTTGAAATGTATTAATTACATATTTTCTTAACAGGTTGCCACAAGCTCTTTTGTACAGCAAAACCTTGACGCTTGTTGCGTTTTAACAAAATTCCACAGGAACTAACCTATTGCCCCATGTGCAGTGCAATGCTCATGGTTGCAAGTTTCTGAGCTAATTCCATTTGTACTTTCACATGAATCAAATAATCTTCTTATAACACTGTTTATTCACCAAGGTTATTTTATAATTCTGTGCCGCAATACAATTTTATCCTAAAACACAAACAGAAATCGCTGGGAACACTCAGCAGGTTAGGCAGCATCTATGGAGAAAGGAAAATTGAGTCAACGTTTCAGGTCCACATTTAGAGTCGTGGACCCGAAACGTTGCCACACTTTTTCCTTTCTCCATAAATGCTGCCTGACCCACTGAGTGTTCCCACCAATTTCTGTTTGTGTTTCAGATTTTCAGCATATGCAGTGTTTTGCATTTTTAACAATTTAATTCTATTTTGCTGTCTTTTTTCCCTAAATTTAATTTCTACGCCAAGTGCATTTTATTGTTTCTGAATAGTGTTTGTTCCTTCACCATATTTTATTCCACAGGTTAAGTGGGAACAGTGGAGTGGTGGGTTTATTCTTGGAATATGCTGGCAAGGAATATGATGGCAAAATAGTGTTGGATTATTTGCCCTGCTCCTTCTTGTTTGCAGTGCCATCTTAAATGGCTGGTAAATGTGATATCTTGCCAGTGAAAAAGAGGTGAGGGGGGAAAAGAGCATTTGTTTATCTGCTCTGTCACTGAAAATTCCACCAGGTTCCTCTCTGCCCATTGTAAGAAATAAATTGTTTGGGAATTATTTGGATTTTGTTATTCCAACTTCAATCTTTATGAAAATGCTTCCTCCACCCTTCAGCTATTTTGATGCTACTTTAAGCACTCGGGGATCTGAATTTATGATTTTGGGGGGAATGAAATTAATAAATATTTAAAGGATAATTTTTAAAGTGTTTTACGACACATACTATAGTTTGTTTAGAAGGGTGGTGTCCCAACTGATTCTCACTGAATACATGCATAGCTACCTCCAACGCCAGGGGTGTTATTGTTGAACCTGAACTTGAGAAATTCTTAATGCAGAAGCTTTACCAGAGTACTGTATTGCTGAGCCTGGTGTACGGCTTTAGTCTGGCCATGGCGACATCTAGCTTCTGACCTTGGCCCCGGCAGACTCCGTGGACTGAACATTGACTCATTGCCATTTTTAATCTTCTAATGCATTTTCATAGACTGAGAACTACTTGGTTTAGTTTTGCATTGTCATTTTATTTTAATAAAGCCTAACATTAAGCCACAGGTTATAATTTTTTCTTGTAGTGCTTTGGATTACAAACAAGCAGAGGGGGAAAAAAAGCTTCCCTTGAGCACCAATGTGACATTTTCACCTCTCTCTATGAGAGTTGCATATGGTGGGAAAGGAAGAGATGACTTTAATGATCAATAACTCTTTGGTATATTCAGTGAGCGTTACACCTATCTCATGGTTCGGTGTAGTCGCTACCTCAGTTGTTTTCCCATTCTTGTTTGTTGGTAAGATTTCCTCTGCCTCCTTTCCTTCTGACTCCATTTCCTTTATTTGTTTTTTTTAACCCAATGCTCTGTAGCCTACAGAATTATTTACAGTTCTGAGAATATAGTGCCCAACAGTGTGCAGTTCCACTGTAAATGTTGTTGCTATCTTGCCCTCGTCTTTGAGTGGATCAACAGCAACTGAGCAGTTTTGGATGTAGAATGGTTGAGAGCACGTGAGATAGAGAGCCAGGGTCTGCATGTCAGGCTCAGTAACTTTCATAAGGGATGAGTTCCAACTCTTTCTGGAAGCTATCCTTGGGTCCACTTCCTATCTAATAGTTCACCTGGAAAGATTTGGTCAGTAAAATTGAATGAGCATTCCAAAGATGCCAATGTTCAAACAGATTAATTAAAATGTTTTGTAACCTTTTCATTAAAACTCCCATTAGCTTGTATCAGCCAATCATGTTGTTGATGTAGAGTGTTGGTGGTGCTCTGAGCACCACTCTTTGAAGATTTGGAGGTGACATCACAACCAAAGAGTCTTATTGCAAAATAATTTCATTTTTTTCCTTCTTGGGTTTGTTTGTAACTAAATCGGTTTTACAATAAAAAGTTGTGGCTCTCTTGCTTATGCTTACCCAACGTGTGAGTAGAGTTCTAATAACATGCTTTTCCCTTCTCTTAGAACATTTCCTCTCCTGAGACTTCCCCAGTGCATAGGCCTGAGCCACTTTCACCGGAGGTAGTTATCCCAGTATCTCACTTAGATTAGCAAGACTGAAGTAAAGCCTTTCTGGCATCTCTCTGTCTCTGTCTGTGTGTGTGTGTGTGTGTCTTGTCTCTCTCTCGCTCGCTCTGATTCCTGCATGTCTCTGGTAGTGAGATACCTGGTTGATTTTGTGCATGCCTGATTGAAGTCACTATCCTTGCCAATGTGTGATTTAGGGTTGGGACTAAATTTAGCAGCAATCGCCTGCAGAGAGAGTAAAAGAGAGAGAGAAAAACATGGGGTCCATGTCTGTCTGTGTATCTGCAGAGAATTGTAAATTAAAAACAGCAAATGAATCCTCAAAGGAGGTTTTAAATTGGGGTATGTTGCCAGAGTATGAATTAGACATTTTAGTAAATTGTACATACATTCTGGCAGTTTATGATTGTTAATTGCACAGTGTATTTGCCAACCACCTGGATGAGTTCTGCAGTTGTATATTGAAACGTTAGCACTGCTATCATCAAAAGCAGTTTTCCCCATGGTGGATTATATTGTCCTAACTGCTTGAGAGGCAAATCACGGTATTAGAGTACTTTCCACTGCAGTTAACTGTCCTGCTTTTGCTTTGAAGTGGGTCGCCACTTTATTTCACAGTAGCTTGGTAATACAGACCAAGCTACTGTGTATGTTGCTGTTGCAGTCTATGTTGCAGTCTGCAGACATTGATGTTCTGTGGGAGTCATCTCTGGTGGCAGTTGCAGGTGGAATTTAGAGCAAGCAGGAGTAGCTACTAGGTGTATTTATCAGCTGTGACAAAACGCATGCACTTTAAAACTCTGACATAGTGTTTCCAAATCTTTGAAAATTGAATTGAAAAAAAATATTCTCACTGAATGGCGTCCACCTAAAGACCACTCTGAGTACCACACCTAAAGTACCGCCCTCACCCCAGGAAAGCTTGGTATTTTATGAAGCTTCACCCAACTTATTTTAAAAAGCTAAATAATTTGTCTGTTTTTCATGTCAGCTGCCTCTGTGGTCTCATTTGAGCAATGAATCTGGTGCTTGATCTTTGTGGATACTCAGACAGACTTTCAAGATGTGTGTTACTTGGAATATAAATTAACCTGCTGCTTTGTGAAGGGGTATTGGCTCCAATTCTCTGTTGTCACCTATATTAAATTATCTCTGTCTGAGTGGTAATAACATTGATTGTGCAGCAATTCTAAATGTCTGCCTAACTGATAACACATTAACCCTTCATTCACCATGAGGTTGCAAGTACATAAGATGATTCATCTTCACAGATGAGGCACAAGGGGTCTAGGGAAGCCAGAATAATGAGAGCAATAACTAAACAGATAGTTCCCTTAACCTGGACTATTTTAGGAAAACATAAACAGTCAAAGGTGTGAAGTTCCACCTGGTCTTATGTAATGATTGTCAACATTTAAGATTGTCTAGCATTTTGTAAATTATTATATTCGATCAATTCCGAAGCCACAGATGTTAAAAAGGATTGAGGAAAAATGGATAGTAATAGATGAGCAGTAGGCTGACTTGCCATTATCAGGTAGGTAAGCAGTCAGCTAATTTGATTGCACCAGGACTCTACTCCAGTGTTAGAATATAGAACAAAGCAAGGTGCCTGGACTGTGTGATCTCATCCAGAGAGGAGCCCTTTCTCACCATGTCTCCAAAACATTTGTCACCAATGCAACACAAGCTTTTAGTTATAAGTATTTTTTGCTTGCGTGACTTCATGGAGAGAAGTTCTCAGAGAGCATGGAATCCTGGGTGTCAAAAAATAAAAATCGCCACAGGCAATTTTTAAAATCTGTATTAATTGTTTAAATTTTCTCCCGGGTATTTCTTTACTTCAAAGAATAAATGATCCCAGGTAGTTAACTGGGTTCTATTGACAGTATTTTAAAATGCATTTGCTTTTAGCGAAGGTGCTTGTAACTAAATTGAAAGCATGCACTTACAGGGTGTGACAGAAACTGGCTGCAGAAACAGTTTATTTTGTTACCCATGTCCCTCCCTCTCTATAGCAGAGAATTTCCAAGTTTTTAAAAGTAAATATGTCTACTCTGACCTGACTCCCCCTCACAGTGTTGTCCAAGAGAGCAAACTGTCCTAACTGGAACAGTGGCTAGTTTGGCCCTAATTGTCAAACCATCGGCAGAACTTGCTACAGTCAGAGGAGGTAGTTTGGAAGCCAAGTGGGTGGCTGCATGTTAAGCCATTCAGAACTTGTGTCAGAATTGCTTGTGATTCTTTTCTAATAAACCATATAAAACATAAATGCTAATAACTGGAGGGAAAGAATATTCAACATTAAATAATAATAAATAATTAAATAATGCAGGTGTTTGTACAGTAAAAGCATTGGTTGTAATCTCAAACTCCCAATATTGCCTGCTAGTCACCTCCCGAAAGAATGATTAGGGCTTGCTGATTCAAAAGATTAGTGGTGCCATTGAGTTACATTGATTAAATATGTGCTCTGCTCTGTGACTGCACAGCTTAGCACAGTCACATGTGGTTAAGATATTGGCATCTGCCCATTGTCCCCTTCTTTTGGAAAGGTTGGGGACTGGGAGAGGAACAGAGAGGTGTTGTTAATTGCATGTCTTTATCACACCTTGTGCTAGGGTGGAAATGGCAGAGTTTGCATTAATGCCTGAATTGTCACAGTATTTCAGAGGGCATCGGGGAAGGGTGTGACACTTTAAAAAGAAGAATACACTGGTCTTAGGATCATAAATGATAAATGCAGCAGAAATTCAGCAATTTAGTAGCCACTTAGTTCAGATTTAGAAACCCTTGTGCCTGATTCGTGAATGGACATGTATTAATGCTGCCTCATACTAACTGAATGCAGGTGACCAGCAAAGCATCACGTTTACCAGTTTTTTTTTCAATGAATTCGTTTCCTGGGCACATTTCTACTATTGTGTGTTACTCTTATCAGCATGACACTGATAGCATTGTAATTGTATACACAGTACTGCTGACAATTACTGGTTATGGGGATGGAAAAAAATAAGTTTTATTCAAGCCTAACGATGAGAGATGTTGGCCCATTTGATTGCAACCATGCTTCTGTTTAACTCCAGCCAGCACTGAAGTTCTCAATTTATTGACCACTTTGGATGGCCCAACAGCCCTAACTGCCAGAACATGTTAAACTCAAGCAAAACAACGTTTTCTGTTTTATTGATCTAGTTTCATATCTCAGTGATGTTTGACTTTCCCAGTGCGTGCGATTAAAGGAAGCTGAAGATCAGTGTTTCTGATCAAAAATAAACTTTGGGATATCAGAGTGAGAGTTCACCCACATTGTTCTTGGACAGGAGGTAACTTTTATAAATGACCTGCATTCATTTGGATAGGATGGAGTATCAATTAGTTGGACATTGTCAATGAACTGGATAATTTACTATTCTGAGGTATCCCAGATTGAAATCGTACAAACTTTAGTGTTTTATAAAATTGGAGAGCTCTTGGGCAGGTTGCCATTGAAGGGAGTAGTTGGGTGTTCAAAATGTCCAGTTAGTCCCTGATACTCGGGAATGAGACTGGTGCTGGCTCATACAGTGTTTACAGATTGCCAGCCACCCTCACAGACTGCACAGAGCTATTTCTGTTGCTTTACTTTCAATACACTGTCAGGGTGTGTCTGTAAATAGGACAGGATATCTGTGGCTGTTTTGTTTTTAATTTAAACGTAGGAAGAAAAAACATTGCCAGGTTTAAAATAGCTCAATCTGAGCCCAGCGATTGAAATGACTGGATCATAGAATATGTTTGAACATTCGTGAGGGAGAAGGGAATGAAGGAGTATGGGAGGCAGAGGGCATCAGGAGGAATGGAGGCACAAGTGGAGTAGAAACACTGGCATGAACTAGTCAGGCCTAATTCCTTTTTTCTGTAACAACACTTAATTTTATATAGCGTTCCCGCCCCCATAGAGGAAGGCACCACTGGTGCTATGGTTTTGATAATGATTATTAAATTAATCAAATCCACTTTTCCCTATGTGTCAAAGTGACAATGATTTTACAGGTTAAGATTGGTGAATTCTATTCTTTGAAAAAAGATATAACGTCATTTTACAAAAAACTGTAGAAAACTGGTTTCCCGAATTAAGATTGATTTAAAGAATTTTTGCATATAACATAAATTTAAGAAAACTACAATTATAATAAATGTTGGACCTCAGAGGTGCTCAGAGAATGGAGGCTACACATATATTTAATGTCTTTTATTGAAGACTTAGAAATCTAGTTACATTTGCTGCGCTGGTGTTTGAACAGAAGCAGGGTTAAGCCAATTGTCTCAAATTGAGTTATTCCCCGTCAAGCTCGTACAATTTGCAGTCTCTAACAAATAGTTCCTCCTCTTTTCATTTCAGCCACCTCTTAGAACTGATTATGACCAGTCCAGGACTAGTTTATCAGATCTCTCCCTTCTCCCTGGTCTGGACACCCCTCCTCCATTCCAGGTCATGGGGGTCAACGATGTGTCACTGTCAGACTGTGCTGATCAGCTACCCAATGCTGCATTAACATTCCCCTGTGACACTGACGCTGATATTACAGGAAAAAGCAGTGATATTCACTCACCAATCAAGAACACAGAACAGGCATTCAGGACAGAGTTCAATTTGATATATGCCTGTTCACCTTTGAACTCCAATCTCCGAGATTTGACCCCTACACACAGATTGGAGGGACCATACAGAGGACTTGAGAACCGAGCCGGTTGTGTCAGTGACCGGAAAGCTTCCCAGTCGGAGCGAGGATTTGGGGAAGCTGTATACAGTAGTCCTTTGGGAGATTCTGGCTTCAACAGACAAAATCATGGACTCTTAGCAGAGACATTACAAGGATCTTTGTCACCACAAGCAGATCGGCAATCTTTGTATCCTGAAGGAAATACAACACCCCAGCAAAACCCACCACAGAAAAAGAAGGCAAGTAACACCATAACTAATCAATGAATATTGTTGACAGAATTCAAATGTTTTTTTCCCCAATTTTTTTCAATTTCCTTTTTGAGGCTCCCAGAGTAGTTGAGAACCTGCAGGGCTGGGCAATAGATGATACAGTGTTCTCACTTTAAGTGAACTCAATCTAAACTATCTCTAAAGATTTCATTCTAGCAGTGATAAATAAAGGTATCAAGAGAAAAATTGTTTAAGGTTTTCAAAATAACGAATGGTTGACATGGTGATCAGGGAAGCATTTTCACTTTGCAGTAACTGGAGGGAAAATGGTCGGACAGTTTATTTTCTAACAAAAGGATTATAATGTTGTGTCACAAACGGTCAGTTACCAATGACATTCTCTCCCATTATGACGAGGGCTCGTTCTTTGTTCTCTATCTCTGCTGTTTTCAACACTAGAAATCAATCTTATCTTTCACTGCTACCTCCTCTCAGCTTCATGATTCTGTACTCTACAAAGTTCATTCTTACCCATCCCAGGATCTCCTATTTCCCTTACACAGTCACATGCAATATTCCTCAGGGATCACTATGTGTCAGTATCTTCTCACTTCAGGCATTGACGGCATTAACGTGCATATGGATGCACTGCACTTCAAGGAGCTAGTGCAGAAAACTGGTGTCTTCCAAACTTTAAACCTCAAATCCTGCTGACGATGTTGAAGCCACGATTGCCCTCACAATATGAAAAATGCTATATAAATGTAAAGTTGGTTTGATGTATTGCACATCATACTCTGCTCCTCTCAGCTTTCCCCCAGAATTCATATGTTGTCCACCTCCACCACTACCTCAAGGGACAAGTGCTGTTTATTTTCATTTTTTATTGCATTTTTTATCGCAACTATCTCACCCCCCATGCTGCCGAAACACTCGTGCACGCATACATCACCTCACGGCTGCACTACAGAAATTCTCTCCTCGTCGGCCTCGCCTGCTCCTCCATTCACAGGCTGCAGATCATCCAAAACTCTGCAACCCGTGTACTATCCCGCACCCGCCTCCGCGACCACATAACCCCCACCCCCAGCCTCGCCCGTCTCCACTGGCTCCCCATCCTCCAGAGGATCGAGTTCAAGATCTTCGTCCTCACCTTCAAGGCCTTACACGGCCTTGCCCTGCCCTATTTAACCAATTTACTCTCCCCCTATAAGCCCACCCGGACCCTCCATTCAGCAGGACTTGGCCTGCTCCAAGCCCCCCGCCCGAACCGCCCCACCTTCAGAGGCCGGGCCTTCAGTTTCTCCGCTCCCACCCTGTGGAATTCCATCCCCCAATCCCTCCGCCTTGTTTCCTCCCTTTCCTCTTTCAAGGCCGGTTTGAAGACTTTCCTCTTTGACCATGCCTTTTGTTTCCCCCCCGAACTTTTCGACCTCCACTTCGTGTCTCACCCCTTCCCGAACACTCCCCTTCCAGCTCGGGTCACACGCCTCCTGTGCAGCGCCTCAGGATGTCCTCCCGACGTGAAAGGCGCTTTATAAGTTTAAATTGTTGTTGTTGTTGCTGGTGAACCAATAATTTACTGAAACATTCTGCTGGCCCTGTTCAGAAAAGACACGATGGAAAATAACCAGTTTTCTGCAATTCTCAAAATAATTCGCAGCAGTTTAATGTCTCATCGTGACTCAAGGTTATGTAGTGGATGATCAGGGCAGTACAATACAAATTCAATATTTACAATACAAATTGACATTTACATAACTCTTTTCACTTTGGGTGACGGTCCCATGGCTTTGATGTATCAAGTAATATAACTGATGCAATTAATCAGATAGTCATGGCAAATATCCCAACTGTCACAATGTTATCTGAACTTCAAACTTTGTTTTACAGAAGACTACTTAATTTATGTGTTTCCGGCTTTTTTTGGGTGGGTCTGGTTTTTGCTCTGTCTGGCTTTCAGTTTGCCAAGTGGCATTGAGCACTTTCCCAGAAGAAAAGAATTCACTCTATTTTTACAGTATTGAGTTTTTAGCCCCTGGAATGCACTGTCACTGGCTCCTTCGAGGACAGGAACTTGTAATACTCAATCTATTGGACACACCTACCCGTGTTATCCAAACACAGCTGTGAATTCCCATTGGAAATCCTTTGCATTGCATGAACGTGTGATGGAAAAGTAGTTCATAAGAAAGACCTTTCTGATGGAATTCTACTGAGCTCACCATATTCCAGTGTTTGCCGCACTTCACCACCTGCCATGCAATTACCTCAACTCCTGGACCCCACATCACCTAATCATTTCAAGCTTGTGGACTGGTTACCACCCAGTGCTACTCTCAAGAGACCTTGAAAGGATCGTTTGAGATGAGCTTCTTTGGCAGAGCCTGCAGGACCAATGGCAATTATTCATTGGGCATGGACAGGAGGAGCCTCTGATGTCCCAGATCCTGACAGATTGGCTTCTGTTACAGTAGTTTAGTCTTTTGAAAAAAAACTGAAATGGGCTTTCGGCCCAATCTGATGATCTCTGTATAAATACCCACCCTCCAGTTCTTTCATTAAAACATAAATTTGATTTTTCAATGAGTCCAGAGTCATGGCCTCAACTTCGCTTCCTGGAAAGCTCTTCCTATCTTTAATTACTCTAGGTAAATAAAAACTTCCTTGTATCTGTCCTGAAATTACCTTTTGCAGCTCTAAAACTCGGTCCACTTGGTCTGCAATTTTGATGCATCCTAACCAAGCCAGTCCAGAACCTGGGTGTCTTGTTTGACCCTGAGCTGCTCTTTCTCCCCCATATCTATACCGTGACCAGCACCACCTTCCACCATCTCCGCAACATTGTCCATCTCCATTCAGGCCACTGAAACCTTTACTCATGCGTTTGTCACCTCAAGACTTGACTACGGCAACTCCCTCCTTGTTGGCCTCCCCAACTCTTCTCTCCACAAGCTGCAGATCGTAAAAACTCTGAAGCATGTGACCTCTCCCGCACCAGGCTTCACGAACCCATCACCCCCACTCTCGTCCGGCTCCACTTGCTCCCTGTTCCTCAGACGATCGAATTCAAGATCCTTGACTTTCAAGGCCTTCCATGGCCTTGTCCCCTCCTACCTCTCTGACTTGCTGACCCTTTAACAACGTGTTTGCTCCCTCTGTTCAGCAAGCTCCAACCTGCTCTATGTCTCCTGCCCGACCCGCCCTACCATCAGAAGTCAGGCCTTCAGCCTCTCTGCCCCTACACTTTGGAACTATATCCCACAATCTCTTTGCCTTGCTCCCTTCTTTGCCTTGTTCAAGGCTGGTTTAAAGACCCTCTTCTTCGACCGTGCCTTAGGTTGCCGTCCTACCTGCCTTCCCTCACCTGCTCGGGTCCCAACTCCTGACTGTAAGCACGAAGACTGGTTGTTCTGAATATATGAGTATCTCCAAACCAGCTGGTCTTTCCTAGATAAAGGAACCTTTTCATTAGTGATCTGCTATGGACATTTGAAACCAATTAGCTGTGTTTGTCTATTTAATGGGATTTATATAGTCCCGTTATATAGATAAACACGAGTGAGGGACTTCAGTTAGGAAAGGATAGAGAAGCAAATATTTTTCTCCTTGGAGAGAAGGTTAAGAGGAGACTTAATATAAATTTTCAAAATTATGAGGGGATTTGATAGGGTGAACAAGGAGAAACTATTTCCACTGGCGAGTGGGTCGGTAACCCGAGGACACCGATTTAAAGTAGTTATTAAAAATAACAGGGGAGGTGAGGAGAACATTTTTGTCACAGTGAAAGGGTGTTGGAAGCTGATTCTATAACAACTTTTAAGAGAGAAGTAGATAGGTATGTGGGGAGGACAAGTTTTCAGGTCAAAGGGGAATGAGTGGAGGAGTGGGATTAATTTGGACAGGTCTTTTCAAAGAGCCGGTACAGACATGATGGGCTGAAAGGCTTCTTTATGTGCTGTATGTTTTTGTGACACTTGATCTCTAATCAATCCCATCCTGTAAGGCAATTTTAGATGTTGCTTGCACATTAAAAGCTGTAAGTTGTTGTCCCTATCTTCAGGTCTAATAGAGCCCAAGCACTTTGTCGGTGGAATAAGGCATTGTGGGTTCTGACTTTGTGTGTGTTTTTAGGTATCCTTGTTGGAGTATCGGAAGCGACAGCAGGAGGCCAAGGGAAGTGGTTCCAAATCTGATAGCCTGGACTTCTGCAGAACTTCCAGCGCTGGGGGGACCCCAACCCGACGAGGTAGTGACTGCTCTTCTGCACAAACGCCGACCAATGGCGATTTTGCAGCCGTTTCTCGGTCATCCCATAGGCCGTCATCTCCCCCAAGTGGCTTCTCCTCGCCAGTGCACCCCTCAATGCCTCAGATTGAGGATGCCAGTCCAACGGATTCCAGCAGCGGCAAGAATGCCACACTATCTGCAACCTCCACCAGCAAAAGTAGAGACAGCATGAGCACCAGATGGTGAGTGTGACACTTGATTGTATTCATTACATCCAGAATCAAGGTGCTGATGATCCAATGTAGTGAGTATAAACCCAGACATGTGGCATGCTGCAGCACTCATGGTGTCAGTTTCTATGTGATTACACATATTGCATGATTTAGATTCCACTGGTGAAATCTCTCCTGTATTGGTTGCAGCCTTAGGACCAAGTACTGCTTCTTCCCTATAAACATTTAAACGTTAACTTTCATAAAGTTGCAGAGTTTGCAATCTGCACAAACTTTGATGCTAGCATTTGCCACGTGCTGGCTCCAAACAGTCAGATAAATTGTTACACTGGCATGCAGAAAGAGAGGTAAATGGATGTTTTCAAAGGAATATGTTGGGCCTCTCATGGCATCACTTGTGGAATATAATCCATTATTCCTAATTGGTTATGGCACTGCATCCAGTTGAGATTCAGTAACATGATATTAAGGTTTGTAGATGAGGCATTCTTTCCACCCTGCCATTAGAGGGAGGAAAAACAGCTCAATGTTCAAAGGTAATACTTGATGGAACGTTTGCAAGTTGGGTGGGTGGTGGTGTGGAGGAAGACAGACAGACCTAAAAGAGGGAAGGAAGAAGTAAATTACACTTATTACATGGGAGAGAAACATGCTGCTTGTGTGTTACTGTTTCAGGATGGTTCCCACTTCAGTAGAGCGTTTGCGGGAAGACCGGGGCATGTTGGAGCGGGTTCTGAGGAGGGTGGAAATTGGAAGTATAAAGCGGACGGGAGACGAGAGAGGTACTCTGGACCGTGTTTTGCGGAGGGTAGAGACTGGTGCTGCGGACTCGGTCAGGGAGAAAGACGCAGGTATGAAATCATTAATATTCTAAAATAATGTTAGTCCTTTATCTTCACTTAATATTGTAAGAGATTCGGATGGAGATGACCCAATTTGGTGGTGTAATAATCCAAGGTTTATTAAGTAATACAAATAGTTTAACTTTTTCTTAAAACTGAGACCATATATATATATATTGAATACAGAGAATGGATATATTGATTCCACTGGGAAGTGCGCTGACCCTCTACGACAACTCCTGCTTTTCAAAGTTTCTTTTGTGTTTCTAACTCTACCTCGCCTTGTCACAGAGATAGTCCCCACCCTTCAAAGGCTATTTGGAAAGAGAGATATGGACAACTTCTGGGCAGCCTTCCGCAGCCTACTTGCTTCTCAGCCTTGAGATCGGCTGGTGACTGAGGCTGTAGCTTTTTCTTTCTGTGGTCCATGGTTCTTACATCTATATAAAAAGACCTGTTTGCTCATTATTTCAAAGGAGTGAATATCTTCCCAGGAAAATGTGGAATGTAATTAGAAGCTGACCTCAACTAGTCCAGAAAAGCTTCTTTTAACCCCTGCTAAGCTAGTCATTAAATCAAACAAACCTTATTAAAGGATTATAGGTAGGTTACATTCTAAATGTACATAAAGATTAATTAAAAATCATAAATTAAACATAAATATAATATTACAAAATATATTAGATAGTATCACTGAATAGAGTTTTGCAATGCAATCCCTTAAATACGTCATTATTATTAGTTTTAAATTGAAGATTGACTGCTTACTATTGTATTTGTACTCAAGCTAGGAGAGGTGTTGGTTCTAGGTACCATCAACCACTTCCAGGGAAGGTTAACATGGATGAAATGCTGAGAAAATTTTATTTTACTGTACCTTCATTTCTTCTTCAATTCCAGTTTGGAACTTTACTATTGTTTGAGGCTTTGCTTGTCACACCAACAATCCTCCTGGATGCTTTGAGTGAGGTTTCTAATTTTGTATTAAATTATGGACAATTTGTACTACGATATATAAGTAGCTTATACCCACCTCAGCCCAACCACTGAAGAGCTACTAAAACAGTGTGAAAAAGACAGAAGTTGCTGGGAAAACTCAGCAGGTCAGGCAGCATCTGTGAAGAAAGGAAATTGAGCCAACGTTTTGAATCCATGCCAGAACTGGAGCATGATGGGAGGGAGAGGCAGGGCAAAGAAGATAAATGAGAAAATGTGATAGAGGCCAGGAGAAGATGGGTAAACAGGTTTTAGTAAACGCATCAAACACAAGAAACGAAACAAATATCAAAGAAGGTGAGCAAAACTTGACTCTGGGCATTGACTCACTTTCCTTTCTCCATAGATGCTGAGTGTTCCCAGCAATTTCTGTTTTTGATTCAGACTTCCAACGTCTATAGTACTTTGCGTTTTTTTAAAAACAAAAATAGTGTTTCTGACTTTGTGGTAATAGCTTTGTAGAGCTCTTTGATACAGCAGAGAGTATTTTATTTCTCAATATATTGAGAGACAGGCACAGCCTTCCTTGCCTGCCGAGTGTCACTATCCACAGGAAAAATTCGTTGTAGCCTACCCAGGGTCAGACTTGTATGTCAGAAATGGATGTTGAAAGCATCTCCAATTTACTTGGTTGGGAACAAGGTTTGGCCAACTATGCAAATGTTTCATTAGTATTGGTTTCATCAAACTCCCAAGTATCTATTTGGATTCAGGGCAATTTGAACAGGGCTATGAGTTGGAGTCCCAGGGCATCGATACTCATAGCATGTTCTAATTGTGAGACTGTGGAACTCGAAGGGAATCCATTCACTATTTCTTGTCCAGTTATATATGGGAACAAAAGTAAGGAATCAAGCCTTCTTCTTCTTTTCCTTGCATGGAAAGTTGACCGATTTCAAAGGTTCATACTCTGACCTCCTCAGTCCCACAATGTGTGGAGAATATTATTGAAGTGAGGAATGAAGAAGGCCCTTTAAGGTAGGTAACCTTCCTTATATGTTTAAAGTGTTTGATTCTGGGCTGTTCCTCCCACAATTCCCACAACATGCACTCTGCTTCCAGAGGCTGCCTGCATCAAATAACCCATTAATTGGGATCTAAAATAGGTTGTTTCCAAAGAGGTTGGAAATGTCAAACGTTGTGTTGGCACAGTGGGTGAATTCCAGGGACTGTTACTATAAATTTGCTTGAAATCATTATCTGGGGTCAAATTAGCACTTCTTTGTGTTTTCTATTAGCGTATCGCTTTGCTGAATATTGTAGTTTAGGTCACAACATTATGTATAGAACATCCAAAAAGGCAGGAACAGGAATTCTGTGACTAATGTGCAGGTTTTAGAGATGTGTAAGATATCAACATTTTCAATATTTATATTTTCACCATCAGTAACATCAATAATTTATTTTCAGATTCCACTGATGGTGATGGACCAGAGGCACAAGGCCCATCTCGCACCAAAGGTTCTCCTATCCATAGCCCTCAGAGATACAGTCACAGCCCTTCCAGATACAACCACCAGGTAATCATGCCTTCCTGCCCACCTCTGGGATACATTTGTTGGGTTAGTTTCATTCAGTTGGCACCATTCTCACATCTGGAATCCTGTAGCTCAGTGGTTAGAGCACTCGCCTTACAAGCGGGAGAACTGGGTTCAAATCCAGGCAGGGTGAAACCTTGGGTACGTTTCTTCATTCCACATGCCTAATAATAATCCCTAAAAACAAAAACAAAAAACAGTAATAAATTGGTAATTTCAATCCAGGATGAGGATGAGAATTTTGAATTCGATCCTCTGAAGGATAGGGAGCTAGTGAAGCCAGGTGAGGGTGGGTGTGTGGGATCACAGAGCATGTTGCAGGAGAGCGCACAAGCCATAGAGTTCTGGATGATCTGCAACTTATGGAATGATGAGTTGGAAAGGACGACAAGCAGGGCGTTGGCATAATCTATTTATAGAATGGAGAGTAGTCCAGAGGCTCATTGAGTCCACTCCACAATCCAACTACTATCCAACACTGTTATAGTTCTCTCCTCGTTCCTTGTTCTCCCAGGGCAAAAAAAAACAGATTTATAATTGTGAGCACTCCTAATCTCTCTCAAAATGTGCTTTCTTTTAAATGCCAAATCGTTTTGAAATTATATGATTGTTTTATAAATGATTTTAATTTGTTTTGATGCTCAGCTCCTACAGGTGCAGTCTGAGAGCCACTCTGGAGAGCCCCACACGCTTCCACAACAGAGCATGTCACCTTACAGAACACACAGTTCCTCCAACGTTTCCTCAGCTCATGCGCAAGGATATATCTACAGATCTTCATCCCAAATTCTGGGGCAGAGTGGATCCCAGAGTCAACCAGATTCTAGCCTTGCTGGGGCCCCTCTGTATTCCAGCCCGATCCACTCAACATCAGCTGACACCTCCGTGGTCCAGTACATAGGGAGTTCTGGGTACCATAGTTCTCAACAGCATTCTGCGAGTGTCTTGCACACGTTCAGCAACACTCAGCAGAAGACTAATTCAGCCAGTTCTCACTCTACCGCTGCTAGCCCACTACAGAACACCTCGAAAAATGTAACAACTGACTCCACACTTCCCCGGCCCCTGAGTCCAGCAAACTCCACCGTGTCACAGACTGCAAGGCCGTGCCAATCTGGTTTACGGACCTTAAATCCAACAAGTTCGGGGCAACCACTTCACTCTGGAGCTAAAGTAACCACAGCAGCAAGTTCTCAGCACTACCGCTCGAGTACTGTAGTAACTCAGTACCAGCCCACACAGGTCCAATCTACAAGTCTAAGAACACAGCCAAGCACGTACTAAACTTGGCACCATTGATAGACCCAGCTATGACCATTTTGGAGATGTTCACCCGGATGTATTGTCATCACCTGTGCTTGTTTATAGGGCCACCATTATGGACCATGTGTGGCATAAATCGAAATGTATGGACCTCGAGTTCTGGACATTGGTGGGCTGATACCAGCATTTACTAGATCCCCCACCCCTTCATACTGTACAAAAAATAAATACAGAATTTTGTACCTTTTGGTGAGGTACATGTTAAGCTTATAATTCAGATAAATATTGTTAGGCTTCCCTGCCCCAGTTTATTTTAAATAAACTAGTCACATGCAGTAAGACTTTTTTAAAAATCAAAAAGAGCATTTGTAGCATTGGGTATTAAGACCCGATGCGACAAGGGGGCTGGAGGATATAGGTAGGGTGGGGAGAGTTTGTGTAGACAGCCATTCCATGTGCCAGCTTGTCACACTTATACTGTAATATCCTGGAGTAGATTTTATTTATATAATTTTATATATAACCATTCTAGGCTAGCTATTACCTACCTACATTGGCAGAGTTTAATCCACGGTGCTGCAAGGAATTTTTATTTTACACCTGAAGCTGCAAGACTCCCAGTGTTGAGTCGGGAGCAAGTGAGGAAGGAAGAAAGGAAGGAAAGGTTGTATTTCTAGTGACTGTTACAATCTTAACAAGTTTTTTTTGGTTTATTTTAATTTGATCTTAAATTCAGGTGTTCGTTCAACTGAAGGAGAGAAGTGGTCTCCATTTTGAAAAAAAATTAACGTGAAAACTACAGGTTATAAAAAGTGATGCGGTTATGCTGCATATTGTACAATGGGAGTTTAATACTGTTCTTTTATTCAGAACACTCTGTATATACCACAGCTACCTGTTATCCTCAGAGGATTTTGTTGCCCAACTTTGCATTATGTACATTGATTGTTAGATTATTTTTGTGTATAATCTCTTTCTCTTGTGCACCTTTTTTTCTTTTCCTTTATACTACAGAGCTTTCGGTCTCCCCATTGCGCATCAACGTGTGAAGTATGGGCTTTATTTTTTTTGTCCAGGAGTCTTTTTTCCAATGTGCGATGTGCATGAGGCGAGTTTGATCCCTGAATGTAGCTGTTGACCGAGTTGCACATCATTTACAATCAAGGAGAATTTTTTAAAAAATTAAAAGTAAAACAGTAGCCTTGCTTTCAGAACATGTACAGTCAACCCCTCCTGTGGAGTGTACAAAAATAAAACAGTTCATTTCTGCACATATCTTTCTTGTATAGATTTATTTTTTTACATGTAGATGGCCCAGGTGATTATCTTTGCCTCACTTTTTTCTCCTTCTGGTTCCCTTGCGAATGGAAGACCCCAAAACGGGATGTAGAATGCCCTTTGGCATGTTTCACTATTCCTTGAATACCCACCAGCATTTGATGCTGTCTTCCCATTACAAATGGTTTCTTAAATCAGCCCATTATCTTGGTCTCAACCATTGCTAACCCTGATCCAGCTATTCCCCTTTGAGTAAAGATACACTTTGTTGTACCTGTCCGATACTTGCCCTTCTCAGCTCTGAATCTGTGTCTTCTTGGTGTATCTGAAACTATTATTCTGTATTCACATATAGATGGAATACCACCTAGTTTTTACAGACTCTGCTGTCGATCAAGCTGTTGAGTACACGAGAGGTCCTTTGTCCTATGGATAAGCATCTGGCTTCTCCTGCAACTTGATTGAGAATGGGAACTGCATTGATGCAAATGTATTTCCTACCATTCTCTTAACATGTTAGAGAGCTAGCATGCTCTTCAAATCCTTTCATTTGAAGAGATTGATGTCAATAAGTAATAACATTCTTCAAAATTGTGTAACATACTTGGAGGGCTACAAATACAGTTTGCATAATTTGTACAAATATAGTGATATTTGCTTTCCAAAATTAATTGGATTCAGTTGTCATTTTCAATGTTAGCTGTGGTGGTGTGACGTATGGATGGGTACTTTTATTAATAACATTAATGAACCAAACCATATATATTTTGCAGTAATGAAAGTAGATTTACTTCCTCTATTGATAGGGATTTCAGTAGTTTTTGAAGTTCAATAGATTTTGAAGATTATCCTGAACATTGTTTTGTATGTTATCTGTATGTTGCACATGCATTGTTTGATACTAAGATGTTATCCAGTCATGACTGCTCCATGTTTTCACTCGTGTATACCAGAAACCTGCCAATGTAAGATGATGTTTGACCATTCTGTTGTGGGGAGCAAGGAGTAATACCTTTCATTATTTCACCAGTGGTTGATTAAGGAAACTAAACCAAACCATATATGTTTTGCAATATTGCAGTATTGTTTTAACATTTATGTATAGAGCAAAGGTTAAAATGTTACCCTGATGCACGCTTATTCCCTAAGAAGTAGGTAACTGATGGTGGACCTGTACTTGATTGCAACTGAGCATTGGCAATCCTGTTTTGTCATTTGCCAGGACCAGGTTGACAAGCTTGAGAGTTGAAGACTCTTCCCTCTTGCAGAGGGATTCAAAGCAAGAAACATCTCAAAATTACTGCTGGATGCTTAGAAGTGAGATTAGGAAATATTTCTTCACACACAGAGTTTTAACAAAGTGAAACTCTACCCCAGAAAATAGGGAGTAAAGGCAGGAAAATTTAATTAAAAGATCTGCTAATAAACTGATGGAATAGGCTTGATGGGCTGAATGGCCTATAAGGTATCTATAAGGTTATGAAGGCTCCTGTTTTTCTCTTCACAAAGTCTCAAAATAATTGCAGTTTTAAAGGCCCCGTTCTGAATTCCTATTAATCTAAAGTTTCTTACATTCAAGATCGAAATACACAAACCTCCAGCTCTGGGATTTCCAATGCTACATATGATTCTTGGGAATGGAAGCAACCTGTTCCTTGGAAACATCCTCAAATATTTTATTGCAAACATCCTCAACAAATATTTGATGGAGAAGGATAGGAATTGGAACTGAGGTCAATGCACACTACATGCACCTCACAGCCAGTCTTGTTCAACTCTCATTTGTCCTTCAAACCTCACAACTGTGCCCTGACAATTCCAGCTTTCTCCCACCCCCATAACCTCTGCCACTGTTTTTGCCCCTCAGGCTGTCAAGATGCTTTTATCACTTCCAACTTGACCGTCCAGTGCCTTGAGATGACCTCCCAATGTAAAAGGTGCTAAATAAATGTAATGTTTTAACTTGAGATTTTAGGATGTGCAACTCAGGTGAGTACAGGTATATTGAAATTCAGTGATGTTCTAGGCTTAACTGGAAAGGTGTAAGGGACCATGTAATTGAGATCTGAAACAATGTTACAGTTTAAAATTGCAGCTGAGATGGTAAGAAATTAGATTTAAAATCCTTTCTTCATAGACATTTATGAAATTACAATTAATGCAATGCCCTAGAGGACTGTAGAAATTGAATAAATTGGGATGTTTAATAGACATACCGAAGTAAGGATATTCAGAAGTTATCAAGAAAGGTGGGGAATGGAAGTAACAATCCTTGTTCTAATCAACTGGTGGACTGAATGGTCTTGTGTTTCTAAAAGAAGATGGTAACAATGAACAGTTACTACGTTTTCTATCACTAAAAATAACTGACAGTTTAGGGCTATGCTCCAAATTCTTCCAAATCCCTGGATTGCTCAATAATTCTGTGCAGAATTCAGCTTTCTTTTCGTAAAGAAAGTTACTGAAGCCAGTCTTGTGAACCAGTCACCAATTTCAGTTTCAGCATCAGAGATGGCTGGGGGAGATGTACAAACATCATTTCAATCATTCACTTATAATGTTTCCTTTTTTTTGCTTCCACGAATGGCTCAAATTATAGCACTGACTTTTGGAAAGCCTTGACAAGTTGTCATTTCTAGAAACATTAATCAATTGTTCCGAATTATCTTGACGTGTTGTGTGCTAAACTGAAATGTGTTTATCAGATTTAGTTTCACACATCAATGCCCTTTTGGCATGTGTTGATATGCACATTTATATGTTTTGTGTATTTACAGAAACTTGTTTTTAATAACACTGCTAATGTGTAATAATTTAGGTAAATATACAGCATTTTTGAATGGAAAGCTTGCATAACAATGTGTAATATCACAAAATACACTTGATACCTTAGGAACAATGTATTTTGTGAATATGGAGAACAGTGTATTCCTGATCCCAACAATGTTGTTTTTCATCCCTTCTTCCAAAGACTTGCCACACAGGATATAATGTAACCTGCGAATTTCCATTTTGAACAACATGATTGTCTGGCTCTGACAAATAATGCAGTAATTTGTGGTTGATGTGATAGACAGCACAGATCTAGATTGTGTTCACTTCAAATTGATTATAATCTACATCTGTGCAAGAATGATCAAATGTTAAACCAAGATCCAGTTTGCCAGTTCAGGTGGATGTTAAAGATCCAGTGGTGGTATTCATGAAGCAAAGGTGAGTTTCTCTCATGCTATCCTGGCCAACAATCTCCCAAATAGAATTGATCATTCACTCTATGGATGTTCAAAACAGGTGTTTTGTAAACAAAATGCGAAGGATATACTTTACAATATATCCTGTGCAGTACTTTGAGACATCTTGAATACATAATCAGACTATATCAATCAAATACAAAGATTGTTATTGAATGAATGTTAGGAAGTATTGGGAGGCTTTTCCTGTGGTGAAATGACCGGCAAGAACAATTGATGAGGAGCTAAGGTATAGTTTCAGAACACTTATCATTGTAGATGTCTCAATTCCCCAAAGCACCGAGTAGCAACAATATATCAGCTGAAAATACAGATAATTTAAAGGCTTTCGAGGTTATGTTTATTCAGACTATAAAATGCATTTACAAAGTGCACTTTTTCAAGTTTTCATACTTCACAATAAACATACATGTTACAAAAAAGTTAGATTGGAAATCTATAAATATGTCAAGTCACAAATCTTAAGTAATGGACAGTTATGGAGTCTAATGGGATTCCTTAAGTTTGTCACATTGACTTGTGGGAATTCACCTCTGCTTATCCAGCAGTAACTATGAACCCAATTTGTCGATTGGCAGATTGCTTTTCTAGGGGTAATAATGGCCTTGAAAGTGAGGACGAGGATCTTTAATTCCATCCTCTGAGGGATGGGGAGCCAATGGAGCTGGGCGAGGGTGGGAGTGATGTTGTTGTGGAGCTTGGTGAGGGTGAGGACACGAGCTGCAGAGTTCTGCATGATCTGCCGCTTGTGAAGGGAAGAACCAGGAGGCCAACGAGGAGGGTGTTTCCGAAGTCGAGCGTTGATGTGATGAATGGGTGGACTAGGGTTTTGGGCAGGCGGTCAGGACGCCGATAGTCATGGAATTGAGGGTGAATGTGGAAAGGTAGAGTTGGGTGTCGTCTGCGTACATGTGGAAATTTCCCCCATGTCTGCAGATGATGTCACTGAGGGGGAGCATGTAGAGGGTGAAGAGGAGGGGACCAAGGACAGGCCTGAGGAATGCCACACAAGAGTTTAGACCTTCAATGTTAAGGTGTGTGTCCACAGAATGGGACATCAAAGCAGAGGCTCCATCCATCCTGTTCCTTGGCTAAAGTCCTTCCAGCAGGCGTTATTGGATAGTGATTGAAATCAAAAACTTTTCTCCTACCAAGGGATCCAAGACTAATTGTAGCAAACCAGCTTCAGCTTCACTGGTGGCTTTATCTGCTGAACCGCCAGCAAAACTCTTCTCCCCCCACCCGTTCCCCACCATGGCTTACTACTCCCAAGATATGTTTCTAATGCCACTGAAGTGCAAGAAGGAAAGACACATTCCCCAGTTTCTCTCCCATGTTTCTTTTTACTTCAAGGTGCACTGCTGATCTGGTTCCCTCCACCCGCCCCCAATCATCTGGTCTGCTTACACAATTCAGCATTCAGCCTAGAGATTTTGGGGGGTTTAGGAAAAAAAAATCCCGACTTTCCCAACATTTAATAATATGTAAATGAAAATACTTAGAATTAAGTCTGTTGAAAGCCTTTTGGCAGCCTTGAGCTATGTGTCTGTAAGCTACAAGTGCCCCTGGGATGAATATATATTCCATTTCCCAATCACTACGTGATGATATGTTAGTTCCACTTACACTATGTTCTGGAACTTTATACACTTGGCTCAATTGTTATTTAACTGAGCCTCAAACTTTAAAAGTGATCGGCTGCATTCTCCACAGAGGAGCTCAAACCTCTCAGATCAAACCTTGCCCAATCGTACCGTACAATCGTTTTGAGCTTGTTTTGAATATTCACTTAATAGATCCCGTACAAATCAACTATTTGATAGTCCTCGTCAAACAACAAAACATTTACTCTTGGATTCTATAAAGAATCATGTCGTCTTTTCATTAACAATAGTGCATAGTAAGGTCAAGTGGAGGCAACAGCGTAGTGTGAGCTCAGCCAACCCAGCTGTAAGCATGGCACTTTCTCTCTGGCTGTGAACGGTACACAATCCGGTAGCCACACGCCATCTGGATAGGCTTACATTTCATGGGCCACGATGTTGGTCTCATTGGCCTGTAAACGAGAGACAGAGAATGAAAGTTACATATTCACTTCCAATCATCTCCCAATACCTATTCCATGCATACTGAATTAAGCCATGTAACATTCAATGACCAAATTGGTTGAATGATGCACTGAAATATACTAAAAATGGGTATATTCAGCCCATTAATTTTAAAATAAATAATTGAGATGTATGAGGGTTGATTTCCTTGACTAGTTAGGACTGTGTTGGGTTGAGGGTAATGGAATGTTCTCCTAAGAACTGGATGAAGCAGGTTTTCATAAGAAAATTAGGCATAAATAGTCCTATTTGCTAGTGTATTACTGTCAAAATCTCTCAAAAGCACTTCACAGAAAATTGCTGACAAATAGTCACTGCACTCAACAGCAAACTAGCAGACATTTTGTGCAAAAAAAATCTAAATCTGGAGGACTGTCAGACCTCTGAATGAGTGTATCCTCCCTATGCCAGACATCGTTTCACAGCCAGTTCAGCCCCAGATAGGTGTCACTCACAAGAACTTTTTCTTGTAGACAGTATTTTCATATCTGAAATGTTCAGAAGCCAAAGCCCTGGGGTCTGAGCTCAGACTGACTGAGCTACTCCAGGAGATGTAACCCAAATACACACACTCAATTGTTGGTAAAAAAAAACACATTTGTTACAGTCTCCTTGGTCAGGGAGCACAGGGAAACTTCCTGTGTTCATGCTGGGTTGTTTGACCATCCAATATATGCTTGTTACTGATTGAGAGCATGAAGAGTGTTTTGATTTATTTCTCTTCTCCCCGCCCCCAACCACCTCACAGTCCCAACCCCTGTCCCAGACCTGGAAATACTACAGACAGCTTTTACTGGCCCACTGCTGTCCTAGTACAATTCTACTACCTCAAGATCATCAGTGATAGGTACGCCAAAATGAGGAAATGAGAAACATCAGTCTGTCCATGTACCATCGTACTAGGGTTACATGAGGCAAAAGCTTTGAGGAGATAAGGGAATGGGAGCGAGCACGAGGCTGGAGGTTACTGATGATGTCAGGTAGTCTTTGAAATCCCAACACTCACGTGATGCAGAAGTAGCCTTCCTCTCCACAGTAACACTTATCACAGCCTCGTTGAAATGTCTGCCCAGGTTTGAAAACCTTGTCCTTGTGTCTGCATTTGCCTGGTAACAGAAAAGCATGGATCAAAACTGGTGAGTTGATCAGTTCCCATTCCCTCGCCACAATTGGGGACAGGTTCGTCAAGTTGGGTGGGGGGTGTATGGTGGGAAGCACGTTTGCCTAGGAGAATTGCATCACAGTTTCGCTTACAAAATATGCTGTTACTTCCCTTTACAATATATCCTGTGAAGTGCTTTAAGACTTCTCTACAATTTGATAAGGGGCTGTATCAAATGCAAGGATTATTATCACACCGTTCAATGCTCCAACTCCCATGGAGTGGAGTCCATTACATCCGGGATGTAAATGTACATTACATCCGGGATTATTTTCTCCATATAGGCAGCTCTTTCCTCTGCCAGACATCACCCCCTTGCTAGTCACTCCACAAGACAGAAATGTGAAGGAAGCCTTTGCCAAGTCTAATAATAATAATCTTTGCATTTGATATAGTGCCTTATCATGTCTTTGAGAAGTCTCAAAGCGCTTCACAGAATATCCTGTAAAATAAATAAATAAAAATATTTTATAGAGAGAGCACCTTTCACATCGGGAGGACGTCCCAAGGCGCTAAATGTCAATATATTTTGTGGGCGAAACGCAAAAATCAATTGTGCACAGCAGTGTCCCACAAACTGGAGTGAGTGACCACATTTAAAAAAAATATAGTAACACTGGAGACTGACAGAGAGAACTCCAATCTTTACACACATGTTTAGGGGAGACATTCCCAGAGTCTACATTCATGCAGCATTTCCAGAATTTAGCAAATTGTTCTTCATTAACTCTGAGGCCGTGTTCTGGTAGAACGTAAAGGAAACTTGCAGAAAAAAATGCTCTACATATATTAAATACTGTAGTTCACAAATTGCCAAATGGCTTGTAAAGTCTGCAATTGCTAAATAATGAAAGTGAGAGTTAGTCGCGGGAGGACAGTATTTGCAGAATTTACATGTTCCCAACATACCAGTCATTTGTTTCCTTAAGTGAAAAATAAAACCTTGAAATGGACAGAAATGATTGTGTCTGATTACATCTGCCCTTCACAGGGACACCAGATCTCTGTTCTTCTGGAAACGGTGTTTTAAAGCTTAGAAATGTTTTAAAAACACAAAATGGTAAAAGATTTCACCCCTTCATAGAATCAAAGGAAAATGTTGATAAAATATTTGTTTTTTCTGCCCCAAAATGATTGAAACAAATCTCCACAAAGTATTGCGTCTAATGTTGATCCATTATCCCTGTCCCTAATTTGCCTGCGATTTGTATAAATATATACGAATATATTATTTATATTATAATAATATATTATTTATTAGACGTTTATATATTATATTTCAGGATTATATTTATATATTTACAATATCTCATGGTGATTTCTAGAAATTAAAAAAATATATATAAAAGACTGTTTCTTACCCTGACCGTGATAGACAGCAGCCTCCGCCTCCCAGAGCAAACTGATCCCAATACACAGCAGGACACAGAGGGCGAGATACCTCACACAGCAGCCAGGAGACATGCTGCCCCGAGAGCCTGGTTTGCCTGTGAGTCTGGAGCTCACTCACTCGCACTCACTGTTTATATACAGCTCAGTCCAGCCCAGCGCCAGCACCTGACACCCAGGTGCTCTCTCCGACCCCAAAACTCACTCACATTCCAGACACCAAACTCATTTCTTGCCGCTGACTGGAATGATTCCTGCAGACCCTCCGCCTGAAATTGACATTGACTCATTCCACAACTCCCCCCCCCCCCCCCCCCCCACCCTCTCTATCCCCCTTACACTCTGCTGTAACATCCTTTTTCTTTTTTTTGGCACAAACGCAGATTCCTTTCACCACGCTTAAGAGTATCCAAACCAAATGCCATGCTTCCCACCTACACGTGGAAATTCCAGAGATAAATTGTCGGAATCAAATGCTTGCTCTCTCTCCCCGCTTAACTAATTCCGGAAAGTATTAGGCACAGGTTGGCAAGAGCCGAGGATTGGGGAATCCAGAGTTTGCGTTTGGGGGTGATTCTTCAAATCTAACAGCTAAAACCACAGAGCTTACTATTGATAGCACTGTCTGACAAGCATTCCCACTGTGTCCAGCCTTTAGCCATTTGGCTTTCACAGTGAACTGAAGCTGACTAGGAGGATTCTCTGCTCCTGCTGTGACTAGTCTGCCCTGGTGAGCCAGACCGGCAATGCGCTGGAGGACTGTGGATCCACCCGGCTCAGGAACTGGCCTAGAAACCCCTGCAGAGGCTCAGTTCCGACATTCCATTTGCCAAACATGTGACCATACCAAGATCTGTGAATCGATCATCCCATCCTCGGCTGGCCCACAGAGGAAAGAGTTTAAAATGTGCCCATATCTCCAGGGCACATCTAACGGAGTCTCTTTCCATCAGATTTTAACCATGTTACTTTTTACTTTCCATGTAAAAAGTAATTACATGTGACTACATGTTTCAGTGACTACACCAAAATGATAATTCTTTGTGAAGAGGCTTGATGTATTTTGACTGAAGGAGGTATTACCATGACAGTTCTTCCTTCATTGGAAGGATGATTGGAATCAGGACACTGGTCTTATTGAATGTGCATCTCAAATGGGAGGATAGGAATCCTTCAAAGAAGAATTTTTTCAAACTGTCCTGGCAGTTCCATGTCATCCTCTTGCTGTCTGGAAACTGATTATCTCCATCCTCTCCTGGCCCCACAGAGGAAAGTTTAAAATCCACATCCAACCCGCCTTTGCTCCATCCATATTCCTTACTTAACAAAAATCAGCCAACCTTAATCTTGAAAACTTGAATGGATCCAGCATCCCCACCATTTTGGGCGAGAGGGTTCCAGATTTCCACTAACTAGTGGAGTCCTATAGGTCAGTGGTTAGAGCACTCGCCTTACAGTGAGACCTGTGTTTCGAATCCAGGCAGATCAGGGCGAAACCTTGGGCAAGTTTCCTTATTCCACGCACCTAATAATAATCTGTCCAAAAGAAAACTATAATAAATTGGGCATTCAATCTGCGACTGTTTGTGGCTGCCGTGTTTCACCCAGAAATATACAGTCAATTCACTTTATAATATATTCTGTGAAACGCTTTGAGACGTCTAGAAGATGTGAAAAAATCTATATCAAATGCAATGATTAATATTATTACTGTATTATTGTATATTGTGTGAAATGGTGCTTCCTGATTTCATTCCTAATTGGCCTAGCTCTAATTTTAAGGTTATGTTCTATTGTTCTGGATTTCCCCACCGACCAGAGGAAATAGTTTCTCTGTATCTACCCAATCAAATCTCTTTATCATTTTAAATACCTCAATTACATTATCCCTGAATCTGCTCAACTAAGCTCCTCTCCTCCCCCCTGCTCAGGTGGCTGTTTGCGGAGGGTTTGGCTGGGGCCGCATGAAGATACAGCCAGTGAAGAAACTTGAGTATTTTCCATTAGTGGTTTAGCCACCAACATCAATGTTCATGCCAATATTCCTCCAGACAAATTGGTCATTCACCTCATGGATGTTTGTGGGAATTTTGCTGTATGCTTGGCTACAACGTATACCAGTCAATATAGTTGACCAAAATTTGAGACAATTTGATGTAAATGTGCTATATCAAATACTAGTATTATTAAAGGTTGTGGTTCAAGCCACGCATTGGGGTTTATTACAAAGAGCATCAAGGCTGATGCTCCAGTGCAATACTGGGAGGAAGCTGAATTGTTGGAGGTACTGCCCTTCATGTAAAATGTTAAATTAAGGTTCCGGCTGCCTGGTGGCAGTGGCACTATGACCAAATTTTATCTGACGGATCATTGACCAGTGCACCCATCTCTTTCTGAGTAGTGCCATGGGATCTTTACCATCTACTTGAACAGGCGAGAACTCAGTTTAATGTCCTATCTCACAAAACAACATCTCCCCTTCACTGGACGGTCAGCCTTGACTATGAGTTCAGGAATTCCAAAGTTGGACTTCAACTGACAACTTTCTGACTCGAAAACAAGAGTGTTCTGAAATAAGCTGACCCCCAGTTCCGAGCGACATTCACACTCACTCCATGCCCGTCTCTCTTTCTTCCTGTCGCCTGTTTGATCGGCTCTGCCCATCCGCATTTCCTGTTTTGGTCCCAGATTCTCAGCTTCGCATTTTTTCCCAAAAAAAAGGAATGTGAATTCCAGCGAGCCAGCGGTCTACCAGCAGGGAAACAAACAGCTCACACATCAGGGAAAGCGCGACTTAGATCCTGGACAAAACTAGTGAAACATTCAACTGCTGACGGTTGGGTGAGAGCAGGAACACTGTGAGCTGATGTTAAACACACAGACAAAACAAACACAGCCAGAGCAAACCCAAACCACAGATATTTCAACTATGTCTTCACCTAACAATCAGGCTGCTTCTGATATTTTTCTTTATTTCTGCCAGCTATTTTTTTAGACTGTTTCAACACCGCCCACTCCCCTCCCCACCCCCCCACTTCCCCAGCCATCAAAGATAAAATTAGAAACATTTCCACTTAAGATCTTTCCTGTTGCCTTCTATTCGTTTAAAGAACCTTTATTTCCGCGGTTGTGGTCTGGAGCCAGATGGGATTAAGAACCCGCATCAGGATTTTGAGCTCCCAATCTGGTCACACTCCAAAACAAGACTGGGGGAGCGTTGCATTGTTGGAGGTGCTGTGGTGGAGATGAAATGTTAAACTGAGGTATGGTCTGCCTGTTGAGGCGGACATGGAAAATCCTATGATACTATTCCAAAAGAGCAGGGAGTATTTCTCTGCTGGTTTTCTAGTTTTCAATCCCCCAAATACAATTGGTCACTCATTCCAATGAGTCAAATATTGGGCTCTTCACTATAGAAAGAAAAAATTACCACTTTTTTTTAAGGGATTAGCCCCAGAATATGATCCACTGATTGAATTAATATGATTCAAATTTGTGGGAAAATCTTTCCCACTCATCTGATCCAATCTTGTTACACAGATTTTTTTTAACCTAAAGTAAAACATTCAGAGCTATTTCCTTATAAGCGAGAGACTTGGGTTTGATTACAGCCATGGCAAAACCCTGGGCAAATTTCTTACTCCATATGCCTAATAATAATCCCTCAAGAAAAAACAATAATAAAAATTGGTCATTTAAATCCACAACTGTTTGTGGGTCACTGCTGTGCGCAATTGGCTGCCGCATTTCACCCACACCTATACAGTCAATTCACTTTACAGTATATTCTGTGAAGCACTGTGAGATGTCTAGAAAATGGGAAAAAATGCTATATCAAATGCAAGGATTACATTATAATTATAATGGAAAGAAAAGACGTAGAGAGGAAATAGCAGGAAACATAAGGGATGACTCGAGGGATAGTAGAGATAATAAATAATAATAATAATATAAGAATATAAGAATTAGTAGCAGGAGTAGGCCATTCAGCCCCTTGAGCCTGCCCCACCATTCAATAAGATCATTGCTGATCTTCTAATCTAACTCCACCCACCCGCCTTATACCCATATGTCTTAATCCCTTTATTCAGAAGAATCGATAATGCTATAATACTTTCATTTGATATAGTGTGTTATCATGTCGTTGAGACATCTCAAAACAATTCACAATATATTGTAAAGTGTATTTTGTGGGCAAAATAGGGCAACAACAACAAAATACATTTATAGAGCGTCCTTCACGTCGGGAGGATGTCCCAAGGAGCTGGGCAGCCTATTATGCCCCACAAACAGTAGTGGATTGAGTGACCATGTTTTTTTTGAAAAGGCTTACCACCAGAATGCGATCCGCTAATTGACAAACAACTGGGTTCCTACTTACTGCTAGGTAAATAGAGGCGTGTGGAATAAGGAAACTTGCCTAAGTACAAATTGTTGTACTGTATAATTTATCTTAAAATTTAAGATTGTGCAAACAAAGTACACAATTCATCAATTCAATTTTAATCTGACAGTTTTAATCTCATTTTAGGTCACCGCAGAAAACTGGTTTCCGAACTGAGACAGAATTTTCCACAATTCTGCACAATATTCAATTTTAAGTCAAAATGGACTTGTGATATTTCAGGCTGCAATGTGTGGGCTAAACTCTAGGCGTCAGCAATGACCATAGAAACCAAGGAGAAGTTGATCTGAGACTCAGATTCCAAGCCTCGCTCAGGGCTGTGGCTGTTCATTTGGCTGCGTGAAAATATTGGTAAACAAGCAGAGTGCTTTCACACAAGGTAAATGATTGAGATTAACGCTAATGCCAGTCTACAATGTCAGAGCTGAAGGTCTACACTCTCCTTTTGCTCATGGTGATGGGTTTCTGCATGAGATTGTGTGTCAGCTCGGAAACCGGACAACTGGGACTGACCCGATTGCGACATTCCATCGCCAGGCATGTCACCTTGGAGCCAGTTCAGCTGCAAGGAGACTCCGCTTTCCTCCCCTTAAGTCGCGGCTCAATGAGGCAAGCCTGAGCCAATAGAATTTATTAGCTAATTGGCTTCGTTACGATAATCAAAATGATGAGCAAAGGTGATTGTGTTTCAATCTAATTAACTTTGCATTCTTAGGTTCTTGAAGCTTTAAATCAGCTATCATTGAATTAATACGATTCGAATCTGCGGGAACCCCTGACCCATCCTTTCCTATTGATTGTTTTTACCTAAAGTAAAACATCGAACTACTGTATTTCCTACATAATCACACCTCACATTACTTGTCCCTTGCGGAAAACTCTCTATAAAATTGGTCATTGAGTTCAGGATTACTTGTACAAATTAGCTGCCGTGTTTGCCTACAAATACAGTCACTCCATTTGACATCAAAACGTCCTCCCAATAATATGGATGAAATCTAAAGATAATTACTATTTATTTGTGTTTGAGGTTAGGGTGCATGCCTTGGTGATGGTGTGCATGTGTTTGGGGTGGGTGGGGGGGGGGTGGTGGTGGTAGGGGATGTACTCATTTAAAAATCAGCTTGATGTTGTGATGGGGCACGCCAGGGAGGGTGTGCTGAAAGGGTTGAAGGGCTGTCTTCATTTGAACCAGTTGTGCGAACCAACAATTTTTATTCAAAATAAGGATGTTCAGTCTTAGATGATTAAGCCTGGCCTGTCTGTGCTGGGAAATAAAGAAACATTAAATAACATTTCTGTTTCAATCATTTAGAAACGCAGAGACACCGAGAGAGAAGGAAGGAGTGAGGGAGACAGCATGAGCAAGTGAGTCAGGAAAGGAGTGGGGGAGTCGATGTATCTCCACTACATCCAACTATGTGTGCCCTACCCTGAGTGGTGCGGCTTTTCTTTGTGATCTGCAAGGGGACCTGCTCAGTAAGATTTCTTGTCCCTGTGGATTCCTGGCCACAGATAACTATATCCCAGGCTGCAATTAAACCAAATTCAAGATGCTGTAGGTGTGATTTGAATTGAACGTATCACTAGGTTGAGCAGCTATTTAAAATCACCCTGTGAATATTATTTCCAACAATCTGACCAGCGAGTGGTAGGTGATGGTAGAAGATTGAGTATGGGGAAGGGGTATGGAGGGGTATTAATACATCATTGGCATATCTGGCTGGACCTTATCAAATCTTACAGCTTTGTACTCGCCTCCACTAAAAATCATTGCTTTACTCTAAGACAATCTTGAATGACATGGAAAACCCCAGTCCTTCTCCATCATCAACTGACTCCTCTGTCCACCCTTTCAAGCCTTGCCCATCCTCACCTCCAATGCTGACTGAGAGGCGATGCTGGACTTCCTCCAAAGTCATGGGGATACACTCAGTTGCCTCTGCCCTTCCTACTAGTACCCGTTTCCCATCTTGCATTCACACCCTGGCCCCTACCCATCCCTCTTTCCACACTTTTGAATCTGTCTTCCACTTCTCTCTCACACTACCACCTGTTCCCTTGTCCCCATCCCTATTCCTCTCCTTGCCTCTCAGCTCCATTGCATTAAAAATGGCCATCATCACTCCTATTCTCAAAAAATGCTCCCTGGACTCATTCCTACCCTCAAATTACCACCCCATCTCGAACCTCCCTTCCCCTCCAATGTCCTAGAATGAATCATTGCTTCCCAGCTTCACTCCTTCCTCTCCCGCCACTTTCATCACAAACCCCTCCAATCGGGTTTTCCGTGCCACCCACAGCACAGAAACATCCCTGGTCAAAGTGACAAATGACATTCTGTCCATCTGTGACCAAGGTTCCCCCTGCCTCCTCTCCCTCCTTTATCTCTCTGCTGCCTTTGACACTGTTGACCACTCTATCTGTATTCCCCGCCTCTCCTCTCACTTCAACCTTCAAGATTCTGTCTTTGAATGGTTCAGATTGTACCTCTCACACTGACTCCACTTCATTTCCATAAATGGTTTCTCCTCTAGTCCCCACACCATCTCATACAGCGTTCCTCAGGTTCCTAGTTCCCTCCTCTTCGACATCTACATGCTCCCTCTTGGTGACATCATCAGCAGACATGGGGTCAACCTTCACATGTATGCGGATGACACCCAACTGTCCACATTAACAGGCAGATGGGACCTGTTTTCATTCCAAAGGATGGTACCTCTGATAATGCAGTCCTCCCACCCCCGCGCTACATTGGAGTGTTAGCTTAGACAATGTGATTCCAAGACCTGACATGGGGCTTGGACCCACAACCTTCTGACTCAGAGGTGAAACATATGGGTTAATTCCAGTATCTATGTACAGTGTTATACATATTTTTGGTATATTTATAAGATTCTTACATTTTAAGATTATACCATATATAGTGTTTGTGTACAGTTAGTGACTATTACCTGCTGATATTATCAGACTCTCGTCTCAGACCTGAACCTTCGCTGTTTGTACCGTGTGATATTGTTTGTACATGAAAAATAAAAAATAAAGAGACGACCAAGAAAATAATTCGCTCACTCTCCACCATCCTCATGGAACGAACATGTGGTAACTTTATTTTAACATCATTCCCAACTACACAGAAGCTAAACATTGCACTGCTTATGTTAACATTATTCAATTGAACTAAGAGATCTAAAGAATGAAAATCGCTTGAATTAATGACACAATATGTTTCCCGAAATGATCAAAAAGTGTTGTACATACAGAGATTTGACTTTAAATTACAGACCTATTTTCAGATACAGCACAGTAACTGTGGTTTACCCCCACAACCGCCAAATAATTTGCAGCTTTACTCAATGTCATAGCAAAACTTTAATCAATTGACTAGCAATCTGAGAGATCACTGTGCTTGACATCAGGTGTTGAAGTGGGAAGGGGGCTGATGGAATAATCGATTCCTTTATTCAAGTGAAATGGTCTTACTTGCAAATCACTCATAGGGGTTCATTACTAATTGATGCTACACTGTGACAGATTCCTGCGGAAAGAAAGCCAGAGAATGAGAGTCTACATTGGGATCTTCTGCTCTAAATATCGAAGCCACTTCCTTCTCCATCTTAGTGTAACCAGGTGTCCTACAAATGGAAAGCACAGCAGTACTGACAGTGTACTGCTCCTAAAGCTGTAAGATGGAAGAATTTGCAGGCAATAAGGCCTCTTCCAGAGAGGAACCAGGAATAGCCTGGACACAGTAACCTCTGTATCGTGTGAAGATCACCGCTGCTTTGTGGGAATCTGGCTTGGTGTATCTTTTTCTCCTCTCTCCCTTTTCTGGGTTCAAGATCTTAAATGCTGAACAGTGATATGGCTAATAGCAAAACAAACATCAATCTAAACAGCCGGGAAAGGTGTAAACCAAGGGGACTCACATTCTTTTTTGGTCTGCTGGGTGTCTAACACATGAGTAAACCTATCGCCATGCTTAAGAGTATCCAAACCAAACAAACTGCGAATTCCACCTAAACGTGGAAATTCCGGAGACAAGACGTTGGAATGGAATGTGCACTCGGTCCCTGGAGGGAAGCATCCTGCTTACCCCAATTCTAGAAAGGATTAGTGGCCGAGGTTGTCAAGAGCTAGGTGTGAGTTGGGGTAACTGTTCTCAAAGCAGAAGTGCAAACCAACTTGGCTTGACTATGTTTGATTTTGTATTCCTACTGCCAGTGGGTAAAGATAACAGCCAATTCATTATTACCGCATGATGAAATCAGGTGAGTGGAGCCTATTTCCTAATGTGACCTACATACTGTATTTTACAATTTGTCGCACTTTCATTCTAAATTGATGTTCGAGGCTGGAATGAGATAAATCCATGATAAATTGGTCAATTGTTCTTACACACTTGCCTCTGAATCACGTGGTCAGAGTTTGATATTGTTTGATATTGACCAGAGACCATTATAAATGCTGATTGAGTATTAAATAGCAATCTTGTCTAAACTCCCCCATATATAAAGTCAGAACAAACATTTCTTCCTCTTCCAGAGGTCGGTGATCCAGGAAGCTACCTGGAGTGAAATGCAATCGACTGTATGTTGAAACTATAGACTTCTAGAGACTATAATCCGGGACAAAATAAATCTTCACTTAGAAACATGGGTTAATAAAGGACAGCCAGCACGGATTTGTTAAAGGCAAATCTTGTCCACCAAATCTGATAGAGTTTTTTTATGAGGTAACGGACAGGGTGGATGAAGGTAGTACGGTTGATGTAGTTTATATGGACTTTCAAAAGGCTTTTGACAAAATGCCAGATAAGAAACTTGTAAGGAAAATCGAAACCACATATTAAAAGGACAGTGGCAGCGTGGATCTAGAACTGGCTGGGAGACAGAAAGCAGGGAGTTGTGGTGAACTGACTGGAGGAAAGTGTACATTGACGTTCCCCAGGGATCGGTATTGGGATCGCTGCTCTTTTTAATTTATATAAATGATATGGACTTGGGTATAGGGAGTACCATTTCCAAGTTTGCAGCTGATACAAAGTTAGGAAAAGTAGTAAATAGTGAGGACGATAGTAGTCAACTGCAAAAGGACATAGACAGAATGCTAAAATGGGCAGACACATAGCAGATAAAGTTTAATGTGGAGACATGCGAGGTGATGCATTTTCGGAGGAAGAATGAGGAGAGGCAATACAGGCTAGATAGCACAATCTTAAGGGGTGGTGAAGGAACTGAGAGACCTGGGGGTTCATATACGTAAGTCTTTGAACAGGACAGGAAGATAAGGCTGTTAAAAAAGCATACAGGATACTAGGCTTTATAGTTTGGGGGCACAGAGTACAAAAGTCAGGAAGTTATATTAAACCTGCACAAAACTCTGGTTAGGCCTCAGCCAGAGGATTGTGTTCATGTCTGGGCACCACACTTTAGGAAGGATGTTAAAGTATTGGAAAAGGTGCAGAGGAGATTTACCAGGATGGTACCAGGAATGAGGGACTTTGGTTATGATGAAAGGCTGGAGATACTGGGAGTGTTCTCATTGGAGCAGGGAAGTTTACAAGGAGATCTAATAGAGGTTTTCAAAATCATGAAGGGATTCGATAGAGTAAACAGGGAAAAACTGTTTCCACTGGTGGGTGTGTCAGTGACTCGAGGTCACAGATTTAAAATAGTTTATAAAAGAAGCAGAGGGGAGGTGAGGTAAATGTTTTCATGCAGCGAGTTGTTCACTTCTGGAATGCATTGCCTGAAAGCGTGTTGGAGGCTGATTTGATAACAACTTTTAAAAGAGAGATGGATGGTTATTTGGGGAGGACAGGATTGTGGGGTTATGGGGAGAGCGCCGGGGAGTGGGATTGATTTTTAATAGCTATTTTCAATGAGCCGGCACAGACTCAATGGGCCGAATGGCCTCTTTTTTTCAGATAAAAATTCTATGATTCTGTGATATAAATGAGAGTTGTTTTTGTTCATCGTGGATATTGGCGCAATAACTGTCTCTTAAAAGACACATATCAGTAAAAACAGGAGATACAAGAGATAAGCGTTTTGTTATTTGGTTCACTGGCTGGATATCCAAGATTTCAGTCTTTGCTGAGCACTGCAGATCTGCACTTTAAGCTCTCTCAATGGTTCTCTATGATAGGAATGTGTTTCCCAGGATGATTCGTTGTTTGGTGAATTCATTGGAATTCCATCAAAACATCAATCTGACTGGGAGCTTCTGCTCACTCAGAGGTGGGCAAACTATGGCCCGCGGAGGCTTTTCATCGAGCCCTCGTGCAGCGCCCGACCTAGATGATCAAACCCATTATTATTACAGAGACGCCGGCTCTGATTGTCTTAACCCATGGCTTTAGAGGCAAGACCCTGTCTGATTGGCTTAATCCGTTGCTTCTACAGTTCTTCTCATGCTGGCAAATTCCTTTCACATTCCAATTGACTAATTTGAATGAAGCTAATTTACAGCTTTGCAATGATACAGTTGGTGGTAAAATCAACGAGCAACTCAATGATGCAATTTTCTAACAGTGCATTGTTCAACAGTATTATTTTAACACAGTGTTGATTTTAAAACAAAATTGTGTTGTCCCTGTTTGGACATGAATTGTTCGTTTCTTGAGCATTTATGGCCTGCCGTACAATTTCCATAAAAAAATTAAACGTTTGCCCACCCCTGCTCTAACTGAATGCGCCTCCTGTGCAGTGGCACTGGCTGAGTGGCTGCTCACTCACAAACAGGCTGAAAACGCGAAAGAACGAACATTTCTGTAGATTTGACAACCGTACCACAAGGCGCACAGCAATTGTAACCTAGCCTGTAGTCAATTGTAGCTAATAATCCCGGACCTCAACCCAACAACCCTATTTACCTGTTAACCCAGAGTGACTGGTGGGAGGATTACTAAATAATTCAACTCGGGACAGAATAGGATGAAACAGTGGTGTGGAGATGATTCCATGCCAACCTTTCTTCCTGCTGTGTCACACACTAACTGTAAGTAGATTTCAAGCTATCACTTGGAGAACACAGTTTGCGCAGTTTATTATATTATATCTCTTGAAATATATGAGCAAGGGGTGAGGACTGGCATAGGTGGTGGGTAAATGGCGGAACAGGAGATGGGGGCTTGGTATCTTTCAGTCCAGAGCACATCTTGTTAAATGGGGTTGATGTTGTAGGCACTTAAAACAACCAACCTCATTCATCTAAACCAGGCTTTTAAGGATATAATGGTTCGGTCCACATCCTGAACTTTCAACTACTTAAGATCAGGTTGAATCAAGTCAAAACCCATTCTACCATCTTGCAGTATAAATTATTGATAAACTAAGTGTAAAACATTATCTCCAAATGTTTGAAGTGGTTTATCTTTGTGTCGCCTTTAATCTTAAAATCAAATTGTGTTGCGATGAATACTGGTTCTTGAACACACTGTCATTATCACAACAACAACAAATTGCATTTAATTTTAGTGCCTTTTACATTGGGAGGACATCCCAGGGTGCTGAACTGTCAAGGGATTGCACCTGAACTGTGGGCTGAAGTTAAGAGGGCAAGGTGGTGGGAAGATGATCAGAGTTGTGGTCGTAGAGGAAGGTCTTGGGATGCCCCCTGAAGGAGGCAAGGGACAGACTTCAAGTTAAAGTTTCAAAGGGTGGGAGCAGAAAAGCTGAAGGCCTGACCTCCAATGATGGAGAAGGTAGAATGGGGGATGTGGAACAGGCCGGTTCCCACTGAAAGGAGGGAGCAGACGGGTTGTTAGGTTTGAGGAGGTCACAGAGGTAAGTTTGCATGGAAAGGCATTTCCAGTGAAAATTATGGTGAATAATTGGATGAAGAAGAATGATTATCACAGTGTGGATGGACCTGAAGATGATGAGCACCATAGAGGTGCCAAATATCATTGAAACCTGACTTGATGCCAGCTACCAAATGGAGTTTGATGGAGCTTCTAAACAAGCGACTCTGCAATTTCCTTGTTTCCCTGAAATCCAGGACCATCTCCAAACCAACCCACTTTCCCTAGTAAAGCAGCCACCTATGCAAACTTCCTGCAGTTGAACTACAACAAAATGGAAGCCATATTCCTTAGCTCCCATTAACATCTTCTCTCCAGTGATTCTGGCCTCCTCAACCTCCCATACTTTTCTCTCAGATTTACCAACCTGTAAGGAACCTGTCATCAGGTTCGATCCCTATATCTGGGATAATTCTCTTTAGAGCAGAGAAGGTTGAGGGGACATTTAATAGAGGTGTTCAAAATTATGAAGGGTTTTAATAGAGTAGACTGGGAGAAATTGTTTCCTTTGGCAGATGGGAACAGATTTAAGATAATTGGCAAACAAAAAGCATGAGGGAAAAAAAGTTTTATGGTCTGAAATACACTGCCTGAAAGGTTGGTGGAAGCAGATTTGATAATAGCTTTCAAAAGGGAACTGGATGAGTAGTTACAAAAAAATACTGCAGGGCTATGGGGTAAGAGTGGAGGAATGGATTAGTTGGTAGCTCATTCAAAAAGATGGTACACCCACAACGGTCTGAATGGTCACCTCTGCACTATACGATTCTATGATTCTAAGACCCTTTCCACCTTATTTAAGTTTCCTACAGTTTGTTTGGTTATTATTCCTTTACTGTTGTTCTCTTGTGTTTTACATCCTAGTTAGAAAGCTGATCTAGACAAAGTGCAAAGAGTACACGAGAAGGGAATCTAGCATCCATTGATTGGCACTATTTTTAGTAAAGGCTGGAGAGTGCCAGTGTAGCTTGGCTCCTGATAAGTGCAGCTTGTGTTACAGGTTTGGCACAAACATCTCTCACGGTGAATCTTCACTTAGTTTATCATGACATCCTGGGTGTTGTTATAACTAAGCTGTTCCAAGTCAGAAGGGAACCATTGGAGGTGATTTGGCATTGTACACAACTTGCATTACATCAACTTCTCCAAGCATTTTAGGGTAATCGCTTGTGTGTCTTTGTAGGAAAACACCACTGATAACATGTAGCAGAGATCCCAAAACAATCCAATCCTGATTTTTGGCCATCAGTTGGCCAAGACATTGGAAAATAAGTTCCTTCACTTTCTAATAGCGCCATGGGTTCTTTAAATTTGCATGGCATTGAACATAGGTTCAGTAGATATGTGTTCTAGTAGGAAGGTGGGATTGTTGTTCTTAATCACTGATAATGGAGAGGCTGACTTTGTGGTCAGAGAGATAATAATCATTGCGAAAGAGTGTAATGGCCCGCTCACCCTCTCAACTGGGAGGGCGGGGGGGCGGGGTGTCAGGACAATACAGAAAAAAGGCAGAAAAAAATACAGAGAGGAAATTTTTCTTCTGCTACAAAACCATTTGAAAATAGAACACTTCTGGGTGGGTTTTAATGTAGTCTAATTTCACCAACATGAAATACAGTACTTTTAGGATAGAGCTTAAAGTGCTTATGTTATATGTGGATTTTTAAAAGTTTCTCCTCGCTGTTCTCAGTACATGCAGAGGCGAAAACAACAAATAATAAAAACAATAAATTGGTCACTGTTTGTGGGACACTGTTGTGCGCAATTGGCTGCCGTATTTTGCTCACAAATATATAGTCGATTCACTTTACAACATATTCTGTGAAGCGTTTTGAGACATCTTGAACATGTGAAAAACGCTATATCAAATGCAAGGTTTATCATTATTATTATTAGATCCTGGCTCATTTTGGTTCTTGAATGGACCCAGTGTCACGTTGCTTCTCGCCTTGAAAGTTCTGAGCCAGGCTCTTTCTTTCTGTGTCTCACACAGTTCCAAACTAGAATTGTTCTGCATTCTGACAGGAAAAAGTCTTGTTATTAGATAATTAAAAAGAAAGTCACTATACCCGACAGTTACTACTGTATAAAGTGCTTTGAGATGTTTCCGTGTTATAGGAACATAAATTGTTTATGTGCTTTGTTAAGCACTCCAAGACATTGCCCCGTGTGAAGGGTGCTGTATAAATGCAAGTCATTGTATAGATGACGATGGATTGCATTTAGGTTGTATTAAATGTGAGTAAATTGGGCTCAAGCAACAAGAAGACATCTTTGGAGAAGTTACTGCCCCCAGGACTCTGTCAAAGTGACATAAATAGTACATCCGGAACCAGGGGAACAATAAGTCCCAGATGAGTCCACATCCATTTTGTTCTCCGAAGGAACAGAATGGAACCTACTAACTATTAAAAGTATTCCCAAGCTAGGAGCAGATGGGATGTTGGCTTTGCCTGAATGCAATGTTAAACACCTTCTATCTTCTGTAATTCAGATATCTAACATATATAATTGAACCCCTTTAACGTAAAGCTATTTTAAAAAATTACATGTGCCTCTATAGCCTACTGTACCCTGTATCTAGTAGAATTTACATGTCATATTTTCATTTTTTGTTTGAAACTTTATACAGAAAAATATCAAATCAACTTTACAGTCTCGTAGTCAAAGTACTGATTCAAATACCAACACTGTGCTGTACACAAAGGGGTTTGCACCCAGTGTCTGTGAGGGCAATGCTGATCAGTGATTACACGCTCTCTCTGATCCAGGATCCTTGTAGCACGTCACTCACTCCGAACTGCAGAATTTCTCAAGAGTTGCAGTTTCCTACATCCTAAAGGTGGGATATGGGGGTGTGTGTGGGGTGGGGGGGGGTGGGGGTGGGGGGGGTGCAGGACATTCTTTGCAGGTAGTTGCATTTGTTCCTTGTGTCTTTTTTTTTCCCATTTTGTCTTTTTTTTAACAAAAAGTTTGGTGTCATTGTATTGGAGGGGTGGATAAAGGCGGTTTAATCTCAGTGAAGTTGGCAGGAAATGAGATTATCTGTAACATTGGGATTCGATCTGTGAGGGAGTGCGGAGGGAACAAAGAAAAGAAAATTAAGTATCATCCTAATGATCAGCTCAGAAGCCTACATTAATGAGGAACTGGTAGAAATATATTCTTCAATATGCAGTAAATTATAATTCCCCCCACACCCCAAAAGAATGGTGGTTGAAATTAATCTTAAATCCTCAGCAAAGGACAATGGCTTGTCCACTTTGCTTATTTCATTTACTTCTCAAAGTACATAACAATGTATTTTACTGGATAAATGTTGCATTACCCAGTTGTTCAAAATCACACTGTTCCACACCTGGAGCATCTCACTGCTGTCACACAGATTTCCACTATATGTGACCTCTCTTTCCCTTAATATTTATTCTCATTATTCGCTTCCTGACCCTCCGTGTAGCTGCACTCCCACCCTGGTGCACCGCGGGAAGACTTTATTCAACGAAAAGACATGCTGCCGTTCAGACTTACCTCACATCAGATCCTCTGCTCAGCGGGAAGAACAGAAACAGAATGGAGAGAAAGATTTAATCAGAATCATCAAAGCAAATGATTATAGCACTTAATTCTGTTGCCTGACGCCCCAGGAATATTCGGGTTATTGTTTCATCATTAACAGAGCAACCTCCACCTGGTTCCACTCTCCCTCAGTATTGTACTGTCTCTTCAGAATTTTGTTTAAAACTTTAACACAAATATTTCTGTTGCCACCCTTATAGTGAATTCAATGATTTGACAACTGAATTCATCAAGTTATATAGCGAATGTATGACTACCCGGCTCAGTTGATAGCACTGAGTACTTTGGGGTCAACCCCCATGTTGAGGACATGGCAGATGAAGTTTAATGTGGATCAATTCAAAGTGATATATTTTGGGAGGAAGAATATAGATGTTAGAATCTTAAAGTGGTTGAAAGAACGGAGATCTGGTGGTATATATAAGTAAATCTTTGAAGGTGGCAGGAAGTTAGATAAAGCTGTTAAAAAAAAATCTGGGATATTAGGCTTTATAAATAGGGGCATTGAATACAAAGGTCAGGAAGTTATGATGAACCTTTATAAAACATTGGTTAGGACTCAGTTGGAGTATTGTGTTCAGTTCTGGGCACCAAACTTTAGGAAGGATGTCAAGGCATTTTAGAGGGTACAACGGAGATTTACCAGGATGGTACCAGGAATGAGAGACTTAATAATAATAATAATCCTTGCATTTGATATAGCATTTTTCATGTCTTTTAGACATCTCAAAGCGTTTCACAGAATATACTATCAAGCGAATTGACTGTATATTTGTGGGTGAAACACAGCAGCCAATTGCATACAGCAGCGTCCCACAAACAGTAATGGATTGATATGACCAATTTATTATTGGTTTTTTAGGGATTATTATTAGGCATGTAGAATAAGGAAACTTGTCCATGGTTTCACCGTGTCTGGAACTGAACCCAGGTCTCTCATTTGTAAGGCGAGTGTTCTGACCACTGAGCTACAGGGCTCCACAATCAGACTTCAGTTATCAGGTGAGGCTAGAGAAGCTAGGAATATTCTCCTTGCAGCAGAGAATGTTAAGAGGAGACTTAATAGAAGTTTTAAAAAGTATGAGGGGATTCCATAGGGTGAATGAGGAGAAACTATTTCCGCTGGTGGGAGGACACTGATTTTAAATAGTTTTTAAATGAAACAGAGGAGAGGTGAGGAGACTTTTTTTCATACAGCAAGTTGTTCGCATCTGGAATGCATTGCTTGAAAGGGTGGCGGAATGTGAGTTGGTAACAATATTTAAGAGAGAAGTAGATAATTATTTTGGGAGGATAAATTTGAAGGTCTATGGGGAGAAAGTGGGGGAGTGGGATTGATTTGGACAGAGCCTTTCAAAGAGCCGGCACAGATACAATGGGCTAAATGGCCTCCTTCTGTGCTGCATAATTCTATGGTTTTTGAAGTGGGCTACCACATTTGCCTGCAAACCATTCAGTTCCCACTGCACTTTATAATAAATCTCATGAAACATTTTAAGACATCCTTCTGATGTGAAAGGTGCCATATCAAATGCAAGGATTATTGTTATTATTAATAATAATTCTGCTCAAGTTTGTTTTGGGAGGATACTTCACATCTGGTTTATCAGGGTTTTTCACTGTGATTTAGAACAAATACCCAGCATAAATGTGGAGGGAGGAGATAATTTTGGCAGGATGTTCATTTGCAACATTTCGATGTAATGCTAATTGATTTGGCACGGGTAAAATAATCCCTTCAAATTCATGGTTTCAGTTCCTTTATATTACTGATTGCTCTGCACTTGGAAGGCATGTCACATACGCTAAACACAAAAATGAGAAATTGATGTTAAATCCATACAAGAAACATGTTTGACTTAGAAGTGCAGGGCATCACTGTGGTGTAATTCTAATTGATTTTGCACAGCTCTAAAATAAATCCTTAAAACAAATTTCGCACTTAGCTCCCGTTAACCCTAGAGAGCCTAGGAGGAGAAGCACTGGAAAAGCTTCTAGGCAGTATAGCCCACAAGCACTCTGGCTTAGATACTCTTAAGCATGGTGACTGGTTTCTGCATGTGTGAGGCACCCGGCTGACCAAAAAAAAAGCAATTGAGAAATGTTGTGCTCCCATTACAGAAGGACAATAGAAGAGATGAGTGTGTAGTTTAGACACACAAGCTCTTGCACTGTTGTGATATTAGTAATGGAAAGATACAGTACTGAATAATGTTAATCTTTGTATTTCTTATTCCTTAAAAATGTTTAAAAGCTGCGAATCTGCCAGAGTTCATTATTATGGAACCACTTTGAGGGTAAATTGGCCCATTTTTTCCACTGTTGGTGAATCAATATTTGATAGGTTTGAGTGTGTTATCAACATTTGAATGGGCAAGAGTAATGTAATAATATTTGAATTTGATATAGCACCTGATCAAGTCATTAAGACGTCTCAAAGCACTTCACAGAATATTGTGTAGTCCTGTAGCTCAGTGGCTAGAGCAGTCGCCTTGCAAGCGAGAGACCCTGGGTTCGATTCTCGGCAGGGCGAAACCTTGGGCAAGTTTCCTTACTCCACACTGCGTACTTGGCTGCCATATTTCGCGCCCAAAATATACAATCAACTTACTTTACGATGTATTCTGTGAAGCGGTTTGAGACGTCCAGAAGACTTTATATCAAATGCGGGGATTATTATTATATTGTAAAGTGAATTGCCTGTGTATTTGTGGGCAAAACACGTGGGTTGAGTGACCACATTTATTTTGGAGGGTTTATAACCCCCGGAAAGTGATCCGCCTATTGATTAGCAATTGGCTTCTTACTTACTGTTAGGTAAGGAAATTGCCCTAAAGTTTTGTCTCTCTTAGAAACAAACTGTAGCATCAAGGTGAGCATGCTCGCCTCACCAGCAAGGAAACAAGTGGACAAAATATCAGGATTAATATTAGAAACAAATGTGTCATCTGGTGTTTTACGTGGATTTTCAAGCTGAGTGAATATCACAGTTTAAAAGATAAAAAGCATTTAGGGAGAGAGGAGCAAAATAGGGTTTGAGTGGAAGGGAGTCATCAGGAAATAAATTTTCTGTCTTTCTGCATTGAAATTTGTAATTGACTGAAAGTAACCAACACTGACTTTTTCTTAGGTAACTGCCAATGTAAATGCAAAACAATAAAATAAAAAGAATCATAGCTGATGATGTACATGGAACATTTACAGTCTGGCAAACATGGTTTTCACTTCTGGGCTATTTCAAACAACTTACTAGCTGAGTCAATATCATAGTTTAAAAGATGTTCTGTCTATCTGTGACCAGGGCTCCCTCTGCCGCCTTGTCCTCCTGGACCTCTCCACTGCCTTCGACAAGTTGATCACACCATCCTCCTCCACCGCCTGTCGTCCGTCATCCACCTCAGTGGGACTGCACTCGCCTGGTTTGAGTCCTACTCACAAACCGCCAGCAGTACATTTCCACACACGGCTTTTCATCACGCTTTTGCCCGGTCATCTGTGGGGTACCACAAGGATCCATCCTTGGCTCCCTTCTCTTCCTTACCTACATACTCCCTCTTGGTGATGTCATTGGCACACAGGTATGCGAATGACACCCAACTCTACTTTTCCACCTCAAATTGTGACCCCCCAGTCCCCTGATGTTTTGTCAGCCTATCTGTGGGACATCAAGAGCTGGATGATGCAAACTTATTGCAGCTAAACATTGACAAGATGGAAGCCATACACTTTGACCCGCGTCAATATCTTCAGTCCCATGGCTCTCACCTCCTCCACCTACCAACCTGCCCCTAAAACTCTCCGAACCCATTCGCAACCTAGGCATCAGGTTCGATCCCCCCCACCACCCCGACCCAAACTATCCTTTCTCCCCCACATCCGGGCCCTCACTAGCACCGCTTTCTTCCATCTCCACCACATTGTCCATCTCCACCAATATCTCAACCCAAAAACTACCAAAACCCTGGTCCATGCCTTTGTCATCTCCTCGCTCGTGTCCCCCAATGCCCTCCTTGCTGGTCTCCCTTCCGCCACCATTCACAAAATCCAGCTCATACAGAACTCCGCTGCCTGCATTCTCATCCAATCCAAACTTCACTCCCCGATTACCCCAGTCTTTTTCAAATACTGCCTTTGGATCTTCATGTCTACCTGGAAATGTGAAAGTCTCTATTTAAGGTCTTGACAGTTCATAAAATATCACATCTTTCTATGCATACAAAGACTGACCGTGAATCAGAAGATTTCATTGTACATGAAACCTTGTACAAAAAGGGGCAGAAGGACAAACCTGGGAACTACAGGCCAGTCAGTCTAACGTCAGTAGTGGGCAAACTTCTAGAGTCTATAATCAGGGACAAGATAGATCTTCACTTAGAAAAATATAGGCTGATAAAGGACAGCCAGCATGGATTTGTTAAAGGCAAATCTTGCCTTACAAATCTGATAGAATTTTTCAATGATGTAACAGAACGGGTGGACGAGGGCAGCGCAGTTGATGTAGTTTCCATGGACTTTCAAAAGGCATTTGACAAAGTGCCGCATGAGAGGCTTATTAGGAAAATAGAGGCCCACAGCGTTGAAGGGACAGTGGTAGCATGGATCAAAAAGCTCTGTTCAAAGAGCCGGCACAGACTAGATGGGCTGAATGGCCTCCTTTTGTGCCGTATAATTCTATGATTCTATGATTCTACATTGCCTGCAGCAGCTATATTTGTGGAGTGAGGTTACCAATTAAGCCAAACTAGAGGCCATTGTATGCCCACTATTCTGAAACTGACAAATCATATTTCACATCCCCCAGCCTGCAAGCTTTCCGCTCTCCCCAATGCTTCAATTCTTACAGTTGTGGACTGGAATTATTACATGCAATACTCTTATTTTACGGTTGTGGGTTCAATTTGAATTTGAGATTTAAATGCATAGTCTAGGCTGACATTTCAGTGATATACTTATAGCTTTACTGTGCCAACTAAGTACAATTCCCTGACCACCACACAGCGAGATTCCAATAATGCCTTTATAGCTCTTCTCTTTCCCTTTCAACATCCAATATCAGCTGGGAAGTTCAGTATTAATGCAGGTGGTATTACGTATTAAGCTGTCCTGCCTGCCAGGAACCAAACCAAAATATGTTGGAAGGTTTCCTGCCCTAGCTTTCTACAGTACTAGCTTTCCAATCTTGACATGAACTCCAATTAAAGTACTGTACTGTACATACTTTCCGTTTGGTGCTATTTACAAATCAGTTTTATTTTTGTTTATTGAAGCTTGGTCCTGGATCTGAGTTGGCAGATTGGAGCCATTAATTAATATTAAACTAGCAAAATGATTAATTACATAAGTCTATTCCTACCAGGTCAAACTCTACTTAAAGGAAGATCATATGATAGAGAACTCTGAACTACAAAATAAAGAAATGGAATACATTTCCCTGAGTTTATGAAGGTGTCAAGGAAAGGTTTCACACTGCATTAGTCTTTTACTGTGTGTAAATAACATAATAGCAATGAATTTTGAGGGACAATGGATCAAATGCTTACTTCCCCCAGTCTACTTCAGAAGGTAGCAAACATGCCTGGTTCAGGAGATTAGGGATTCAATCCCAACATTCATACCTGAGCTCATAGGCCGGATTGATACAACTAATAATAATAATAATCCTTGCATTTAATATAGCATCAAGTTGTTTAGATGACTCAAAGCACTTCACAGGATATATTGTACTTAAAGTGCAGTGACTGTGTATTTTGTACGTAAAATGTGGCAGCAAGTTGCATATAGTCATGGAGCGAGTGACCAATTTTATTTTGATGGGTTATTGGCCACGACATATTTCTCTTTTTGGATAGTGCCTGGGAGCTTTAATGTCCACCTGAATAGCCCATTGGGACTTCAGTTTAACATCTCATCCAAAGGATGGATATTCTAGTCCAGTACTAGTAATTGGGTGCTGTGGAGTCTTTCGGGTGAGCTGTTAAACCAAATAGGCTCAGGTTGTATGAAATAGTGGATTTTCATGCCAGGATGTCCAAAGCTCTTGTATGTTTTGTCTTGAACATGGCAGCCAAATTGTGTAAAGCAATGACAGAGAGCGAGTCCAATTAGGGTACCACTGGGATGAATGGATTAGATCCATTTGCTGGCAATGACAAAAGCAGCTGATAACCACAAGCTAACCCAGACTGAAGGAAACAAATGCTATGTTTTGAACTTGCTCGTGTAGGATTCCGTAATTAATATGTTAAATAATATCTCAAATTACATGAGTGATATACATATATTTGAGACATGTAATCAGTTGCACATGATAGGAGCTAGTTGTGACTAGCTTTGCGGAAGAAACAAAGACGGTTTATAAATAACATTGTTTTCAGTCCTTATTTTTCTCATGGAGAAATGGTCTGCAGCTGGAGAGGGAGTTGTGTTGCATTTGTTTTTGCAGAGGAACCATCTTGCAAAGGACAATGGATGAAACAACAACAATGACAACAACAACAAAATTACATTTATAGAGCGCCTTTCACGTCGGGAAGAAAGAGAAGGTCAAGACTATGAGTGGAGCAACTCTAGATATATCGTGGTGCTTGGATATCAAACTAGGAATGGCACAATAATACCTGGATACTTTCAGATATGGAACTGGAAACCGTACAACAATACTTAAGATACCTTTTGATGGACTTACATTTGAATTAAATTGGACCTTGCTACTCTATCTCACACGCAGCATTTGGTTTGGTCAACTTAAATTATTGTGAAATATGTGTCGATACATAAGCATTGTTGTGATGCATACTTTTAATTACTTACAACTATTATTAATTTGAATTAAGAAACATGCATATTAATTGTACAACATTTGTGTCAGTGCTTCACTCAGAGGGCAGTGAATGTGTGGAATTCCTTACCCCAAACGGCATTGATGCTCAGTCCTTGAACATATTCAAGACTGGGATAGATAGATTTCTCATTCACAAAGGGATTAAGGGGTATGATGCAGTAGACATTGGCTTTTGTTCTTGAGGTTGAGAGAACGAACATTGTTGAAACGCTGCGGAGAAAGCTTTACCCAGGTTCTGGTTATACCTGAGGCAAACTTAAATTTAGGATTATTTGATGCAAACACTATAGCAAAGAGGAAATGTTATGTTCCCTATGTGTTGATGTCCCTTGCTTTCACTCCATTGCCAAAAACTCTATTTGAAAGATCTATTATCCAGTTAACCAGGTATTGTCTCTGTTTTTATTCAGTTATTCAGTTATGTCTGGAACTAATATTGCTGGGGAAGCTCATTTCTTGTTGAGATTTCCAAACTCACTCGTAACTGACTCATTATGGGAAAGATTGGGCTCCCAGCTGCAGCTACGTCTTCAGCCCTATGTTGTTTGGTATTGGTATTGCAGTATTTCTGATCTAAGGAGTTTGATCTGTTCGCACAAAGAGGAAGCAGAGAATACTTGAACTCGGAGCTCCTTTGAGCACTTGGTCACTAGGCTCAGGCAGGCTTGCCCTGTCGAAGAGGCCATCCGGTCACCTGAGTTGCTCGGGTGGTTATGAAGACATGGTTCAGATTCGCATTGTCCTTTGAAATTTTTTGGTCTAGAGAGAATGGGTGAATAGGGATTATCTTGCGGGGACACAATCCTCATTCTCAAAGTGGAACAGTTTGGTCTATTTTGGTTAATGGGATATTGGCAAGTCTCACATCACTCACCAATAAAATATTTATTTTAAAATAGTTAAATAGAACCATTGTCTCTTGTGGAAGGGATGTGATGAGATATTCCCACATGAAATTATTCATGATAGCAAATAATATTATTTATTATCATAATAATATATCATTTATATTGTTATTTAGATATTTAGATATTTTTATAATGTAATATTATAATAAATCATGAATATTATTTATAAATAAATATATCACAAATATTATTCATGAATATTAATCAGGATAACAGCTGATGTTGAGTCGTTGTGCTCCACTGACTGCACAGCAGCAGTGAGTGCAGTGAAGAGTACAGAGTGTCGTCACAGAGACAGCTGCTTCTGTGGATATATGGAAACGCTCTTGCCAAAGGGCTGCTCGTTTAGCAGTTAATAGAAGAATGGAATCTGACAGAAAGAAAAATGAACAGTACATCATACGGTGAGAAGCCAGACTCTGTGGTTATAATCAAAGTGCATTTTGTTTGCGGCACAGTGACCACTAATGTTGCCGCAAGCGATTAGGCTGTGGATATGATGTTGGTGAAAACTCCAAACACATAAACAAGCACATTATGACTGATGAATTGACAAGAATGCAGATTTGTTCTGGATTTTCCCTACTATCTACCTCGTCAAATTTCTTTCTAATTTTAAACTCTTTGATTTGATCTTAGCTCAAGGAAATCTAGTCTACCTTTGCCCAAAGTAGAAGCCTAAGTTTACCTCTCCTCTCTAGTGTCAGTCCCCCATATCCGTGAAATCTGCCATCCAAGGTTGTGTATCAAAGGGAGGGAGAAGGTTGATGGAAAGCATGGAGGAGGGTGTTGATAAGGGTCTTGAAGGAGGCAAGGCTTCGAGGCAAAGTGGATGGACTATGGAATGGGGTTCCAAACGATGGGGCAGAGTGACTGAAGACCCACCCATCAATGGTGTGGCGGGTGAGGCAAGGGACATGAAACAAGCCCACTGAGCAGGAGCGGATAAGGTGGTAAAGTCGCAAAGGTAGGCAGGAACAAAGCCACGGAGGGATTTGAAGGTGTGGACAAGGATCTTGAACTGTGTGATGGGAAGTTAGTGGAGTCAGGCAAGGATGGGGGTGATAGGGTCATGGAGCTTCTTGCGGGAGAGGACACAGGCTGCAGATGTCTAGATGATCTGCAGCCTGTGGAGGGAGAAGTTGGGGAGGCCAACAAGCAAGGAGTTTGTATAGTGAAGCGTGAATGTTATGAATAAATACATGAGAGGAAATGGAGATTGGAGATGGGCTGGTAATTTGAGAGCAGGAATAGGGTCAGGGAGGGATTTTTAAGGATGGGAGTGATGAACGCCATTTTTAAAGGGGTGGGAATGGTGCCAGTGGACAGGGAGAGGTTTATGATGTGTGTGAGTGAAGAGGCAAGGAGGATGAGCTGTAAGACAAGGAGAGAGTTTCCCCTGTATCCTCAGGAAGCAGTCGTGTGTTACATTACTCTAAGAAATTCTGTGCTATTCCCATGTGGAGTCCTGTAGCTCAGTGGTTAGAGCACTCGCCTTACAAATGTGAGACCTGTGTTTCAAATCCAGGCAGGTCAGGGAAAAACCTTGGGAAAGTTTCCTTACTCCACATGCCTAATAATAATCCATAAAAAAAAAACCTATAATAAAAATTGGTCATTTCAATCCATGACTGTTTGTGGGACACTGCTATATGCATTTGACTGCCGAGTTTTGCCCACAAATATACAGTCAATTCACTTTACCAATATATTTTGTGAAGAGCTTTGAGATGTCTAGAAGATATGAAAAGCGCTATATCAAAATGCAAGGATTATTATTATGTTTTCCATTTATATTGGTCCGAATATTGTTTTACCATTCTTCAATGCTGGCTCAATAGGGTCTGTGCAATAGGTACAAAAGTTCATAGAGAATGTGGGCATCATTTAGTTGATGTGGACCATTACAGGCACCCTTTGGTCTACATGAACAAAGTGATGCCCACTAATTTGCAATGCACCATTTTGTTATGTTTGTTACTACAGTACAAAACATCTCAGCTTTCTTTTACATGTCATACTATTGTTTTGAGCAGGACACTATCGGCAAAGATTCCTCATGCGTGAACATTTGCTCTACAACCCAGCTGTCGACAAAGCCCACAAAATGAAATTTCCATTAAGTACAAAAGACCACCAGAGGTGTGGAGCATACCTTTGGAATGCTGAAGTCTGGATGGAGGTGTCTGGTGGCAGTGCCTCATTTTACCAGCCAGTGAAGGTATTGCAGTCTTTGTTAGGTACTGTATGTTACATAATCTGGTGATTAGGAGGGTATTCAATTTGAGGAGTGAGTGTGCAGTGCAAGCAAAAAGGATGAGGATCTTTAAGAGCCTGTCTCAGAGGATGATTGTCCTGGCATTGGCTTGATTACTAATTTACGCGAAGGAGTGACAAAGTGCGCATCATTTGTGCTGTTAGTTTACGAAAATGACATTGATGCTTCTAAAAAAGTGATTTACGTCTATCTTGAAATATATGCAATAAACATATAGTAATACATAAGTTTGAACTCAGTACAACATGTATGAAAGAAAAATACTTCCATACAGATCATTTATTATATGTGTGGCACAATTTGAGATCTTCCAAATGACTGAAGCAAATACAAGAAATGAAATGCCAATTTTTTATTTACAAATTTGATGAAATGGGTGTGCCTAATCTTTCTACTGTGTTGTGGTGTTCCCATGTAACCTGACAGGTTCTCTTCAGATGAGTTTCCACCAGCGGAGGATTATGACTCTGAAGCAATCCCTGTCATGGCGGCATCACTTGAGGAAATGGATGCATCGCCATGAGGATGCATGGTGCGTGAGGTGTGGATAATGGACATGGTAGCAGTACCAGTTGATGATTGTGCATCAGAGAAAGGGTTGTCAGGACCTAACTGCATAGGAGGCCCAATGTCTAATTTATATGAATCAGAGGGAAGGTTTGAACTAGTTGTCATCAACAAAGACAAATTACTGGCATAAGTGCCATTATTCGAACTTTGATTTCCTAAAGTGTGTTCCAATGTGGTTTCCATATGCTCAAGGCGGCCATCCAGTTGACTGAAACCAGTCCTCATGGCATCCCTAAGCTCTGAGAATCCATCCCTGATAGCTGACTGTAATCCTTCTTTGAGATCTACCAGCCCTTCCCTCAGAACAGACACGACATCACTCACTCCATGGGTCACCATAGTGGTCTGCATTGCACCCATTCTGGAGTCTAAAACCCCATTCAGATCAAAGAGGGATCCTTGAATATCCTCTAGCCTTTGATCCATTGCCTTGTGGAAATGCTCAACTGCCTGGTGAATATCTTGCTGATGCACCAATACTCGTGCCTTGAAGGCTTGTCCACAGGCATCTGTGTCCACAATCTCATGGTCAGCTGATTGCTCATTCTCATACCTACAATCTGGAATAGAGATGCCCAATTCATCCAGTTCACCATCCTCAACTGATACTGCTAAATCCACTGTGCCATTGCGATGCACATGTGCAGGAGACCTAACCAATGGCTCTGAAGAAAGAAAAATAGAAGCTGAGTTGGTGAGTACAATTTGAGCTGTGGGTGATGTGCATGTAGTGGGAGGGGTGTATGTCACTGGAGGGGCAGATGTGGTTGAGAGTGGTGGCGAGCTCTGACTTGTGGGTGAAGCAGATCGTGTTGCAGAACGTATGGGAGTATCTGTGGAGGAAAGAAAATAACGCAGTTAGTATCTCATCACTGTTGCCGCCTTCACAACTTCACAGCTCAAAAGGCAAACTCTACATTGATAACCATTTATGGTAAGTAATGTTTGTACTACTGTTTAATAATTTCATTGGAAAAGTAAACACATTTTAGTTCTACAATGTCATTAAACATACAAAACATGTTGACAAACTTACCATACTGTGTGGAGGTAACTCCTGTGTCAGGTCCCCCACACCATGCAGTTTCAGCTAGCAAGAGATGGAGGGGGACTGTCTCCTCTGCCATTAACACTGTTTGGTTCTGTGATTCTCCACCAGTTCCACTTCAAATCCATCTGTGAAGGTCACATTTTGCTTTGCTACCCTTGACTGAAATCGTTTTCCTTGTCTCCTGCCACGATCTTTCAGTTTTAATCTTTCAGATTAGATTCTAATCAATTGTAGGTTCAACCACTTCTAGATTTTAGAATATGTATGAGCTTTTCTGTCACAAATAATAATTGATCTTTCATGGCAATGACCTCCTCCATCAGTGCATCCGTCGTTTGTTTGAGACAATCGTCAACTAGACTTATGGTATACAAATATAATTTTGTTGTTGTTGTTGTAGAGAAAGACTTTCTAGGGAAAATCGCCTTAGAATTGTTATGCCTAACTCGGATTAACGGTAGTAGTAATAATAATCCTTGTATTTGAATATAGCACCTTATCACATAGTTGCGATTATTCAAAGCACTTCACAGAATATACTGTAAAGTGAATTGACTGTATATTGTATGGGTGAAATGTGGCAGCCAATTTTGCACAGCAATTTCCCACAAACAATTGTGATTGAGTTAACAATATTTTTTTAAGAGGGATTTTTATCCCCGGAAAAGTGATTCGCCAATCAACTAACAACTGGATCCCTTCTTACCTTAGCAGGATAAATTTCTCCCTCAAAAAAAAGGTGGAGTAAGGAAACTTGCCTCACGTTTCGCCCTACCAGGGAATCAAACCCAGATCCTCATGCTTCCGAGGTGAGTGCACTAATCGGTATGCGACAGGGAACTCGTATTGGTGCTATTGTGTGATGTATGCTTTAATTTTCCATCGGTGAAAAGTTAGATGTAGGGTGCCCACAACCTCTGATTTATTATCCTCCAAGCTTTCCTTTGTTTTGTCTGCAAGTATCTGCCAGATGTGATGATGAACTCCTCTTAAAATTAATTTAATGTTCTAATTACCTACTTTTAGGCAGTGCCATTCATGCACAAATCACTCCATGTCATCTCAGGACTACTATTCACTTGATTGAGTACGATCCCTACATTATTAAACTTAATACTATTGCCGTCAGAGTGACATTTACAAAAGAACCAAGAAAACATAGAAATTTACACAGAACAAGATCATTCAGCCCCTTGTGTGTCTAGCTCTCTTAACAGTAATCCTTTCAGTACCATTTACCTCCCTTTCCCCATGGTAGATAATCAAGAACTTCACACAGTTACAATTCCCCATTCACATTTTTCCTCCATTAACTGTATACAGTGTTCTTGGCACTGTTTTTATTTTTATTTCCACATTGAATTATTTTATTTGGTCAACCAGGTATCTGACATATGGAAAAACCCATCATCATGCTTAAGAGCATCCAAACCAGCTGAAAGCGCCATGCGCCCCCTAACATGGAAATACCTATAATTGGAATGGAATGCACACTCTCTTTCTGGAGGGAAGCTTACCTAATTCCAAAATGTATCAGGTGCAAGTTGGCAAGAGTCAAGGCTAGGGCACCCTAGATAGTACTTTGGGGAAACTGCTGGAGTTTAACAAAGCTAAAACTTAGACAGTGCCATTGATAACAATGCTTGTACAACTAGACCATGTCCTACTAATGAACCAGACTGGCTGTGCTGTCGTCCACTATATATACTGCAGATCCTCCTGGCTCAAGAACAAAACTACCAAGTCAGTTCAGCTCCAAAGAGCTTGCTTATTTATTGGATTGTGTGTGTATGTGAGGGGAGAGGAGAGTGTAGAGATGGAGAAAGCAATGTGCTTTATACTTGAACAATCTGATACCCAAGTTTCTAAAGACCAAACTCATCCAAGTTGCTGATTCCCCCAATGTCCACAAGAACATAACAACATCCGAAGTAGCTAGATGAAAGAAAACCATCTAATTTGTCTTCCACCATCCTGGCAGTCTCTTGACATGCTGTGTCCCAAAATATACTGTATTGTGAGTTATTATTTTCTAGCAGAAATCAATGTAATTTGTTCTTGAAACAAATAACACTTCCATAAGTTTATTACTACTCACTCACTGAAGTCGTTTTTTCAGTTTGTTCTGAAATTATTCCCTTCAATTGCAGGCTACGTGCTGTGGTTCTACTGTTCAGTGCAATATAAAACAACTTAGTATGGTGTACATTATCTAGGCCCTTCAGAATTTTTAAGACCCTATTCATATCGTCCCCTCAACCTTCTCTTCTTCAGTGTGAAGATACTCAGTTTATCTAATCACTCCTCATATTACAGTCCCTCCACCCATCATTTGATTGCCCTCCTCTGTATCGTCTCAATCACTATAATATTCTTTTCATATTGCAGTGACCAGAACTGAACACAATATTCCAAGTGCGGTGATTTATATAGTGATTTATAAAGTGGCAGGATTACCTCACAATTTCAGCTCAATATTGCAATACAACCTAGCATCTGGTTTGCCCTACTCACTGCTATCAAGCACTGTTGCGATAGCTGAAATTTGTTGTCAATCAGGATCTCCAGATCCTTTTAATTTTGCGTAGTTTATTTTCCAGTTTAAATAATAATCCCTACCTGGATGTTTTTGTCCCCATATGAAGCACTTTAATATCTCTACATTGAATCTTCGATTCCCCCCCCAAGAATTTCTTGTCCTCCTGTAACCTATACTGTTCATTTTTGTAGTTCTCCCACCTTCATTAGCTATGTGTCATCTGCAAATTTAGCCACTGTGCTTGTAACTCAAAGCTCCAAATCATTGATGAAGATAAAAGAGGTCCCAAAACAGACCCCTGTCATTCTCCACTGGTAACATTCTCCCAGATGACATTCCCTGTACCACCACCCTCTGGGTTATATCGACCAGCCAATTATGTATCCATTGCAAGGTATTTCCACTGATGTAGTCATAGAAAAGTGGGCAAAAGATGAACTATACTGTGAATTAGGTCATGTATGGGTTTTTAATTCAAGACAACAGAAAATAACAGTGAATAGAGGCTCAAGAGGACTTCATTCATAGAACAAAATTTATACAAGTGTCACAGCACAGATGATGTGGAGATGAAGGGCAGTAAAGTATATGTTGTTAAGAGAGCTTCAGATAAGGGCAGGTAAATAAACTACTGTACAAAAATTCAAGATATTCATTGAATCTGTATTTTAGTTTATCAATGTATCAACTGGTATAATAGCAAACACAAAACAATTAACATAATTTTTTCTATAGGAACATAGGAATTCACGGGCCTGGGAACAACCATTGTAGTTAATCGTATAAAATTCTTACATTGGATTCAATTCACCAAATAACTTTCTAATTCTTCTTGAATTTGTTGACATAATTACTGACTTCCTGGGTAGTCCATTCCCAGAGATTCAGCATTCTTTTTGTGAAATTATTAAAACTGGTGACCACCTGTTGTAGATTTGATAACTATATGAAATATATACAGTATCAAGGTTCAGTTTATTTACGTTCTTAGGGATCATAAAGACTTCAATAAGTTCTCACTGACACTTTTTGTGTGAATACTCAACTTTTCAGATCTCACTTTACAGTGATTCAGATATAATATCAACAACAACAAACAACAACAACAAAATTACATTTATAGAGCGCCTTTCACATCGGGAGGATGTCCCAAAACAAACAAAAATAATCCTCACGTTTGATACAATGCATACAATGATTTTACATATCAAAGTGCTTCATCTCAAATCCTGATTTATTGTTGGCCAGGACATTAGGAGAATCTCCCTTCTCTTTTCGAATACTGTACTACCATGGAATCCTTAACGTATACCTCAACAGGCCGATGGGACCTTGGTTTAAATTCTCAAACCGCAGTATAAATATAAATAGAGGAGCATCAAATAAACAACAGCATTAGAACTGAAATATCTCAATTTGCTATGATGAAGCTTGTGTAGCACTAAATAACAGCAACAAAATTACATGTGCAAATGCCTTTCATGTCGGGAGGATGTCCTATGGCACTGAACTGTCAGGGATCATGACCCAAGCATGTGGGGACAGGGTTGAGATGAGGGAGAGTAGAGAGGTAGGAGGGCAACTGAACGCACACTCAAAAGGAGTGTCTTGAGTTGTACCTTGGAGGAGGCAAGGGAGGGAGCAAGACGAAGGGATTGTGGAATGGAGTTCCAAAGTGTTGGGGCAGAGAAGCTGAAATCCGGGCTGCGATGGCAATGCGATTTGAGCGGGAGACATGTAGCAGGCCTGAGCCTACTGAACGGAGTGAGCGGACAAGTTGATAGGGGATTAGCAGGCCAGAAAGGTAGGAGGGGGCACGGCTGAGGAGGGCCTTGTAAGTGAGGACGTGGATGTTGAATTCTATCCTCTGAGATGGGGAGCCAGTGGAGCTGAGTAAAAGTGGAAGTGATAGGGTCACAGAGCCTGATATGGGAGTGGACATGAGCTGCAGAGTTCTGGATGTTCTGCCGCTTGTGAAGGGAAGAGTTGAAGAGGCCGACAAGGAGGGAGTTTCCATAGCCAAATCTTCAGGTGACGAATGCATGTATAAGAGGTTTGGCAGCCTGAGGGGTGAGGCAATGGCGGAGGTGGGCAATGTTGCAGAGGTGGAGGAAGGCAGACTGGTTCATGGCATGGATATAGGGCAGAAAGGAGAGTTGAGTGTCAAACAAGATGGCCAGGTTCCTGACTGGCTTGGGGAGTTGGTGAATGCATCTGTGGATGCTGTTGATGCCAGTGCCTCAGGTGCAGAGGTGCTGGCGTGAGCCAATCAGGAGGGACTCGGTCTTGCTGACAATCAGATGTAGAAAGTTGGTTCTCATCCAGGATATCAAGACGTCAGTATCGAGGGTGGAGGCTGAGAGATAGAGTTGGGTTTCATTGGCAGTACATGTGGAAGTTGACCCCACATCATCATTTGATATCACCAAGGGGGAGCATGTAGAGGTTGAAGAGGAGGGAACAAATGACAGAGCCCAGAAGAACACTGCACTGCACACTGCATGCTGGTGTGGGGGCGGAAGACAAACCTTTGGAGGTTTAGACTAATTTTAATTCCAGCATGTGCTGAGGTAATTAATTTTAGTCGGGAAACAATGTACTGTAGTCTACATCAGATCTCCTTATCCATTTATGAGGAGAGAAACATTTCCCAGGGCTTTTGCTCCTTAATTGCTATCCAGTGAACTGTGCAAGAATGTGTGCATGTCAGATTTGGGCAAGGACAAACTGTGATACCCACTGCTGCCACTCATTGTCAGTGCTCTGCTCACACATGAACAGTGCCCAATTAGGTGAGATATCTAAGGACAAATGGCCTCAATGGAACTGCACCCTAGCAAAGAGTCATTACCTCTAGGAAAGAATAGGATGAGTGAAAAAACATGAAATGACTCTGAAGGAAATGTTAAAAGGAGGAATGCAAAATAATTGAAGATAAGTAAGCTGGATACCTGCTTTAAAAAGTGGTAAATTAATTGATTAAAAAATGAATTTAATGAGCTGAGCTATTATGGAGGCAACCTCATGTTATTAAACTGAAGAGCAACAAAGCCACCAAGGTTAAGTAGTGGGGAATAGGAGACTTTTAAAATCACACAAAGTTTGGTTGCGCGATTGGAAAAATTGTGAAGATAAACAAATCTGACAAGCCACGAAAAATGTGGACTGGATCTCTATAGATAATAATAATCCTTGCATTTGATATAGCGCTTTTCATGTCTTCTAGATGTCTCAAAGCACTTCACAGAATATACTAGAGTGAATTGACTGTATATATGTGGGCGAAACGCGGCAGCCAATTGCGCACGGCAGTGTCTCACAAACAATTCCGGATCGAAATGACCAATTTATTATTGTTTTTTTTGAAGGATTATTATTAGGCGCGTGGGGTAAGGAAACTTGCCCAAGGTTTCGCCCTGCCTGGAATTGAACGCGTGTCTTCCGCTTGTAAGGCGAGTGCTCTAACCACTAAGCTACAGGACTCTGTGATATATATATATCTCTATACATGTGCAGTGGCCAAAATGTGAGATATTTGCTCAGTGAAAAATTGCTCTGGATATATGGAAGTGTAGGAATAGCAGTTGTTAAACAGTTACTTCACATCGTCTTAGACTTAGGAATAAGAAAACAAGACATCAGTTTGCAAGGAATACCAAAGACAAAGGCGACCTAGCGTAATCACATAAATTCAAGTTAAATGTTCGTATTTTTTTTCCGAGACTTTTCTTGCATTCCAAAGTGTCCATTCAGATTTATGACCTGGAGTTCATTGTCACAGCTCTCATTGTTCAGCAAGCTGTCTTAAAGCACGTCTCAATAGAATTCCCACTTTATTACATATACTGGACATAGAAATCCTTGGTAATCAATTGTAATTATTTCTCAATAAACCTGCAGCGATCCCGTCACAATGGCTATTGCTTGTATGAATGTCATTGTTTCTCAGTGGCATGGAGCATAGGAATAGTTAGCATGGGAACTGGTAATCTATTGAGGCACATAATCCACCCCAATACTGCATACACTAACACCAACAAGTGAATGAGTGTGCCTGCTCAGATCACTATACCACAACGGTAGCATGTTGGAATTGCTGTAGCACCAGAGTAATAGAGCGAGGATTTTGACCATGGTTCACTCTATAGTCATGGCATTGGAAAGAGGATTTCTGTTTTGGTCATGTTATCATGGGCAGCTGAAAATAGATCCCACAACCTCCCCACAAGGATGAAGAAAAATCCTTGAGGGTTGCAGTGGCTAGTGAAGAAGAGGCCTGGGAACAATTAAGAAAAGTCAAAATACTGTATATATAGGAAATAAAAACATAAGTTGCTGGGAAAATGCAGCAAGTCAACAATAACAATAACAAAATACATTTATAGAGCACTTTTCACATCAGGAGGATGTCCCAAGATGTTGGAATCAGGCAGCATCTATGTATATGGGAAAGTGAGTTAACGTTTCAGGTCGATGACCTTTCATGAGAACTTGAGTTCTGACAAATTATTATTGACCTTAAATGTTAACTTTTACTTTACTTTCTCCATAGATGCTGCCAGACCTCCTGAATGTTCACAGCAACTTCTGTTTTTATGCCTGGAAATAAGTTGCCTAACTACAGGATGACAATGGTGAATTTGCTGAGAGACCAGTAGAATAACAAACATATCTTAACAAATAGTAAATGATAAAAGCAAAATACCCCTTTGTGAATTTACAGAGGTAATTTAATCTTCAAAATGAAGACGATAAACTCTCTCAGGCTTTACTCATTTAGATTAGTGTTTTGTAAATGCTCCCAGTTATCCATTATTTATCACGTACTATGTCAAAAAGCGCAGAATCGTTTTGGACCGGTCCTGGCAGATAATAATAATTCTTACATTTGGTATAGTGCCTTCCATGTTGGGAGGGCATCACACAGGATTTAGTGTAAAGTGTAGTGACTGTGTGTTTTGTGGGCTAAGAAGAAGCCAATTTTGCACACAACAATGTCCCACAAACAGCCATGAAGTGAATGGCCAATTCAACTGGAGGACTGGCCAGGACAATGGGAGAGAAACTCCCTTTTCTTTCTAATAGTGTCATGGAATCTGTAATGTTGATCTGAACTAGCAGGTGGGACCTCTCATGCAAAGGCATTATTTCTATCATTGCAGCTCCCCCCCAGCTTTATTCTGCCTGGACTCTGGATTCTGAGTTCCAAGATGAATGCATGAGGGCCTTATGCAGGACGACAGTCTTTTGAGAATCATCATAAGACCTATAATATCTCGGTGCTTAAGGGATTGGAATAACAGAACTGAATTGGAAGCCAGCAATAGAATGTATCATTTATTTTACCATCTTAGTGGTCAGTTTTGATGGTAGGAAACCAAAGGAGGGCCAGGATTCAGGGTACCCAGCAATCTGAGACAACAATTTCAGCTCAGTTCAGAAGTGACAGTCCACATGACGACTACAGCATAATTAAGCCATCACTCTCACTACCAAAGAAATGACCATGAACAAGCCGTTGTTTACATATCACTGTAAACAATCTCTTTGTACAGAGGCACTGGATACGCTTAGTCAGATGATCCACATAGTAACCTCCTATAGACATAATCTACACAATATCCTCCTATAGCTAAAATCCACACAACACACTATTTCCTTGTATAATACACACAATGTATGGAAAGTTTATATAATACATACAAGATAATAAACTTGTATTGCATTACACAAGAAACTACACCTGCAACAATTCACTCTGTCTATATTTACAACATATAATGTACCCTATACCTTCCCCAATAAACAGTTTACGGTAATAAGACTTCCATATAAAAAGTGCCAATCAGGTCAAGAATTTTTCAATGTCTCTATGAACCAATTTGCCCACAACAACAACCCACAAACAGCTACAAAGTGAGTAACTAATTTTATGTGCAAGATTGTTAGCCAGGAGAAACTCGCTTCTCTTTAAAATACACCTGACCAGGCATTTATTTACAATGTTTTATAATTCTAAACATTCCTGCAATTATAATATGCACATGGCACTGTGTACCCTTAAAAGGCAAGATATCCTCACAGACTTTAATATCCCCGATCACTGTATCTGCTGTAATATATACATATATATTTTACTGTATTTACATTATACACAGTATAATCTACGCTTCTGCTATACAGAGTGGTACAATGGAGATTTTGCATATTATTGCCACTTGGCAAGTTCCTGATGTCCAAGGTTACCAGGCAAAAGAAGTGGGGAGAAAAGTGTACTGGGTTAAATAATTGGCAGGGATTAAGCTGTCCTGTAGTGGCTCAGGTGGAGAGAAGCATTGGCAGTGGTCTGGTGAGGCATCTGCCCACCGTCTTGGCAGTGTGGTGACACAGAGCATGGAGGGACCTAAAGGAGTGGGGGAAAGAAAGGTGTAGGTTGAATCTTGACTACTCCACTAGTTCTAATTGAAGTGAAAGTCCGCGTAAAACAGATTTTCTAGCACGGAAAGGAAGTCAATTTGCGAAAGGAATATTTAGCTTTGTTAAATATGTCATTGTTTCTCATTTTTGAACTTTGTGTGTTTTTATTGAACACGTTAAGCAGGTTAATTGGGAGTCTGTATTGGGTGCTGCGCTGCTGTGTTCGACAAACGAGATTATATGAAATAACATGGCATCCACTTACCGCGGCACCGGTGAAATCTGAAAGAGAATAGAAATTAAAAAAAACAATAAATGTAATGAATTGTTTGTCCTTATAAGAAGCACAAATAAATCAGTTTGACTTAAAGCAACCACCCGCCCACCCCACTCATTGCACCCTTTCTGTATAGGAGTAAGCACTGCACTGAAAACGCTCGCATTTCAGTTCTGATACTGAAATGAATGGGAGCATTTGGCCAGGATGACTGATAGCCTACAATGAGACATGCAGCCTCTCAGCTGTAAACCATTCACTCAGCTGCTTAGTTGGTCAGTGATACCGAAACCGTAATCCCCTCGAGCACTCTGCACCATTCATTGATTCATGGTAACTCCAATAGGACTGAACTTTCTCCCTGTGGATCTTCAGGTTACTCTGAAGTGAGCTGCTGTGATTAGTCCCATTCTCTAATGAATCCCTGGCATCTGAGGTTGGCTGGCTTGGTAAATTTTGCCGCAGACGGTCAACATTGACTCTCTCCTGGGGAGTAGTTGCTACACAGGGTGAGGGAAACAATAACATAAAAAACTGAAGGGTAAGTTTTCCATTGGAAAAGATGACTATTAAATGAATAGAAACTAAAATTGCTCTGGTATTTGAGGTATTTGAGCTATAAATTTCTGTTAAATCAGTCTTTTTCCCCAGACTACTACTTCAACTCCTGTTTAACACCTGATATCTAACGGGTTGTGTTTCTCCAATTGCTGAACCCCATAGAGGTGTTAAAGGTACTGCTCTTTTAGACAGTGATAGGCAAGTGAAATACTGAAGTGGGATGGGGTGGGGGGGTTAGGGCATGTACTTGAAGTATGTTGTATAAACATAATCACAAAATGTAATTTGGGGAGGAAAAATGCATTGAAATTGTGTACAATCACCCGAGTGACAATACCCGCTGCCAGGAATCTGTGATGTACATTGTTAGTACTCACTTTTGCACTGTTAGTGGAGGGTATAGGATCCACCTGTCAATGTGATTTCTCAGCTAGCATATCATTAACAGAATATAGGAGAGATGAAGAATTTTTGGAAACAGCACGGGACAAATGACTGATGCTGTCATTTGGCGCTGGCTGTGATGTCACTCATTTGTATTGTTTGAGGCTGACAGCGACAGCAGTAGAGTATATACATGTGCAAGAAAGCCCTGGGTACCAGCAACATAATGGACAAAAAATATTTTTAAAACAAATAGGGAATGACCCAATTGTTTTCATCTTCAGGGTGATTTCTCAGCTAGTATTTAACTGATGGGCAAATGATACATTATTACAGGGTGCCATTTTTACAACAAAGCTCACCAACTCCCACACTTCACTCAAAATCGCCTCTACGCTATAGAAGTCGTTTTGACTCCTTTTCACCTCTGCTTAGGAGAGTGTCGCTGTCCTCCAGGGTCTTATCCAAATGTATGAGCCGTGATGCAAGTGTTGAAATTGTCTTCACCAAATCTCCGCGCAGAATGTATGTGTCCAGCGAGGGGAATGGCTTATGATGCCTAAATTTGCTCCCACCCTGACCCTAAGGTGCTGAGCCTCGTTACGGTCATCCTTGATCAATTAACTCAGTGCATTATCAGGAGTCAACCCTGGGACCTTCTGGTCTGTATGGAATTGGGTGCTGAGATTTTATCTATTAGCTCATCCAGGAAACTCAAAGGGACATTTTCAACTTGCGTGTGTTATATGTAATCCAACAACATTCCTCAGTAAGGATATTAAAAAAACATTGCTCAACAAAATAAAAATATAATCAAAAATTCATTGCTACAAGATAGTCACTGAGAAATTAAAAAACATCAGGGGGATATTTCAAATATAATGTTGAGTTAGACTTAGTTAATTTGTGTTAAGATTACTGTCATATGCAGGAGGAAAGGGCATTTGCCCATCAAAGCTGCTCTTTCCAACAGCCTGTCCACTAGTGCTGTACACATGTGCTTGTCTAGTGAATGATCTAAGCAATTGTACAGGAATGTTTGTGGAACTTTCTCCCTGAGCATAAAGAGATTTGAACAGCAGACAAATGTTCAATTTTGGAGTCTTCCTCTTTCTTACTTTCACTTCGCAACAATATATTTAGATTCAGAATAATGCCACAGCACCAGAGATGGACAAGGCTGCCATCAAAGCCTTTAGTTACAAGTTGATAGAAGTTATTCTAACTTTGGTGAGGTCACATTTGTACTATGTGTACCTTCAGGAGGACATTGAGAGGATTCAGAGAAGATCGACCAGAATGATTTTGAGACTTATGGCTCTGAAATGTGAGCAGCTCATAATAATAATAATCCTTGCATTTGATATAGCACTTTTCACATCTTCTAAATGTCTCAAAGCGCTTCACAGAATATACTGTAAAGTGAATTGTATGTATATGGGAAAAACACGGCAGCCAATTGCGAATATGAACTGAACGCATAGAATTGAACTCATGGAACTGAATGCTTTCATTAGTGAGTGTTGAGGGAGGAACATGATCCAAGTTTTTAAAACGAGTGGCACAAATAAGTTACATAAACTATCCAGATGAGTTCAGATGTTGAGAGGACATAGAGGTTTAAAAAAATGAACCAAAAAAATCAGAGGAATTCCCCCTACCCACCCCAACTCAATACAATGCCAAATTACTTTTGTCTTGCATCTTTCACATTGGGAGGAAGTCCCAACAGTCAGAGATTTGGACCCAAGTTGCTGGATTAGGATCAGGGAGGGTGGAGGCAGGGAGAGTAGGAGGGTGGCTAAAGGCGCAGTTGAAAAGGAAGGTATTGGAATGTGCTTCATGGAGGCAAGGGAGGGAGCAAGGCAAAGGGAATGTGGGTTTGGAGTTCCAAAGGTTGGGGCAGGGAGGCTAAAGGCCCAACCACCAATGGTGGAGTGAGCCAGATGGGGCACATTTAGCAGGCTGGAGCCTGCTGAGCAGAGGGTGGATTGGTTGATATGGGGTTAGCAGGTCACATAGGTAGAAAGGTTGCAAAGCCATGGAGGGCTTTGAAGGTGAGAACAAGGATTTGAACTCTATCTTCTGAGGGATGTGAAGCCAGTAGAGGCAGGCAATGGTGGGGGTGAAAGGGTCATAGAGCCTGATGCGGGAGAGGACACAAGCTACAGAGTTCTGGATGATCTGCAACTTGTGAAGGGAAGAGTTGGGAAGGCAGACAAGCAGGGAGTTGGCATAGTCGAGTCTAGATGTGATGAATGCATGGATACGTTTTTCGGAGGGGTGAGGCAGAGGCAGAGCAGGGTGATGTGGCAGATGTAGGGGAAGGCAGAATGGGTCATAGCATTGATGTCGGGTAGAAAGGACAGTCTGAGTGTCAAACAAGACGTCAAGCTTCCGTACTGACTCAATGAGATGGACTTTGCATCCTCGGGTGATGATGCTGGCACAAGATAGAGTAGAGGATGTATGGAACAGAGTTTAGAGTCTCAATAAAAGCAGCTGATGCAGTGTCAATTAACTCTTTCAGAAAGAACTGCATACAAAATGCTTCAGCATGGCACTGGGGGATTCATAGATGGGTGCAGATACTCCATTGAACACAATGGGTTTTGTCTTGTTGAAGCTGGAAGAATAGATAAGTTAGGATCGTCCTTGCATTGGACATGACATCTATAACATTGAAACCTCAAAGTGCTTCAAGGTAATTGCTGTCAAGTTAGCGACTATGTATTTTGTAGGCAAATATGACAGCCATCCTTCACAAGCAAAGTCCCACAAACAGCTATGAAGTGAAAGACCAATTTATCTGGAGAAGAGTTGACCCATTTTCAAGTAAAATAATAATAATCCTTATAATAATTTGATATAGTGCCTTATAACGTCTTCTAGAATCTTGGTGCTTCACAGAATATACTGTAAAATGAATCGACTATTTAAATCGTCTCTTTAACATTTACCTATTCAAATGGAGGAGAGACGTGAATTGTCTATTGAAGGAAAGAAGCCAGGGCTGAATACTAGGGATGGAAGCAAATTTTGGAGTTTTACTTGCTTATCTTTGAAATACAGTATATGGGATTGAGAAAATATATATCCAGAAACTTCCCAGATTCTGGAGACAGAAGTGGACTATGTAGTCCTGTAGCTCAGTAGTTAGAGCACTTGCCTTGCAAGTGAGAGACCTGGGATCGATTCTTGGCAGGGCAAAACCTTGGGCAAGTTTCCTTACTCCACATGCCTGATAATAATCCCTCAAGAAAAAAAAAGAAATTGGTCACTTCAATCCACGACTCTTTGTGGGACACTACTGTGCGTAATTGGTTGCCGTGTTTCACCCTCAAGTATAGTCAATTCACTTTACAGTATATTCTGTAAAGTGCTTTGAGACATCTAGAAGGTATATAAAATGCTATACCATATGCAAGGATTATATATATTATTAATTCTGTGCTAGCCTAGGTTTGGCAATGGAAGGAGCAGACTTGATAGACTGAATGGCCTTTTTGTTTTTCCATTTCACGCTTTGTGTTCTTAACATGTAGATTTCAGGATCACTGAATCAGGGTGATACATTACCAATTTTAATGAAGCTTCAGAGTACGGTGGATAATATCAGTAGAGGCTACCAGAAGCAATAGTAAATGAGCTGGACACAGTTACTGTAAGGATGGGATTGTGTCTTACAGCTTAAAGAGAGACAGGTGATAAAATATTCTACAGAACACGTTGGTTCTTATATTGCTGGCATGAGGGGTGAGTTGGTTGTGGACTGTAGTTGGTCAGATGTGTAGGTTTTGAGGCTGTATTGCTATTCGAGTTTTCTTCATTACTGGAGGGCTAGTAAATTTCACAAAGATTTATCTGCCTGGAGTTTTACCTGTGGTTGGCTGTCTCCCTTGGGAGAAAGAGTGGGCTGGGTAAGGTCCTTGATAGGGCAAGTTGTACACGTTCTGTGGAGGGTTCGATGGGTCGAGTGGCCTTTTCGTGTTCCTTACGTTCTTATTATTCGTGAATACTTCAACACAAAACAGAAGGCAAAGGTCAGTCAGGCTCACACGATGTTTATCTGCCCTAAATGGATGGTGCAGTTTCAGTTGTTAGGTTGGCAGTCACTTTCTTCCTCAGGCAGTCAGCAACACAATGCATCTAAATGACAACCAACTGCTCTCTGCTGGCGAAGACCATTTATTTGCACCACCACAATCTTCAGGAAGTATCCATAAACGATGACACACTTTGATAACTGCCTAACAGATGGAAACGCGGCAAAAATAAAAATAATTCTGAACCTCCCAAATATTGTTTACTGCTTCTTAAACTGCTTGAACAATGCATTTGATTCATGCATTTCTGTGTGTTTTTACTTTGAACTATGTGAAGTAGTTAAATAATGGGTTGCCTTTGCACCTTGGAGTTTGAGCCATCCTTCGGAAGTACTTAAAACATTAAAACCCATCATTTGAGTGTTTATAATATAAATTTAACATGTAAATTATTGGGGGTCTGCTGCTACTTTACTATTGCACAATGCAAAGCACTCAAAAAAAAGCATCACAGGGTAATGTAGTCAAATTCCTGGGCTTCCTTCATAGATTTATTGTTACTGAATTTCTTTCTGGCAAGCTGTTCGGATCTAGAATGCATTGCCTGGAAGGGTGGTGGGAGCCGATTCAATAGCAACATTTAAGAGAAAAATAGATAATTATTTGGGGGAGGATAGGTTTGCAGGATTATGAGGAGAGAGAGTGGATGAGTGGGATTGATTTGGACAGTTCTTTTCAAAGAGCCGGCACGGACAAGATAAGCCGCATGGCCTCTTTCTGTGCTGTTTAATTCTATGATTCTATGATGAACATTCTTACATTGCCATCAACCATTTGCCAAATGCCATCCATCTGATTTTTCTTATCCCAGTTCAGTTGGTGTGTTGTCACAGTGCTTGAATACAGAAGTTTCTTGGTGCCAGAATTGTGGATATCCATATCTAACCATATGACAAATCTGAACAAGCACTTAGAATTTAACATTCTCCATTATGTATTTTATACATCATCCTTTTCGCCTTGAGAGCTCAGTCATTCCTCATTACATAATCTCTCCTCAACGTCTTATTCCGAAGAAATGTGCACTTGCATTTCCCGCAGTGAATTAACACCCAATGGATAAGTCAAGAATGTTACAGAGATTGAGCAAAGAGCATAGAGGTTGCTGTATGATCACTGATGTGCTTAAGAACAGGAACACAAATCTCAACATTTCTTAATTTCCTCATTGTAGAATTGCAACATTGTCAACATTTAATTAAGACTGAAGATTCAGATAAGCACATACTAGGCCTAACTAAGAGGTTAGGAAAGTGCACCAGAGTCTAAAGAGGCACGCTATGTCTGCCTAAGTACTCTCGTAGGATACAAAGAGACAACTCAAATATACATACCATATTTAAATTAAAAATATCAAATGTAAACATTTTCTTGATCAATATTTTCAGATTGCGGGTTTAAGGGGTAACTGCTCTGAACAAGCCTTTTCCATTTTATCTCCATGTTTGGAATTATGTTCGTTTCGAAATCAAAAAAATATATATTTTAACGTAAAGTGAGAAGCATATGGTCCAATGCATCTTAAATTTTTTTTAACAAAGCACGATTGGAGATGTAAATTATGTGAATTACATTCAAGTTATTTGTTAAACTTTAACTTTATTGCTTAAAATGAAATACACACACGATTCCAACCCAATGCGTGTGACGTCCCTGCTGTCTCAGCTCAGTGACCATCGGCGCAAAACTGGAGGTTATGGTGGCCTCAGAATGCCGTGGTTCAATTACTCCTTAGGTGTAAGCAATTTCCAAGGCTCGAGTTCAGAACTAGGGAGTCAGGCTGGCACCACAGGAACAACAACAAAATTACATTTATAGAGCACTTTTCACATCAAGAGGCGACCCAAGACGCAGGAAGTTGTCTCGGTGGTTCTGGCTGGTGACTTGGAACATGAGTGATTTCGGGGGTGGGGGTTGGCATTGCAGTCAAGCCTATGCACCAGATATACTCATACACCTTATATCCCCTACCTTATATCCTATACACCTTCCAATAACAGGGAAGACAGCAATCAGCCCCTGAAAAGTTTAGCTCACTGTGTTTCCCTCCACTAGGGAGGGGGGTCATGGAATATTTTAGACCTAACCTGAGATCAGGAAGCCAATATTCTGGCCTGAAGGGAGCCTAGGATTGGGTAGTGCATGAATGCGAGGGAGTGGTGTATGGAGATTGTGGATCAGTTTACTGACTTCGAAGGAGCTCGCCAGTGAGGTTTTTGCCTGGCATTGACACACAATGCACTACGAAGGTAGAACAATCACAATTCACTGTCAGTAATTACAAAGACTGCACAATGTCTACATCCCCTGCTCATTACCACAATCTATCAACACCTCCATTACATCTTTAAAACAAACATTTTGTTCTGTGGGAGTGAAACTTATTTCATTGCCCAGCAGAACAACCAACTACCATAATTGTAATGACAAGGTAGAGCTGTGATCGTGTCCAAGAGTTTGGATTGTTTATAGAGAATTGTTGATACCGGAGAGTGGGTTACAGGCTGGGATCTAAATCAAAGGACAGATGATTTTGGAAGGGAATAATGGAGATTTTATATGGGAGTAAGGCTTATAAGTAATCAAGGCGTTTGGAAGATTGATGCTACAGGATAACTGGGAGTAGGCTGCACAAATTACAAGCAGGGACGAAGTTGATGGAATGAATTTCTGTGAATGATCTCAGGGTGATCTAATTGAGAGCATCAGCAAAGAGAGCAAAGTTTGAGCAGATTTAATCATCATCAAAACCAGAGATCAGATAACAGCCTTGAAGCCACTTGGTACAGGAGGTTGGTACTTGCTAGGCAAGTTTGTATATTGCCTAACGATTCCCTTTGTGTGCTGGTTTCAGTGGCTGGCAGTGTGGATGTACTCTACTGTTGGTGATGTGCGATGACATTCACACAGGCTAATGAACAATTGTAATGTCGTCACTGCAGGTTTAGCGAGAAATAATCTGGAATTGATTGCAGGACAATCTAAAGCCAATATATATCATAACATAACAACACATGCGTGCAGAGTAATCACCGTGACAGTTACATCACTAACCCGAGAAGCCCATATTCTGAGCGGCATAAAGCTTGCCTGCCTGCCAGTATCGCTAAAATAAGCAACTATTTACCATTTTGAAACAAGCCACTATTCAGTTCAGAAATTGAAGCTCACCTTTGTTATCAACTTTGAGATCTTCCTGGAGGAGGTCATTCTGACGGTTTCCAAGCACAAATGCCAGGAAGGAGAGGATTAATGCATCCAGGATGCCGATGATAGCCAGGATGTAGGCCCAGCGCACTGAGCAGTTTCCAAGTGTGTACTTCCCCGTTTTCTCTCCACACATGTGCCTGACCGCTTCAGAATCCCATCCGTCTGGGAATATCATGCAGCCCAGCACAAGGCAGACAGCTGAGGGAAAAAACAGGAAAAGGAGTGAGTCAAAATTCGGGTGTTGGAGGTTAGAGGTCAGAAATACTCTCTTCACTCAATAGGATTGTTGGAGTGTGAAGTTCGCTCGCGCCAGTAGCTGTTGAGACCTTCCTCTTTGATCGTGCCTATGGTCACTTCTCCCCTCTCTCTAGCTCAGCCTCAAGCTCCACCATGTTAAACTCTCCAAGATGCTACAACAACAACAATAAAATTACATTTGTATTGCGCCTTTCACTTTGGAAGAATGTCCCAAGGCGCTGTGCATTATATAACTGAAAGTTATTGTTATTGTTCCTTACTCAATATGCCTAAAAATAATTCCTCAAGAAAAAAACAATAATAATTTGTCATTCAATCCATGACTATTTGTGGGACACTGCTGTGCGCAATTGGTTGCCGTGTGTCTAAGGAGGATTGAAAGATTGTGGCCAGAGCCTCCATTATTTACACCCTGACTTCCCTCGGTAACCTAGGATGCATCCCGTCCAGATCGGGTGACTTATCAACCTTGAGCACAGACAATCTTTTCAGTTTATCCTCTCGGTTTATTCTTGTCTTATCCAATTCCTCTATCCTCTTCTCCAATACTGTGACATTGGTTGCATCCTCTTCTTTTGTGAAGACAGATGCAAAGTACTCATTCAGTATATCAGCCATGCCCTCTGGCTCCACAAAAAGATTTCCTCCTTGGTCCCTAATTGGATCCACCCTACCTTTGAATAACCTTTTGTTCTTCATGTGAACTGGCTCCAAGGTGACATTTTGCAATGAAATGTCAGTTCGAGCTAGCCATCTGTGATGGTCTCTAATCCAGTTCCTGAGCAAGTGTTGATGATAGCACAGCCAGCCTGGTTCATAGCAGGACTTGGATGGCAGACCAGTCACTGGGGGCAGCTACTTTTCCCACACAACTCCCATTGACCCTACGAGGAAAACCCTTCAGGGTAGGTTGGTCCTAGATGGACAAGCAGCAGGAAAGCTTGCCAGACTGAGATATCAATGGCAAGCTATGTAGTTTTAGTTGGTGACTCCAGCTGTGTGCCCACATGCCCCCAAGCATGTATCTTGCCAACCTGCACCAACTACACAGGATGTGCCTACCAGGGAGAGAGTACGCATTCCAATAAAATCTCTAGAATTTCCATGTGTAGGTGTGATGCATAGAATTCTTAGTTTACTTTGGATATTCTTAATGATAGTGATGGGTTTCTGCATGAATCAGACCCCCCAGCTGACCTCCAAAAATCCTCCAGAGTTTGAGGAATGTAAATGTCAAAGTAAATCATGCAAGGTAAATGACGGTTGGTATACAGAACTTCCCAGTTTGTTAGCCACTTTCTGGAGAATTGTTGGCCAGGACACTGGGAGAGAGACTTTATTTTTGAAAACAATAACCCCCAACTTACTAGCTTGAGTAGGTTTGAATTATTGGGAGTTTGCTGCAATTAAGGGTATCCAAACCAAACTGAGAATTACATGTACAGTATCCCACCTACACATGAAAATTCCACTTAGATTGTTAGAATGGAGTGCACATTCTCTCCCTGGAGGGACGCATTCATCTTGCCTCATCTTAACTGGCTGTTAAGAGCCAAGGCTTGTGGATCCCAGCGTGTGCATAAGGGTAAACCTTGGGAGTATAACCAACTAAAATTGGATAGCTTGCTATCGAGAAACCTGATTAACTTAAGTAGATAAAGGTGGATTTTTAATACGTTTTGCCAAGTGGTCAATTTATTAACTTCACTTCTCTTCACTACAGCAAAGTTTCACTAGTTTAAATGGTATAAGAGAAAAAGGCTTGAAGCTCATCAGGAAATAGAAATCCTGTCATATTAGTCATCACCTCAAATTCCCTTTAAATGTGGTAGATTCTCACCGGTTGTCTTGAAAAAAATTCTATTTTCATTAAACTAATAAAAGGATCAATCAAGTTAAAGAGATACTTTTCTCACTAAAAGTCCAGTTCTCAATACAATTCAAATTCATATTTATATCACACCTTTCATGTCAAGAGTTTAACAGAAGGTGAGCTGTTGCCAAAATAAATCCAAATCACCAATATGACTAGAACATTCACGACTACATTGATTGAACAGTTGGGAGAGAGAAAAATTCAGGGAAAGGTGGGAATGAATGCACAGGTAGAAAAATGAGAACAGTCAAAACACTTCATAATATTTGCCCGATAGAAAAAGTGTGATAATAATTACTGTGAAGAACATCACCAGTAGAACACCTTGAAAATGCAAGTTCTTCTTCGCTTGGCATCCTGCATTAATCTCAGATATTTGACAGATATGGGGTACTTTGCTGGCATTTGATAAATTTCACTACAAAAATCTGATCCTATTCTGAGCTACATTTGATGTCAATATTGATGCTTGTGGGAGTTTGTTAACGTAACCAAGAACCACACTAGAGAATTGTTAATCTATGTTCGTATAACTAACTTCAACATATTGTAGTACAACCGCAAGGCAGCTCAGATGACAGACAGTTGGCCAAAAGCCCAGACATCATGGTGAATTACTCACTTGGGAGTTTTATTAATCCATATGACTACATAAAAGGTAATTGCCTGTTGGTAACCCTCTCTCCTCTGAGTCAGAGTTTATGGGTTCAAGCTCCACGTGAAGACTTTGTACTCATATTGTCTATGCTGAAGCATGGCATGTCAGAGGTGCCATCCTTAACCTGGCTCAGTGGTAGCACTCGCATCTCAGTCAGAAGATTGTAGATTTGAGCCCCCAATTCAGGACTTGGAATCACATAGTCCAACCTGACATTCCAATACCAGTAATAGGGAAGAATTGCATTGTCAGGGATGTTGTCCTTCGGAGAGACCAAGGTTTTGGTGTCCTGGCTGTTTAAGGGACATTGCTATATGCAAACTGGCTGTCATGTTCACCCACAAAATAAAGTCACTAAATTTCACAGTACTAAATTGATAGATTTCTTATGGATAAAGGGATTAAAGGATACAGGGATTAAGCGGGTAGGTGGAGTTAGATTAGAAGCCATGATCTTATTGAATGGCGGGCAGACTCAAGGGGCAGAATGGCCTACTCCTGCTCCTAATTCTTATGTTCTTATGTTCCTGTGAAGCACCTTCAAACAAAGTGGTAAAGCACTATATCAAATGCAATTATTATTATTTGTAGATATTAAGCCAAGCTCTTTGTGGGACATTCCTGAGTGCAAATTGGCTGCCATGTTCGCTGTCAAAATACAGTCACTGCATTTTTCAATAAATCCTATGAAGTATTTTGAGAAGTTTCCGCAAATGGATAAACTGCTGTATCAGGTGCATCTGTTTCAGATTGCTGCTGGAGCCTCAGTTAATGCACTAACCCATTCAGTTCAGTAATGTCGCGCACAGTGGGTTTCTGCCATACATTGCACTGGCTTTGCATTGGCATTGCAAACACGCAATATATAGAACCACGAAAATGTCTGATATCGTAGCAAACTATTTGACCCATTGATCAGTGTTTGTCACTATTCTTTTTATTGAATCCTGTCAAGTGCTCTGAGATGTCGACCTGACATGGAAGCCATGATATCAAATGCACAGATTATGCTTTTGATCCTAATCTTATTTTCCTGCTTGTTCCCCAGACAAGCTAATATCCTGACTAGGCATTTGTATAACCCCATTAGATTCTGCTTTAACAATCCGCGTTTTGAAATCCCTCTGAAAAAAAAAGCTTTGTATTTCAAGAACTCTCTGCCCCCACACTCTGGAAATCCATCCCACAGTCACTTCACCTCGCTCCCTCCCTCGCCCCCTTCAAGGCCAATCTCAAGACTGTCCTCTTCAACTGTGCCTTCTACTGCCCTCCCAACTCTCTCCCTCCTTTCCTAACTCTCTCCTCCCGCCTCCACCCTTCCCTGTCCCTCTCCCTTGCTCGGGTCCTGACCTGACTGTTCAGCTCCTTGGGATGTTGTCCCGATGTGAAAGGAGCTCTATAAATGTAATTTTGTTGTTGTTGTTTGCTATTACGTCGTTTGCCAGCGGGTGGAAACAAACTACTTTGGGTAGCGTAGGTGTATATAAACACTGAATGTCTGGTGTTCTTATGCAGCGTCCATCCTGATCCTGCCCCTTCATCCCAATAACTCCACCACTCGCCCCTCCACCCCAACCCACCTCTATAAACAAGCTCCACAACCGTCTCAGGTGAGTGTTATGTTATTTTAATTTATTTATATTTTATATTTTACATTTATGAATGTACATGTATTCAAGGATGTGATAAGTCGCTGTATCAAATGCAAGGATTTTGTATTCAAAAGACCCCAGAGGATGCCTGGGCAGATGGGATGCATTATGTTGCACTGCCACATCCAAAGCACATCTCTGTGGGTTGTTTTTGTGAGCAATGAATTATATTCAGCTAGGTTGTTAATCTACCAATTAGCTGCACATCACTAAACAAGCTGGATGTTTCTATGAAATCTCATTTGTTCTCTGTGAGTCCTGAGGCTACGTGCTCTAGCTCTGCGCAGTATTTAGACAGCATGAATTTTAGCTCACTTTAAGGTTCCATATGCTAATTTCTACATGAGCCCTATTGCGGCTGCATGAAGCACACATCTATGTGCCAATTGGCTGCCGCAATTCATCTACAAATAGACAATCATTACAGTTCACAGTAAAATCCTACGAAGCACGTTGAGATGTCTCGACATGTGATATGCACAGTATCAAAGTAAAAGGATTATTACTATAACAATAACTTGCATTTACATAGAGCCCTCCACACTGGGTAGCATCTCAGAGGGCTTCGTGATGGAGCCTGATGTGATATTGTGCCTTATTATATAATCAACACATCTAAAAGCGCTTCACAGGATGTAATGTAAAGTGGAATGATTGCATTTTATGTGAAAAACGCAGGAGCTGGTTTGTGCGTTACTAGTATTGGATTAATGGGCACATAACCCTTTAATTAATATTATAATATATCATATTGTTCTTGATATGATACAGAAAAATGACAGGGAATTCTTACATTCATCAACTGACATTGAGGTGACCCTCTTATAGTGCAGCCAAGCACATAGTTCACTCAATAAACAGAAACAATTCGAAATCCGGAGCAAGCAGGAAGTCAGGTAGTATTCTAATCAAAAGTATTAGATTGGCAGAGTTCTGGCAGACAGGGAAGGTCACTGAATACAATACTGTAAAAATAATTATTGCATTTGATACAGCGCTTGTCAGGTCTTCTAAATGTCTCAAAGAGCTTCACAGAAAATACTGTAAAGTGAATTGACTATATATGTGGGGAAAAGGCAGCAGCCAATTGAACACAGCAGTGTCCCACAAACTGTTGTCGATTGAAATGACCAATTTATTATTGTTTGAGGGATTATTTTTAAGCATACGGAGTAAGGAAACTTGTGCAAGGTTTTGTCCTGCCAGGAATTTAACCCAGGTCTCTTGCTTGTAAGGCGAGTGCATCATAGTCATTGTGGTCTCTCCACAACCTGGAACTAGATCTCTAGACTTATTATGGTAAAGGAATGGTGGACATGGTATGACAGAGTGCTATCTATCTACCCACAACACTTTGGAGGACATTCTGAGGAATTAAATCAAACTGGATATTTAAACAGATGACATGATTTGCAGAAGATATTCAATAATTTACACTTTCTTGGGATTGTTTTTAGTATGGCTTAAGTGCAGAAATTGTTGGGGTATGGCATGTCCTCATTTTTTTTACCTACACAAATTGCTAAGTAAACTCCACAAAGAAAGCTATTTGGTCAGTGCATAAATACCACTCTACACAGCTGTGGATATGGAATTGGTGCAATTAACATGAAAGCAGTGATATCAATGGCTGGTGATACTTCTCCCATCCTCCTTCAATGCAAGAAACTCATATCATCCTTATAGGAACATTAATCCTAAATATTTTAACAGCGTTTAATATCCACCCCTTTTCTTTGCACTGGCCCAACAGCACATATAATAAACCAGTAGCAGAGGATTATATAACCTTCTTGTTTTGATACAAATAACAGGCCCACAAGCAAAATATTCACATTTTCTGTCTTTGTCCAACATTCTGACTTTTAAAGAGGTATTTCAACTAAATCCTTGCTAGTCTTGCCAATACCAAATCTTAAAGAATTAGTACCGATATCAGCACTCGCACAATCAATCTTTATACATTTAGTTAGGAATTCATAGTGCACCACAAAAGCCAAATTTCTGGATATCTGTCTTATCAAATCTCAGCAGATCCATGTATTGGAAGCGCCAATTGCATTTCACCCCTGAGAGGATTTCATAGATTCATAGATTCATAGAATTTTACGGCACAAAAGGAGGCCATTCGGCCCATCTAGTCTGTGCCGGCTCTTTGAAAAGAGCGATTCAATCCCACTGCCTTGCCCGCTCCCCATAGCCTAATAGACCTGTTCTCCCTAAATAAAGATCTAATTCCCTTTTAAAAGTTGTTATCGAATCAGCCTCCACCACCTTTTCAGGCAATGCATTCCAGATTCGAACAACTCGCTGAGTGAAAAAATTTCTCCTCAGCTCCCCTCTACTTCGCCTTGAAACTATTTTAAATCTGTGACCACGAGTCACAGATTCGCCCACGAGTGGAAATAGTTTTTCTCTATTTGCCCTGTCGAAACCCCTCATGATCTTATAAACCTCTATTAGGTCTCCCCTCAATCTTCTCTGCTCCAGAGAGAATAACCCTAGCCTATCTAGCCTCTCCTCAGAGCTGAAGTCCCTCAATCCTGGCACCATCCTAGTAAATCTTCGTTGTACCCTTTCCAATGCCTTCACATCCTTTCTGTAGTGTGGTGACCAGAATTGAACAGATTTACTTGGAATTTTAATACAAATTGTATGGAATTAACAAGAGCAGATTATTTATCTACTTCACCAGGAATAATCTAACCCGGATCTGTGTCATGTTTATCCTGGTAGTTGAGGTCAGCAAAATCAACAAAAACTATCTGAGGGTTAACATTCAGAAAATATATATAAATAGGTCTGTGACTGAAAAAGGGGATGGGAAACAAAAGTAACTCTGTTTGCAAGGCAGCTTCAGTAACCAATTCCATGCACATTAGCTGGAAACGCCTCTGCAGTGTCATGTACGTCATGATCACACATCAGCAGGAAGCCCTACCTCATATTAGATCACTCCATAGAGGTAGTTTCGATGTGATTTTCAATGATGGCTCAGCCAGACCAATAACACTGGCATATTACACTTTCAGGAATGCACTAAATGTGATGTTTTTCGGACAAAGAGATATGAAACTGACAGATCTCTTCAGAAGATGGACAAACACGTGGATGACAATAATAAAAATGTGCATCATCGAGTATCAGACCACATATTGTCATCATGTCCTAGCACAATCAGAATATCTCTTTTGGCATAATGTAGCTAAATATATATTCACAGGACAATTTGTAAACACTTTGATATTGATGTAATGACCAACTGATATGAACATAAACCAGCAAAAGTGGCATTGAGAAACAACATCACAATAATCTGGGATTCACAAGTACATACACACAGGACAATCACTCCTAACAGACCAGATATTATCATAAAATATAAAATAAGAGTCAAATAGAATGTACTTGTAGTATTATTGATGTGGACATCTCGAGATATTACAATGTGCAAATCAGGAAATATATGGATCTACAAATTAAATACAGATGTATGTGGCAATGTAAAACATAGTTCCATAAACATTGGTGTAACTTAACAACCCGCCGGCTTTTCCTGCTCGGTGGGTATTGGCCTGCTCCATATCCCTCGCCTTCCTCGGCCCATCATTGGCAGATCATTGGCAACCTTTCTGCCCCCACGTATGGGAACTCAATTTTATCTCCTTCAAGATCATCCTCTTGGACTGTTGCCTTCAGTCATCTTCCTCTAAACCCCCCCCTCCCGCCCCCACCCCACCACCACATACTTCACCCCACTTGACTCCAAACATAGCTCGGGAGCAAAACCTATCCAGCACCTTACGATGGCCTCCCGATTTGAATGTTTCAGTGTGATATGTTGTGGTTATGAACAGCTCTGCTGCTGATGAGCTGCTCTCCAATGGCTCCCGCTTGAGCTCGGCTTTCGCTCAGAAACATGCTGTTTATGAGCGTCAATCATGTGCCTCCTCCCAAGCTTGAGGGGCCATGGGCAGGGCAGGGGAGAGAAGGGGCAAACTTTCTCTTGAGAAGGGGTAAGGTTCCCCTGAAATGCAGTCTTGGCTTCCTATTATTTGGCCAGGCTAGCGACCTCACAAGATCCGAGGGAGCCGGCGAAACTTGGCAGAAATGACTGGCGGCTCACAATCTGGCAAGCAGCCAATCACAATGGTGGGGAGTGGGCAATCGGAAATTAGAACGGGTTTGTGGGCTAAATTAAATAATCTCCCATTTGGACCACCCAGATTTACAGAAATAAATTATGTAAAGGAATTTCTGTCTTGGGCTCCATGTTTGCTACTTCCAGTATCTAATTTTACTCATCACATATTTTGAAAGCTAGTCAAGTTTTGTCTTTTCTGCCCATGTTCACTTATATTTTTGTAACACCTAATGGGATGTTGCTATGTGCCAAACTGACTCCCGTGTTCTCTTCTTTTTATTCACATTGCTTCTAATGTGCATTCATTCATTTGGACTTTGTTATTCTGTTCCTCGCGCATTGTCATTAATAATCAACAAAATCAATTCACCTTTGCTCATTTCTCATTCAATGTTTTGTTATTCATTGAATATCTTATTCTCTGACCATTATTCTGTTATTGATTGATTCACTCAATTTGTTTTATGTCGCAGGACGCTACTGAATAACAGGAGGACATTTCTCTCGCAGTGTCCTGGCCAACAATTCCCCAAATAAAACAGGTTGCCTGAGGGACATTGCTGTGCGTAAATTGGTTGCTGCATTCGTCTACAAACCACACAGTCCTTACACTTCATATTCTATCTTGTGCAGCACTTTGAGATGGTCTCCTGATGTGAAAAACACCTTACCAAATACAGTACTGTACGAAGATTATAAAAATCAACTCCAATAGTAATATAGTGAACAACCTCACACTTCCCCAAATTGAATTCCATCTTCCTCAGTTTTACCCACTCACTTAATCTATCACTCTAATCTAAACTCACTTAAGACCCTTTGTAACTTTCTGCTCCCATATAATATATGAGACTTAAATCACTTTCTATCGGTTCACACGAGTGCCCGTTTTTATCACATTAAGCCATCAAAAGATCTGCCAGCCTGGCATGTCCTATCACACCAAGCTCATCCTTTATTGATTTAGAGAAACCTACAGCCACAATCTAATCCGTGACATAACTCTTCTATTAAGATAGGCTCTAGCTGTGGCTATACTGTATTAGAAAATAATATAAAAATAATAATCCATAAATAATATGCCACTTGCAGAATCTGAAATTTCAATTTGTTCAAGCAAGATGCTATGGTCTCATACAATACAATTTACATTGACATAGCAGTTTTCACATCAGGAGGAAGTCTCAGATGTGTGACACCGCTGGAAGGGCAAGCTCACGGTGTGCGCTTTCTGCTCCTTCAGTGTCATGGTGCATCACGTGCCACCATACACTGCAGTCATTCAGCCAAACCCAAATGCTCTGCCTCAACAGGATTAGAAGCGTTACATCATCCAGCTTCTCTCAATCTATCTGAAACAAGGTTTAACCCCATCTTCCCCAGGAGATCATGAAGCATAGACCTCATCCCTACTCTGCTCCCATGCTCGGGTCCTGATCTCTGATTATTCAGTGCCTTGGGACGTCCTCCGACTGTGAAAGGCTCTTTACAAATGTGATTTTGTTGTTACTTCCAAATATACATCCGCAGCCCACAGTTCCAGCGCACTAAATGAAAGGGTGTGATGTTAATGAGTGATCATACTGTGGGCTCGGATTACTGTCAATCATTCATTGTTCTGGATTTCACCACAAAATAAATCCCAAAAAAGGGAGAGACTGTATCTACTTAACGTATGAGATCTACAAATCTACAATTAAATGTCAGTCTAGTTCAGTGGGTAGTCCTTCCGCATCTGAATCAAATGATGTGGGTTCATGCTCTTCGTCCTAACTTGCAGCTCATAGTCTAAGATGATATTCTTAGACTATGGGGGAATCATTGCATTGCTATCGTTCAGATGAGACATTAAAGTAAAGTCCCGCCTGCCTGTTCAGGTAGACGTTAAAGATTCCATAGCGAACTTCAAAAAGGGAAGAGATAAAATTGATCATTGACTTCATTTTCTTATTATTTATGCATGTTTGTGGGTCCAGACTCCTCCTTGTCCCCTGAATCCTCCATTCCACCATCGGCAGCTGTGCTTTCAGCCACTACACCCCGAGGCTCTGGAACTCCCTTCCTCGCTCCCTTCTCCTCAGCCCCTCCTTTCCTATTTTCAGGTTGCGCCTAACCTTTTTTTCTTTTCGACTGTGCTTTTGGTCACCTTTTTCCCCCTCCCTCTGGCTTGGCCCTGGGATTCATTTTGTGAAGCTCTCTGAGACACCATCTGGCGTGGAGAGTGCTATATAAATCCAAGTTGTTGGGACATTCTGTGTGCAAATTAGTTGCCACATTTGTCTTTAAATACAATCCATCTTACAGAAAGCTAATGAAGTATTTTGAGACATCTTAGCGAGGTGCTAAGGCGCTATATCAAAATGTAAGGATTTTTATTATTATTCTGGAGCAAACCTTAGTGACCAAGTAATCAACTCCTGTTCTTGGGATCTTACATTGGTCAGGAACTGATTCTGAGAAACTGGTCTGGATAAATAAAGGAAGTCTCAAGCATTGATTGAATATTCACTAAGTCAGTCAGAGTTCTCAACAATTTTAAGGAGCAGCTTGTCATGAACCTTGCAGGAAAGTGGTCCTAGCAAGTAAATGTCAGCCTGGCTCAGAGGATAGTACTCTCACCTCTGAGTCAACAGGTTGCAGGTTCAAGCCCCACATGGGAATTTGAACTCACATAGTTTAGTGCACCATTATCAGAGGTAAGGTCCTTTGGTTGAGATTTTAGGACAAGGTCCCGTATGGCTGTTCGGATGGATGCAAGGAATATTATTCTAATACAGACTATGCTTGGTCCTCATAAAGCTCTGTGTTATTTGTGGAACATTGGGGTTGCAAAGCCGAGCTTTCATGACACGCTTTCCTATGTCATAGAAAGGAGAGGAATGAGAATCATCTGTGAGAAAAATAAACCTCATTCTTGTGACCGTTATCTCACAAAAACAGCTGAAATGGCTTAGCCTCCCCCCCTTGGCTATATCTGCTCTGAGTGTTCTGTGTTTCTTCATGACAGGTTTATTCCAACTGGAAAAGTGTCTTATTTAATGCTTCATCAGCCAGTAAATTGGAACCATGCTCCACAAGCCCAGAACAGCAGAAGATGGCAGCAAGTGTGGGGCACTCACAGTGGGGAAATGCCTTACACTGGCAGTGGAAGAGGGTGGGAGGGGTTGACATACTCTGGTAGTGGGAGGGTGACATATGCTGGCAGTATGGAGGGGTGAAATACGCTGGCAGTGTGAGGAGGTGACATATGCTGGCAGTGTGGGGGGGGTGGGAAGGGGCGTGAAAGCACTGAGAAATTGGACCTTTCAGTGTGCCCATACAATACATGTCTGCCAGGAGCCTAGCATATTAGTGGGAAACCAGTCGTGAAGTCTTGTCGCTCAGTGGTTAGAGCACTCGCCTCACAAACGAGAAACCTGGGTTCGATTCTTGGCAGGCTAAAACCTTGGGCAAGTTTCTTTACTCCACATACTTGACAATAATCCCCAGAGGAAAAAAAAAAAGTTGGTCACTTCAATCCACGACGTTTGTGGGACACTTCAGGACGAATATAATGGTGGAAGGCACAAGACCAAGAGGAAAGAGAAATAGCCCTTTACTTGGTCTTAATTTACACTTTTTGGTTCACCATTCTTGGCGTGATCCTTTTAATAGCAGACTATTTGTGAAAACAGTGCCTCAGCAGGCACTAAGCGTTCATCATTGAAATGTCTTATTTTGAACCCTGATGATTGCTTTAAAATTTTTGCCAGATTTCCTGTTGAGGTCCATCTGCCTTCTCCATATACGCCTTGTCTTATGGCTATGAAACAATTCAGAGATCCAGGCACTGAGACTCCATACAGAGCATTGAGTTACTTTGATTATTATTGTTTTTATTGTTAATATTGTGGCTTTTGTTGTTTATTGTTGTTGATTTTGTTGTTTACTGTTGTTGTTTGATTCCCCCCCCCCACCCTTGCCCCCTGGCCTTCACCTCTCCCTCTTCTTCTTCCCTCACTCCCTTTCCCCACTTTCTCTTCCCCCTTTTCCCCTTCTCTCCCTCTTGCCCCTTTCTCCCTGATTTTGCCCCCACCCATCTTTACCTCCCTCTCTCCTTTGCCCCCCCTTTCTCCTCCCTCTTCCTCTCTGACCTTGCTCTACACCACCTTTTAGGTATGCAGTATTGGACTTGCTGTTGTTATTGTTATGTGTGATAGTTATGTTTGATCCCATTGTTGTATATCTTCCATTGTTACATTCCTTATATGCAAGCCTAGGGTTGCTGGGTTTTAGTAAAGAGTTGTTATTTCCACCGAATGCTTCCTCAAGTCTCTGTAGTATTCTAGACAAGAAAAGGAGTAAGCACTTCAGAGGATAGTTGTCAACATCAACTAGTGTGAGGAAACTCCATTTAGACATTTCAGTTACCGAGCATTGGGATTAACTGGGAATACCTGCCTGTGACTCTGACTTGGTTGAGTCACCTTTGAGTGTCTCACACTGACAGGGTTAGGAGAGAAGCAAAGGCCACTTAGCACGAAAGAGTTAATAAAATTTGCATGTATATCAAGGGATGAGAAACATTACGGGAGGGATTGGGAAGGTGACCGTCAACATGATCAAAAGGTGAAGGTCTTTTAGTGGGATTTGAAGGTGTGTGGGGAAGGGGCAAAGCAGACCGACTAAGGGAGAAACTTCCAGAGTTTTAGTGGTGTATCTTACTCATGTCTTACTCATTAGTAGAACATGAAACTTCACCACCTGCAATCTCATCCACACTAAACTCAGCACCCCGGATACCCAGTCCTTGCCAAAATCAATTAGCACTTTAGCAGATTGACTTCAAGATCCTCACTTTAGTGTTTAAATACCTCCATATCTTGGTATGCCCCTATCTCTCCAACCTCCTCTCTCCTCATGTTAAAGATCCCATGATGCTACGGAAAAACAAGGGAGTTTTCCTAGTAAAACGGCAAACAAATCCACTAAATAAAATCAGTCACTCACTTCATTGGCTTTTTGTGGGATATAACTGTGCATAAAATAGCTGCCAAATTTGCCTACAAATTATGCAGTTGTGTTACAATATATTCTTTGAGCTTTGAGATGTCCTCCTGACATGAAACAAAATTACATTTGTATAGCGCCTTTCACATCAGGAGGACGTCTCAGGGCACTGGACAGTTACTGCTTCAGACCCGAGCTAAGGACTGGAGGGGTGGGTGGAGGGAAGTGAGGGATACGGAGTTGGTCGATGGGTCCATTGAAGAGGAGAGTCATGAGGCGAGACTTGAAGGAGGCCAGGGAGGGTTTGAGGCGGAGGACTGAGGGATGGACTTCCCCAGAGTTTGGGGGCAGAGTGGCTGAAGACTCACCCGCCAATGGTGGGGCAGGTGGATCGGGGAACGTGGAGCAGGCCGGAGCCTGCTAAGCGGAGTGGGTGGGCCAGTTGGTAAAGGGATAGGAGATCACGGATGTAAGGCGGGGCGAGGTTGTGGAGGGCTTCAAATGTGAGGACCAGGATCTTGAATTGGATCCTCTGGATGATGGGGAGCCAATGGAGTCAGGCAAGAATGGGGGAGATGGGGGGGGTCACAGAGTTTGGAACGGTAAAGGACACAGGACACAGGCCGCAGAGTTCTGGATTATCTGCAGCCTGTGGCGGGAGGAATTGGGAAGGCTGACCAGCAGGACGTTTGCATAATCAAGCCGGGATGTAATGACTTCTTCCCTTTGAAGAAGTCAGGATTATTATAATCATTATCGAAATATTATTTCGTCCAAAAAAACAGTAGTGCTGTGTTTGAAGCCAGGAGGTGGTAATATAACACTGTACGGATTGATTGCTGAATTGGAGTGACACAATGCAACAGCGCCACCTGGCGTTGTTTCCTTGACCGGACCAGTTTTGTGAATGGAGGAGTAACGTTATAATACCTTGCCAGGTTTGAGGTAAAACATGAATCTTCCCTCCAACTGCGTGACAATTTTCATATTCCAGTGAATGCCATGATTGCCAACATGATGTCATATAATAATCCTGGTAATCGTCCAGATGAGTTTGCGTGGTATCTCACCACGCAAACTCTTTACAGTATATTTTGTGGTATCTTTACAGTATATTTTGTGAAGCTCTTTGAGACGTCTCAATGATATGATAAAGTATTATATCAAATGGATTATTATTTTTATTACTCTTATTGTTAATGTATTTGAGCTTCCGAAAATGACTACAGGAGCAGATATTTTGTTCACCAGGCATTTTGTCAAGCCATTTCTGAATGGTCTTATTAACTGTCCCATTTGCACCGATAACTATAGGAAGTAAGTTATGTTTTACATTGCCACATATTATTATTGTTCATAATTATATTAATAATTTTATCAATATCTTATGCTGACATTAACATTGCAAAATCTGAAGAAGGTGAAGCGAACCGTAAGCAATAGGTAGTGTCCCAGACAGATGAGCACTTTACAATCACCAGGGTGCTTGGCATGGACACACTTTGTTCTTGCCAACGCAATTCCTCTCTGATGAGATTGAACTCCAAAGGCATCTATCTATACAGTCAGACAATTCTTGAATATCTCATTAGACTCTGCACCTTGCCAGGCTTGTAGTGAGAGACAAACTTTTTAGCATTCAGCAACAGAAGCAAGACTGAGAAGCAGAAAATTAGCTAATACAATAAGATCACAGTTTAGCTGCACTCTCCTACTGGATCGCATCATCCCAGGGATTTTGGTCTTGGAGTGAGTTTACATTAATACTGTAGTCTGTTTGGAGACTGAAAGCACGTGAGACTAATATGATTAGATGCCATTTTATAGATGAGACATTAAACCCAGGTCACGTGTGCCTGTTTAGGTGGACGTTAAATATCCAGTGGCACTATTCATAGAGAGAAGGGAGTTTCTCCCAGTGATTTGGTTAACAATCCAGCAAATAATAACAAAAATGCAAAATACCACAGATGCTGGAAATTTGAAACAAAAACAGAAGCCGCTGGGAAAACTCAGCAGGTCAGGCAACATCTATGGAGAAAGGAAAAGTGAGTTAATATTTCAGGTCCACTTTTTCTTTCTCCATTGAGTTTTCCCAGTGACTTCAGTTTTGGTTTCTGCCAAATAATAAACTTGGTCACTTATTTCTTGGCTATTTGTGAGACTGATATCTGTGCAAGTTGACCGTTGCCTTCAGCTAAAATATATACATGGTCTCACCAATTTGCACTAAATCCTGTAAAGCACTTTAAGACCATGCCACGCAATATTAAATGCAAGGAATATTATTATTATTGTTAATATTAATATTCCTAGTGAGACAAAACATTGGGCAAGCTTCCTTACTCATACTTCCCTGTTTACCTAGCAGTAAGTAGGAACCTGGTTGTTAGTCGACCTGAGATATCGCTTTTCGGGAGGTAATAATTCCCTTATTAAAAAAAATTGATCACTCAATCTACGACTGGATGTAGGACACTGCTGTGTGCAATTGGCTGTCGCAATTTGCCACAAAATACAGTCAATCCACTTTACAATATATTCTGTGAAGTGCTTTGAAATATCTCAACGTTGTGATACGGCGCTATGTCAAATGCAAGGATTATTATTATAGTACAGATTTTAGACCAGTTTCTTATTATTAGACACTGTGCTAACTATGTATGCCTGTAATAAACTGTAATTGGAGACACCATATTGATGTGTGTTGCTTTTGGCATGAGAGCATTACCTACCATGGGATTAAAATCAGGAGATAAGGGACAGGTATTTACTGGCAGCTTCTATCATTAGTCAACATCTCAATAAATCACCACACTCCAGGCTTGAAAACAGCTACCAGCAGAGGAGTACCAAGGGTCACATTCAGTAAGGATGGTATAAAGGTAGTAAGTGATTCTCAGCATCTTGACAGCATTCCTTTCTGCATTCCCCAGGCCAATACTTCATTAACAAAATGTTTTGAGAATGGGATAAAGGAAGAAACTGCAGCTTTAAAGAAGAATGGCTACACAGTTGACAATTGGTATCATGCTTTATCACGTTATGGAGACATCTCAAAGAATTTTCAGGCGAAGTGTAGTTTATTTTGGAGGTGGATCTGGCAGCCAATTTGTGCACATCAAAATGTTTTCACAAATAACCAACAACAAATTGCATTTATACTGCACCCTTCATGCAGAGTAGCTTTTCAGAATGCTTAACCGTGGTGGAGGATGACGTTGATCCGGGGGAGCAATAGGTGATTGATTGCAGGCATGGTTTGAAGAGGAATGATCCGGCATAAATTTCAGGTACGGTCTGAAAACAGGGAAGTCGGGGCAAGGTGGAGGGATGAGGGAGAGAGTTTCTGGAATTTCGGGGCTTTGTGGCTATAAGCTGCTGAAGGTGGAGCAGAGGGGATGAGGGAAAAGCAGAAGGCTAGGGACATCACAGCCTCACCTCACTTATATTGTTTTGACACATACTGTCTCACAATTAAGTGTCCAAAGCATTATTATTGTCATGTACATAGTAAGTGTACAACAACACACCAAATTGTGGTTATATAATGCCCTCTATGCAGGGTAGCGTCTCAGTGGTTATGCACACATATACACATACACATGCATGCACGTAATGGAGAGGTCTGTACAGCCACAGCCAGTCTATGACCCCAGGGCAATGTTAAAGAGCAGAGAAACGATGGCCCCCAAACCTCACACGATCTCATCAATCTCAGCACATTAACCTTCATGAAGATGTGTAGCCATTTGTGTGAATTCTGATCAAGGCCAAATCCTCAACCTGAGATGTATTGAGGATGAGAGAAGGTGCTGTATCAAATGCAAGCATTATGATAATCATTATTTCCAAGTTGTAGCGACAGCAAAGAAATTGAAAATTCAAACGCTCTTCAAAATGGAGCATCGATGCGTTGCTAGGAGACCCAGCTCCTACCTTTTATCTGAAAAGGAGTAGTTCACCTCACTCTGCTTAGAGAGCAGTAGGCAAAGGTTGATAACAATTACAATAACAACAACAACAAAATTACACTTGTATAGCGCCTTTCATGTCAGGAGGACGTCCCAAGGTGCTGAACAGTCATTGTTTCAGACATGAGGTGGGGTCGGGGAGGGTGGAGGGAAAGGGAGGGATTTGGGGTGACCGATGGGACCATTGAAGTGGAGGGTCTTAGGCGGCACTTGAAGGAGGCCAGTGAGGGAGCCAGGTGGAGGGCCTGCAGGATGAAGTTCCTGAGGTTGGGGCAGAATGGCAGAAGGCTCGCCCGCCAATGGTGGGGCAGGTGATAAGCAAATGTTTGAGGGATCCAGAGTGAGTAGTTTGGTAATGGCTAGAGTTTATGTGGCTAAAACTAGGCAGCTTGCAATTAACAGCACTGTTTGGCAGACTTCATGCCGTTTGGCCAATGACAACCTCCCGTGGGCTTTTGGCAGAGCTGAATATGGAAAATCCCTGTAGTGAATAGCAGTGATTCCGGAATTGAGGTTAGAGTCAGAGAGATACAGAGGATGTCACCTCTGCATCTGGGTACATGTTGAAGTGGATATCATGCCTAAGGATGATGTCACCAGGAAGAGCATATAGGTGGTAAAAAATAGAGCATAAATGAGTCTTGAATGTTACTGCACAGAGTGGGAGGATAAGCCATTGGAAGAGATTAAATGAAAACATCCACATACGTAAAAGTGAAACCAGGAAAGGAAAAATAATAATAATGATAATAATTCTTGCATTTGGTATAGCACAATTATCATGTCATTGAGAAGTCTCAAAGCGCTTCAAAGAATATGTTGTAAAGTGGATTGACTGTGGAATTTGTGGGCAAAACATGGCAGCCAATTGTGCACAGCAGTGTCCTAAAAACAGCTAAAGTGAGAAACCAAATGTTTATGTTTTTTTGGAGTGATTATTAACCGCAGAAACAATCCACCAATTGGACTAACAACTGGGTTCCTACTTACTGCAAAGTACACAGAAGTGTGTGGAGTAAGAAAACGCGCCTAAGGTTTCATCCTGCACTGGAATTGAAACTGTGTCCTCTCGCTTTGCTAGGTGAGCGTCCTAACCACTACAATATGGGAACTGCTGTGAGCTCTTAAACCTGGTCCTGCTCAGGATCAAGCTTCTTGGTGAGCAGCACAGCTCAGCATGAGAAAATTGTCCACAGCATGGACACACATTCTTATCCATTGAGTCATGTTTCCACCAAGAGCTTCAGCAGCATATGAACATAGGAACAGGAGTAGGCCATTCAGCCCTTCGAGCCTGTTCCACCATTTGATTAGATCATGTCTGATCTGTACCTTGACTATTCCTGCTTAAATGTTTGCAATGGTTTGGAATCCACCATAAGTGGCATGCAGAGAAGGAGCTAATCAAGGTGGATTCCAAACTGTTGAGAACAATATGGGCAACGTTCCAGGGGAATTTAGCCAAGGATGGAATATAGGGTTGAAACAGAGCTGAGCTTGAACAAAATGCTAAGGTTGTGCACTGGTTCTGTTGATTGGAGTGAGAAACCAGAGAGATTAATGAGTCGTGGCCAGAGACAGTAGGTGATGGCAGAAGCTAAGGTTTTCATTTTGTTAATGTTCAGCTGAAGGAAGGTTAGGCACATCCAGGACTTGATACCTGAGATGCAGTTGGTCAGGGCAGCAGTGGTCTTGGAATAGTAGATGAAGCCACAGAGGTAACATTGTGGAATTGGCATACATGTGGACATTGATTCCTGCAGATGTTGTTACTGAACATGACAGTCCATTGGCAACAATAATATCCCACAAACTGCTAGGAAGTGAATGAGAAATTTAGTTTGGGGGATTTTTGGCTATGACACCGAGAGAAAAAAAAATCCCTTCTCTTTTCAAATCATGCCATGAGATCTTTAACATTTCCCTGGACAGGCAGATGTAACTTTGGTTTAATGTTTCATCTGAAGGATCACGGAGAGGTCAGGGAGGAGAGGATGGCTGAGAAGTGGTGGAAATTCATGGTGTCAGAAGGATGGAGAGGTTGAAGAGAAGTGAAGGAGACAGTTGTCCAAATTACAGACTGAACAGCAAAACACAGACTTTTTCGTGTATCTCACCCAAACGTCCATTACCAATTTGTGATTATTAATGTTCATTAATGTACAGGTGATGTGTTCAGGGTCACAGGAGACTATACAACAGAGCCTTACTTTCTCAACCAATGAACAGGTAGAACCAGGAGTTCTTTCAGGAGAGATCATCATTCTCGTGTTTAAATCCCTCTACTCCTCTGCATCCCGTACCTCTCTAACCTACTCTCTCCTTACAGCAGTACCCGCTTCCTCCGCTCTACTGGGTCCGGCTTCCTCCTTGTCCCCCAAATAATTTGCTCCATCATCAGTGGCCGGGTTTTCAGACAAGCGATATTGAGGACACTAGTTATCCCAAATGATACCTCTCAACAAGCTAAGCACAGACCAGGATTGTACATTTTACTGATGTAGTGTTACTGCCTGAGGCTGTGGTCTATGCACCATCTCGAGGGTCAGAGACAGAGAAGTAATGAACCCAAAGGCTGAGCAATATTCAGACTGTAACACAACAACAGCTGTCTTCAAGTAGGGGAAAGTCAGAGCACCTCATCTGGGATGAGTGGAGTTGGGAGAAGTTTGATGCTGGGCACAAGAGAGGGAGAAAGAGAGGATGGGGAAAAGGCCAAAGTGTTTGAACCTATATTGTGTGAAGAGTGAGAGAGGGAGAAATCTATGGGGAGAGAAGGCTGATAGCTTAACTTTCACATTTGTTTTCCAAAATGCATGCTTATTTTTATTGTTTTACGTTCAGTGAAATTTATAAATAACTGTTTCCTCTCTGCCTCCAGCATGTATTCTCATCAGTGATGACAGCATATGCTTCAGTCTTTGGTGCATTGCTCACTCTTGGACACTGCTCACTGATGCCAATTAGTTCTTAACTGAAACTCCACTGATAAACTGTCGAGTGGAAATTGAGCTGTATAGACCAAGAAGATTGTAGGATTGATCCCAAATGTTTGCTGAATATGTTGATCTGAATTGAGATTACAGGATGGGTGCTATGATTGAATAATTTCTGCAGTCCTGAGCTAGGGGTGGGAAAAAGACAGAATCAAGAATTCCCACATCATATTATTACCTGGTAACTCCTTGGATAGGATTGGGTTCAGACGACTTTGCAAAGACTGCAACAACAGCCATGGGGTGAATGACCAATATTATTTTCTCTCTTCTCCTTTCAAATTGTGCCACGGGATATTTAATACCCACACGAACAGGCACAGATTGCCACATTATCCTCTGCTAATGTGGCACGACCCCAGTACTGCAACGGAGCATCAGCCTAGTCTTAGCCGAGGACCGATGTTGGATTTGGAAGCTGACTTGGAGGTAACATTGCTACTGAGTGAGCCAGACTGACAATTTGTCACCTAGTTTTCTATGCTGGTTGTCTCCAACTTTCATGGAGTCCTGTTGCATATTGGTTAGAACACTTGCCTCGCATGTGAAGCGGACCTAGGTTTGATTCCTGGGCAAAACCTTAGGCAAGATTTTTTACTCAATAAGTCTCTGCTTACTGAGCAGTAAATACGAACCTGTTAGTCATTTGATGGATCACTTTCTGAGGCTAACATTCCCATTAAAAAAACATTTATATTTTTAAAATGTGATCATCATCCATGACTGTTTGTGGGGCACTGCTGTGCCAAATTGGCTTCTGCGTTTTCCTCACAAAATATCGTCAATTCACTTAGTATATTCTTAGTACACTTAATATATATACTGTACAATATATTCTGTGAAACACATCTCGAAGATGTATTAAGGTGCAATATCAAATGCAAGGATTATTATTAGTACGTATCACATGCTGGGTTGTGAGGGAGTGAAGTTTTTGAATATATTAACTCAAAGGATTTCCTATGATCTGGTCAGAAGTCAGAAATGTTTGGTTTATTTAGAAGAGTTTTCGACAGGAGGGCAGTTCACTGTATATATATGATTGATTGATTGATTGATTGATTGATTGATTGATTGATTGATATAGTAAACAAGAAACCTGGCTTTGAATAACCCAACTTCTGTTGCAACAACAATACAGCTCCCTTCACAAAGAGTAGCATTCTGCACAGGGGTTGGATGCTGAGACAAGGAGAAGGGGTAAGTGACTGTAAGTGCAATTAAGAGGTAAGTTTTAAAGTGGGATATAAAGATAGATATAAAGAGGGGGTAAGTTCTTGAAGGAGGCAAGGGATGGGGAAGGGAGAGGGATTGTGGAATGGAGTTCCAGAGGGTGAAAGGCTGAAGGTTCAATTTCTAATGGTTGGGCAGGCAGGGTGAGGGTCATGGAACAGGCCAGGTGAGGACAAGGATTTTAAAATCATGGGGATGGGGAGCTAGTGAAGCCAGGTGAGGATGCCGTTGATCCGATCATGGAGCTTGGTGCAGGAGTGCACAACACCGAGCCACTGAACTTCTGCCATAATTTCAAACGAAACTCAGATATTCAATGCAATTTTGCCTTGAGCTGGTGTGTGAATCAACAATTGCTCACACCTCCTACTGACTAGAATGGAATGCTACCCTAAACCCACACTTTGCTGTCATGCATTTATGCTTATTAATAAATTAATATTACACTGTTAGCACTGAGCGTGAATCCAGTTTGCTCCTTTGTCCCAACGATGGAACAAGGTCACTGTCCGCAATTATGGCACTCCACCAACCTCCAGCACAGCATGAGAGAACAAGGTTACGTTTAACAACAACAACAGCAAAATTACACTTGTATAGCATCTTTCACGTCAGGAGGATGTCTCAAGGCGCTTCGCAGAATATACTGTAAAATGAGTTGACTGTATTTTTTTTTGAGGGATTATTATTAGGCATGTGGAAATAGGGAAATAATTAGGCATAAGGAAACTTACCCAAGGTTTCGCCTTGCCTGGATTCGACCACAGGTCTCACATTTGTACGGCAAGTGTTCTAACCACTGAACTACTGAACTCCACAACAACACTGAGCCACAGAATCTTCCTCAACAACAACAAAATTATATTTATACAGTGCCTTTCACGTTGAGAGGATGTCCCAAAGCGTTGGACACTCAGTGTTTCAGACATGAGCTGGGGTCCGGATTGGGGAGGGTGGAGGGAAGGGAGGCAAAGGGGGTGCCCAATGACATGATCGAATAGGAGAGTCTTGAGGCTAGAGAGGTCACTCAATACACAACTGTTGGTGGGACACTGTTGTGCGCTCATAAAATATAGTGAATCCACTTTACATTATATTGCTATGAAACGCTTTGAGACATCTCAATGAAGTAATAAGGCGCTACATCAAATACAAGGATTATTATTGTCACAAGTGTTGCAGAAATCCTTCACTGAACAGGAACTGACCAGATATATTTCCAGATGCATCACATCTCCTTTATAGTCTTGTACAATGTGTAGGATTGTGAGTATGATATTCCTCCTGACGTTATCAAAACATACCTTGAAGGTGCACTGTCTGACTGTGCTTTTGGTTATCGTTCCCCTCCCATTTCCCTTGGTTCCCACATTGCCCACCTCCTTATCAAAGTACTTTACCAAAAATGTAGATTAAACCGTTGTGCATGCGCTTGTCTGCTTGGATTACTCAAACACACTGCTTATTGGTCTCATCAGCTCCACTGTTCAAAAGACCCAGCTCATTCAGAACTCTGCAACCCGAATATTTGCCCAGACCAAACTCTGTGTCCACATCTCATCAGTTCTGGCTCAGGCTCCACTGGCTCCCCATCACCGAACAGACCAACTTCAAGATCCTTACACTTGTGTTCAAATCCCTTCACTCTCTGGCCTCTCCCTACTTCTCAGACCTCCTCACTTCCCCAATCCAACACCCTGCTCATCCATTGCACCCTCCACCTCACCATCTATGGTGACGCTTTCAGCCATTTCGCTCCTAAACTGTGGAACATTCTCTGTCAATCCCTCCGCCTTGCCCCCTCTCTCCCTTTTTTCAAGTCCCACCTCCTCAACCCCACAGCTTGGAGTCAGGCTCCGCCACTATTAAGCACCCTCAGCTGCCACCCTGCATGGAAGGTGCTCTATATGTGCAAAATGTTGTTGTTGTATATCAAAGTATTTACAAATTGTCCAGTGAATATATTTAGCTGTATTAATATACCTAAACAGATATTCTGATTGTGCTAGGACTGGACATGACGACAATACAATATGTGGTCTACTGTTTCTGGTGCTTGATGACACATTCTGCATTTTGGATTAATTTTTCTCTTTAAATGATTTTTTTCATCAGGTTGGATTATAATTTGGGCTACCTTTCACTCCCACCTCCCTTTATTATTGAACCTAGTCATTATGAAATTCACATAATATATAGTAGTGTATTATTATAATTATAAACAATTGTTGATTGATACACAAGCTCAAGGCTAAAATGAATATACAGTAGTACTTTTATAGGTATTTTATAGGGAAACATCACAATAATATGGGAATATTATTAATACAATTATTATTAGTAGTAGTTGTGAGATAGGGCAGAGTTGATCTAATTGACCATCCATGATCTTCACAGAGCAAGTATCATGTGCATTAGAAACTATATATCCGCTATGCTCAATTTTTTTGGAGACAGGATGTCTGACCTCACATTTAAATGCCATTAATATGTCACTTAACGCAAATGGATTTCAGTCTGGCCATATAAAGTGGCATTTGTGGTCAGTCGAGCGAAATACACAAGTCCAAATCTCCTCTTGTGGGTATAAAAATGATGCATAATTAATTCTCAAAGGAATGGAATGCAAGTAGTTTCTGAATCACTGCTTTCTGTTTTATCAAAATGGATTTCTTCATTAATCCCATTTTCCAGGTTTCTCCAAACCCCTCAAAGTATTATTGAGAGTTCAGGTGTTAATCTGGTTCCCTGTTGAATGATTCAGTAGATCCATTCCTGAATAGTTACTTGTGGGATGAAGTTCCCAGACTAACCATCCTCCAAGTGAGGAAATTCTCTCAAAACATGACACTGTACCCTCTCCCCTTGTTTCATTAATTCCCAAATTTAATGGGCTATTTTTTCCCTGTTTAGTCTGTCATGCCCTATGAAAGAGTTAAAGACCTATATTACACCCCATCTCATTCCTCTCTTTCCTTGCGGAAATTTTTTTTCTTTTTGGTCAGTTGGGTGTCTGACACATTTGGAAACCATCCTAAAGATTATCCAAACCAAATTGAGAATTCCATGCATCCCACTACATATGTATTGGAATTTCAGAGATAGATTGTTGGAATGGAGGGATACATCCTGTTTACCTAATTTTGGAAAAAAAAATAGTCACAGGTTGGTTAGAGCAAAGGCTTAGGGATCCAATGAGTGCAATGGGGTATTGCTGGAGTCCAACCAGCTAAAACCACATAACTTGTCATTGTCTGGTGAACTTTCCCACAGGGCTTTGGCTTGCTTAGTTAATAGGAGCTTAGTGGGAGGATTCACTGTCCTCTGTGATTGGTTTGCCCTTCCAAGTCCTGCTCCTGGACTGTGGTGTCACCAGTAGTGCTTTGGAATACTGTGGATCTGCCTGGCTCAGGAACTGGACCAGAGACCGCCAGAGAGAGCAGGCTAATTTTTTTGCTATACGTCACCTTGGAGCCAGTTCAGCTCAAAAGAGACCCTGCTTACCTCCCATCCATGGAGGATACTGCAAGTTACTCATCCTCTCTTCATATGTATATTGCCTGACACCCAGTATCATTATAGCTCCCTCTCATTGTCTATGACATTCTCACAAATACTGTACACAAATTACTTCACTTTACATTATATTCTGTCAAGAAATGTGAGATGCCATGATAAGGCTCAATATCAAATGCACGAATTACTATTATTACTACCATTATTATCATAATGTGAATTCAACTCTAATCTAAAGAATGATCTCACTCCTCACAGTGATAGTGTCGCTCATCACAGTGATATTAGTCTGTGTATGAGCTGAAAATGTACATTTTTAAAAATCAGACCAGCGAGCCTACAATTTCCTAGGATGCAGAGAACATAAAATGATTGTTGTGATTATTGAGCAGGGAATTTAGTGTTGCAAATATGTATTCCATGGTGTTCTCTGTATGATAAACCTAATTCCAGCATTTTCATCCCAGTCTGGAGAAAACAAGCCACACAGCACCAACGCAACAAATCTGTTTCCCATGCCAGCCATTCTCCTAGTCTTTCTGATTAATGGCCAATTTGTACTGTGAACATGGCTCAGTAGGACTTGGACTGAAATTGTCCAAACTCATTCCGTCTGGAACTGCTACAGTCAACAGCGAGAGACGGGGCTCTTATTCCAGCAGATTTCGGGAAGATTTAAACTCAGCTACCATAGGTAAAAGGCAATATTACAATCCATAAAACGTTACCAGTCTCTCTGCACTTCCTAAACATAATAAAGTGAATTCTGGATAACTCAACACTGTCTTAACTTGTCACTGCCACATAAGACACCATGTTGTTAATATGCAGCTACATTTATTTATTCATTCCTATGCATAACTCCCCACTCGGATACTTTGTTACAGAGCCCATTTCCCTTAGAGTGATCAATTATCAAGAGTTTACTGTAATAATCCTACATTTAATACAGTACTTTCACCCACATATATACAGTCAATTCACTTTACAGTTTACAGTACAGTATTCTGTGAAGCGCATTGAGATGCCTAGAAGATATGAAAAGCACTCAGTGGTTAGAGCACTCGCCTTACAAGCGTGAGGCTTGTGTTTCGAATCCAGGCAGGTCAGGGTGAAACCTCGGACAAGTTTCCTTACTCCACATGCCTAATAATAATCTGTCCAAAAAAACCCTGTAACAAATTGGTCATTTAAATCTACTACTGTTGTGGCACACGCTGTGCGCAATTGGCTGCAATTATAGCACCTTAACCACTGACCTGCTGAATTTTAACTCAACGGTGAAGCAACTGGACTTTTATCAATCTGATAAGGTCAAAACATTGCAAACTGCTTTACAGTAATGATTGGCTTGATGTTTTGTATGCATATATTGTATGCATAACAAAGTATGCATACAGTATGCATGACAGCCTTAATCTGGATAATTGTTGGCCATGGTATCAGGAGAATTTCCCTTCTCATTCTGAGTTGTACTCAGTTGTGTTCTTATCTGAAGGACAACATGCTCCCCCCACTGCAAAATAGACAGGAAATTGAACCTTCAGCCTTCTGATGTGTATGACTTCATGGGCCAAGCCTTTATCTGCTGAGTGAGGCAGCTTAAGGACAATATTGTGGAGGGTGAATTGAGAAACTGTGAGGGCGGGGCCAACTGTATAAATCATTGGTGAGACCATACTTAGAGTCTGTGTACAGTTCTGGTCATCGCAGTACAAAAAGAAAATGGGAGAATACAGATGAGGGCAACCAGAATGATTGAGGGAATGGAAGGATTAAGGAGGAGCGACTAAGTAAATTGGGCATATTCATGCTGGAAAAGAGAAGATTGAGAGATAACATGATTGCTGTCTTTAAGATTCTATAGGGGGGTGGAAAATGTAGATCAAGACGGGCTGTTTCATCTGGTCCAGAATAATAAAATCAGAGGACACAGACTGCAATTGAAGGGGGGGGGGGGGGGGGGGGGGGGGGGAGTAAATAAAAACACGATTTCAGGGAGCGAATAGTAAACCTGTAGAACACACTTTCTAGGGAGAAGATTGAAGGATTCTTTCAAACACAGATTAGATAGTTTTCTTTTAGGAAATAATATCAGCACCTCGGGACATCCTCCTGACGTGAAAGGCGCTATACAAGTGTAATTTTGTTCTGTAGTACATAAGTAGTTTGGGACAGATGTTCATGCGACCAATCGGAAAGGTGAAGGTCTTTTTTTCATCTAGCATTTCTTATGTTTTTAGGTTCATATACAGTAAAAGCTTGTTTTTGGCCGAAAACGCAAAAGAAATAAATAAAAATAAAATGTCAATACATTTTCCAGGATAAATTCCGGTTAATCGAATGTGGACCTTTTTTTGGCGATGCCAGTTGTACGGAAGCTAGGGTTCACGGGTGCCGGATCAACGGGCTTTTACTTTGAATTTGTATACAGTATAGACCATCTTCCAGAGCAACACTTCAATACCACGGCTGGGCTTTTTCACACTGATAAGATCCACTAATAGCTGGACAATGATGAAAGCTGACAGGCCAGATGAAGAGCTAACCTCTTGCTTAACACTCTCCTTTATCACTTGCTTTTGGTATTCAATAAGGTTCTCTTATAATCCAATAAGCTCGGAGAAAAGCAAAGCCTTTTAACACAGTCGTAAGGAGCTCCAGTCCGATTTCCATAGCTAGCCTATTCCCTCTCTATTCAGTACTTACAATGTGGCAACTAGTAAATTGAGGGTAGCATTCTACCGATTGATACACCTTTAATACAAAGTGGGTTCATCCTAGCCCACCCCCCCCACCCCCCTCACAGTCCCTTCTCCACATTACTGTACACAGAATGAAAATACATTGAACTCATCATTCGAAGGGGAAAGGCTCAGCGATGAGTTATCAGGAGTGGCAAGTAAAGCCATACTATTTGATTACGTGCAGCCGTGATAACGTGATGACAAGTTAAGCCAGAGTCGAGTTATCAGGAGTTTACTGTAGTTTCAGTCGGGATTTAATAATGTAGCTTTGAAACTGATAAAAGAGAGAATGCCAGATAGAGACAATGCTCTATGGTTAACTCTGTCTCTTTGTATTCTATCACATCTATTCCTTGCAATATAAAGCACATGACAATTAAAATGTAACCACAAAGTGCCTACTGTTTGTCTGACTCTGCTCTGTGCAACTGGCTGCCGCATTTCGCCCACAAAATACAGTCAACCGACTTTACAGTACATTCCTGTAAAGCATTCTCAGACATCTTGACGGCGTTATTTCAAATAATAATAATAATAATAATCCTTGCATTTGATATCGTGCTTTTCACGTCTTCCAGACGTCTCACAGCGCTTCACAGAATATACTGTAAAGTGAACTGACTGTATATCTGTGGGTGAAACGCAACAGCCAATTGCCACAAACAGTCGTGGATTGAAATGACCAATTTTATTATTGTGTTTTTTTGGAGGAATTATTATTAGGCGTGTGTGTGTGTGGAGGAAGGAAACTTGCCCAAGGTTTGGCTCTGACCTGCCTGGATTCGAACACAGGTCTCACGCTTGTAAGGCGAATGCTCTAACCACCGAACTACAGGACTGTATATGCAAGGATTATTACCTAGTGGTCTTAAAAATAATCATAAATTATGAGTCCTCTCTTTTCTCGACAGCCCCCCCCCCCCCAACACACACACACACACATACGCAGATCTGTCCTTCAATGTGAAAGACGGGACAGAGCTGGGAGCAGTAGAACCTCCATTTCCTGTCAACAAGCTGCTCTCTTCAGTCACTCGATCGATTGAGTCTCCTCTTTACAGGGAGCTGTAGCTCAGCGATGTCCAACATGCTCGCGTCTCTCGCTAACAGATCAACTCGGGTTTCTGTAAAGTGAACTACAGTGAAATGGAAACCCAACCGGCTGACAAGGCTGGAGTCTCCTGTGTCCATAATTACATCCGAAATCAATCCACCCGACTAATTGTTGACACAAAACACCCGCACTAACTGTAAATATCTGTATCTGTCCCTGAGCTCAGGCCAGGAGGTAGCGGCTTCCTCTCCCCCTTTAATAATTGGATGAATAAATAAGATGTCGCGTTGTTCTTACACATGAATGTATAACAGCAGCAAGGCTGTTGGCCGGCTATCCCATTCGGAACCCGCTCCGTCTGATCAATTAATAGCCTCAGCCGTCGATACAATCTCATCTTCCAACGATCACATTTCTGTAATTCAATTTACTGATAGTGTCACCGACATCCAGCTGATCCGCCATCACTCTGACGACCTCTTCCCCGAACCGTATTAGCTACCGATACTACGGTGGGAAATCGATCCTCTTGATTGAGTCGCCCTATTGGGAAGGTTAGAGCGCCGCGCTGGCCACGATTTCCGATTGGAAACAAGATGAGAGCCTCGTTGAGAGGTGCGGCGTAACATTCGCCAATATTGTTTCAGGCTGATTAACACCAGCCACCACACGACCTCACGCTTCGCCACCCCCCCCCCACCTTCCACCCCCAGCCCCGCGTGAAGCCAACTGAGAACGGCTTCCACTGAAAGCCAGACCCGGTGATAGCCCCGCTCCCCAACCCACCGTGTCCTCTCCTCAATCAATCCACTGCATCAGTCACATTATCAGCGCTCTAGCGTGTGTCAGCACGGCGCCCGCGTTAATAACAAGTAACCAGCACCCAGGGCTGGCGTTTACATTCACTTCATAGTAGAGGAGGAGACATCACCCTCCATCACCAGACTGTGTGATGGTCGCCTTCTGTTGTTCACTGACAGTGGGTACATGATGGCAGTGTGTGAGGAACGAGCCTCTTTCCCTCTCTCGCCAATCTCACCCCACTCATCTCTCTTCCCTCCCTCTCCCTCTCTCCCCTTTCTGCTCCCTTTCTCTCCACACACTCTCTCTACCCCTTTCTCTCCCCCTCTACTCCCACTCTCATTCCCTCTCTCCACCTGACTCCCACTCTCCCTCTGTCTCCATCCCTCTCCACTCCCCCCCCCCCCACCCCCCAACTTCTTCTCCCACTCTCTCCCCCTCCATCTCTCTCTATTTATATAAACTCCCCAGTCTGATTAACCACAAGTAGCTGATCTTGGAGACAGTCCCCCCCCACACACACACCCCATCCCTGCTCTCTCCCACGCTCTCTCCTTCATTCTCTCCTTTCCCCCTTTCCTCCCCCAACCCTCTCTCCCTTTCTCTCACCCTCTCTCTCCCCCCCATCTCTCTCCCCCCCATCTCTCTCCCCCCATCTCTCCTACATCTCTCCCCTCTCTCCTCCCCCATCTCTCCCCTCTCTCCCCCCCCGCCCAAATCTTTCCCCATCTCTTCCCTCTCACCCCCATCTCCCCCCCATCTCTCCCCCCCATCTCTCCCCCCCATCTCTCCCCTCTCCCCCCCTCCACATCTCTCCCCTCTCCCCCCATCTCTCCCCTCTCCCCCCCCACATCTCTCCCCTCCCCCCTCCACATCTCTCCCCATCTCTTCCCTCTCCCCCATCTCCCCCCCACATCTCTCCCCCACATCTCTCCCCCCCCCCCCACATCTCTCCCATCTCTCCCCCCCCCCTACCATCTCTTCCCCCACATCTCTCCCCTCTCCCTCTCCCCTCTCCCCCCCCATCTCTCCCCCCCCCCCCACATCTCTCCCATTTCTCCCCCCCCCAGCATCTCTTCCCCCACATCTCTCCCCCCTCTCCTCCCCTCCATCTCTCCCCTCTCCTCCCCTCCATCTCTCCCCTCTCCCCCCACCACCTCCCCCCACCCATCTCTCCCCTCTCCCCCCACATCTCTCCCCACCCCCCCACCCCCACCCCCACCCCTCCCCCACACTCTCTCTCTCTGTGTATAAGCTCTCCAGCCTGCTTACCCGCTAGTAGCTGCATCCAGGCGCAGATCTTGTAGACAGTGGCCGTGTTACAGAAGAAGAAGAGGGCGAAGCAGGTGATGCAGGTGAGGATCAGGACCATGGACAGCAGCACAAACAGCGCCGCCGCCTTGAAGGCCCCGGAGGGGATGCTGTCGAAATCCGCGAACGTTCCCTGGCAGATCAGGTCCCGGCTCGTCACTCCCGTCCCCACACAGTAATGGAAGAGGCCGAAATAGCCGGGGTAAGGGGTGTTCACGCTGTCCCCGATCCAGTAAGGCTGGATAAACACCACCACGTTGATGATCGCGAAGCAAATGGTGAAGATGGCCCAGAGCACGCCGATGGCCCTGGAATTCCGCATGTAATTGTCATGGTAGATCTTGGAAGCCTCCTGTGAGGGTAACATTTTCTCGGTCTCTTCGATGGATGGCAATTAATTCCTCTCTCTCTCTTTCTCTCCCCCACCTACCGCCCCCCCCCCCCCCCCACCCCTCCCACCCCCCTCACCCACCCACCACCAATGCAACCTCGAGATCCTCTTCTTTCACTCTTTTTTAAAAAATAGACATTACAAATAATATAAAAATATCAAGGATGTAAAGGAAAGAGAGGTGGGGTGGGGAGGGGGGGTGTGGGGATAGAATCTGAGGATTGCTGGAGCGTGGCTATGTGTTGAGACGCTCCATCTTCCCCCCAATGATCTCCGCTTCTCTCTATCTCTCTCTCTCTCCTCGTGATTCTCTCCTCCCTCTTTCGGATTCTCTCCTCTCTCTCTCTCCTCTGCGCGCTCCCGACAGCTTGCTGTTTAGCCGATGCGCGTCCCCCGAGGTAATGCAGTGTTACTGGGAGTATTTCCCAGCAAGCTTCACAGTCTATTCAAGCCTGGGCTTGTGTGACAACTAGATTGTGCTCCATTTATACCATAGCATCACTGACCACGCTGTGTTGTGAGGGTGACGTCCAGGGAAGAACCTGGCCCAGCAAAAACACAGTCAACTTCACCAAAAACACTTCCACCCCATTCAATGCGAATCTGCCAAATGGAGACCCATTGAGAGTGAATGTTGTAGTGACTGCCACCCTCAGTTGTGTTTTTTGAACAGCCAGGTGTTTTGACACTGACACAGTGTCCAAACCAAGCTGCGAATTCCATGCATCCGGCTACACATGGGAATTCCATGAGATGAATTATTGGAATGCCACTGCACTCTACATTGGATGTACTGTAAAGTGCGGATTTTTTGTGGGAGAAACGTGGTAGGCATTTACCACAGCAGTGTCCACACAAATAGCTGTGGAGTGAGTGACCATCATTATTTGGTGGATTGCTGACCAGGACACCCAGAGAGAGAAACTCGATTTTCTTCTTTGAATAGTAGCATGGGATCTATAACATCCCACTCTGAATGGGCAGATGATAACATCATGTTAACGCCAGCGCCTCTGACAATGCAACATTCCCCTAGCACTACTTTGGGGTAAAAAACTTACACTGTGTGATTCCAAATTCCAAAATGGGCATAGCAACTAAGCCTACCCTACAAATCATTAAGGAAAGTCGCAGTAAATTCTGTTTGCAGCACCCCCCCTCCACCTCCACCCGCCAACCATTGGGAAACTCTATGGGTAGAGTTGTTCAGTATGTTCTCTGATTCAATTAATTTCCTTGCTACTAACTAGTTGGGTTAGCTTCAATATATCAGGATCATTTGTTAATTTCTCACAGAAATAAAAGTCAGCAAATTTTAAGATGAATAAAAAGTAAAATACTGCAGACTGCTTTCTGATGAAAGGACATTGACCTGAAATGTTAATTGACTTTCCTCTCTCCATAGATGCTGCCTGACCTGCTGAGTATTCCCAGTGACTTCTGTTTTTATTCAGCCATTAAAGGACCTAAAAATTGGGTTTACACACTGCGGGCATCAAATGTGACTCAAATTGGTCTTTTCAATGAAATAAACACTTTAAATATACAATCTTCCATTCCAATTCACTTATCCCATCTCTCTTAGATTCACATTTTCCAATTTCCTCTACTGCAATCAGGAAGTGATTTCTGGTTTTTTTCACATAGAATGGCACAGAAATAGATCCAGCTACTCTGTACTGCTGTTTATACTCCACACAAGCCACCCCCCAATTCCTCTCTCTCAGGTATGCATCAAGTTTCTTCTTAGATACTTTGATACTTTTTGCTTAAACCACAGTTTCTGAAAGTGAGATCCACATTCTCAAATCGACATAAGTTCCTGTGTAATACCTAGTTTTCTGTCACAGGTATTTGACATTGAAACAGTCAAATACATTTTATTGTAAAATTGGGCCTTGGTTTAACATCTCATTTGAGGGGCGGAACCTCAAACAACACAATGTTTCCCTCAAACTGTATTGGAGTGTCAACCCAGACTTCATGAGTTCAACGTCCTGACATGGAGCTTGAGCCCAAATATAATTTGTTGATGTTGAATCCAACCCTTTAACTCAGAGGAGAGGTTGCTACCAATTGGCTCAATGCTCATTGTTGATTCCTGTTACACAACACTCTGCCCAACCTCTGCTGAATAACAACAACAAATTTCATTTATATAGTGGTTTTCATACTGGAAGGACATCTCAAGGTGCTAGACAATGAAACGTTTGTAACTGATCTGCAGGTGGGATCAGAGAGGGGTGGAGATCAAGTAGGTGGAGGAGGGAAGATAATAGTAATAATAATCCTTGTGTATAATATAGTGCTTTTCATGCCTTCTAGATGTCTCAAAGCGCTTCACAGAACATACTGTAAAGCAAATTGACTATACATTTATGGCCGAAATGCGGCAGCCAATTGTGCATAGCAGTGTCCCACAAACAGTCATGTGACCAGTGACCAAATTATTATTTTTTTCTTGAGGGATTATTATCAGGTATGTGGAGTAGGGAAAATTGCCTAAGGTGTCCCCTGCCAGGAATCAAATCCAGGTTTCTCACTTGCGAGGCGAGGACTCTAACGACCGATGGCATGGCTCTGGGATACGGATATGACTGAGACAGAGTTGCAATATATACTCTTCAATACTTTTAATTCTTTGATATGTAAAGCAGCAGGATATTTGGAAATGTTGGGGAAACACCATGAAAAGCTGGAAGACGGCCATTTCCACGTAACATGAGGCAAAACCCTAGAGACCACAATAATGTAGACACAGGCTATTTATAGATGAAATGGCTGAAAATGTCCTCAGCTAAACGATGAATGAAGCCATTTCTCTAATATACATTTGTGCAAAATGCACCAGCTTCAACAGGGGAAGGTTGTGTTCTCATTACGGAGAAGCCGAGTGTAGAAATTTTACATTCCGTTTCTTCTTCCGGAAACATTTCTGAACTATTTTATTTACACTTGCACATCTAGTCTTCATTTAAATCTCATTAATTAATAACAACCAGTGAACATTCTGAGAAAGCACAGTGTGTGCGAGTATAATCTGCATTTTTGTATTATACAAAATCAGGTCATGTTTCTGTTGTTGGAAGCATTGAGCAGTGTAGCTCAGTTTGGAGCATTTAGGCTGTTTCTGAATTTAGGGGCAGATTTCCTGCATGTGAGATTCTTAAACATGAACTGTTCACGGATCATCCAACCACAAAATAATTATCAGATATAACATAGAGCAGCAACTCCTCAGCAACAGTACCCCAGCTCACCCAAGTGATTTTGTTATGGTCAGTTGGAGGTCTGACATTTGTAGAAACCCATCAGCGTGATCAGTCAGGTGTGCTTAAGGGTATTGAACCTGACCAAGAGTTCCAAGCATCCGACCAACACATGGATATTCCCATGTCTAGAATGAAACATGCACTGATTCCCTGGAAGAATAGGTTGTCATCAGCAGTGCTCTGGAGTACAATTTTCCCGCCTGGCTCAGGAACTGGATTAGAGTACGTCACAGAGGGTTGGCTTGATTCCAACATTCTCCTGCCAAATAATAGTTTGGAGACAGTTCAGCTCCTTGTTGGGCAGGGCCTCCTTGGAGCTGAACTGGCTCCAAGGTGATCCGATTGGCATCAAGATGTCAGAATTGAGTCAGTACTCTATGGCACTCTCCAGTCCAGTTCCTGACCCAGGTGGGTTTGCAGTACTCCATGACCCAGTTATTGACAGTACAGCAAGCCTGGCTCATTGGTAGGATTGAAAGGACACACCAGTCACTGGGGCAGGGAGTCAGCTCCTGTTAACCCTGCAAGCCAAAACCCAATGATTATGGTGGTCCTGACTAAACAAGCCATGGAAAAGCTTGCCTGACAGTGGTATCAATGGCAAGCTTGTGGTTTGGGCTGGATAGACTCCCAACAGTTTACCGAACATACACGCTGGGTTCCCAAGCCTCCTCTAACCCTATCCCTTATTACTTTCCGGGATAAGCAGGGTGCATCCCTCCAAAAGAGACAGCGCAATCCATTTCAACAAACTATCACTGAAATTTGCATATGTAGGTGGGATGCATGGAATTCTCAGTTTGATGTAGATACGCATAAGCATGTGTCAGATACCTGGTTGACCGAAACAAAAGATCAGCTCACAGTATGACAACTGATCCCCACTAAGTGAGTAATCCACAACCGGATTGGAAAGAATCTGGACAATAACAAACAGTCATTGTAAAAAAAGTCAAGATAGATACTCTTGCAGGTGAAGATACTAAAAATAAAAAGTTGCACAAATTGTGTTTTTTAATTTCTTGTAAGTGTTGCAAATATACACACATGCCCGTGACTGGTTTAGGATTACGGGTTTGTTGCTTGTGACTGGGAATCAGCTTTCTGACCTGCTTGAAGTCCTCTACACTGTGCACCCCATTGCTCACTTTTCAAAAAGAGACGGGAGTTTTGCCCTGTAACTTGACCAAAAATCCCTAAATACTAAATGAATTCCTTGATTCAACAATAAACTTACCTTTACATAGCACCCTCCACACAAGGTAGCGTCTCAGAGTTCTTAACAGCAGCGAAGCCTGACTCTGAGCTAGGGGATAGGTGGGCATAAGCATATTAGAAGAGGAAGATATTCGGGAGGGACTTGAAAAAGAGGAATGAGGGGGCAACCCTAGGGATTGAGGAAGTGTTCCGGCGTTTTGGGTGGGGGTTTAGTGGCTGAAAGCGTGACCTCCGATGGTGGGGCTGAGGGTGCAAGGAATGAGCAAGAGGCCGGTGCCAGTCAAGCAGTTTGTGACGCCCTACGTATTGAAGTGCGTTTAGACGGCCTCCATGAAAGGCGTTATACGCAAGGATTATTATTATGATTACAATTTGCATTCATATAGTGCCCTTCACACAGATAGCTTGAAAGATACTATATGGGGGGACTATATAAATGATAATAGGGGATGAGACCTGTGGACTCACTTATTATCTGTTTCTGGTAATTCCTGCATGAGCTGGAAGCATTAATGTGAGCGATCCTTAACTTCTCTTAACAATATGTGTATCTGAGATGCACCTTTGATACATCTGATTGTTATGTGTGATCTGAGCACCTCCTTCGGGATACATTCATAGAGCTATGATATCAGATTGCACAAAAGTCTTAAATCCCCTCTCTCTTCCCCCAGCTCATCTCCCACCTCGCCACAGGATTGTTTTTCTGATGGAGGATTATACCTGCACTGGCTCATGTACTGTGTTCAAACTGTTTCGTGTTAAATATTTACCTTTCAAAGGTTATATTCTACAAAACCGTGGAAAATTTCTCTACAGAATTCATCTTTAACCACGGCACATCTGTATTCTTTTAATAATTTGGGGGATTATACTTTCAGGAGTCCTTGAAGGCTTAGCTGTAATTAACATATTCAATACTGTATCCCACTTTTCAATTATGAGGGGCAGGAAATTATTCAGAAGCTAATTCCTTGGGTATGAGCCATGTACAGTAGTGCACCAATGAAAGTTTCACACAAACTATCTGTAATGCACTTTCAGTGGTGAGACCAAAGTCAATGTGGAGTGAGAAATTCTGCAGGTCAGTGCCGTTAAGTTAGCAGCACTCTGAGATTCTGTCCTTCATAAAGGGTTCTATGTGTAAAAATGCAAGTTGTTGTTGCTGTTACTAACCTTGCCCACATACAGAAAATGATGGAAATCTCATTGGAATTAGGAAATTCCAAGAAATTCCCAAGAGGATGCAGAACTCCTGTTATAATTGAAAAACACCCGTTTATTTTTTTATTCTTATTTATTCTTGCATTTGAAATGATGGCTTATTAAGTCACCGAGATATCTCAAAGCACATCACAAGATATATTGTAAAGTGCAGTGACTGTGGATAGCAGCTGATTTGCACACTGCAGTGTCCCATAAACAGTTCTTAAGTGAGTGGCTAATTTTATTTTGGGGCAATGTTATTTAATTGACTTAACGCCCTTGTCATGTCTCACACCCAGCAAGTTGCCAGACTTGGGATCATCATCAAAGTCTGTTGAGAGAGCAAACGATTCTACTTCAGCTTTTGGATGAGACATTAAACTAAGGTCCAGTCTGCCTGTTCATGTGAATGTTAAAGATCCCATGGCACTATTTTAAAAGTCCTTCCTTCCCCCCGATCCTAACACCAGCTCAGGTCCAAAACACTGGGACTTGAAGGAGATTAGGGAGGGCATAAGGCGGAATGGAATTCCAAAGATTAGGGGCAGAGTGGCTGAAGGCTCATCCGTCGATGGTGGGATGGGTGGGTTGGAGGACAGGGAGCAGGCCTGAGCCCACTAAGCAGAGGGAGCGGACAGGTTAGCAGGGGGTTAAGAGGTTGCAGAGACAAGGTGGGGCAAGGCCATGGAAAGCTTTCAAGTTGAGGACAGGATCTTGAATTTAATACTCTGGGTGATGGGAAGCTGGTGGTGTCAGGTGAGAATCAAAGGTATATGGACAGGTTACATGCTGAATATTTTGCCCTGCTGGGAATCAAACACGGGTCTTCTTTACTTGGAAGGTGAGTGCACTAAGCTAAGGACTCCATATACTGTAGTGTACAGTAATAGAGCCATAGAAATTTATGGCACACAAGGAGGAATCATTTCACTCCTGTTTATCTGCCTTTTACGCCTGTAGTATCCCCATATTAAACTATAAGGTTTTAAGGAATCTATCTTTTTGATGGTCTAATGCTCCGTAGTTAACAGCAGTATATTTACTAGGAACTTAAATGATTAAAGTCAAACCCATTTACATTTACAGTGGATGATAAATCCTTATTAAAATCACTACAGTTTAAAGTAATCCTCTGTGTTGAAGGGCTGATTTAGAAGTGAAATGGCAGGGGCTGTTTAACAAGACAGACTGATACAGAATCACTAATATAGAAACAAGCTGATTCCAACTTCAAACTGTACCAAGATCAGTAGCCTGACCTCTGAGACCAAGACATGCATCACCATCTACCAACTTCTAAATAAATAATATAAATAATCCATGCATTAATAAAGTGCCTTTGACCTCGTTGGGGCATATCAAATCGCTTCACAAGATATACTGTAAAGTGGTTTTGACTGTGTATTTGTGAACAAAACATAGCAGCAGTGTCCCTCAAACAGCCATGGAGTGAGCGACCACTTTTTTGAGGGGGGATTGTTGGCCAAGACACTGGAAGAAATTCCCTTCCTTTTTCAAATAATGCCATGAGATCTTTAACTCAACAACAATAATAAAAATTACACTTGTATAGCGCCTTTCATGTTAGGAGGACGTCCCAAGGAGTCCCAACTCTACATGAATAGGCAGCCTAGATCTCAGTTTAACATTTCAACCATAGGAAAGCACCGCCAACAATCCACCTGTAGGGTCTTGGAACCGCAACCTTCTGCCTCAGAGGGAGAGTGCTTCCATTGCACTGGGCTGACACATGTTCATTGATTGATGTACAGTATTTCCTTCACCAAATTGCCTCTAACCTGTGCTATTACAACAACAACGAAATTACACCTGCTGAGCAGAGGGGGCGGGCAGGTTGGTAAGGGGTTAGGAGGTCACGGATGTAGGGTGGGGCGAGGTTGTGGAGGGCTTTAAATGTGAGGACCAGGATCTTGAATTGGATCCTCTGGAGAATACAAAAGTCAGGAAGTACTGACTAACCTCTATAAAATTTTGGTTAGGCCTCAGCTGGAGTACTGTGTCCATTTCTGGTCACCACACCATAGAAAGAATGTTAAGGCATTGGAAAGGGTGCAAAAAAGGTTTACTAGAATGGTACCAGGATTGAGGGACTTCAGTTATGGGGAAAGGCTAGATAAGCTAGGTTTATTCTCTTTGGAACAGAGAAGGAGACCTATTAGAGGTTTATAAAATCATGAGGGGATTTGACAGGGTGAATAAGGAAAAACTGTTTCCACTGTGGGCGAATCTGTGACTCGTGGTCACAGATTTAAAATAGTTTCGAAGCAGAGGGGAGCTGAGGAGAAATTTTTTTACTCAGCGGGTTGTTCGAATCTGGAATGCATTGCCTGAAAAGGTGGTGGAGGCCAATTCGATAACAGCTTTTAAAAGAGAATTAGATCTTTATTTAGGGAGAACAGGTCTGTTAGGTTATGGGGAGAGAGCTGGGCAGTGGAATTGAGTTGCTCTTTTCAAAGAGTCAGCACAGACTAGATGGGCCAAATGGCCTCCTTTTGTGCCGTAAAATTCTATGATTCTATGATTTTATGATGTGGAGCCAATGGAGTCGGGCGAGGATGGGGTCACGGAGTTTGGAACAATAGAGGACATGGGCTGCAGAGTTCTGGATTATCTGCAGCCTGTGGAGGGAGGAATTGGGAAGGCCGACAGCAGAGCATTTGAATAGTCAAGCTGGGATGTAATGAAGGCGTGGATGAGGGTTTCAGCGGCTTTGGGGGTGAGCTAGTGGCAGAGTTGGGCAATGTTGCGGACATGAGGAAAGGCAGAGTGAGTCATTGCATGGATGTGGGGGAGGGAAGAAATTTGAGGGTCGAAAAAGGCATTCCTAGGTCCCTGACTGGTTTGCTGAAGTTGTGTGTGCAACCATGGAGGCTGATGCTGCCAGTGTCTGATGCATGAAGGCGCTGCGCGAGCCAATCAATAAGGCCTCTGTCTTATTGACATTCAACTGTAGAAAGTTAGCTCTCATCCAGGACTTGTTGTCTGACAGACAAACCTTGGAGAAGTTACAGCAGAACCACTTATCCTCTCTTCTCCCTATACATACTCCCTTCTATGTTTTCCTTCTGCTCTTAAGATGATAATGAGAGGGAGAGCTGTTCTCAGATTGCCACTCACACAGCTCTGTCAGCTGTCAGGAGTTTGCCAGACCGGTTTGGATGAGATATACTCTTTGGCCAGTCAGATCTCATCGCTTCATAATACCCACCCTACCATCCCTCCATCACTATATCAAGTTACTTTATACAAATGTCTCAGCCTCAACCACCCTTCCTGGAAACTTGTTCCAGTCCTTAATTACTCTCTGGGTAAAGCTGACTGACTTAATGAAGTTGCAAAACCTACTGTTTTGTTCACAGTCAATTCATTTTAGAGTATTTTCTGTGCAGCGTTTTGAAACGTCTAGGATACATGTAAAGCGCTAAATCAAATGCAAGGATTATTATTAGTTTTTATCGTTTGTTTACTTCACAGGTTATTGAATGATCAATACCTCCACCTGTTGGATGCTGACATGCACTACATGTCAGACAAAATGCTTGGTCATTGCTCTGTTTCACTTTGATATTACAAGCTGTGATCGGATACTTGGTGTCTATGAAATGCTGGGAGTGAATCTCAGATGTGGGTTTGGAACAACAACAACAAAATTACACTTGTCTAGCGCCTTTCACATCAGGAGGACGTCCCAATGCACTGGACAGTCATTGTTTCAGACACGAGCTGTGGACGTGGAGGGTGGAGGCAAAGCGGGGCGATTGGAGTGACAAATGGGACTGTTGACGAGGAGGGTCTTGAGGCGGTACTTGTAGGAGGCCAGGGAGGGGGCAAGGTGGAAGGACTGCGGGATGGAATTCCAGAGGTTGGGGATAGAGTGGCTTAAGGCTCGCCCGCCATTGATGGGGCGGGTGGGTTGGGGGATGTGGAGCAGGCCAGAGCATGCTGAGCGGAGAGGGCATGCAGGTTGGTAGGGGTTTTCCACACATACCACAGCTGCAGCACTTTGTCGAATATGCAACAAAAGACAATTGCAACTCAAAGCAGTACGTGTATGTTTACTCTCTGAGGAATGGATATCCCTATTGACTTTCCAACATGCATTTTGTGTCTTTTAACCTCTTCAAAACTTTCAGTGAATTCTTGGGTCAAAATTCCCCAGGATCCAGATTTACAGAAAGGCTCCCCTCCAGGTAATGTCGTGTCCCACAGAGCAAATACTTCATTCCAGCAAATCTGGGTACATGTGTGTCTGTGAGTGTGTATGTGAATACCCATGTCTCTGTTACAATCTGTATATTGTGCACCTGGAGTCCTGTAGCTCAGTTAGAGCGCTTGTCGCATTAAGCAAGAAATCTGGGTTCAAATCCCAGCAGGTCAGGACAAAACCTTGGGCAAGTTTCCTTACTCCACTCACATAATATTAGAACAACATGGATGTAGGATGGGGAGAGGCTATGGAGGGTCCAGCTTTAAATCTGAGAACCAAGATCTTGAATTGGATTCTCTGGGTGATCCAATGAAGTCGGGCGAGAATGGGGTCACGAAGCTTGGAGCGGTAGAGGACACGGGATGCAGCGTTCTGGATCGTTTGCAACCCATGGAGGAATTGGGAAGGCCGGCAATCAGGACGTTTGCTTAGTCAAGCCAGGATTTAATTGTGACTGTCCAGCACCTTGGGACGTCCTCCTGATGTGAAAGGCGCTATACAAGTGTAATTTTGTTGTTGTTGTTGGAATGTGCACTCTCTCTCCATAGGGACACACATGGTTTACCTAAATTCAGTATTAGTCAAGGCTTGGAGACCCAGGTGTGTGCGTTGGGAGGAACTCCTGGAGTTTATCGTCAGCTAAAATAACATAGCTTGCCATTGAGAGCACAATCTGGCAAGTTCCCACCACCCCGGCTTGGGGGTGAACCTTTAGCTTCAGGGTTAACAGGAATGGGGGTGGGAGTCCTGCGGGGAGAGTTTGGGATCTGACTGGAGCTGTACCTGACCTGGGATTGAGGAAGGGTAGTGTAGAGTGGTCAGGGCAAAAGAGTTGCGGGTAAGGGATGAGTGGGGAGAGGGTAGGATGCCAGTGGTTGCCATGGTGAGGCGATGCGGGGTCAAGGGTGAGGCAGGCGGCTGACAGGAGCCTAGGCCTCTGGGCTGGAGCCGTGAGGGTGGGAAAGCAGAACAGAGCGAGCGCAGTCCCGGCAGCATTCATCGCGGGGAGAGCGGGCGGTTGGAGAGAGGCCGGGGGCAGAGAGTAGGCGTGGGGACAGAGGCCGGGGAGAGAATCGGCGGGGAGAGCGGGCGGGAGACGGAGAGCGGGCGGACCGAGCGGCGGGGAGAGGCCGGCGCAGCGGAACCATGGGCAGCGGCCCCCGGGGAGAGAGGCCTTAGTGAGCCCGGCGTGGGCGCTGACGCCATGTGGGAGGCCGGTGGCGGGACCGGCGGCGGTGGCAGAAGCGAAGACGTCGCGGAGCTGATCCACCACTGCTCCAAACACCAGTACCGCGCCAAGGAGGCCAGCAGCCAGGTGAGAACCCCAGGGCCCGGTCCGGGGAGTGGCGCGGGAGGGAGACAGGAGACTGGCGGAGAGGGTAAGAGGTAGAGGGGGAGAAAGTCAGGAGGGGGCGGCAAGACAGTAGAGGGTGGAGGGAGAGACGGGAGAGACAGGAGGGGGAGTCACGGGTGGGGAGAAGACAGGAGGGGGGGGGGGAGGGGGGAGAAGGCAGGGTTGAAAGGGAGGAGGTGGTGGGGGGGAGACAGGAGGGGGAGAAGACAGGAGGGGGGGTGGGGGGAGACAGCAGGGTGGAAAGGCAGGAGGGGGTGGGGGGAGACAGGAGCCGAAGGAAGACATGTGCCGAGGGGAGAGACTGATGGGGGTGGGGGGGCGGGAGCCTTATCCTGAGTAATAAGCTTACCAGAGCTCAGTCGGTGTTCAGACTGCAAAGCGCCTGACCCTAGTCAGCCTTAGCCCTTTCCAAATAACAGCCCCAGCTGGCATCCTGCAACACTAAGAATAATAATCCTTACATTTGATATAGTGCCTTATCACACTGATGAAGCATCCCAAAGTGCTTCACAGGATATACTGTAAAGTGAATTAACTACATTTTATGGGGTGAAACACAGCACAGAAGCAGTTTTCTTTACTCCAAGAGCCTTGGAGTAAAGAAACTCGCCTCTGTTTACCAAGTATAGTAATAAGTCGATTGGCAGATCGTATTTCTGTGGGAAATCATCCCGTCACCAACAAAATAAAAATAATTTATTCACTAAATCCACAACATTTTGTTGGACACCACATTGTGCAATTATTGGCTGCCACATTTCACCCACAAAGTAGTCAATTCTCATTACAGTAGATTCTTGAAGACATCTTGAGACATCTTGAAGATGTGGTAAGGCGCTGTATCAAATGCAAGCATTATTTATTATATTGTTCCCCCCTGCCCCCCCTCCCCCGGGAATCGAACACAGGTCATCTCACAGATGAGTCCTTCCTGGGAGAGAGTGCACATTCTATTACAGAAATTTCCAATTGTGAATGGTAAAGAAGCAACTGAGTCTGGTTTGGATACTCAGAATCGATTCCCTGTGTCAGTCCCTGCCTGACCAAACTCAAATGCAAGGATTCTTTTTTGGATGATTATTATTGTGGAGTGGCAGGGTTCAAGTGTTCCACTGTCAAAGCTCCACACATTTCAGTGACTTCAGTTGGGTTTTGTTCCTTATGAGGTAAGTTAGTGCAAGTGCAATTTTGTTATTGTTAGCAATAAGAAATTAGTTTGCCAATTAAGGATGTGCAAAACAGGAAGCCCACATTCTGGCTTTCTGAGGTTTTGTCCTCTTTATCAGTTAGCTCCGAATATAGGTTACAGTCTGATTGTATCACAGTTTCGTTTCACAAAGGGGAAGTTTGGGCAGCTGGGTTGCCAATGTTGGTTTGGTTGATTTTTTTTCGTGACTGGACCAATACTCCAGAGGCTAGAAATCACAACATCAGAAAAGCTAGAAATACTGAATTGTCAGGGTGAGCTGAAAAACGTTGCCATATTATAAAGAGCTTTGATAGGGCAAATAGTGAAACAGGAGGTTAATTCCACCGGTCATCAAGTCAGTGACTTGAGGGCACAAACTTGAGGTAATCGCAAAAATAATTAAGCAGGAGTAAGGCCATAGTTCACCACCAACTTTACCCCTTTACAAGGGTGGCATCTTGAAGTCCTGTGTCCCCGAATCAAATGCCTATGAAATGGGAACTCATTAGATATTTGAAAGGATTATTGAACGATATGGAGAGATTGGACTGAAGGGCTCATGTGGGGAAAAAATACCATTGCTGCAACATTACAGGATTGAAAGAGCAAGATTGCCTGCAGATTTACGACAGCTACACTTCACACAATAGGCTAGTTACTCTGAGGCAAATTGAACTGCTGTGGTTTCCTGGCAGTTCTGATATTGTATTACTGTTTAGTTGTTCTTTGCAACCTGCCTCCTACTTTCACCCCGGTGGTATTGACTAGTGGATAGGAGGTCTGCACTCCCAGTTTACGTAAACTGTTACACAGTCCATTACTTTTAATTCTTCGTCTTCTGTAAGTTGTGTGGAGTCCTCCAGCCATGGAGGAGCCAGACTGTTAACCCACTTGTGGGTTATTTTTCACAAGTGGGTTAACAGTCTGGCTCAGTTGTTAGCAATAACAACAAAATTACATTGCTTTAGCGTCTTTCACATCGGGAGGATGTCCCACTCTCATCCCTGAGAAGATTTGTTTTTGCACACAGAATGTTAGGATGTGGAATGCCCTATGGACCAACTAATCAGGACCTAGAATCCAAATTATCTTCTAAGAGGGAATTAGATGTATTTCTGGGATGGGGTATGAAAGGGGGTTTGTGTGGCAAATGAAAGAGATTGGAACAAAATGGATACCTCAGAGAACCAGCCAGGCACTGTGGTGTGAATTTCTTTGGTTCTACCTATCAAAAGCTCAACAGTGTGTCTGTATTGTGTCAATTCAAAGTGGGATTTTTGTATGTTTTCATTTTTAATGCTGTTACAAGGTTGTGGTGATAGCACTATGACACATTTTGTGTTATTGACAACTAGGATTTAAATGTCGGAAATTGTGACCTGTGGTATGTGACTGTCTTTAGCTATTTAACTCGAGATTATGGTATCTTGTTACTTTGGCATGTTTCTTGTGACTTAAGAGCTGTATTTTTATAGTGCCTTTTCATGTCGGTTACAAAACATACACTGCACTTTAAAGTAACAACAACTTGGATTTATATAGTGTCCTCCACGCCAAACGGCATCTCAGAGCGCTTCCCAATAACGGATCCCAGAGCCGAGCCGGGGGAAGGAGAAAAAGGTAACCGAAAGGGCGGTTTAGTCGAGACCTGAAGGTGGGAAGTGAGAGGGCGAGGCGAAGAGAGTGAGGAAGGGAGTTCTAGAGCCTCTGGCCATAGTGGCTGAAGGCACGACCGCTGATGATGGAATGGAGGAATCGGGGACAAGGAGGAGGCCAGACCCGATAGAGCGAAGGCAACAGGTGCTGTTGTGAGGAAAGAGGAGGTCAGAGAGGCAGAGGGGTGCAGAAGAGTGGAGGGATTTAAATACAAGTGTGAGGATCTTGAAATCGATCCAGTAGGTTTTTATAGGGAAATCTGTACACAACAGGGTTCCAAAAACAGCCTTGAGGTGAATCACCAATTAATCAGGATTGCCCACAAAAGTATCATGGGATCCACAAATATCTGCTTTATATTGCGCTGCCTAGGGCCTTTAAAGTGAATGCACTACATCTGGGGATTGAGCAGCTCCATCTGAAATCAAATTGTCCCTTAAACTAAGTTGACATTGAGGTGATTTTTGGCAGCACAGCAGCTACACTATTTTAGGCGACTGAAATTAAATGGGAGTGGATGAGTACAAATGCTGTTTCCCCTCAAATCATGTTAGCGCTGCAAATTTGCAAGTGACTGAGGAATTGACAACTGAGGTAATGAGAGGAAAATTGAGTCAGACAATCTCAGTTTAAATATGTTCAGCTGATGGGAACTAGATAGAAGTTAAAGCCTTACTTATACAGTAGTATAATACTAGAGCACAATGATTGAAAGTATCTTATTCTATTTATTATAATAACCCTTACATTTTATACAGCACTTTCTGTTTTTCAAATAGTGCTAGGGGATCTTTAACATCGACCTGAACAGGGAGATGGAGCCTCAGTTTAACAGTTTAACATCTCATCCAAAGCACTCCATCTCCGACAATGCAACATACCCTCAGCATTGCACTGGAGCGTCAACCTCTGCGAGTTATAAATCCTGATGTCAGGATTAAACCCACAAACGTATGACTTGGAGGTGAGAGTGCTACCAGCTGACACACTCAAGGTTGAGATTTTGAACATCTTGAAACATTTGACAGTTATTACTGAAAGTGTTTTTGTAGACAAACATGGTAGCTATGCGTGCCAGCAAAATCCAACAAACAGCCATGGCAATATCTACAGGATATTCCAATAGGAAAAGTATTGGAGTGTCAGCCTGGACTGTGAATTTGAATCCTAAAATGGGGCTTGATCCCCAAATTCCAGAGTGTATTCAATTCAGCCAAACTGACTACAGTGCTTATAAGTAGGACTTCTAGATTACTTTTAGTTTATGGTGTGTGTTGAGCCCATGTGCTGTATAAATTTAAATTGCTATTGTATTGTGTTGACGGTGGATCCGGTCTGCATTGATAGCCTTCCATTAGGCAAACTATGGTGCTGATAATTGTTTTTTCCGTGTGCAGATAGACAAGATTCAGAATCGCTGTTTAGAGTTGTTCAAGAAGGACTATGTTTATAGTCTCATCCAGAACCCGAATGGAGAGTTGTGCGGCCACTATCCACGGCAGATTGTTTTTATGGAGTACGCAAGTACGGAGAGTGATAAGGAGAGGTAACCCAGTTTATTTAACGATAGGCTTTGGCTTTGTTGTGTTTTATTTATGTTTACCAGAGATTTTGCATGTTTTGTGGTAAATCACAATGTTCCAGCCTACCTCTGTGATCCTGTCCAGCTCTGCTCTTCTACCAATACCACCTAGTGCTTTGATTCTGCTACTTATTCTGCAAGTCTATATATTAAATAAATGCAAGTTGTTTTTGATGCGCACTTTCTTCACTCAGTAACCTTTGCATTGCTGTGCAGATTTGAGCTATTGTTGAATGTATTTTAAGAGATTTTTTCCTCCTGGTAAAGGTTTGAAAGCACTGTTCAAACCAGTAAACTGCAGGAGCTGGTGATCCGCAGCAAGATGGCACGGTGCCGGGGACGCTTTGTTTGCCCCGTCATTTTATACAATGGCAAGGTAATAATAATTCAGGAATAATAATGAATAATAATCCTTTTTGTTGTTGTTGTTTTATCATTGAGAGGGCATCCCAAAGTGCTTTGCCAGATGTAATTTTGTATAAGAATGTAGCAGCCAATTTGTGCAGCCAGTATGCCTCAAACAGCTTTGAGTGAATGATCAATTTTATCTTTGGTTTGTTAGCTAGGACACCAGGAAAAACTTACTTCTCTTTTCGAATAGTGCCATGGAATCTGTGGAGTCCTGTAGCTCAGTGGTTAGAGCACTCGCCCTACAAGCATGAGATCTGTGTTCGAATCTAGGAAGGTCAGGGCGAAACCTTGGGCAAGTTTCCTTGCTCCACACGCCTAATAATAATCCCTCAAAAAAAAACACAATAACGAAATTTGTCATTTCAATCTATGACTATTTGTGGGACACTGCTGTGCGCAATTGGCTGCAGCGTTTCCCCCATATATATACACAGTCAATTCACTTTACGGTATATTCTGTGAAGCGCTTTGAGACATCTAGAAGATATGGAAAGTGCTATATCAAAAGTGCAAGGATTATTATTATATCTTTAACGTTGACCCGAAAGGCAGACAGTTTGACATCTCCTCCAAAGGACAATACCTCTGGCAATGCAGAACTCTCCCGCACTGCTTTGGAGTGTCAGGCCAAAACATTGTGTTCCAAGTCTTGCCATTGGATGTTCCTGTATAGTGTAGTGACTGTATACTTTGTAGACGAATGCAGCAGCTAATATGCACACAGCAATGCACTGTACAATGAAAATTTACTTAAATCAAAATTAAGTGAATCAAATGTAAAAATACATGGTTGCATGTGTGGGATAAATTTCTTGCTTTCTCTCTCGCTGCTCCAGCATATTTGTAGGTCAGCAACTCTGGCTGGGTGGGGGGAGCTGTACGGACGCAGTGGATACAACTACCTCTTTTCAGGCGAGTCACAGTTTCTATGTACATTTCTGTTGGATAGGAAATGTGTGATTTGTTGGCCAATGAGACTATTGTTAGTATGCTGTTTGTGCAATTGATCTATGTCTGTTGGTAAATAGGTTGCGACTGTCCGAGCACTGCATTCAGCCTTGAACTCAAAGTCCTGATATGGAACTTGAACCCCAACCTTTTGCTTCTGAGCTAACTGAGCCAAGCTGTCATAGTCTTTTAGGAGGTCACCCCAGGGAATTCCCCTCTCGGTTGAACAAGAATATTGGGGGAACAGTGAGTTTTGCCCATTTATGGTCTCTTGGTAACACTTGGTAACAATGTACTCCAGAAACCTAACAAATCAGTTGTTAGAAATTAACTTTACAGTGTGGCTGTTTTTCGAGATTGAATTTGTAACATAAGAATATAAAGATTGAAATGTGGAAACACTGTTTGGCCCATCAAATTTTGAAACCATCATTGTTACCATTCATCATTCAACCCTCTTCACAGACACCAGACACCACCCAGGTTTCGAGCATATACAGTCATCCAGAATATCTCTACACCAATAACACCATAGCACAAAGTGATCGGGGCAAGTATAAGAAACTCCTAATAACACAACCCTGGCTTAACTTGTCACTATCATTAAGATATTATCCCTCAAGAAAAAAACCAATAATAAAATTGGACACTCAATCTTTGACTGTTTTGTGGGGTGATGAGTTATCAGGAATTTACTAGACAGTACTTGTTGAAATCAGTTCTCATCTACATACCTTCTGCAGGGCAGGCTTTGTACTCTCAATTGTATACAAATTTGAATTTATATAAGATTAATCTTCTCTACATTGGATCAGTACTTTATCTTGCAGTTTTGGTCTGGAGAAGCTCTGTGTGATCTCTGTTCAGAAGAGAGAAAGTGAAAGCTCTTGCCTTTACCTCATACACTGACAAAACCTACCTACTGAGTACATCTTTTGTTTTCTGATTTCTTTTCCTCAGGTGGATCTGACGAGACAGGCGCGGAGCCGGATGAATTGCCCGAAGATTTCGCAGTGCGGTGAGGGCATTGTGTTTATTTCCTCAGTCAATCCAAAACGAGAGAACTTGAATCTTAAAGCACCTACACTGAAATGTCTAGAAGGACTGCACAGTAATTCTCTAGGCAAACAAGGTTCAGGAGACATTCCCTTCTCTTTTTAAATTTTATTATGGAATTTTTAATGTTGAGCTGGCGGACAGGACCTTGGTTTTAATAATAATATAATAATCCCTGCATGTGCGACATGAGTGTTCTAACCACTGAGCTACAGGACTCCACAATTACATTTGCATAGTGCCTTTCACGTCAGGAGGACCTCAGTTATAAGTCATGTGAAAAATACATAGTGAGTAGGAATTGTACAGTTTGATGGGTCAGAATACTTTTCCCTTACCCTGCATCAACACAATATAACAGTATCACAATCTGGTATTTTGATCAGGTATACAGAACCTGGCTCTAACCCAATGGCGGGAAGAAAAGGCAGAAAGAGAGTTTTCTGCAAGGGTGATCTGTTATAGGTCCACCGACCAGTGGAAATAATCTTTCCTTATTTGTCTCTATTAAAACCTCGCCTAATTTTAAGTGCCTCAATTAGGTCATGTGGCGTTCCTTGGTATTTACAGGCTGTTTCTTAGTGACATCATCCACAGATATTGGGTCAATATTCACATGTATGTAGATGACACCCAACTCTTTCTCTGCCTCCACTCATGTCTCCAGGCCCATTGCTGTCCTGACAAAATGTCTGTCAGATGTCAAGTTCTAATTTTCTGCAGTTGAACATCAAGAAGAACAACAACAAAATTACATTTATAGAGCGCCTTTCATGTCTGGAGGACGTCCCAAGGCCCTGAATAGTCAGATAGGGACCTGAGCAAGGGAGATGGGCAGGGTAGTGGGGAGGGCCGGTAGAGAATTAGGAGGGCAGCAGAAGGCACGATTGAAGAGGAGGGTCTTGAGACCAACCTTGAAGGAGGCAATTCGATCCTCAGATGGATGGGGAGCTAAGGGAGCCGGGCGAGCGTGGAATGATGTGGGCGCGGAGCTTGGGACCAAGGCCCTCCTGATTGGCTCCCATCAGTGCCACCACTCCTCAGTCACTGATAGCATCACCATCCTTGGATGCACATTCCACCTCACTGAGCCAGTTCTGAACCATAGCATCTTGTTTGACCCCCATCTGTCTGTTTTACCCCATATCCATGACTCTATCATCTTCATCTTATCTCCGGCTCCACTGGCTCTTAGAGGATAGAGTTCAAAATCCCTGTCGTTGTGTCCAAAAAACAGCCTCTCTGGCACCACCCTTTGGAACTTCATCCCATGGTCCCTTTGCATTGTTTCCACTCTGGCCTCCTTCAAGGCATGTCTCAAGACCCTCTTCTTCGACAGTGGCTTCGTTCATGCTCCTATCCTTATCTATGTGTCTGATCCCAACCTCCTGCTGGGGTCCAAATTCCATACTGGGCACCTTGGGATGTCCTCCAACTTGAAAGGTGCTATACAAATGTAATTTGTTGTTGACACCCCTCAACTTTCCTTGTCCCAAAGAAAAAGTCTCAGTTCATCCAGGCTCCACTCATAAGCCAAACCACTCATCCTTCGTGTCATCCTAGTAGATCTCCTCGGCAGCCCCTCTATTGCCTTTACATCTTTCCAAAGCGGGGTAACTGCATCAAACTAACAATTTATACAAGTTTAGCGTTACCTGTTTGGTTTTATATTCTACAAAACCCCTATTTATAAAATCTACAATTTCATTAGTTTTTTTGACAGTTTTTCCACCTGCCTTCCCATCTTTAAGAATTATATACATTAACCCCAAAGACTCTTTGCTCTTCCACTGATATTAATATTTTACCACACAACATATACTTGCTCTCCTTATTCGTCCTCCCAAAATTCTAAACTGCATTAAACTTAATTAGTCGTATTTCTGCCCGATCAATTAATCTGTCTGCATCCGCTGAATTTGCTTATATTCATCTTGAATTCTTGGCTACTCTATTTTCATATCATAAGTTGCTAAAATTCATCAACCATTTCAGATCAGGTATGGCATTAACCAACAATTTAAAGATGTATTTTAACTCTAGAAAAGGACTCTGAAATAATTTACATTCTCCATTACAAGAGACATTCCCATTGGCTGATGTTCTATTGATGCAAGGAACCAAACTCAATTGAAGCTGGCTTGAGTGGGCCTAAAACCGTTGAATTGAGTCTTCACCTTGTCAGTTAAACCCTAATTCGAACGTACATTCTGGAGTTGGCAGCAGCAGCATAATAATAATAATTGATTTGATTTAGCGCCTTATCACATCGTTGAGACGTTTCAAAATGCTTCACAGAATATATTGTAAAAAGGATTGACTGTGTATTTTGTGCACAGCAGTGTCCCACAAACAGTGGTGGATTGAGTGACCAAGTTCTTTTAGGAGAGGAATTATTGCCCCCGGAAAGCGATCTGCCAATTGACTAACAACCACCAGGTAAACAGGTGTGAGGGATATGGAAACTTAACTAAGATTATGTCCTGACCAGGAATCAAACCTGGATCCTCTTGCGTATGAGGCGAGCATGCTAACCACCACATTACATGATTCAACATGCTCACTGACTTACTATGTGAGGTGGTCCCTTTGCCAATAAGTCTTTAATACACTATGGTGCAGTTAGGATTCCGTGATTCCTCTCCCTTTTCCAGATTAGCTGATGAAGCATCCTTAGTTTTAGGAAACTTTCAATGTGTGTGACTGCAGTTTGAGGGTGGATTTAATTGCAACATTATGATTTTCAGGAATGGTGAATCCCAGCTATTTGATAAGGTCAGAGGTCACGACATCAAGCTGCTGCGCTACTTGTCAGTGCATTACATCTTTGACCTGATGGTGGAGAAAAAGAAAGTGAAGTTTGGCTTGAAGTAAGTGCCAGATTGATGTGTTTTCACCCAGAATTTTGTTTGTTGTCCTAACATACCAACACTGAGCTAGTAAACCCACAGTGGTGGAGGCATTGCCATTGTACCTTATACTAGCTGGCCATCCGTTTGTTGGGATTCTTATACAGTGATGTATGAAATTGATTTCCACGATGTATGAGCCAGAATTCAATAATTACAACTTTCCATTAAAATGTAATACATTTAATTGAATAAACATCAATGGCAGTGAGGGTCTGTTGTAGGCGTTCCCAGTGCAGGGCTGGTGGTAACCAGGGCTGGTTGTCTCAATGATGTGATAAGGCGCTATATCAAATGCAAGGATTATTATTATTGACCATTCCTGGAGCATTGCTGTCTGCAAATGGCTGCCACAGTGACTGACAAATACATAGTTTCTACACAAGCTACAAATCCATGAGGCGCTTTGAGACATTTTGCTGATGTGAGAAAGTTGGCTCAGTTGATAACACTCACCTCGTGAGTCAAAAGATTGCAGGTTATAGCTCCACATCGTGACTTGTAACCCATACAGTCTAGGCTGACACGGGGTTGTTGGGAGTGCCATCCTTTGGTGAGATGTTAAATATCTTGCCTATTCTGGTTGATGTTAAACATCCCATGGTACTATTCAAAAAGAGTCCCGTAGCTCAGCAGTTAGAGCACTCGCCGTACAAACGTGAGAGCTGTGTTTTGAATCCAGGCAGCTCAGCGTGAAACTTTGGGCAAGTTTCTTTACTTAACACGCCTAATAATAATCCGTTCCCAAAAAACTAATAAAAAATTGGTCATTTCAATCCATGACTGTTTGTGGGACACTGCTGTGCGCAATTGACTGCCATGTTTCGTCCACAAATCTACAGTAAATTCACTTTACAATATATTCTGTGAAGCGCTTTGAGACATCTAGAAGACGTGAAAAGCACTATATCAAAATGCAAGGATTATTATTATTATAATGAAATTAGTCATTCACTTCATGCCATTTGTGAGACATTGTTGTGCACAAATTAGCTGCACTGTTCTTCAACAGCAACAACAACAAGGATTTGTACAATAATAATACTTGCATTTAATATAGCGCCGTATCAATTTGTTGAGATTTCTCAAAGTGATTCACAGAATATATTGTAAAGTGGATTGACAGTGTATTTTATGGCTGAAATAAGGCAGCCAATTGCACACATCAGTATCCCTCAAACATTTGAGTAACCCAATTTTTTTTGTTTTTGTAGTTTGCGAGGGATATAGAGCACTCTGAACATGAAAGGCGCTTTTACAAATATTTATATCAAATGCAGGGAATGTTACACACAAGGAGTCTGTGGGAATATATTGAACAGTCCTTCTAATAATGACTTCCCCTTTAAGTATCCCATTAATTCTGTTCTGCTCCTTTAGTGTGACATCCTCGGAGAAAGTGGACAAAGCACAGCGTTATGCAGATTTCATTTTGCTGTCCATTCCCTATCCAGGTGAGCACTGGAAGTTTCATCCAACCTGCACAGGCAGGGACTTAGTAATGTCATTGGCCTGACACAGACTTTCTAATGGTGATCAGCTAACTAATCAAAATGATAAATAAGCTTTCTGAATCTTGTAGAAACACATAGTTATAGAAACACATAATCCCTGAATCCCTCTGCCTCCTTTATTTTAAAGGAATTTAATTTGATAGACTTTTAAATTTATACAGCAAGCCTTAGCTCTTGCAAAATTACAAAAATAATAATAAAGATTTGGTCACGAGCTGCTGCATTTCGCTTACAGAATATGTAGTGATTCACTTTACAATACTGTATATTCCGTGAAGCGTTTAAGACATTTTGAAGACGTGATAAGGGCCTATATAAAATCTACAGTCAATTCACTTTACAGTGTATTCAGTGAAGCGTTTTGTGACGTCCAGAAGATGTGAAAAGCGCTATATCAAATACAAGGATTATTATTATTATAGTCAAGTTAGAGCAGTCTTTGAATGGGTGACCGGAACTGATTCAGTTTCCAGGAGTGAGAGAGAACGTGATTGTACATTTTAAGTACATTTTGCATTATGCTTACAGTGATGCTAACCGCACGGTTTGACATTTGCTCTCCTAGGCCTGCTCTGGAGCATTTTCTTGCAGGTTAGGGGATGTCTGCATGCTAGTTATGGTAACGGGTTTCCTCTCTTTCCAGGTTGTGAGTTTTTTAAGGATTACAAAGATCAAGATTATACAGCTGAAGGACTTGTATTCAACTGGAAGCAGGTAAGTAGGAAATAGATGGGTAGGGAGTGGGACCAAAACAAGACCTCTCTGTGCCTTTAACAAGCACTTTGAGATATCCTCCCGACATGAAAGGTGCTATGTAAATTGTATTGTATTTAATCATAGTTATGATATATGATTTCATATAGCGTCTTGCACATTGGGAGAATGTCTCAAAGGATTTTGTAGGATTTGTTGTAAATTGTAGTGACTATTTTGTAAGCAGCATATAGCCACAAATAGCTATGAAGTGAGTGTTCAATTTTATTTGGAGGTTGTTTGCTAGGATACCGGAATAAGATCTCTAATAGTTTTGAGTAATGCCATACTATTTTTCATGCCCAACTGAAGAAACGGACAGGATCTTGGTTTAACAACCACAACAACAAAATTACATTTATAGAGCACCTTTCACATTGGGAGGGCGTCCCAAGGCACTGAACACAGGACCCCGAGCAAGGCAGAGGGGCAGGGTAGGGGGGAGTGGGAGTTGAGGGAGAGAGTTGAGTGGGCAGCAGAAGGCACGGTTGAAGAGGAGGGTCTTGAGACAGAGGAGGTGAGGGAGGGAGCGAGGCGAAGGGACTGAGATGGAGTTCCAGAGTGTGAGGGCAGAGAGGCTGAAAGCCTGTCCGCCAATGATAGGATGGGTCAGGTGGGGGACATGGAGCCGGCTGGAGCACGCTGAACAAAGGGGGTGGGGAGGTTCGTAGGGGGACAGCAGGTCAGAGAGGTAAGGGAGGGGCAAGCTCGAATGATTATTACACTGTATTTACACTCCCAGGATTTTGTTGATGCACCGTTGAACATTCCTCCTAATCTGACTGAGAACCTGAGCATTGATTGGCGAGATTATCAGGTGAGCCAAACCGGTTCTGAGCCATGAGGGCGAGGGCTTGGTGGGACAGGTTTGTGATGACTCATTGTTCAAACGTTTTCCTGCATTGAAACACCATAGGTGCAGTGAAGATGTAAGAATCGTCAGAACAAACTTCTCACAAACTCCTTTCTACTCTATGAAGAGGTTATCGCTGAACATATGTCACTGCTGAATTGAAGAGCATTTTATGTTTAATATCATTGGGAGGCGGGGGTTTAACCTGTTCAGCCTAAACCAATCAATGTTTATTTGAAGCTCTCACTCAGGCTCCTGGATTTGCCTGCGGTCATGTTGTGCTGCTGCGCTGCTTCATTCCTGGCACTGGGGGGGCGCCAGCTGGGTTATGGCTTCCTCTGTTGGCAGCAAATTGGTTGTGAGGATTTTTCATCATTGCGTTGGTCATCAAGACATTTCCCCTCCAGATTTCAGCTCCTAACTCATACCTAGTGGCTATGAAATTTTGGCCTGATGTTAGTATTTTAACCTGAGCTAACCAGGCGAAGAAATACTCAACCGGCATCCATTTTGTTGTCAGCCGGGTATCTGACACATCATCATTAGCCTGACTTCTCTATGAAAACGCAAGTTTTGTGTTGTCGTTGTTATTGTTTCCTCTTCCCCACTCGACCCAAGTTTCCATTTCTGTCAGGCCAACAAAATGTTCTGTTTCTCTTCCATTTTTATAGTCCTGGGACCTTGTACAACAGACACAGAATTACCTGAAGCTGCTTATCCACACAATAAACCGTAATGGTGAGTCTAGATTGTAATACTAATCCTTACATTCAGTACAGTGCCTACAATATAAAATGTCTCACCATTGATTTCTCTGACTCGTTCTGATTGTGGGCTAGTGATTTGATAGGTCTCTCCCCGATGAGGGAACTACCGGTATTTAGAGCTTTGTTTTCTTAAGCCCTGGTATCTTTGTTACTACTGTATTTGTGAGAATCTACCTTGAGCAAAATGTTTATGTTTAAGTTTTTCCTTTAGTGTTCCTGATGTCCTGATATAATCTTATTCATTTATTCTCTGATACAGATGACAGTGGTTTGTTGGTTCACTGTATCTCTGGTTGGGATCGGACACCGCTTTTTGTCTCTCTCCTCCGTCTCTCGCTCTGGGCTGTAAGTAAACATCGCCATTCAGCTTCTCATAGTTTCCTGAAATAGTTTGTTGCAATTTGTTCAACATTTTTCTCCATTTTTGTTTCTACTCCCTTTGTAACCCTGGTCCATGCATTTGTCACCTCTCGGCTGGACTATTCCAATGCCCTTCACCCTGGTCTCCCCTCCACTACCATTCATAAAATCCAGGTAATCCAGAATTTTGCTGCTTGCATTCTCACCTGTACCAAACTTGGCTCCCCAATTACCCCAGTCCTTTATCAGACTGCACTGGCCCACTGTCTCGGAGAGGATCGATTTCAAGATCCTCACTTTTGTTTTCAAATCTCTCCTCTGCACCCCCTTACCTCTCTGACCTCCTCTCTCCTCACAACAGCACCCATTGCAAAGTTGCCTTTGCCCATTGCCTTTGCTCTACCGGGTCTGGCCTCCTCCTTGTCCCCTGAATCCTCCGCTCCACAATCAGAGGCCATGCCTTCAGCACTATGCTCCGAGGCCCTGGAACTCCTTCACTCCCTTCGCCTTGTCCCCTCTCTTCCTATTTTCAGGTCTCAGTTAAAGACCTTTCTTTTCGACTGCGCTTTCAGTCACCTTTCCCCTTCCCATGGCTCAGCCCCAGGATCCATTATTGGGAAGCCTTCTGAGACGCCGTCCGGCGTGGAGGGCGCTATATAATTTAAGTTTGTGTTTTTACTGGAGTAAGATTCAGTGTCCTCCAGCAGGTTCTTTTTCATGTGTCTAAGCCTAGGCAGTAAATAGTGTTGAACAGTACCAGTTAGCAATGTTGGCAAGCTGTTTACCTGTGAACGTCATGCATATAGCCATATAGCGTGTCCTTTATTGGAGTCTGGATAGCAATGGGTAGCTGGATGGTTGGTCTTGGTATTCTAACCAAGCTGCTGATGCCAATCACAGCCCCTACTACAACCCCAGTTGAAATTGGCTAGCTCAGCACAGTCACACTGGGATTTGAACTGCAGGTAAAGACATCACATGTGTGATGTCTTTACCTGCGGGAGGTGGGGGATGCAATTTGTTCAGCAGTGTAGGATGTGACATGATGAACAGAAGGAAGCCTGAGGGACAGGGTGTAGATTGGGAATGATTGAGTGGATTTCAGATACATCATGTAAATAATCCAAGCCTGAGGGTTTCTACTGTTTTTCTGTTGTCTCATAATTAGCAGAAACTAAAAACTTACACGAGTTAGCGTGAAGATCTGGGTACCAGTGAACTGCATTGGTGGCATTTTTACATTATTTTAAAAGTTCCTATTGAAATGTTGCTGGGACAGACACATACTCTGCAGATTAAGGAATCACTCTTCCCTTGTTTCCCTCAGGATGGCCTTGTCCACATGTCTTTGCAGCCTGTGGAAATTCTCTACCTAACCATTGCTTATGACTGGTTCCTATTTGGGTGAGTGTTTATTTCCATTCCGACTATTCTTTCAAGCAGGAATCAAGGAGATTGTGTTCTCGCTCTGTCCACAGTGCAGCTGATTTAAAACCAAGCTTCTGCATATGATTGCCTTGTGAAATTGTGATACTGAGAATGAATCAGTTTATATTGTAAAAAGAAAAAGATTTGATTTCTCCCACGTAATATGCAGCTGTATAGTTATTCTGCCTACTCTTGTTCTCACTTCCCTCAGTTCTCCCTTCCTCATACAATCTACTGGCTTCTAACTACTCACTCAGCATCAAGTATTATTTCTGACTTGCATCATCCTTACTCTTTTCAACTCTGTTGCTGTCCTTGACTGTTGATCTTAGTATATGATCTTTCACCACAAAATATACAGTGAATTAACTACAGTATTTTCTGGAAAGAGTTTTGAGACGTCTCAAAGACATGAGTGATAAGGCACTATGTCAAATGCCCGTATTATTATTATCTTTCCTTCTTTGTAATTGCAGGCACATGTTACCCGACAGACTCATTAAAGGGGAGGAGGTGAGTTGAAAGCCAGAAATGTTCCTCTATCTATGTATGTGGGCACATGAGTGTATGCTGCTTAGTGGTACAGGTTCAATTATAGGTAGCTGTGTTGTAAGCTCTTTGTGCCATGATATGTTAATCACATTGTGATCTGGCCTAGTCTGTGTTCCTTTCCATTTGTTGTGCGAACAACGGGTCACATTACAACACAGAAGAGGTCAAGGATCGACTTTTTATCTTTTTGTAATGTGGAAAGCTGTCCGCAGATTGTAGACACTGGTCATTAACCTCCGGCTCTATGTATTTTGGAGAATCGATTTGGAATTTACATTCTGTTGAAGTTTTAAGTGTAACTGGATCACCTAAAAATCACAGAGATGTAATCTCATCCTTCACGAATACCAATTCAAACATCTTATCTTTACAGCATCAAACTTGCTCCAATGAGACCAATCTCCTTCCTGACAATCTATTCAAGCTGTTGATTACCTTAGTGTCTTTCCTAAAATTGGCCATTGCTTCCTCAGACCTCTTGTCCACCTACCTACCTTATTCCAGGTTTGCTTGTTCTATCCCCTTTAGCATTGTTTATATCTCTTGGTGTCTTGACCAACAATTCTCCAAAATACAAATCTTAGGGCACAAAAGGAGGCCATTTGGGCCATCGAGTCTGTGCCGGCTCTTTGAAAAGAGCAACTCCCGCTCCTCCCACTACCCTGCCCCTCCCTTGCTCGGGTCTTGTCCTGACCGTTCAGCGCCTTGGAACGTCCTCCTGACGTGAAAGGCGTTCTGCTCTATAAGTGTAATTTTGTTGTTGTTGTTGTTGTTGTTGTGTTTCTCAACTTCCAGTTCCCTACCAGCAGATGGTGATGTTGCACTATGTAAAATACTGTAGTAGAACAGGACCATATTTTGAAAACAATGTTACAGTACTGTACTAGTGCTAAGTATTTGCGAGTGTTACTGTGATAATAAAAGAATTTGCAGCCTGGCTCAATCTTGCCTCTGAATCAGAAGGTTGTGGGTTCAAGTTCCAAGTTGCGAATAGAGAGACTCCAATGGGTCAGAGATGTTGATGAGACGTTAAACCAATATATTTAGGTGGATGTTAAAGATCTCAAAGCATGATACGAAAAGAGAAGAGTTTCTCTCTCTGGTCTCTTAGTCAACTATCTCCCAGATAAAATTGGCCACTCAATCCATGGCTGTCGTGGGATATTGCTGTGCACTAATTGCCTGCTGCATTTGCCCATAAAACAAAATCACTCCACATAAAGTCACTCCACTTTACAGCAAATCTTTTAGAGCACTTTAAGACATTTAAAAGACTTGTCAATAGCCAATATCAAATGCAAGCATTATTAATATTATGGGTTAAACATTCCAAATTCTGTGTTTAAAATCTTCCAACCTGCCTTTTTGATATTCACTGATGCCCTCTCATCACCAATAAGTGGAAATTACTCAATTGAATGGCCAAATTTTGATTAGATGTTAAACTCGGTGTCAATGCCTATAAGCCTTCTCTATATAACTGTAACCACTCATCTCTACTCAGTTACTGGTGTTCTCTCTGAAAAGGGGGCCACTGTTAATTGTTGCCTGACTCTACCACTACCTCACCTCTCAGGCCACTGAAACCCTCATTCATGCCTTCATTACATCCAGGCTTGACAAGGCCAAGTTGTCGGCCTTCCTCCTTCCACAGGCTGTAGAAAATCCAAAATTTTGTACAATTTCAACAATTTAAGTGCCTCTAGAAACAAAACGTTTGTGTCAGTTTCAGTCATTAAATTGATTGTGGGAAGTCATATGATTTAGTGTGCCGGTCTGGCTCAGTCAGTCGAACTAACACTGCTGCGACAAGATTGTTGGTTCAAACCCCATTTTGGAACTTGAATCTTGCATAGCCTATGCAGACCTAATGAAACCTAAAATCGCATCTGTTCCTGTTCAGATGAACACTATTTGAAAAGAAACGGGAGTGTCCTGGAAGAATCCTGCAGAATAAAAATTTGCCATTTGTTTTATGGTTATATATGAGAAGCTTAAATCTAAAAGTGAAGCTTAAATCCAGAAGCTTAAATCTAAAAGTGTGCCTTTCTCTATTTCAGATTTTCTTTTTTTGCTTTAATTTTTTGAAGCACATCACGTCCGAGGAGTTCTGTGCAGTGAAGAAGCCAAGGTCAGCATCTCGCTTGAGGTTAGATGGTGCAGCACCTGGTTGCAGGAAACTTGTAATCCAAGGCAAACGCTGTGTTCAGATCCACACTAAGAAAATGTTCTCTGTGTGTGTGTGTAATTGTTGGGTGGGGGGAGCGAAGAGGTGGGATCCCAGGGGATGGTCTTTGTGGGGTTGAGTCTTTTGAAGTAAGGGATTTGAAATGAGTTCCTTGATCGGTTATGGGTCTGAGGGGTTCTCGGGAGAATTCTGCATGATGGCCTTGCATCTAAATAAACCTTATTTAGAGAAAGTTTGGAAGGACAAAGCTGGGAGGAATAAGCTCTTGTTCATTGATTTGAAGTTCACATGGATTGGATTGATTGAATGGGAGCAACGGTCGACTGGGACGTCTTCTTGTTCAAATAATGCAATATGCATTGCGGGTCTGTGCTTGTCTCAGCTGTTCTGTATATAATACTTACAATGAGCATCCAGTGAGAAAACTGGCCTCCCAATCCTCTTTTCATCAACTTTCTCCCCAACTTTTTCTCTCGAGACGTTTGAGGCTAACTGTAGCTTCTACTGAAGCCTGTGCACACTCAGCAACATTAGCAAATTGCATTTATACAGTACCTTTCTGGAAGATGTAAACACCTTTCTTTTTGACTATTCCTTTGGTCACCTTCCGTCTCACCTTGACTCAGTGTTGAACTCTACCACTGTACAGCGCTCGGAGAAACTACACAATATTAAGAACTAAGTAAGGCATTATTAATAATAATTGCATTTGATATAGTGCTTTTCATGTCTTCTAAACATCTCAAAGCGCTTCACAGAATATACTGTAAAGTGAATTGACTGTTTATTTGCGGACAAAACGCGGCAGCCAATTGTGCACAGCAGTGTCCCACAAACAGTCGTGGATTGAAATGACTAATATTTTTTCTTGAGATTATTATCAGGCGTGTGGAGTAAGGAAACTTGCCGAAGGTCTTGCCCTGCAGGGAATCAAACCAGGTCTCTCGCTTGCGAGGCGAGTGCTCTAACCATTGAGCTACAGGACTCAGAGCACGTTGTTGTTCATCTTCTTGTCTGTAACATTTTTTGTCTAACACATTGCCTGCTATGTGTAACGTTCCTTTTTTTCTCCCTCACAGACGTAAAACCACAGAACTTCCTGCAGAGGATCTCTGTCTACTAGGTACATCTATTCTTTTTTTCTCTCACATGCTTTACTATAATCTTCGAGTGAGTTGCCGGCAAATCTGCTCTGGAGCATCACTTAGGCGTGCCTGTGCAGTACAACATATAAGGTCCGAGACTGCAGTAAATCATTTGACCACATCCTTCAGATGGGATGTTAAACCTGACTGCTCGGGTGGAAGTTAAAGATCCCATGGCACTTTTCAAAAAGAGAAGGGGATTTCTCCCGGTGTCCTGGCCAATAATTCTGCAAATGAAATTGGTAACTCACTGCATGGACTGTTTATGGGACATTGCTGTGTGCAACTAGCTGCCGCATTTTGCCCACAAAATTTACAGTCAATCCACTTTACAGTATATTCAGTGAAGCGCTTTGATATGTCTGAATGACATGATAAGGTGCAATATCCAATGCAAGAATTATTGTTATTATTAACAAGTACCATGTAGGTATAAATCAGACCTCATTTACATCCTAACAGATTGTGTGCTTAAAACAGTAAACTTCCTACTGTTAAAATTCATCAGATAATGTCAGATTTCCCTAGAAATTATTCCCAGACTTAACACTTAAGAATATCTTAACCAGTCAGTTACATGTATGTATGCCTCCCACACATGGAAATTCCCGTGTCTGGAATGGAATTTGCACTCTCCCCAGAGGAATGCATTCTGCTTATCTAATTCCGTAAGGTATTGGTTGCAGATTGGCAAGCATCTAGGCTTGTGGACCTCAGAGTGTGTATTTGGATACTGCTAGAGTTTATCCAACTAAAGTCAAATAGGCTCCCATTGAGAGCAGTGCCTGGTAATCTGCCTGTTACTTGCCCAGCTATGAACACCCTACCCATTAGAGCTTTGAAGGAGCTGAGTGGGCCCACTGCTGGTCTGCAACTCCCAAGTGCTGATGATGAGCCTGATTTGAGCCAGTCTGGCTGTTCTGTCATCAGGAGTGCCTTTGAGGACTTAGGCGTAGGATCTGAGACGCAACTCTAATATTTCACTGCCAGACGTGTCATGGAGCTAGTTCAGCTCCTAGGAGACTGCCTGCCCGAGGATACCCACCTTTAATACTTTAATATTGCAATGCTTCTTACCACTCTGCCTATAGTGGTCAGGCTGAATATAAGAAAAAGTGCCAAGTCTGATGTGTAGCATCAGACCCTAACCCTAACCTTCTGCAATGGCAAAGTCATATTAGACGCAGACATGTTTGAGCTCAATTTCTTCACCCATCCCCCTAGTGCATTGAGAGGGTTGCAGTCAGTGTTCTGAAGAGATGCTCTGCAAAACTTGGTCTTTCAAATACTGTGCGTTTTTAAAATAAAAGTGGAAGCCTGGGTCACATCCAGAACAATTGCTTGTCATCCTCAGCACGCATTCCTGCTTGGTTTATTCACTTCCCTAATCAGAATTTAGGATTGCAGAAATAATGAGCCAAACTTAGATGTGTTGTGTGATCTGAAGCTCAGCCCCAAACCTCGTCATAAAATGATCAATATTGTAGTTTTCATGCAGAATACTAGAACCTCAATTACTGGCTGCAATGAGTCATCTGCAGCTCATTTTCTACTCTCAGAATCACTGTGTTGCCATGAAAAGATTTGGTGGATGTTCTTGTGTTATGAAGAAGTATGTGTCAGAGTGGGTCAGGGCAGCACCCTGCAGGCTTATATTAAAAGAAATTGAATGGCAGGGAAAAAAAAGTCTTGAATAATGTTCAGGCCACCTACAGAATTCAGTAAAACAAACGAAAACTTAGGAAGCTTCTTCTTCCATCCACTCCCCCACTGAATAATGCTAATTTAAAATTGATTTTAGTTTATTTTAAAATCAAATTCAGACCATGCTTTATACCTGGCCTACTTGCATTATTGCCTTATTCTCCAAGTAGATTTGCATTTTAAACTAATGATTCTTGTAAAGTAACCGCAGGCATTCATTGTGTTTTGTGTGCAGTTAGTGAGCCATTGGTCACCAAAGCCCTTTGTCTCACGAAAGCTTCGGTGTTTTATTTACTAATTATGTTTGATGGCAAGCTATGAAAGTTTTAGCTGGTTGAACATCACCAGTACACTCGCTGGGGTCTCCAAGCCTTGGCTCTTGCCAACACATGGGTAAATCCCTCTGGAATTAGGTAAGCAGGGTGCATTCCTCAGCAGAGAGAGCAGACACAGGGAATTTACACATGTAGATTGCTCTGTCTCTGTCTGGTTTGGATACTTTTAAACACTTTGATGGGTTTCCAATGTGTCAGATACCCAGCTGACCAAAGAATATTTACAACGTGAATAAGCAGCTTCTTGTAAATGGACATTGTTCTTTCACACTTTAGTTCAAATCTACTCCAGACCAATGGAGTACCCTTCTCTGGAATACTTGATATAGAATGCTCTGCTTCATGCCTCACATCCCTCTGTGTGAATTCCTTGTGTCTTGAATGGAATGGGCACTCTCGTATTGCACTGTTCACATAGCTAGAGACTCAGCCCCTAGAATAGAGAGTGCCTCTACGGTACTTGAATTTTGCACATTTCTCAGAATCAACATTGAGTCTTTTATACTAGACTGGAAGTAAACTTCCTTTGCTGTAAATTTCTGTGCAGTGAAATTGTAATTGCAGCTTGCTCTGAGAACTGGTGCAGACTCAATGAGCTTCTGTGCTGGAAATCTCTACGGGTCTGTGATTTTGACCCTGGCTACACTCCCAGCTTCTCACAGAGAAAGGAAGCAATGCAGGCAACTTATTACACCAGAATAAGTTTAATTTTGGTGGGGAATCACCAGTTTTTTAAAATGTCAGAGGTAACAGAGCACAAACAACTGAACTGTTTTCTACAGGCAGTTGAAAGATTTGGTTTGAAATGGTATCTGCAAATATCTGAGCAGTTAATCATATCTGCACAACTTTTACACCTGCGTAGGCCAAGCACACAATTACTCGGGTTTTACATAACAAAAGCTATGGGGTGGAGTGGTTGTAATAATAATAATCCTTGCATTTGATATAGCATTTGTCATGTCTTTGAGACATCTCAAAGCACTTCACAAAATATATTGTAAAGTGAATTGACTCTATACTTGTGTGTGAAACACAGCAGCCAATTGCGCCCAACAGTATCTCATAAACAGTCATAGATTAAAGTGACCAATTTATTATTGTACGCCCTAGTATGAGTTGACCACTGACTGCTGTGGTGCAGACAAATTTCAATGCAAAATATTGCACTTTACAATGAGCAAGAAACTTTGTCAAGGGAAAAGAAAATATTAGGCATCCACATATAGGAATATGTCCTAACAATCAGGAATCCGTTGTAAAATAAATTGTGTTCAATAAAAGTCTGGTTCATTATTTGACTAGAATACAGAGCGGGAATGTGGCCACCTGTATGTTGGAGCACAGTTGGGTAAAATTAGTACAGCATACATACTGAAATCTGGTCTTAAACAATGTGTTTCTGCCAGGTCACACAGAAAGAGGGAGCAGCACCTCCCTGAGCAGTGAATTCTCAGTCATCGCAGAGGAGTCTCCCACCATAGCAGGGGCTTTCAACTACGAAACAGTGGATCTGACAGCAGGCCCAGCAATGCAGGTGGCGTGGTGAGTTGGCATTTTATGTGTTTGATGGGTGATTTGACATTCCTATTTCTACTCCAGCTTCCTTGACCAGAGCTAACGTTGTTATTTCCCTTTCCACATGTCAGATGAGTTGCTTGCAGGCTTTCTGTGAAGAGCTTTGAGACCTCTCAATGATGTGATGAGGCACTGTATCAAACGCAAGGATTATTTTTATTCCACCCACCTGACTGCCTCCCAGGAGGAGATAAGTGAGGAAAGAATACTCATTCTGTGAAATCTATATGTCATTTTACTCAGTTGTGCTTCCACTGAGCATGTGAAGTAGTTGGAGCTAAACTTCATGTTTTCACTGTGAACATCTATATGATGGATATGATGGTCACTTTCTGACAAAACAGGCCTGGGAAGATGGGGAGGTGTTTTACAATAAGATATTTTGAGAAAACAGGTATGTTTGAGAACCGCTCTGCTAGGCATGATAAGGAAAGTGCTAATGAAAAACAAGGCAAGGATCACCAAGAATCAGAAGACACCTGGATGACCAACAAGGGATTAATCACATGTAAAATTTTTATTTTAGAGTAAACGAGGCTGGTGGATAAGTATAAAGGTAGGAGGGAAAGAGTGGTTCATCACAACAGTTGGAGAATATCTCAAGGTGGAAGCCAAGATCTCCAGCCTGCCACTGTTGTCCAGAACTACTGATAATAGTATGGTAATATGGTTTTAATTGTTCTGTTTCACAGGCAGGGAAGGGCCAGTTACAGAAGCAAGCATCTGATCTTGCGCTCAATGAATAGGCTAAATAGAGCGCGAGAGTGGTGCTGTAGTATTCTGTATGTCCTGAGCTAGACAGGGTCGTTATCTGTGAGTGAAAGGTTATTAGCATAAGTAACAGATCCAGCCGAGAGGAGATGTACTGAAGCTGTTGTAACTGACTGCTCCAAAACTGTAGTACAGTATAAGTTTTGTTATTTGTAGTGGCATTATTATTTTACTAGTTCTGTATGTGTTACTTTGATTAATAAGTCTCTGTTACACCTTAACTGGATTCTCGGGTCATATTTTGAACCTCAGGATCGGAAATCTCAACATAACTTGAAAATATTGATCCTATGTTTGGGACGGAAAACACATCTGAAATGTTGTCTCGCCTGAACGGATGCATCCTGCTTACCTAATTCCGGAGAGTATTAGGCACACAGGTTGGCAAGAGCCAAGGCTTGGGGACCCCAGAGTGTGCTGGAGTCTAACCAGATAAAACTGCATAGCTTATGCAGAGAGAACTGTCTGGCAACCTCTCCCACTGCTTTGTCCAGCTAGGACCACCCTATCCAGAATGGCAACTGAGTGGGAAGAATGCATGGCACTACCTTGACAGGGATGGCTCTCATACCCTGTCCTGACCCTCCCACCCACCTGTAGCTAGCCTGTCCTCCCACACTACGGTTCTCTCGTTACATACCTATTTAATTTGATAACATATGCAGAGCTGTTGCTCATAGGAGCATTTTCTTTATACTATTCTAGGGTTTGCTACTGGGATCAGTAACATTAAAACCACATCCAATGTAAAGCATGGGAATGGAAACATTGAACGTGCAAATTCTGAACTGTTGTTTCTCAGACAAGATAAATAAATCATTATTATGTTGATTTACAGTGATTGTAAATACCTGACAGCCATAGTAAGGTTCCCCAAATGGCCATAAGGTGAGTGACCAATTTATGTCGAAGATTGTTTGCCACGTCATTGGGCGATATTAATTTCTCTATTCAAATACCGTCAAAGGATTTAAATGTTTTCCTGAACAGGACATTGTTTAATGACTCATTAGAAAGTCAGCAAATCTCCATTGGAATGTCATCTTAAACTATGAGCTCAGGTTCTCAAGTGTGACATGAAGTTTCTAACAAAGAGCCTAGAGTGTAGCAGACTGAGCCAAGCTGACAGTCGTGCCTTTATAGATTCATAGCTGTTCAGGTGCCAGGAGCTTTGCAAAAGTATGCAGCAGGGAAAGGGTTGAGTTTTGCCTGAAAGGCTGAACCAAATGAAAAGGATAAGCATAAAATGTGAAGCACTGCTCCTGTCCTAGTCTTGTTTTCATTTATCAACAAAACAACAACAAAATTGCACTTATATAGCGCCTTTCACGTCGGGAGGACATCCCAAAGTGCTGAACAGTCAGGTTGGGGGGCGCGGAGGGTCAGGGTAGGGGGAAGGAGAGGAGGAAGAGTTAGTGGGGGAGCCGAAGGCACGGTCGAGGAGGAAGGTCTTGAGACCGGCCTTAAGGAAAGGGAAGAGGCAAAGCGGAGGGTCTGTGGGATGGAGTTCCAAGTGTGGGAGCAGAGAGGCTGAAAGCCCAGCTGCTGATGGTTGAGCGGTTAGGGCAGTGGAGGCCTGAGTCTGCTGAACGGAGGGTTCGGGCAGGCTGATAGGAAGACAGTAAGTCAGGGACATAGGCGGGAGCAAGGCCGTGAATGAGCTTGAAAGTGAGGATGAGGATCTTGAATTCAAAAATTAAGTTTGTATAATGTCTTTCACGTCGGGAGAACGTTCCATGGCGCTGGACAGTCAGTATTTTGTATCCAAGCTGGGATCGGGATTGGGGAGGGTGAAGGGAAGTGGGGGAGGTGGGCCGGGGGACATGGAGCAGGCTGAAGTGGAGGGAACGAACAGATTGCTAGGGGGTTAGGAGGTCGCAGACACCCAGCTGCTCCGCCCCAAAATACATTTCTGCATTTATACTTTTAAAATTTAATGATTAGGTTTTTTTAAAGAATAATTGCTTGATAGCTATTTATTGGAAAAATAAATAGTTAAGAAAAATAGATATCATTTTGCATTGGTTTGAAAATGGGAGGCCCATATTCTGCAATAACCATACGCACTTCAAATAATACCTATCACATAGATGAAATCCATTCACAGTTATGATAGGGAGGGGGAACAAAATATGTTGTGTTGACTAAAAGCACGTTGAAAATAATTTGTTGTTAGAAAGCAGGGAGAAGCGATGTAAGAGTTCCAGAGGCTTAGGAGATCTGAAATAACTGTTCTAGAAATCAATAATCAAATTTGGCTGCATGATGATCTGTGGCACAGTTTTTGCAGGGCAGATAAGCTTATAAGCTTTTATTTTTAATAGTAATTGTTCACCAAGATATTTCGGTCAAATGCATTTGGCTGTGACTTTTACCAATCACCTCATTTTTGGTTTTATTGAGGCCAAAGCTGTTTTGAACTATTTTAAATCTGTGACCACGAGTCACAGATTCGCCCACCAGTGGAAACAGTTTTTCCTTATTCACCCTGTCGAATCCCCTCATGATTTAATAAACCTCTATTAGGTCTCCTCTCAAATCCTGACTGTTCCCAATGCAACCTGCAGTTTGAATCACAATCAGATCTATTATAATGTATTTGTTTCAGCTCTTATTGCCAAAGTACATTTTTCAATGCGTGCTAACCTTGGCATTTAAATAATTGCTTTAAATGTAGTCCATTAAGAAAAACTGCACTAAATCTAATTTGCCTACAGAACTGTGATTGGCAGAGATTGCATGCAATCTAACATGCATTCAAAGGTTTGTGTGTAACAATCATTTTTCAAATCTTCAAGGTCTACATGGTGTATTCAGTAATATACTGCCTGAATGCTCACCCATTTTTGCCTGGTTTTATTTTCTGAACGCTCAGATGTGCTACAATGTTATGATAATCAAATAAATTTTGCAGCCTAGTCAAGATATTTTTCAGCCTAGTATATTTGGGAAGATTGTGTTATTGGAAGATTGTGTTTGTTATCTGGAAGATTGTGTTTCTTGTTTTTATGTCTAACTTTACTCCTAAATAGGAGTACAGTTTGCTGAAGTACACTCATGTCAGTCTGATTCGGTTGTTAGCACTCTTGTCTCTGAATTAGAAGATTATGGATTTAACCCGCAGTCTTGGCCAACACCCAATACCTGGAGGTATCGCCTGGAGATATCGCCCTTCAGTTCAAACATTAAACTGAGGTCCCAACTGCCTGCCTGTCTTTAAAACATTAAAGATAACAAGGCACTATTTAAAAGAGAAGGCAGTTTCTCTCCTTGGTACCCTGGCCAGCAATTCCCCCAAATAAAGTTGATCATTCATCTCGTGACAGATTTTGGGACATTGCTGTGCACAAATTGCCTACAAATAGAGTCGCGACATTTGCAGTAAATTTTGTGAAGTGCTTTGAGATGTTTTGATGACATGAAAGGCTGTTTTATCTTGCAAGGATTATTATATTTAATCGCTAGGGGCTTTGCGTGCTCAGTAATTATTATGCAAATAATTGTTCATTTGATATAGGGCCTTTCACATCTCAAAGGGTTTCACTGGATTTCCTGTGAAGTGGAGTGATCGTGTTTTGTGGGCAAATCCCAAACTATATGTATCTCGAGATTATACTTCTTAATGGAAATCTAATTTGTTCTTGAAAGAATAATCACTTTCTGCTTCCACCTAGGGAGCCTCTTCCATACGTTTATCAGTAGCTCACTGAGGTAGTGTTTTCACTGTTTTGTAGTGTTTTGTTCTGAATTTATCCCCCTTCAATCACTGATCGTATCTTCTGGTTCTACTGTTCAGTATAACATAAAACAGCTTAGCGTTATCTGAAACAACACCAACTTGCATATTCCGTCCTCCGTTCAACAGGACTTGGCCTGCTCCAAGCCCCCCGCCCGAACCGCCCCACCATCGGAGGCCGGGCCTTCAGTTTCTCCGCTCCCACCTTATGGAATGCCATCCCTCAATCCCTCCGTTTCGTCTCTTCCCTTTCCTCTTTCAAGGCCGGTTTGAAGACTTTCCTCTTCGATCGTGCCTTTTGTTCCACCCCGAACTCTTTTACCTCCCCTTCGTGTTTCACCCCTTCCCAAACACTCCCCTCCCAGCTCGGGTCACACACCTCCTGTTCAGCGCCTTGGGACGTCCTCCCGACGTGAAAGGCGCTCTATAAATGTAAATTGTTGTTGTTGTTGTTGTTGTTCGTGCAGGCTAACGTCCCAGAACACTTACAGTACAAGAATAGTACAGAGCATGATGCCGAGCTGGAGGGAGGTTGAGGTGATTGTAGGCATGGGTGAATAGGAAGGTCTTCATTTAATAATAGCTTTCAAAAGGGAAATAATTCAGGCCTATGGGGTAAGAGTGGGGGAGTGGGATGAGTTGATAGCTCTTTCAAAGAGCCAGCACACGCTTGATGGGCGGATTCGCCTTTTCCGTGCTGTAAGATTCTATGATTCGCAGTGTGTTAGAAAAAGACCCGTGCACTGATCTTAAAACTTTAGGTTCCTTTATCCTCCGAAATAACTGACGATACTGTATTGCTGAAGCTGGTTTATTTTTACTTATGCAAAAACGCACTACAAAACGTTAAACATGAACAGAACAATACTACCAGGCACTTGCTTCCGTAACTGGCCCTTCCCTGCCTGTAAAACAGAACAACTGGAACCATGCTACCCGTTCCAGTAGTTCTGGACAACAGAGGCAGGCTGGAGATCTCTGTTTCCACCTTGAGATGTTCCCCATAACAAATGCTAATTCAGAAAGTTGTAGGTTCAAGCCCTGCATTGGCAGTGGAACTGTTTGCAAACACAGCTTTTAGCGTATAATGACTGTGTTGTCAGCAGTTGACAGTACCTTTCATTAGACCCATGCAGTTGGTTCTAAAATTAGGCCTGGAAGACTCACTGGATGGAGATGGTATGTAAAAAGAGACGATGTGCTGCACAAACTAATTACAGATGGAGATCTTACAGTGATTAATCACTGCGTGAGTAACATTGATGTCTTTCTGAGAATCTGTAATACACTGCACATACCCTGCAGGTAACTTATTATTTTCTTAAAACATGTCAGTAAATTATTATTATAAAACCATCTCTGTCAAAAGGAAGGATTAAACTCAACAGAAGCATAACCCAGGGTTCCTGCAGAGTTCCTAGATACATTGTATTGTTCACTATTAATACACATCTCATCAGTTCTGGCCAGGATCCACTGGCTCCCATCAACCGAACGGATTGACTTCAAGATCCTCTCACTTATATTTACTCCCCAACACCTCCCCACCTCTTCGACGTCCTCACTCTCCATTCCACTACCTGGCATCTCTGCTCTACTGGCATAGGCCTCCTGCTCGTTCCTCAAACCCTCCACCCCACCATCGGAGGTCGCGCTTTCAGCCGCTATGCCCCCAAACTCTGGAATATTCTCCCTCAATCCCTCTGCCTTTCCCCTTCTCTTTTAAGTCCTGTCTGACCACTGTTGAGCGATCTGAGACGCTACCCTGCATGAAGGGCACTATATAAGTGCAAGTTGTTTTTGATAGAAACCGGATTGAACCCAAATCATTCACTTGGTGTAATATGCTTTTTTTTGCTACGCGTACAGACAATATGCCAGCTAAACTGAGAATTTAACTAAAGAGCTTGCCTTGATGACCTTTGTATCAGACTTTCTGACAATCTCTCACTGTCTGATTGTTCTCTTCTCTGCCTCATTCTTTATTTGCTTTCGCTCCTGCCTTAACAAATTGCTGAATAAATTTACTGACCTCACGTTGCTGGTTCAGTAAATTGTGTACCTGGGGACTTCACTTCAGTGATGCTGTTTTTACCAGCATCGCAGCTCTGATTTACTTATAAGAGGACATAATAACAGATGCTGTGCAGATGCCTGCCATTATACTGTATGATGACAGTAACATGTTGGGGTAACATGCTGAAGGCCATGAATCTGAAGTCTGCAGCAGCTTGGCGTTTGGGTTTGTTGAAAAATGTCTTAATTCTGCCTTATGATTGTCTGCTTTCATTGAATTCCAGGAGAAGAGGCAGAACATCATCCCCGCAGACTGTTGCATGGAATAAACAGCACTCAGGACACCAATCAGAAGACAGGTTATTCCAGCCGACCATATCTGAAGGGAGACCAGCCTTCAACCAAGTGGAAAATAACTTGCTGCGAACAGGAAGCAGTAGCCCCCTGGCTGTCCCAGAAAGGAGGTTAGTTTACTCTCGCCTCATGTTTGGATTAGAAGCAGAATATGATGATGATGATGATGGAAAAAACTCTGACTTGGGAGTACAATAACAAGTGCAGGTCTGTCTACACAATTCCTGAATAAATTGGAGAAGATATTGCCTTTTCCAATATTATAAAGCTGCTAAGTTGGTAGTTCAGGTGACCAAGGGATAAATGATGTTCAAATGGATATTAATGGAGTGGTAATGTATGTCACAATAGAGCACCACAAACGTTTGGCCGATCATAGTGGTGACCATCAGCAAATGGGCTGTTGGGATTGGATTTGGTTGGGATTCAGTGTGATCTTCCAGTCAATGGGAAGATGAAGGAAGAAAGCGAATTCCATTCTTTAGTGTAAATGGATGGAGAAAATTTGGTTCTAGAGTCTGCAATTCAGCACTACAGGTAGAGGCTTTGACAGGTTTCCAGCAAGTGGAGGCTGATGCTTCCACTATGTTGCTTTTTTTTTGTCGCTTGTCTGACCTGTGTGGTAAGTGGGTGGAATGGATACCTAGTAAAAAGCAATTGAGGCTATCAATTAATCATTTTAGAAAGAAACAAAATCAGTCTTTTTTTGCAAATGGGAGGTTTCATGTTATAGGGATAGGCTGTAAGGTTTTGATGATTCCTATTGGAATTTGAAGAGGGAAGATTGTGTTGAAATATAGAATTGGGTTTTGAATTGCGCTTAATAGATTCTCTATTACGATCAATAAGTGTGTGTACAAAAATTTCCCTCAGGATATGCATCAATGGACATCATTCTGTGGGCCATCGCATGTGCAAGATGTGGCCTTGCTTACACAAGGGCCCTTTTCACGCTCTGTATTTGTTTTCTACATCTCTGATATATAGGATGGTGGAGGCATGCTGGCATGTGTGTGGGGGTTCCACATATATTCTGCAATCATCAATCACAGTATAAACCCACTTACAGAATTTTGTTTAGAAACCTTCTTGGCATTTGATGTAAGGCAGCCTATAAACATGCGCTGGGTATAATTGCAGCAGAAGAGCACCTTCAAAATCCCACCCTGATTGCCTTAAAACAACTGTCTGTTGGTGCTCAAGGCTACACTTGAAGCTCAAGCCTTTCAGCGCCTTGGGACATCCTCCCGACGTGAAAGGCACTCTATAAATGTAATTGTGTTGTTGTTGTTTGTTGTTGTTGTGCTTGGACATTGAGTGAATGTCGCCTGTGCAAATATTGCTCCAGTGGCTTATGGTATCTTCAATCAACATTTGTTTTGTAGCTTTCTCTCTCTCAATCACCCACCCACTCCTCCTCCCCTCCCCACCGAGATAGTCAGGCATGGCTCCAGTGGCAGATCACAGATTTAGTGGGTTGCATCTACTCTGGGACTGTCCATTGTGATCTGTACCACTGATGCCAGACTTCAGTGAAAATGCTGGAACCATTGAAGCACAATGCTGGAGGTTCTATGCATCAGATGTGGAACTGACCTACCAGGCAGATTGAAACTGGAAACTCGCACCTTTTGGATAATAATAATCCTTGCATTTGCGCTCTGAGATGCCGTCCGGCGTGGAGGGCACTATATTAATCGAAGTTGTTGTTGTTGATTCAGCGCCATATCACATTTTTGAGACGTCTCTAAGCACTTTACAGAATACACTAAAGTGAACTCATTGTCTGTTTTGTGGGCGAAAAGCGGAAGCCAATTGGACTCTGTGGAGCCCCACTTTATTATTTATTTAGTGTTACAATGGATGTAACACTAACCCTTTTCTCTGTCCGATCGTAAGCTTTTACTGCTTGTCTCTGCTTCCTGCCTTCCTTTGGCCCTCATGTAGAGAGCTGCTGCCACTCCACCCAGTCGCTGACTAAACCACTCGCTGATGTTACCCTTTGTCTTGTTTGTTTACCATGTAGCTCCTCTCATTGAGTAATTCCGTTCACACTAAAACAAATTGCCAGTTACTTAAAAGAGAATCAAGTGGTAAGGACACTACTTTTAATGAAAAAGCTCTTCCTTCCTCTCCCTTATCCAGTTAAATTTCCCAAAGTTATCCATTTGAATTATTAATAATATTTTTGATCTCTTTGCACAACTTCTGTTTACTATATAAGATTCTCCCCTGTTCCCCAGAGATCCATCTGGTTCCAGGACTAATATGTGAGCACACTGTAAGGATCAATACAGACCTGCATGTGCAGAGTTGTTGGGGTTGTATACAATGGATTTAAAAAAGAAACTAGATAAAATACCTTAAAAGGAATGAAACTTCAGGGCTATAGGGAAAGGGTAGATATATGTGACTGAATTGATGACTTGATGGACATTTAGCCCAGACACGATGGGCTGAATGACCACCTTCTGTGTTGCAAATGTATTTGAAAAAAAACTTGGAACCTTGATTTTCACCAGTAATTTTAATTTAACATCAACTATAATCTATCTGTATCTGTATAAAAACCTTAGGAATGTTTCCACAATTGTGTCCTCCTGACGCAGATGGCGCTGTGTCAAATCTATCTTCTATATATATATAAATATATATATAAAAACCTTTGGTATGTTTCCGCAATTGTAACATTGAACTTCTAAAAGGAAAATAAAAATCAATACAGCTAAAAAAAAAACAACAACAAAGAAAAACAACCCAGTGATTAAAGCTCACCCTTTTTTTGTAAACAACAAATACATTATTTTTTAAAAGTTTCGAACTATATGAATAAATGTGTTCAAAAACACTAGGCCACATATGTTACGCCAGTGTATAACTAGTTCTCTGAATTTCTTCTGACCCTTACTTTGCTATTTCATCAACCTTTTGGAGTTCAACTACTTTCAGCCTGAGAAACCATAACCTCTACATTACAAACATCATACCTTATCACCCTTTGGTGATATCATTAGCTTTCACTCTAACTGGATCTACAGTGACCTGCAATAACTAGTAGCCTCCTTAGTTTCCAAATGAGAAGCAGTACATTATGTAGTCCTATGACTGCGGCATGCTTCTGGTGCGGCTCTCGAAGAAAACCTCCAGACAATAGACCCAGACTAATGTTGCTGCATTCATGTGCCCGGAGGCCTCACACAACCAAAAGCAGCTAATTTGGAGCTCACACGTTTCTGGGAAGCATGTGGGGCAACCACAGAAATGAATGAACCATTTTATTAACCTTGGTCCAGAGCCCTGGTTATGCTTACTTTGTATTTCACTGTCTTCCTGTGCAGCTCCACAGAGTATTGTCATTCTTCAGCCTCGTCCACGGATTTTGGCAGCTGGCAGATCGTATCTGGCTGTGGCAGTATTCATGACCAGGCTGTAGTTCCCAATGATTCACCCCTCCCTTTCTACACTCAAGATGACGGAAGCAACAGGAGATTGTGAGTGTCGCTGAAATATGCAACTTTTCATTGCAAACATTTTAGATACACAGGGAGTTAAAGGTGTGACTGTCTGTCTCCTCATCTCAGCCTCCACTTCCTGCATTCTCTCAGTGAGTTTCCAGTATCAGCCCATGCTAAGCGTGGACATTAACCTTACCTGGAAAGAAGGGCAGCTCAACTCTTCTACATACAAGTAACAAGTACCTGGTTTAAAGTTGCAATGCAGAGTCCTTTCTCATTGGAGCTAAGCTGCAACCTGACCTGCAGATACATGAATTGTATGAATTGTAGAGATTGGAGCACAGGAGGAGGTCATTTGGTCTATCAAGTCTAAACTGTTCCTAGCTCCTCAGATCGCCGTGCTCTGCCCTTTCCTATGCCTTTTTATATTCTTCCTCTTGAAACCTTAAATATTATATTTTAGCCTCAAACTTCACTAATGGCATATCCCTCTGTGGGGCGCACTTCCCTTGGGAGGTGCGTACCGTTGGCTGGGGGGGGCATGGCCGTTATTGTTCTTACTACAAGTAAACCCCGCTTAAAGTTGCGACGTTCGATAATACGTAATTCATCAGCGGATGGAAAGGGGGTGCGACAGTACTAGGACCTGGGAGTGAGCCAGGATGGCAGCGAGAGAGCAAGCCAGGCCAGCAGCAAGTGAGACCAGCAGCGAGTGAGTAAGGCAGGCAATCAGGGAGAAACTTTGCGCTGAAAAGCAAACTTACAAATCACACTAACAAATTCTAAGTGTTGTAAAAATTGTAAATGTAAGTAATTGGTTTCACAATTTAAATAATTTTTTTCATTTAATTAAAATTTTTAACAATTTAATGTTTTTTGTTAATAAAAAAAACGGATTAAAAACAGGTAAAGAAAATGTTGAATTTGCTGCTCTCATTTGCGAAAATTATTCAATGTGAAGGAGGGGGGCGCAACGAAAACTTTGCAGAGTTGGGGTGGGGGGGGCGCCACTATTTAAAATTTGGAAGCCACTGCTCTACAGCAACATAGGAATTAGGAGCAGGAGTAAGCAATTTGGCCCCTCGATCCTGCCCTGCCATTCAATAAGATCATGGCTGATCTTCTAATCTAACTCCATCTGCCCGCCTTTTCCCAATATCCCTTAATTCCCCCTACCCATTAGAAATCTATCAATCTATCATTAGACTTAATCAAGGCCTGAGCATCTTCAGCCTTTTGGGGTAGAGAATTCCATAAATTCACTACCCTCTGACTGAAGAAGTGTTTCATCAACTCTGTTTGAAAAGGCTGACCCTTAATCTTAAGACTGTGACCCTTAGTTATAGATTCTCCTATCAGGGGAAGCAGTCTCCCACTGTCCATTCTGTCATGCTCCTTAAGAATCTTATAGGTTTCTATAAAATCACCTCTAATTTCTCTATATTCTCGAGATTATAAGATTAGTTTACTCGACCTACCCCTCATCCCAGGAACAACCTAGTGAATCTACGCTGCACCCACACTAAGGCGAGCACTTCCTTTCTTAAATAAGGAGACCAAAACTGCATACAATATTCTAGGTGCGGTCTCACCATGACCCTATACAGTTGCATCAAGATTTCCCTACTCTTGTATTCTAACCCTTTTGCAATGAATGCCAACATGCCATTAGCGTTCCTAGTTGCTGCTGTACCTGCATACTAACTTTTTGTGAATGGTGTACAAGGACACCCAAATCGCTCTGAACACTAACACTATAGTCTCTCCCCCTCTAGAAAATAATCAGCTTTTCTGTTTTTGCTACCTACGTGAACAACTTCACACTGCTCCACATTATATTCCATTTGCAACTTTCTTGCCTACTCACCTAGCCTATCTATATCCCATTGCATTCTTTTTGTGTCATCTTTGGACCGTTTCCACCTAGGTTTGTATCATCTGCAAATTTGGATATTTTAAGTTCTATTTCCTCATCTAGATCATTGATATAGATTGTAAATAGTTGAGGCCCAAGCACTGATCCTTGTGGCCCTCCACTAGTCACATCCTGCCAATCTGTGAAGGACCCATTTATCACTACTCTCTGTTTTTCTACCTGTTAGCCATTCTTCTATCTATGCCAATATATTGCTTTTAATTCCATGGGCCCTAATCTTCTGTGGCAGCCTTTTATGTGACACCTTGACGAATGCCTTCTGAAAATCTGAATACACTACATCTACTGGTTTCCCCCTATCTAACTTGCTAGTTACACCCTCAAAAACTCTCAAATTTGTTAAGCATGACTTCCCCTTTGTAAAGCCATGTTGACTCTTCATAATCATATTATACTCTTCTAAGCACTCCATTACGACATCCTTAATCAAAGATTCTAGAATTTTCCCTACCACTGATTTTAGACTAACTGGTCTATAGTTCCCCATCTTCTCTCTCCCACCCTTCTTAAGCAGTGGTGTTATGTTTGCAATCTTCCAATCAATGGGAACCATTCCACAATCCAGAGAATTTTGGAAGATCAAAAATAAGGCATCCACAATCTCATCAGCCACCTCTAATCCATCAGCACCTAGGATGCAGACCATCAGATCCAGAGGATTTGTCATTTTTCAATCCCAACAGTTTCTCTAACACTAATTCTTTGCTGATATTAATTTCCCTAAGTTGCTCACTAACATTAGCTTCTTGGTTCACCTCTATTTTTGGTAAGGTTTCAGTATCTTTCAACGTGAAGACAGAAGCAAAATATTTATTTAATGACTGCCATATCTCTATCCCCTATATGAAAACCTTTCTTCTAACTTCCACTGAGGATCCTGAACTTATTGCTTTTCCAACAAGTGTGAATATTTTTTCACTATGTGTCCTCTCAAACATATTAGAGGCTTCTTAACCTTTCCAGTGGAAAGTGATTAATTTTTTGTTAGGGTATCTTCACAACTACAGCCCCTTTAACCCTGGTATCATTCATGTGACTGCATTTTTGCATTGGGTCTGATAATGGGACTTGCAGAACTGCACGTCTAACGAATGTCCATGAGACTTGTGACTGAGCGTGGGCGGTTGAAAGATGAACCATAGCATAGAGTTAGAAATGAATAGCCTGAAAAGGCAGGGGATTTTATATAGTGCACCAATTGCACTCAATAAAAAAAATCTTATTCTTAACTAACTGTCTGAGGTGCAACCCATGAGAAAGCAAGCTGTAGTCAGAACAGAATTTATACTGATATCCATTGCTTTGTGCCGTGTAGCACTGCTGATATGGCCATTGAACCTCCTGAGAATCATTTTGAGTTCTTTATCGGGACTGATCACCTAACGGCAGAAGTGTGGTCTCAATATTCCAGTTTCAATAAAATAAAAAAAATCTCGCAGACATGGTAAGAGGGTGAGGATTTTTAATGGGAAATCGATACAGTGGCTATGCAGAAATATTTTTTGACATTTTTAATGCAATATTTTACGACTGGACAGATCAGTATTCTCGTTTAGCTTCCACTGTTCTGAAAATCTGTAATTAAGCTTGTTGAGATTGATTTTGAATAGTGATTAATGTATTTGTTTATGAAACACTTTCATTCCAATGACACAGTGGCTGAGACACAGTCCATTGCAGTTTTAGACCATTACAGAGTGAAAGACGACAGGTTTGAATGCCATCTCTGCTGAGTTAGCTGATCTGAGCCAGAACACCAACCGGGTCTACAATTGGATTCACTGCCCCTCAGCTAGAGAAGGAAAAGATTAGCAATGGTTACTAATTGTCTAGGCTGCTGACACTCATTGTCAAACCGCAAGTAAAGAACAACCAACTGGTTGAGGCCTATGGAACCGAAGGCAATATCAGGATTGAAATGTCTTGCAGAGAAGGAAAGTGTGCGGAATGAATTGTTAGTAAAAATCTCCAAAGGTTGAACTGTCTCATTAATTCCCTTTCCATTTATTCCTGTTGGAAAAAGTACCAGGAACAAAACAGTCAGGCAAAACTCATACTGGCACTCTGTGGTGCGGTGGATGAGAGCTCCACAATTAACTGGAGAAGGATGTATCCTGTTGGTGAAGTTCCCTGCAGGGCATGTTCTCAGTGATAGCTGGATCAATGGGAGGAGAGGAAGCTCCATGCAAAGCTGAGGCAATGTTATATTAAAACATAATTGATTCTTTTCTATCAGCTCTTGAAAATCTTACAGTAATCTATTGGAGGCTTCGTAACCTTTCCACTAATCCAAGGAAACCTGCTCCATGTCCCCTACGCATCCCACTCCACCATTGGTGTTTGGGCCTTCAGCCTCTCTACCTTCACCTTTTGGAGCTCCATCTTACATTCACTTCGCCTTGTTCCCTTCCTTGCCTCCTTCAAGGCACATCTTAAGACCCTCCTCTTCAATCATCCCTTCAGCCCCTCCTACCTACCTTTCATCCTCCATCATCCCAAACCACCTCCCTCCACTAGGGTCTGAATCTCTGAATGTCCAGCACCTTGGAAGTTTCTCATGATGTGAATGGCGCTATACAAATATAATTTTTTATTGTATTAGAGATTATCATTGATCAAGACAACAGGTCCTTTCAGCTATGAAGTCAAAATTTGGATTCTGACTGTTGGATCCCTGCTTTGATTCTGTAACAAAGTAAGTTTGGGCATAGCCGTTTCTAATAGATACAGACCCTTAGAATGATACTATTTTCCCAATTTTACTTGGGTCATAGCTGGGTCTGAAATGGAAACCTCACATTGATGTAATAGTGGGCCTCTTCTGGGTTTAATTTTGAAGGTTATGTTATGGGCAATGTTGCTTTGTGTTTGTCACTTCATGTAAATAATCGATACATTCTTTATCAATCATATATAGGGCCTGCTGAATTTATTTACCTATTTTCTATTTATCCTACTGACAGCGAGCACCAGCCTGTTTATGTTCCCTGCTGGATCCACTCCACCATCACCGGCAAACTTTTAGCCATGCTGCCTCTGGTCTCTGGAATTCAATTGGTTCAGATATCAACAATAACAACAACACATTACATTTATTTAGGGGCAGAATAGCTAACAGCTCGTTCAAGGTATGTTTGAAGCCATATCCCTATGACTAGGCTTTGGGTTATCGTTGCTCTTCCCACTCCCTTTAACCTCCACCCCCAGTGCTCGGTTGCTCAGCAGTGTCAAGTGCTTTTTTCCCAATGCGAAAGGCATTATATGAATGTAAGATATACCTTAACTGCACCAATTTGTTTCTATTACAGGTTTCCCATCATCCCAGAACGCAGAGCCAAGTTGGAGGAAGTCCGAGCCATCTTCCTAGCTGCTTACAGTTCAACTGTGGGTCTGAAATCAGTATCATCCAGCCCCTCGGCCTTTGGTGGACTTCTGGAACAGTTTGCGCGGGGAGTTGGACTGAGAGGCACCAATAGCATTGTCTGACACATTGCTGTTTAAAAAAGTTTGAGCACCTTGCAAATATCAACCGGGTGACACCAAAGATGGCCTCAACCAGACCTCCTTTTACCTTGTCACCATAGTCTTATAAAACTTTTTTTTTTTTTCATTTTTGAAATTGATGTCCTGAGTGGCCAAAGATGCCTGAATGTCCCACCCATTGGAAAGAAGGAAGGAAATGAACGCTGGGCCTGGTACTGGTCCACCCTGTGGCATGAGACTTTTGGGACGCTTAAGGGATTGCTATCCTTGTGCTACTGGGGAAATTAAAGTTCTATTGTAGACATGCATTTTTGATTTGCAAGCCAGATATTCCTGTGCTGAGAGAATCGGCGGAAATTGTGATCACGTCAAAGTGCCTGCCTTTTCACAGCTGGATTTGTGGATTTTGATTCCTGAGCTGTCACTGATTAGATGTTGTCATTTCTAACTTGCAAGCTTCTTTAAGGCTTTTTCTGAAAGTTGCTCGGTTTCTATTGCACAAATGTGATCATTACAATCAGCAGAATTTTCTACATGGTTATCCACTTCATCACAACCCTCTAACTTAAAGATACCCCTAGCAGCAGGTTAATAACATTTTCTAAAATGAACCTCTTTCACATTCAGCAATTGGTTAGCTACATTCTCAGTCACTTTTACATCTAGGCAAGGTTATGTGAATCAAGCTGTATGGTTGATATGAAGCCACAATAGGAAAGTGAGCAAATTAAATAAGTAACCATGATGTGGAGAGGATGTTTGCGTCAGTATTGGAGTCTTCAGTAAAGATTTTGATGGTAGATAGCAGAGATGATAGGTTAACCAGCTAGTCTGAAGGCATTTAAATTGAAGTTTATGAATATTGTCGGAATTCAGTATGTTTATACTATTAGTAAAATTTATTTAATGCAGCGTACTGAGAATCTAAAGATGATAGGTAAAATTATTCTATTTTTAATACTATATTTTAACTCACTTAAAAACTGGATATTTTTGTGACTTTTAAAATAAGAAACACCCTATTTATCAGCCTAGTTCGGTCTCTATTAATTAAGTCCCTGCCACTCCCTCTGTGGAAATGTAACTGATCTTGGGGTTCCGCTGCTTAGTGCAGTTTTGATTAAAGAATACACAGGGCAAGAATGGAGAGAAATGCCATTACAGTGGGAGGGAAGCAATTCATGGCAAATAGAGTTTTCAGCCAAGATGCAGTTGGTGAACGTGACAGACTAGAGATGACATGTTAACAGAAAGATTGGAGTTTTTGACTGAGAATTGGGCTAGCTAACAGGTTAATTAATTTTTTTTATTCCACGTTTAACAAATCTGTTCTTCGTCCAGATGAAGCATGCCATTTTATCCTACTGTTTGTATATAAGCAGTTTGTTACAGGGGGTAGATACACAGCAATTAATGTTGAGTCTTGTGCTTTTTTGGATTCTGCAGTCTGCTGTATTGAGAGTTGTGGCTGATTGATGTCAATTTATTATCTAGTATAGCTCCCTCCTCTTCCCCTCCCTGTTTGATGAAGGTATATGAACCAGTCTCTCATCTGAGTGCTTAAGCCACTAGCAGAAGATCTTTTATGCCTGATGCGTTTAGTTATTTGACACCTAACTGTTAACTGGAAGTCCTAGGCCACTTTGTTTTTAAATATGAATGAATTTTGTCTAAAATGAAGATTTGGAACTGTACACAATGGGAGGCAACTTTCCAATGAAGGATAACTATGTTATTTAAATAATGCAGATTGCAGTGAGTGTTCTCCTCCACTTGTATACAGGCAGTGCATGTTATACTTTCAAAGCTAAATTCCCCCCTTATCCCATTGCTTCCACAAAATCAATTTATTAAGATGTGTGTAGTTGTTGCCTTCAACAAGTGCTGATATAAAGTCAGTCGTTGCAATTAATTTCTAGTTGTTCTGTAAGGAACACCTTAGCTTACTAATATGTCTAAAGGTTGTTTCTTAATTCCAAGCTCAGATCTTCGTTCCCTGTGGATTCAGGATTCTCTACATGGGTTTAGGAGATAAGAAAGAAAAGCTTTGTTGGGTTTTCCATTAGCTGAGGGAATTCGCTCTGGTCTGTTTAGGAAGGCTACAGTACCTTGAAGTGATTTAAGAAATTAGGTTGACTGGATGATGCTATCAGCTGGTCCAGCTACCCAATACACTGAGACAGCCATAGTCCCTTTACAGGTGCTGGGATGGGCAGTGTCTGGTGAGAGAAATAAGCAGCAAATCCACCTGATTGTGAAATAGACTGCTAAATAGGAAGAATTGTTCTAACCTGGTCATGAACAAGGCTATTCGCATTGGAGAAACCTGCTTCTTAGGGGCAGCAATGATATTCTCGTAAATTGGTTGTCTCTTTTATGAATAATGCAATAAGCTCCAATTGAAACTTTCCATTCGAATCCCCCAAGTTGCAAAGTCATATACAGTATGTTAGTTCAAACCCAGCACTGGATCAGTCAACTGCCCTGAGAACTTGGCGCCCTAATTCATGTCCAAATAAGCATTTTCATCACTTTCTCTGGTATTGACAAGCAATGAAAATCATTAAAAAACTTAAAGATTTTTTTTAAACACTAAGATTAATTTCAAGATACATTTCCTTCAGCTTCCAAGCTTTACATTCTTTGGTGCTGCATTTTGCTTTACAGGCTTTTAGAAATTGCCAGATGTAGAAATAACTCCTTAAACAAATGTTATCTGCATTACTGTACATTCTGTCCTCTTGCCAGCTTTGGAAGCTATGACGGTGATGAGTGAAGTCTGCTTTGAGAGTTACGTTGGACGGTTAGATTTGTAACAGCAGCTAGATGGGATTGTCTTGGTTTAGAAAGCAGAATCCACGGGGACAAATAATGCTCTTTGATATTCTTCTCTCAATCGAAGGCTAATTTGATTGTGAGGGTTCCTTTGGTTCACCTCTCAGTTTCCTGGAGGATGGTTTTGGATGATGTTGAAACAGTCAAAGCTGCTTTGGACGTGGAGAGTATTTTCATTGTCCAGAGATTGTAGCTGGTAATGTGTGACAAATGTTAAATGTTTCTTGTACAGTTATAGAAATTGTTTGGGCTGTTTATTATGCTAAGATCATGTAAACAATAAATGCTACCCCTTTCTCTCTATGGTAATGATGGAAACAGTTGGTTTGGAAAGCAGAATTAGCGGTCTATGCCTTCACTCTTATTACAGCAGATTACTCTGAGCTAGTTTTATCGAGCTATTGGAAGAAGTTGGAGTAAGGCATTAACTCTTCTGGAACCTTATTGAGATTGGACTCAGTGATTCCTCCACTCCAGTGGGATGGAGACCTGGCCCGTGGTTAGGATCATTGACCCCAGTGAACTGCCAAGTCTGGAGTTTTTTTGAAAAAAAGCTCTGACTTTGTGCAAGAAAACATGATTACTAACATTGTCGTTCACTTGTCCTGAGGAAACATACCCAGTAAAGTTGGCTTATTTTCCATTGTAAGATCTTGAAAGGAACTTGATTGTGGAATATTTAGTGCTACATTTGTCCGAGAGCATTACTACACTGTGAAATCTCTCATAATTGTGAGTTTTATTCAGGGAGGTTTTAGGTGGTTGACTTTGCATGTGAATATAATTATCACAGGTTAGTAACCATATAAAAATAAAATTTCTTGACCAAGAACATTGGGTTCTCTGTCTTTGTGCATCTATTGTACATATACAGAATCATTCTTAACAAACAATACAGTAACAATACAATTTGCTAATTGTTTCTCAGCAAATAATTGCAGAAAACACTAATAGATCAAATGTACTGTCGAGCAATCTATAACAACAACAAAATTACACTTGTATAGCGACTTTCACATCAGGAGAACATCCTAAGGCGTTAGACAGTCAGTGTCAGACCCAAGCTGGGGCTGGGGACGAGGAGAGTGGAGGAATACATATGGAAATTGACCCCATGTCTGCAGATGATATCACCAAGGGGGAGCAGGTAGATGTTAAAAAATAGGGGGTCAAGGACAGCCCTGAGGGACGCCAAAGGTGACAGTGCGGGGGTTGGTGGAGACAAAGTGGTGACGGAGAGAAAGGTAGGAGCCGAACCAGGCAAGGGCAGGTCCGTGGAGATTAAGATGGGAGGAGAGGTGGTGTAGGAGGATCAAGTGGTCAACAGTGTCGAAGGCAGCAATAACAACAACAAATTACACTTGTATAGCACCTTTCATGTCAGCAGAGAGGTCAAGGAGGACAAAGAGGCAAAGAGAGCTCTGATCACAGACATTTAGAATGTCTGATAGAGACTATGACCAGGACTGTCTCCGTGCTACCCATTGCACGGAAGCCGGATTGTAGAGGTTCGAAGAGCGAATAGTGAAAGAGAAAGGAGCAAACCAATCTAATACCGGGATGGATATTGCTGAATTTGTAATTGTGAAATGTAATAGGTCCAGTATTCGCAAACTGCAATTCATCCAAACCTCCGTACCTGCCTTATCACCCATAATAACCTCTCTTTTAGCCTAGGCATCAATAGTCTCCACAGACTCCCTCTGCATCTCCTTGCTCAGTGTCTAAAGCTCTAAAACATTCTGAGACATTACCTGAAGAGTGCTACACAAGGGCAAATTGTTTTTTGCAGATGTAACTGTTAGAAGGATCTTTGTAAAGTAACTACAGCTTAATCCCCTGTATTTCATATTCTTTTCTGCTTTGTTGTTACCAGAGTCTTTTGCCAAAACTTTATAAACTAAATCATATGGTTATTTGTGGGAAGATCATGCCAAACCCTTTTCACTCCCCCCAAACCTAGGTTTACAGCTTCCCTTTGTAAGGAGCCACTGAATGCCACAAGACACAGTGTGGGACATTCAGCTCTACGCCGTCACCTCTGCTTTCTGTGCCACATAAATTAGGTTAATCACCAAGACGCTGCCTCGCATAAATAGCATCATGTACATGCAAGTTGTTCTTGTAATGCTGATATTTACCTTTTACTGTGGTTGAACACTTTTGTACTCCTATTTGGAGGGGTAGGTGTGGATGCAGATGAGATTTGGTTGTCTCGCCCTTGGCACATGGGGTCAACTTTTGTATGTATGTGGGTGACACCCAACTCTATCTCTCTTCCTCCACACTTGGCTCCAGGACCACTGCTGTCCTGATAGAGTGTATCTAACATCAAGTCATGGATGAGAGATAACTTTCTTCAGCTGAATGTCAACAAGACCAAGGCCCTCCTGATTGGCTCCCATCAGCACCTCCACACCTCAGCATCATCCAAGCATGATTTGACCAAGTCAGCCAGAACCTTGGTGTCTTGTTTGACTCTTTGTGTGTCTAATTCACCTACTCCCCACCACCAGCCAACTCACCTGCCATCTCCTACCGCACTTGGAAAGGAGTAAATTTATCCAAGAAATTTGCAATGCCTACCGCTATCTAAATATCTCTGACAAATGTGTTAGGGTAGATGAGTGAACAATGTGACTCAGAAATTCAGCTGGTAGCAGTCATTGACAGGTTTACCTCCCCTGCTTTTGAGCTGACTGGTTGCTTCACCATCAGCAGTGAGCAACAAATTAAGCTATTATTATTAATAATAACAATAATATTCCATGTGTTTGGTGCAGTGGGAGGTAGAATACAACACTTCACAAAATTTACAGTGAAGTGGAGTGATTGCATTCTGTAAGGTGATAGCCCAATTGTGAACAGTCATGAAACAAATTACCAATTTTATTTGGGAGACTCTCGGTTGGGACACTGGAAGAAACTGCTTTCTCTTTTTGAATAGTGTATTGACATATTTAGCATCTTGTTTGTCCTGCCTCTCTCTCTCTGTTAGTCCTTAAAAGCCTCTCCCACCATGCCCCACTTCTGACGAAGGGTCGTGGACCCGAAATGTTGACTCACTTTCCTTTCTCCATAGATGCTGCCTGACCTCAGTTTTCCCAATGATCTGTTTTTGTTTCAGATTTCCAGCATCTGCAGTATTTTGCATTTTCGACCATGAATTTCCTAGCCCACTGAGGGTGTACGCACAGATTCCTCCTTACTTTCTCCTGTTTGACCCAAAGATATGATTTTCTCAATCCACCACCTCTTCTAAGAGGATTAATGTATATTAATGTATAGCTGTGCTGTGTGCTTGTTGATGCTGCATGACCAATCAATATCTTCTGAAATTATCAGAGACTGTACTGAGAGCTGTATATCAGAAATGTCGGTGGGTGGACATGATTCATTTGACTTGTTTTTCTGTAATAACCCAAAATAATAATAGTATTGAAGGTCGTGTGTTATGCTCCTCTTAAGTACTTCAATAATTTAGACTCACTCAACATTTAATTCATTTTCCAAGTTCTGCTTGCTCAGAGGCATATAAATAACTGAGTATATGGTTCTTTCCATAGGAGAAGCTTTAATTAACCTAGAGGAGACACATTGTGCTGCACACAACCCTAATTCTGATCAAAAGGCACGGGCATATCTCTGAATTACTTCATTTAGAATATCACCTACATTTAATTTGTTCCACAGCAATTGTGTTTACACCAAACACAGGGCTGGGTCAGCGATCAGACAAAGCAAAGGCTAGGAGCAGCCTGAGATTGGGGCTGATGCTGAACTAGTGGGGAAAACCATTATGAGGTCACGAGGGTTGGATGGGTGAGTGGCAGGATTACAGTGGGTGGGGGCAAGAGGTGCATAGGTGGATGAAGTACGAGAGCTCTTGAGAATTGGAAGATGTGGTGATTTTAATTGATTGGTTCAGAAAGCTTGCCTAATGTTAGGCACTGAGTGCAAGCCAGTAATTCAACCTAATGTTATTACTGTTTGTGAGCTGAGTTTACATAAAGCAGATTAATTTAATATGAAAGCACTTTCACTGACACTAAAAATGAATGTTCCATTCCCTGTGAAGTATAACACGTACAAAATTGTAAAACGTTTATGGACAAGAATCTATCTCTTTACTCTTGAGAAATCAGTCCCCGACTCCCATTTTACTGTGGATCTCCCACTAAAGCAATTTGTCTGACATCAAGGAACTTTGGCCGTGTTTTATCTCACTTCAATCCATGTGAAACTAGAAAGCACAAGTTTTTATTTGTGTTTTGATTGTGTTTGTGCTGCATTTTCCACCTGGAGTTTAGGTGCTACTTCTGCCTCCATGTGAGCTGTCATGTTGGACCCCCTCACCTGATTTAGATCATTGCAAACCCTGCTGAACACATTGTGAATCTGTAGTTACATAAGATACAATCCTTAGCTTAGTAAGCAAAAAAACCTCACATGGCATGTTGCTCCTACGTGGGAGAGGGGAGGAAAGTGGCTTGTCCTTGGAGCTGAACAAGCTCCAAAGTGACATAGACTCCAACAGAATGTCAGAATCAAGCCGGTGCTCTCTAGCAGTCACTAATCCAGTTCCTGAATTAGCCGAGTCTGCAATATTCCAGGGCACTGTTGATGACAGCATGGAAATCCTCATTCATTGCCAAGACTTGGAAGGGGAGACCAAAGAATAAGGGCAGGGAATCCTCCCACTCAGCTCTTGTTAATCCCGCAAGCCAAAAACCTAAGGGTTAAGGATGGTCCTAGCTGGACAAGCAGCAGGAAAGTTTTCCAGATAGCTCTCTCAAGCTATGCGGTTTTAGCTGGTTAGATACCAGCAGTTAACCCAACGCACATTTGGGGCATTAGCTCTTGCCAACCAACAGTCTTGAAATTAAGTAAGCAGACTGCAAATTCTGCTCCCAAGCATGTTGATGGGTTTCCATAAATGGTCAGACACCCAGAAATGCATGTTGCTGAACAAATGGGATCTTGATATTGTTAAATCATATAGACTCTGACCTGTTCTTTGCAAATTTAGAAATATACAAACAAAACTTACATTTATATAGCGCCTTTCACGTCGAGAGGACATCCCAAGGAGCTGAAATAAATATAGTTTATTAAACTGAAAAATGGAATAAGCAAAAGCTGTGTTATCACCTCAGGCCAGCCACAAGACTAAAACTTATCAGATCCTATATTGTGAGAAGGAGGATTTGGCTCATTACGCTTCCACTCCAAATCCCTATATCCATGTATGGACAATTATTTTTAAACTGGAGGTTGCTACAAAGCCACTCACAATAATAATGAGATATTGGAATATTTTATACTTTGCTAAGACTCAGAAGAATTTTGGTGCTGTTAAATTGAAAAGTGTGTGTTCGAGCAGAGCTGGAATCACGATTTAATATCCTTGTCTGCAGAGAGCTGAAAGAATATAGATACATTAATCATTACTATGAAATTATTACAATTTACTTGCTGTGTGTACAGTATATGATCTCAGCCACCGCTGCAGCGATAGCTTCATGTATTCAATAGCTCATATGTATTTAAAAGGTGATAGAAAAAATATTTTACAGACATCTAATTATTGCTCCTTTTGTAGTACACTGAGCCATGCTCCAAGATGTGAACATATGAGAACGTTTGGTCAAATAAGGCTCCAGATGCAGAATTGACAACAATAATAAGAATATTACATTTGATTAGGACCTTTCATGTCAGGAGGAAGTCCCAAGGTGCTGGACAGGCAGTATTCTCGACCCGAACTGGGGATAGCGATTGGGGAGGGTGAAGGATGGTGGGGGAAGGAGGTTGATCAAAAGCATGGTTAAAAAGGAGGGTCTTGTGGGTGAAAATGTATCACCCACTGTGTATGGGTGATATCCTCTGTGTATAGGCACTCTATAAATGCAATTTGTTGTTGTATTTTGTGGATGAAATGCAGCAGCCAGTTTTGCACACAACAATCTAGAGCTAAACCATTGCCTTTCAATGATGTGTGAACTCCATTATTCATGTGTCTTGCCTCGTGCCTCCATTTAACCCATATTCTCCTCTAGTCTCTTGTCCAAAGTGTAACAACCCACTCTTCCTTATATTTGAGTGCATCTGACATTATTCACCCATTCAATTAATCTATCTCTGTCCTTATTCTGCGATTTCTCTTTATCATTCCCTAGAATTCTAGGTTTCAGCCTTGCTCTGACGGTAAAACTCTCGCCTCTGATTCTGAAGGTTGTGGTTTAAGGAATACGTCGGCACTTGGAACTCATACACTCTAGGCTAATGCTCCAGTACAGCGCTGGGGGGGTGCTGCTTTGTCCTTCAGTTGAGATAATAAACCAACGGCCCCCATGCTTGGGTGGGTGTCAAAGATTTGGCGGCATTTGAAAAATGCCCTGGTCATCAATCTCCTAGATAAAAATTGCTCACTTTGTGTGGCATTGCTGTGCACAAACTGGCTGCCACATACACCCACAAAATAACAATAAAAACAACTTGCATTTATATAGCAGAACTCATGCAGGTTAGCATCCTTGACAGTAGTGGAACACAAAACCAAGCCTGGAGTGAGGGTTGGTGACTATAGGCATGGTTAAAGAGGAAGGTCTTAAGGCATAAACTGAAGATAGGGAAGGAATTGTCAAGATGGAGAGAGAGTTCAAGAGTTTCAGTGAGTGATTTTTGAAAGAGTGGCTACCGATGGTGGAACGGAGCTCACAAGGAGGCCAGAGCCAGTCGAGCTGAGGCAGCGAGGAGTGTGATCAGGTTTAAGAGGTTGGAGAGTAAGGGAGGTACCAGAGCATGAAGGGAATTGAAAACTAATGTGAGGATCTGGGGAAAAACGTAAGGAGGACATTGGAATAGTTGAGGCAGGAGGTGACAAATGCACGGACGGGTGTTTTAACACACAAAGTGACTGCAATTTACTGTATATCTTCTAAAGCCCTATAGGATGTTCTCCTGAATTGAAAGGCACTTTACCAAATGCAAGGATTGATATTATTAATGCATACCCTGGGTTACCCAAACCATGGCTTTTAACAACCTGTGCCTAAATCGACATTAGGTAAAAATGGATGCGTCTCTCTGAGGAATGAATGCACATGCCATACTGGATAAATAGAAACTCAGTAGTGTAGTTTGGTTTAGACACTCTGAAACATGGAGATGGTTGTCAAACAAAGGCTAACCAAAAGAAAACTGTACCTTATTAATCTTATATGACATACAGACAATAGATTCTGTTGACACACAAGGCACACTAGAATAATGACTTGGTTATGCAAACATTAACTGAGCCACAAATTGTAAAAAACAGATTTTTGTTCAGTCTCAACCCCTGCTCTCACTGAACTGTTCTGCTTCAGTGATTGATGCTTTACTGCAGGCGAGCAGGAGTGAGTTTCTGCCTTGCCTAAGTTGCAATGAAATTTTAATGTAGAGTGCAGCAATAAGGGCTTGAGGATCCAGGATAAATCACTGCATTCAATTTTGCAAGAGAGACTTATCCCTCATAGAGGAGGTAGCTTAGTAACAGAGGGAACTTCCACAAGGAGAATGACTCTGGGGCAAGCCTTATGGTGAGAATAGCTACTTTATGCTTGTCACACAGAAATTAATTGTAACAATATCAACCTGCAGTCCTGTAGAATAGTGGTTATCATGTTTGCCTCGCAAGTGGGCGGAACTGGTTCAACTCCCCGGCATGCTGGAACCTTAGGCAAGTTTCCTTACTCCTCATGCCTCGGGTTACCTAGCAGTAAGTAGGAATTTGGTTGTCAGACAATCGGCTGATCGCTTTCCTGGGGTAATAATCTCTCAGAAAAAAATGCAGTCACTCAATCTATGACTGTTTGTGGGACTCTGCTGTGCGCAATTGGCTGCCACATTTCGCATGCAAAATATAGTCAATTTGCTTTGTAGTATTGTATATTCTGTGAAGTGTTTGAGACATCTCAATGATGAAATAAGGTGCTTTATCAAATGCAAAGATTCTTATTATTATAATCTGATAAGAACCACCTTGTCACCCAGGACAATGCCGATGACAGTACAGCTAGCCTGGCAATTACTATTAAGGGCAGTTACTGGGGGTATGGAATCCTCCCACTCTCAGATCCTGTTATCTCATATTTTCCAGCAAGCCAAAGCACAAATAGGTTTGGATTCTCTTTAGCACTGTGAAGGGTTTCCACATGTGTCAGACACCTGCTGACCCCCCCAAAAATAATGTAGATATCACAAATAACTGGAGTGACTGCCAGGCTTTCATTTACTCACAGGGATTTGCTCAGCAACCTCTCTCACAACCACTGCTACTCCCTCCCATCCTCCCACTCATACCCTGGGCCTTACCCAACCCTCCGTACATACCTTTGATCCTATCTCCCCCTCCTTCTTCCCCTCCATCATCTTTCAGCTTAATCTTCATGAATATGCCTTTACCTGGCTCAAATCCTACCTCTCCCACCATCTCTACTTTGTCTCCACTAATGGTTTCTCCTCCAGCCCCTGCACCATCATGTATGGCATCCCTCAGGGCTCTGACCTTGGCCCCATCCTTTTCAACATCTCCAAGTGCCCCTTGGTGACAACATCCATAGGCATGGGTTCAACTTCCATATATAAGTAGATGACACCCAAATCTACCTCTCCGCCTCTACCCTCGACTCCAGGAACACTGCCAGTGCCTGTTGGATATCAAGTCCTGGATGAGAGCTAACTTTCTCCAGTTGAATATCAAGAAGACCAAGGCGCTCCTGCTTGGCACCCGTCAAGAGTTTCCATATCACAGGCACTGATAGCATTACCCCTCATGGATGCACTCTACACCTCATGGAGACAATGCAGAACCTCAGTATTCTTTTCAACCCTAAACTTTTCTGCATTCCGCACATCTGTGCCACGACCTGCTCCATCTTTCCCCACTACCACAATATTGCCCGGCTCCTCCACTGTCTCTCATTGCATGCCACCAAGACCCTCTTCCACACGTTCATCACATCCAGGCTTGAGTACGCAAACTTGCTGTTCGACAGCCTCCCCAACTCCTCCCTCCACAGGCTATAGATCATCCAGAACTCTGCAGCCCTTGTCCTCTGATGCTACAGGCTAGTTCAAGGTCCTGGTCCTTACCTTCACCTCCATGCCCTTGCTCCTCCCTACCTCTGTGACCTCCTGACCCACTACCAACCTGTCCACTCCCTCTGCTTAGCTGCTCCAGGCTTCATCACATGCCCCCCCTCATCTGCTTCTCCTACCCCTACTCTCCCCATCCTCCTCATCCCAACCACCAGCTCGAGTGCGGATACCTACTATTCAGTGTCTTGGGTTGTCCTCCTGACCTGAGAGGCACTATACAAATGCAATTTGTTTGATGTTATAAATTCGACAGTGACTGCTCAACACTGTGATAAGGTGCTATATCACCCTACAATGGTGATAATTATTATATTACATGTCTTATGCCAACAATGAGCCTGTCTGTGTGGATCTCTTATCTTCATCTCTCAATACTGTTGGTGGGACATAACTGGAAAATATGAGATGAACACACATCATTCCACAAGGACATACGATCATGCTACCCACGTTAACATCTCCCACAGGTACCAACAAACTGCCTCCCCTGCTGACAGCCTCTCAAGCACTCAGCCACTACCTCAGTTTGCTTCATCCTGTGGTCTTTTTCCAGTCAGAACCTATTCCATCAAGTTCTTAAATGGATAGGGTTCCACCACAATCTCCTGCACTCTGTACAGTACAGTACTCTCTTATTGCTATAAAATACCATCTTGAAGTGCTTCAAAGAATATGGGCAGTTACCTCATACAACAACAAAATTGCATTTTTTTATACAACAAGCTGAATAGCCGATTAACCTGCCATTATATTTGGAAAAAAAATTGCATAACTCTTTATGAATCATAACCTTTAGCTAATATTCCAGTTGTGTCACACGAAGAACAACAACAACTTTATACAGCACCCTTCATGTGAGGTAGTGTTTCAGTCCACTTAATAGTGGTGGACCCTGATAGCAAGCTGCAAGGAAAGGGGAGGTGAATATAAGTATGGTCGAAAAGGATGGTCTTAAGGTGTGATCTGAAAATGGAGAAAGATATGCCAAAGCTGAGAGGTTGAGGGAGACTTCCAAAGTGTTTGGGTCTAGATGGTGGAATAGATGGGACAAGGGACAAGGGACAAGAAATCGGCTAGAGCCAGTTGAGGAGAGGTGGATTCGGGAGGAAGCAAATCTGAGAGGTAGGGAACTGTGAGATTGTGAAGGGATTTGTAGACCAGTGAGAGAATCTTGAAATTGATCTGTTCTGTGTTAGGAAGACAGTGGATTCTGGCGAGGACTGGTGAAATGGGAGTCCAGAGTGTGATGGGGGTGGAGATGGAGGTAATATAGATACAAACATCGGCATATTAGTGAAACAGGTCACAACATAATAATATAATAATACCCCTTGTATTTCATATGCTGTTTTATTCACAGCAAGCTCCATGACCCTTTCAGGTATGCCTACAATCCCACCCCAGGTCTACATGTTATGGTATAAAACATTGAGTTTCTCAATCTTTGTGCCCATTTCAGTTACAGTAACAGGTGTTTCCAGAGACACAACAGTGCTAACCATCAGAGGTGATGTGTTCATTTTCCTTCCTCCTCCACATCCAGTCCCTCACCAGCATCGTTTTCTTCTGTCTCTGACATATCGCCCATCTCCGCCAATATCTCATCCCAAAAGCTACCAAAACCCTAGTCCATGACATTGTCACCTCTCGGGTGAACAATTCCAATGTCCTCCTCGCTGGTCTCCCCTCTGCCACCATACATAAAATCCAGGTTATTCAAAATTCCGCCTGCATTCCCACGCAAACCAAACTTCGCTCCCCGATTAGCCCAGTCCTGGCCAGACTTCACTGGTCCCCTGTCTCGGAGCGGATCGATTTCAAGATCCTCTTATTTTCAAATCCCTCCATTCCTCTGCCCCCTCTTACCTCTCCGACCTCCTCTCTCTCCTCACAACAGTACCCGTTGCCTTCGCTCTCCCAGGTCTGGCATCCTCCTTGCCCCAAATCCTCCGTTCCACAGTCAGCAGCCATGCCTTCAGTAACTAATCTCCAAAGCTCTGGAACTCCCTTCCTCATTCCTTTCGCCTCTCCCCCTTCCTTTCCTGTTTTCAGGTTGTGCCTAAAAACTTTTCTTTTCGACCGTGCTTTCGGTCACTTTTACCCCCTCCCACCCCTGGGCTCAGCCCCGGGATCCATTACTGTATTGTGAAGCGCTCTGTAACACTGTCTGGCATGGAGGGCGCTATGTAATCCGAGTTTTTGTTGTTGTTGATGTACAACCTGCACCACCCATACACTGGTCACAAACACAGCCTCACTCCTAAGCAAGAACCAGAAATTTTATATAATAAATCAATTATAATCCTAACATTTTATATAGCATGTCATCACATGGTTTCGATGTCTCAAGGTGCTTCGTAAGGTATACCATAAAGATGTACTGTAGAGTGCGGTGATGGTACTCGTGTATTCTGTGGGCATAACGTAGCAGCCAATTGCGTACAGTAGTATTCCTACTGTACGCAATTGGATTGAGCGACTAATTTAATTTGGGGGATTGATGGCCTGGACACTAGGACAGAGAGAAACTCCCTACTCTTTTTGAATAGTGACACACAATCTTCAACTTCCACCTAATAGCCAGCTGTTTACATCTCATCCAAAGGAGGACACCCCCCCCCCCCCAACATCACAGCGCACTCCAGCTCCAAGTACACTCCAGCCATTGGAACATAGTTAAGACTTTGTGATTCCAAGCTCTCAAATATAACAGTATAAAGGGGGGAATTAAAAGGGGGGAATTCCATCTCTAGATAATATCTAGTGTTCTGCTTTGGGAGACCTTCCAACACTCAAAAGTGTCTCTACCCTCCCTCAACCGACTCCCTGCTTTAAACAAGAATGATTTCAGCAACACTGGGGAGTGAAGTGAATCCTTGCGATTGAGTGAACTTCTTTGACATTCCTGGGGACTGAGGTAGGGATTGTGTGTAGGCAACTGAGAGTGAAACGCCCTGGTTCGAATCTATTCGTCCACCGCCCGAATCTGAAATGTAAATGAATTATGAACGCGCTCTCTCTCTCTCTCTCTCTCTCCAGTGTGAGATGACAGGCAATACATCAGAAAGAGAGTGGGGGGGGGGGGGGGGGAAGCAAGAGAACTTACATCGTCGGGTCATTGATGTGATGTCATGCGGTAGGTAGGCTGTGTGTATTGTGAGAGAGACAGGGAGAGAGTTAATAAGAGAGAGACAGAGAGTCGGTGAGACGCAACCAGGGAAATACAAAGCAACAAGCAGCCGAGGCTGGAGCCATGGCATCTATTGGAGACTTCGACCCCTTGCAGGCCAGTGTCCCCGCCACAAAGATAGAACTGACTGCCTCCTGCAGGTAAGCGAACCAGCCCGACGAGGGCATGGGGAGAAAAGCCAGAGGGACACAGGGAGAGAGAGAGAGAGAGAGAGACAGTGAGGGGTAGATAGTTAGACAGACAAGACAGACAGACAGATAGACAGATAGATAGATGGATAGATGGATGGATAGATAGAGTGACAGAGTGACAGAGAGGGGGAATCAGGGACAGACAGAGAGAGGGTTCGGTGTTTGCTGGCTCCAGCCTCACAGCCAAGTAAAGTTACAGAGAGTCCTCAGTAGCCGGCGTGGGGTCTCTCTCTGCCCCGCAGTCACCCAGAGCTGGTGTTGCCGGGTTCAAGCCACAGTTTTTCTTTTGTAAAGAAATATACAGCCTAATCATCATTTTCATTTTCATTTGCAAGTTTTCCGACGGCGTCTTGCGCGCCGTTTAAACCACGGGGAGAAACATTTCGTTGAATGTTTTTTGTTGCATCGAAAGCCTTTTTGTAGGAAAAAAAATACCTGATTAAAAAAAATACACGATTTAAAAAAAAATACCTGTAGGTATTTATTTGGGGGAGGGTCGGTCTCCCGGGGTCGGGCTGTGAGGATCTGAGAGGCTTTTGTATGAAAAAGGATGTGGACGAGTTGGAGGCGCCCAGATGCAGCTTGTGCTGGGTTAATGCCGGTTGCTGCTCAGCTGGTTGACTGTACAGACTGACCAGTTCTGTGCAAATGCTCTACTGGATTTTATTCTGGTGGTTTGCGTTCGAGAGTTGAAGTGAGAGCGTTCAGTCTTTCCCACGCCTGGGGGGAAGCTGGCAATTTTAAAGGGTGTACTTCAAACAAAAAGAGATCTTTCGAAACTGGAATGAAACGTTAACTAGCATTGGATGAACTGAGAGCTTGTGTTAACACCCCTTAGCTCCCCCCCACTCCACTACATTAACATATCTTCATTCACCAGCTTCTAGCTTACTTTGAAAAGTATATTTTTTGCAGTCCAACCATGAAAATATGAGAACAAACAAAGCCAGGGATAGATTAGAACCAGTGGCTGTTGTCCATCAGGGGATTATTAGTAATAATAATAATGATCCTTGGCCTTTGATATAACACCTCGGCAGTTGTCGAGTTAGCGCTTCAATTGTTTGTAGAAAATGTGAAAAAGCCCTATGTCAAATGCCAGGATTATTATTATAAGGGATATATTGTACTGTAGAGTGGAGCGAGTGACTATTTCTGGGTGAAACACGGCAGCCAATTGCACACAGCAATGTTTCACAAAATTCATGGAGTGACTGATTAAATTATTAGGCATCATTAAAACAGGGTTTAAGTTTAATTAGACTAGATTAGTATTCTCAGTTTTATTAGACTTTGGGGGCTGAGCTAGGTGGTGGATTTTTATCTAATAATAATAATAATCATAATCCTTGGATTTGATATTGTGCTTTATCGTGTCATTGATACATCTCAAAGTGCTTCACAGAATATACTGTGAAGTGAACCGATTCTACATTTTGTGGGCGTAATGCGGCAACCAATTGCACTCAGTAGAATCCCACGAACAATCATGGATTGAGTGGCAAAATTATTATTATTTTAAGGGATTATTACCCCCAGATGTGAGACCTTAATCGACTAACAACTGAGTTCCTATTTACTACTAGGTAAACACATCGTTGTGTGGAGTAAGGTTGTCTAAGGGTTTGCCCCGCCTGAGAATAGAATCCGGGTCCTTTCACTTAAGAGACGAGCGTACTAACCACTAGGCTACAGGCCCCCCACTCTGTGAGACTCATGAGCCCCTTCAGAATAGTAACACTAAGTGATTTATATATAGCTTCACATATACTTGATAGCTGTGATGGTTGCTAGCACTGTTGGAAGGCTGCTGTCCACAGTGCTGAAACATATTAAACACTCGAGAGTACTTAGAAAGAGAAGGGAGTTTTTCTCTGCGCTCTGGCGAATAATCCCCCAGTTATATTAGTCATTCTCCTGGTGGCTGTGTAAATGGGTCCTTGATCACTGTCTGCCACAAGACCTACCCCTTTGATTTCACTTGAGGCCATAATCGACCAACAACTGAGTTGCTCTTTACTACGAGGTAAACACTTTGTGTGGCGTAAGTTTGTCTAAGGTTTTGCTCTGGTCCTTTTTCTCTTGCTCCCATTTTTGTTCGATAAGGGGTATGGAGCAATGGAGTAATGGAGTAAATGGAATTGAGATAGGCCAGTCACATTTTAATAGAATGGTGAAACAGGCTCAAGGGGCTGAGTGGCCTACTCCTGTTCCTATGTTCCCATGTTCCCAAAACCCCATTGGGCTCCCACTCCCAACTCGGATGCCAAATCAGGATCGTTAAGCACCACAGATGGGGTTATCTCTCAATATGAAAGCTGCTTTACACATATAAATTTGGATTGTTTTGAATAGTTTTGTGCATAACATGTCTTCATTGTTTACCTACTAAAACAGTCAAACAGCTGACAATATTAGAAATCCTTACATTTGATATTATGCCTTTCACTTTCGGATGACATCTAACAGGATATATCTTGAAGTGTAGTGACTGAGTGTTTTGTAAATGAACCAGCAACCAATTTGTGCACAGCAAGGGGCCTCAAACAGTAATAAAGTGAATGATTTTATCTGGGGGACTGTTGACTAAGATACCAGGAGAAACTCCCTTCTCTTTCCAACAGTGCCAGGGATCTTTAATATCCATCTGAATAGGCAAATATCTCATCTGATGATGGGAATCATGTTAAGTTATATAATACATTGATATGATATGAGTGCAATATTAAAAAAATGTACAATATGTTTCTTATTGGGAAGTGCTGAGCAGGAAGAGAGGATTAAGTATCTTGACCAAAAACACGCTCAAAAACAAGATTCTTTTCACAGAGAAAGATCTAGCAAAATGAAGAAAGAGGGAAACTTAAGGCTCAACCACCAATGATGGTATGAAAGTAGTGAACAACAAGCAATAGAATTGGCAGAGGAGAATTCAGGGTAATGGGCTGGAGAAAATGCTTAACCAAGGAGGGGAAGCTCTAAGCTAAAAAGCCTTCCATGTGCTGACGCTGGCCCACAGAAAGCCTTGTGTAAGCAAGTGCAGGTGCTTCACAGTCTGTTTTTAGTTGTGGAATCCCGTAGTGTATTGGTTAGCATGCTCGCCTCGCAAGTGATAGGATCTGGGTTTGGTACCCGGGCATGGTGAAACCTTCAGCCAGTTTCCTTACTCCATAGCCTGTTTACCTAGCAATATGTAAGAACCCAGTTGTTAGTTGCTCGATGGGGTAATAATCCCTAAAAAAAAATGTTATGGAATAATGGTCATAACTCATAGAGTGGTTACCTACGCTATTTGTGGGACATTAGTGTGCTCAGTTGCCTGCTGCATTTCTCTCACAACATACATTGTCAATCCAAGTTTCCTTACTCCACATGCTTAATTATAATCTTTCAAAACAAAATAATAAATTGGTCATTCAATCCACAACTGCTTGTGAGAAGTTTAGAAGGTGTGAAAAGCACTATATCAAATGCAAGAATCATTATTATTATTTACAGTATACTTTGAGATGTCTCAACGACATGACAAAGTGTGTTATCAAAAACCAGGATCATTACTATTAATAGTTGTGGTTAGTTTAGTGTTCTATTGAGATGTACAGTACAAGGCAAGGACAATCTGAAGCTATTATAACAGAATGCATTATATTGATACAAATAGGTTAATTAAGTGACTAATGTGAGGATTCACTGGGATTACAACTACAACAACAAAATTACATTTGTGCAGCGCTTTTCACGTTGGGAGGATGTCCCAGGGAGGCCTGGTGCAGAGTGTAGGAGATTATTCTCCATCTTCAGGTCGGAGAGAACTTTACTTCTTATCCCAGAAATTGTGGGCAAACATAGGCAAAGTGGGTCACACTTGCACACCCCAGCAGGTAGCAAATACCAATTATCTCCATTCGGCTGATAACATGGCCTGAGGCTGTCGTGGAGGGAAAGGATTTTGTATTCGGACCAAATTTATTTGATGTTAAATTTTGAATTTGCATAAGCTCAGTTGTTGAGGTACGGGTAAATACCAGGAATGAGTATAAATCACCGTGAGCTGTGGGTAAATCCTGGGCCATTAGCACAATAGCACATAGAGCATCAGCAGCTAAAAAGATCACATCTACGTAATGTTTTGTAATCCAACCTCCCCCTATTTCACTTTCCTTCAATCCATCAAACATTCATCTAACACCCTATGGAAACTATCCACACCATCCTATACCCTCACTGAGAACAATGTTCCACATGTTACCCACCCCCTGTGTAAACCTTAGCCTTTTTCCCCACTCTGTCTGTGTTTGAGCCTGTCGCCCTTGCTGTGAAAGTACTTATACTTTTGAAAAACGCATTGGAATCCAGTTCATCTAAGATAAGATGTTGTTACATCTCTCCTGATATAATATTGATGATATTAATTCATCCTTGCATTAGGTGTATTGCCTATCACATTGGGAGAACCTCCCAAGCATATGGTAAATCCTCTATTGTTGAGTGGATGCTCTTTAAGTGAGGGGGTGTAAACACTGACACTGGAACTACTCAAAACTCCATAAATAGAAGCAAATGACAGAGGAGTGGCTTCGAGCTTCAGTGCAACATCAGTCCATTTAAGGGATTGGCCATTTTCAGTATCCAAGGGTTTGGTGGGAACATTGACCTTACTTATGAAGATATCAGTTATAAGAGAGTTGGCACAATGCAGCTGCTAAACTATAACCTGAATTTGATCTAGAGAAATTCAGAGATGATGTCGCTTTTTAGTCTCCAGTCTGGAGCCAAATCTCTTTCATATCAGGCCACATTCTGCGCTTGCTGGTGGTTTTTGAAACATTCCATAATCTTCCATACTCTCCTCGTACCCCAGAAGGCAATCAGACAGGAATAAGCTTCTGGCACATCATTAGCCTTAAGATTAGTCAGTAGTTAGAACACTCACCTCGCAAGCAGGAGACTTGGGTTCCATTCCTGGCAAGGTGAAATATTGGGCAAGTTTCCTTTCTACACATGCCTCTGTGAATTCATTTTACAGTATATTCTGTGCTTTGGGACACTTAAAGACATGATAAGGCACTATATCAAATCCAAGAATTATTATTATTATTATAGGCTCTAATTGAAAAGATTCTGTAGTAAGGAGACACAAATTGAGACTCCTTTCTTGGAATAGTAGGGTTGGTATTCTGAACAAATGGGTCAAAGGGACATCTTTGCATGAGTCTCTTGTGGACAGTTTACAGAAGAGCATTCTCTCCCCGAAATAAGAATAGACATAATACTGCTCCCATGGGATCTAATTTTGAAACATAGAATGGGGATTTTAATGAGATTCCTTATGAAGGATATATCTTCACTAAGAATATTACACATTAGATTATTAGATATTATTAAAATCAGATTCCAAACATTAGGTTGAACGGACAGGTTATTCTGAAGTAAACTATTTCAGACAACACTATTTGATCTCTAGTTGGTGTCATAGGTCTTATTTTGGAACCCAAGTTTTTTCATGATGGTTTTAATTCATGGCCTTCAGATTTGACAGTCAAAGTGTTGATTTTGTTTCTACAAACCTCTTGCCTCATTATAACTGTAAGGAGCCATTGGGGAATCTCCAGTTTGTTGGTCATTAGAGCCGAAAGAAGCAAGTACTGTGGATGGCTGACTTAGTCTCGAAAGTGTGGTAGTCCTTGATTAATGGGAAGACTGAAGGTTGTGCATTCTGGGAGGATGGAATCCATTCAGCTGATGGACTCTTCTCCCATACCTTTCTCCTGAAATATGAAAACTGAAATTACTGTACTGTTAACTACTCAGTTAGGCACAAGCATTGTTGTTGCACTATCTACAATAAACAACAAGAATAGAGTTTAGGATGATTCTGGGAACAGTGGAGAAAAGGAAATTGAGAGAAAACAAAATCCAAATGTTTAACACGCTGCAAAATGTGGATAGTGTAAATATAAGGTTATTTATAACTGTGTATGAAAAATGACACCATGCTAAAGAATATCAAAACCAAACTGAAGGTTCCATGCATGCCATTGGCAAACCTCAGCAAAAAAAGGGATTAGAAAATGATTTTCCCACAGAGGAGCAGGAAGCTCTTATCAACGCTGATGCTATATTAATTGAGAGCTTTAAAAACAGCAGGAATGGCTCTGTTTCCAAAAGGAAGGTTGATGGTGAACTGGATTTAGCAGATGATCAAATATTCCGTCTTTAGTCTTAGGCTCGGGGGAAATTAAATGTGGAGTGAAACCACATCCTGTGGCCTAGAGTGATGCAGCTCATGATGTTCAGTTGATATTCCGGATGTTATGCTTTAGTTCACAGAAATTTTATTCTTCTTATTCATTTTGTTCTCATTACTAAATAAGTTAGAGGTGAGTCCCCTTCAAGAACACAATGTCAAATAATGGTGTTAATAATTTGGTCACTCACTTCTTTATTGTTTGTTGGATGTGCTGTGCTTCATCCACAAAATATATAGACAATACACTTTACAATATATTCGGTGAAGTACTTTGAGACCTCTCGAAAAAGTGAGAAGGCGTTATTTGAAATGGAAGGATTATTATTATTATGTGAAGCTCTATTGTGGTATCCAAGGTTTCAGCTATAATACTAGTGACACCTACACATAGTTTTTCCACCAAAACAACCAAGAGAAGCATGCACTCGTTTGTCGAAGTAAGTTAGTTCAGTTAATTTTCAAACATCAGTGAAAGCCGTGAAGAATCAAAGGCATTTAAACTTATTTTGTAGATAAAAAATTATCTCTCTCTGGCTGTCGTTGCTGATAAATCTCAGTCTCCTCCTGACTTGAAAGGCGCAATATAAATGTAATTTTGTTGTTGTTATCCTTTAAGGAAGAACCAAAGATTTATAAGGATGGAGAACATTTTATGTTATCCATATTCCCTTCAATATTTTGTCTGTCAGCCTGGCTCAGTCAGTAGCACTCTCTCCTCTGAGCCAGAAGGTTGTGGGCTCAAGTTCCATATTTGGACTAAATTCAAACTACAGTATAACTGTTTATCAAAATGTTTGACAAACTTCCACATAAGAGACGTGTAAGCAAAATAGAAACCCATTTTATCAAAGGGACAGTGGCAGCATGGATACAGAACTATCTGGGAGACAGAAAGCAGAGAGTAGTTGTTTTGCTGATTGGAGGGAAATATGCAGCGGTGTTCCCCCGGGGTCAGTATTGGGACCACTTGATCTATATGAATAACCTGGACTTGGGTATAGGGAGTCCAAATCCCGTTTGCAGATGATGATAAACTAGGAAAAGCAATAGTGAGGAAGATAGTAGTAGACTGCAAGATGACATGGAAATAAGGGAGGAAGAATAAGGGGGGGCGGGGGCAGCATAAGCTAGATGGTACAATGTTAAAGGGATGAAGGAAGAGAGACCTGGAGATTCATATAAGTAAATCTTTGAGGGTGGCAGGACAGGTAGATAGAGCTGTTTTTAAAAAAGCATATGGGATACTAAGCTTTATAAATAGGGTCATAAAATGCAAAAGTCAAGAAATTATAATGAACATTTATAAAACACTGGTTAGGCCTCAGCTAGAATACTGAGTTCAGTTCTGGGCACCACACTTTAGGAAGAATGTCAAGGCATTGGGTGCATTTAATATAGTGCTTTTCAAGTCATCTAGATGTCTCAAAGCACTTCACAGAATGTACTATAAAGTGAATTAACTGTATATTTGTGGGCGAAACGCAGCAGCGCACAGCAGCATCCCACAAACAGTCATGGATTAAAATGACCAATTTTTTTTTGAGGGATTATTATTAGGCATGTGGAGTAAGGAAACTTCAAGGTTTCGCCCTGATCTGCCTGGATTTGAACACAGGTCTCACGCTTGTAAGGTGAGTGCTCTAACCACTGAGCTATCTCTGTGACCTGCTAACTCCAGCTGGTCCGCTCATTCCCCTCTGTGGGCTCCATCCTTCTCCATGTCCTCTGCCCAGCCTGTTCTTCAGCCTGTCTGACCTCACCCTATGGAACTCCTTCCAACATTCCCTTTACTTTCCCACCTTCCTGGCCTCCCTCAAGGGCCATCTCTTTGATTGTGCCTATGGTCTCCCTCCTATCCCTCCCTCCCTGCCCTCCAACCTTTCTAATCCCAATTGTTGGAGGTGCTGTCCTTCGGATGAGATGTTAAACTGAGGTTACTTCTACTTGTTCAGGTGGACTTTATTTGAAAAAAGATTCTCTCTCTCTTGGTGTCCTAGCCAAAAGTCCTGCAAATAAAATCAGCAACTCACTCCATGGATCTTTATGGGACACTGCTGTGCGCAACTGTCTGCCATGTTTTACTCGCAACGTACAAAGTGACTCCATATTACAATTGATATTCTGTGAAGCACTTTGAGACATCTCAAAGACGTGATCAGGCGCTATACAAATGTAATTTTTGTTATTATATCAAATGCAACGGTTAACATTATTATGAAACAAAAACAGAAATTGTTGGGAACACTCAGCAGATTGGCAACATCTAAGGAGAATGGCAAAGTGAGTCAACGTTTTGGGTCCACGACCCGAAAGTTGATTAGCCTGGGTGGATGCCCTAAGATGCTCTCTGTAAGACCTGTTGCATTGTTTCATTTCAGTCTCTCTATCTCGGTATCAATTTGAAATGTAACAACCTTCACTAAATTTGTGAATCTAGGTTATTTTTGAATACAGTAAAATCTCGATAATCCGGCCTGGTTGGGTTCACTCACCTCCCGGATTTCGGAGTTTGCTGGTATTTAGAACTTACCTAGAAATGGCTGAGGAAATTCCACTCCATTCACCACATGTGCTGTAAACACAGCACTGAAGCCAAAATGATGCCCAAGCTCCACCCACAACGCTGGATGACAGAGCGGCCATGATGAGAACTGCAGGCAACTTTGGGAGATTTGCCAACATCAGAAACAATAAAAAATACTAATACTGTATGTATTTTGAAATCTTGCCAGTTTTAAGGAGTTGCTGGCTTTCGGAATGTCAGATTATTAAGGTTTTACTGTATATGAAAGGGAGGGCGTCCCATTAAGGACTACAGTGGCATCTCAGATTACCCATTTTGATTTATCGCCCCTTAAGGTACTCAGATTAATTTTAAAATGATGCAGTGTGTGAGATCAGATGGGCTGAAAGCTTATAAACGTGTTCATGAGTGATATATTGGTTGCTTTTCTTTCGGTGTCTACTTTGACTTCTAAATGAAATGAGGTTGGATGATTTCACGCCAATTGCTAGTGGGTGTGAGTAAGTGCCTGTGAATCAGTACAGTACTAAATTGGCACTCTCGCTGCAGAGACAACTGGGATGCCTGTTGTGAATATAGAAATATTGGTGCTCTCCTGGGGTTGGGGTTGAAGCAGAATGTTGGGCAGAGTACAAGAAGTTCTTGCCGTGCTGTGATCTGTAAACCTTTGATGTTCCACTGGATATGTTCCACTGAATATCAAAAGGGAAAAACATTCATTTCCCAGCATTGACATCTCTCACTGAGAGATGCGTAAACTCAGCCCAAAGTAATACTGTACATCACAAAAGCCTTTGTTACAGTTTTTAGTAAAGTCCCAGAGCAAAGCCTTTTCAGTCTTGTATAGGCAATTTAAATAAGGAACCCATGATCTCTGCTCCTTGTCCCCTGGACTCTCTTTAATGAGTGCTACCCGACTTCCTGAATGCCTTTGTTCGTTTCTAGTAATAAGGCTGCCTTTTGCAAGGAAACCAATTTAGAATATTATTCATTTCTAAGTTTGCTTTGAAAATGCCAACTGGTGGTAGAGAATTTAACAAAACCAATAAACGTTAAGATGAATGTGTCAGCCTGGTTCTGTGAAGTGGAAGTGGCCCGTGGGGCATAATGAAGCACCCCCTCTCCTCTGAACATTTGCATGAGTCTAGGCAAGTCCATATTTGATGTATTTTACTTTTTTTTCTCAATTTAATATTTATTTATAGTTCAAGAAATATTCCATCAAGAACATTTATTTTGGCTGACCAGAAAGGTTGCCTGCCGCTGCTCCAGGTAATACTCAAAACATCTCAAAGTGCTTCACAGGATATACTGTAAAGTGGATTGACTGGACTTTGTGGGTGAAACGTGGCAGACAGTTGGGCACAGCAATGCCCCACCAACAGGCATGGAATTAGTGACCAACAATTAAATTTGGGGGATTGTTGGTGGGGACACAAGGAGAAATTCCCCTCTTTTTGAATAGCCGCATGGTTACTCACTTTAACATCTACCTGGATAGGCAGATGGGACCTTCGTTTATCAACTCATCTCACACCTCAGACAATGCAACACCCACCCCAGCATTGCATTGGAGTGCCAGCTTGGACTGCATGATTTCAAGTCCCAATGTAAGAATGGAACCCACAACCTTTTAACCACAACCTTTTAACCAACAATCATGGAGGTGAGAATACTACTATTGTGCCAGGCTGACACAGCAGCCAATGATACAATATCAGCAGATGTGATGCCCATTTACAATACAAGATGTGCAGGTTTCCTGATGTTGGTTTCCAGATGTTGGTTTCCAGTCCTGTTCTGCTTTAGTTCCTGTCAAATCACAAATGGTGGTAGCTACCGCTTGTGTGTATGTAAAACTTCGATTCTTACAGATCCCTTTCACCTCTACAGAGTCAAGTTCTGAGTGATGTTATTCAGCACTGATGAGACGAGACATGGGCTAAGTGATAAAAGGGTTAAGTAACTGAATTCCACAAGGGCAGAGAGAGAGGTAAATATATTCTTGTATATTAGAGTGCTGCTCAGTAGACTATATAATCATTATAAATGTTTATCCATTGAATCTGATAATAAAGTACAGAAATAGCTGGAACATCACAATTCTTTAATTTTATGATCTCGCTGACAAGAAAACTACAGAGTTCCTAGTCTCCCGGTAGGTTCCCATTTGTTTCAACATGTAACAAGAAGGTTAACTCTGCAATTAATATTCCATATTTAAGGGTGATCTTGCTGATAAGATGTTTAATCAAGGTCACATATACTTGTTCAAATGGATGTTCTTCGCTCTCTTCAAAAAAAAAGGGAGTTTTTCCCAGTGTTCTATCCAACAATCCCTGAGATCAATTTGATTATTCACAGCATGGCTGTTTGTGGGACATTGCAGTACGCAGGTGGAGCTGAGGGCGAGGGCAGAGCTGGAGATAGTGGGATGGTCAAAAGTGCAATAAAAAAGTTGGTTTTTAAGATGGTTTGGAAGTCGGGGAGGGGGCAACCTGGAGGGTCTCTGGAATGGAGTATTTGTGTGGGGGCAGAAAGCCCACCTGTTGATGACAGGGCAGATAGGATAGGGACGTTAATCAAGGCGGTACTCAGTTCGAGTTTGGGGAGGGATTAAACATGAGAGTGAAGATCTTAAAAACGATCTACTGGAGGGATATGGAATCAGTGGAACCAAGTGATAGTGGGGGTGATAAACTCATGGAGCCAGATGTGGGGAAGTCATAGTTTGCAGCTTATATAGTGAAGACTTGTAGAATCCATCACTGAGAAGTACAGTTGGAGCAGAGAAAGTTACAAGGAGACCTAGTAAAGAAATGTTTTCATGCAGTGAGTTGTTCGAATCTGGAATGCATCGCCTGAAAGGGTGGTGGAGGCCGATTCGATAGCAACTTTTAAAAGAGAGGTAGATGTTTATTTGGGAGGATGGGTTTGCGGGGTTATGGGGAGAGAGCCGGGCAGTGGGATTGACTTTGATTAGCTCTTTTCAAAGAGTCGGCACAGACTCGATGAACCGAATGGCCTCCCTTTGTGCTGTTAAATTCTATGATTTTATGGTCATCTCCCATGTTGTTGACGAACCTCACCACTGGGAGATGCTCTGAGATGCTAACAAGCATGAAAGGTGCTGTGTAAATACAGGTCATTGATGGCCTTGTAAGGGGTAATAATGTCTGCAAAGGAAACATGTCAATGTTTGATACTGAGCCTTCTGACAAAGTGTTTCAAATCATTTCACATCAGAGTTATTTCTGAAGTGTTATGTAATAATAATAATAATAATAATAACACTTGCATTTGATATTGTGCTTTTCACGTCTTCTGGATGTCTCAAAGCGCTTCACAGAATATACTGTAAAGTAAATTGGGCAAATAGTACATTTAATCTGTTCCTTTATTGCCACACAACCAGCAAGCACAGATGAATGGGGATGGGGAACCAGTGGGACCGGGTGAGGATAGGGGTGATAGACTTGTGGAGCCTGGTGTTTGGGAGGTCAAGATTTGCAGAGTTCTGAATGGTTTGCATTTCCTTGCAAATGAAAATCCTTTGGAGTCTTGAGTGTTTACCTTTTACAGAGAAGAGCCGTGTTCTAAACTGTGCTGAGATTAGGACAATTGAGATTGGTGCGGAGGATGTGAAATGAAGTGTGAGGGCTGGTAGGATATTGTACACCGGGGTGGCCCAACCATTTTGAATGTAGATTTGCAGGTCATCCAGAACTCTGAAGCCCATGTCCACTCCTGCACCAGTCTCCATGGCATTATCACACCCATCCTCGCACGGCTCCACTGGCTTCCCATCACACAGAGGATACAGTTCAAGATTCTAGTCCTCACTTTCAAAACCCTCCATAGTCTTGCCTCCCCACCCTATCTCTGCGACCTCCTAACCCCCTACCAACTTGCATGCTCCCTCTGCTCAGTGCGCTCCGGCCTGCTTCAGGGTAAAAAGGGATGGGGGAAAATGAGAAATAGGAATTGAAAGGATTAATTGAGGTTCAGATCACCAATGATCTAATTAAATGGTGGAACATGCTCGAAGGGCTGAATGGCCTACTCCCATTTCTATATTACTATTTTCACGTCCCCCGTCTTGCCTGCCCCACCATTGGTGGGTGAGTATTTGTCCCCACCCTCTGGAACTCCATTCCATAATCCCTCCACCTCTCCCCCCACTCCCTTGCCTCGTTCAAGATCCATCTCAAAACATTCCTCTTGAACTGTGCCTTTGATCACCCTCCTTCCGCCCGCCCCCGCCCTCGCCTTCCACCCTCGTCAATCCTGACACCCAGCTCGGGTCAGAAAGACTGAATGTCCAACACCTTGGGACATCCTCCTGATGTGAAAGGTGTTATACAACTGTAATTTTGTTGTAATTGTTGGCTGTTAAGGGCCCGCCTCCCTGTTTGAGAAATATGCACAGGCCACAGGCAATATTTTTGTGTTTCCCTTCCAAGAGCATAACATGGGTTATGAAATCGGGGTAGCGAGCGAGCCACTAGTAGGATGGACAATTATTTTATGAAGTGTATATGAGAGAGAGCAGTCTGGCAAAGCACTCTCAGGCAGTTCTCCTAATGACATTGCAGTCAATGTACATGGTGCAGTGTGCCTTCCCAAGTCTGAGGCATCTTCACATCCTGTGTCGTCTGACCTACTTTCAATCTTCAAATGTTTCCAGTAAAGATTCAGATTCAGATCTGAACTAAGTTTCAGATAATGTCAAAGGATAGGCTAAAGAGATCAATCTAACATGAACAATTAGATCTGATAGACTCTAAATCAATGTTTGTTAAACTGCTTAATGCCGAGTACCGTTGATTCACTTTTTTAAATGTGGTGGATTAATAATGAATGAGCTTGTTAGTTTACTCAACCTTCCCTGTCACGCCTGTGCTATATGGGATCATTACATCTGTACTGTGCACGCAGACTGTCACATCTGTACAGTGTATCCAGGAGCATCACATCTGGATGATGTATCCCAGAGTATCATATCTGTATACAAATGTGCAGACAATGAGGTCACATTTGACATCACAAGAATTGGTGAGGTTATAAAAATCCAAACAAAACTGCCAAATTTCAAGAGGCCTGACTTTATGTGCTTGAGAAGTCTAGTGGGCCTGGCAGGTTTAAATATGACAGTGGGAGTGGAGGACCTATCAAGGAGCACCTCCTTCAAGGAGATGATTAGGAAGGCAATGGAACAATGTGTACTGATGCAAATCAAAGATACCAAGCTTAAAGGCACCCTTGCCTGGTTGAATGTGACTGCAAAGCAAATCATAAAGAGTGAAATCAAAGCGTTAAAGGCCATGAAGGAAAATGGTACAGAAATAATGGCTAAAGACTCAATACAAATACTGTAACATGAAAAATAATGGTGCACAGGCTCCAATAGTGCCAAATAGTTTATTTTTGCATCAGTCTTTAACAAGGAGACCAGAAACCTATCTGATCTGGAAAGAGAACTTAAGGATGTCACAGAGACATTTGTCATTTTTCTCAAGCAGCAGGATGGCTATAGACACAGACATGATCAGTGATTGCTAGCAGAACTGAATTTCCCAATCGCACCCAAACACATCTTGCTTTCAAAACTGTAAAGTATATTCTATGAATTGGCTGTAGATAGATTGTGTACTTTGTGGCAAGCTCCCTACCACCCACTCCCATATTGTCCCACTCCAGAGGAAAGACTGCAGCAAGATATTGAGCAGGCCTGCTGTGTAAACTGCAGAGAGCGTTTAAAGAGCTTTGAGATCAAATTATTACATGGAAAATACAACAGCGATCACAGTAAGAGCAGAGCACGTCCTCATTAAAAAAAAGGAATGAATACAATATCAGAGAGCAATCTCACAGTATTCCAGCTGATGATTTTATACTTTTCAAAGTGGAGATTCCAGCAATCATTAGATCTAGTCCAATATAGGACGAGTGGAGGGTTATCAAGTGGGAATTGGAATCAGCCATTGACAGCAGAGGAAGTGAAGGAAGAATTGGGGTTCATGAAAGATTTGCAAACTTGGAGCACTGGGGTTGCAGTATGGCTAGAGTTTGGGCAAAATGAATAGAGCAATTCATTGCTCTCTCTCTTTTTTGCAGTCAGCTGAGTGTCCAAAACATATATCACTGTGCTTAAGAGTCTCCAAACCAGACTGAGTTCTACATTCCATGCCATCTACACAATAGAAATTCCTGTCCCTGGAATACATTGCAGACTTACTTTATTCCTGGAGAGATGCATCTTGTTTACCTTATTGCAAAGAGTACAATATTAGGTGTAGGTTGGCAAGTCTCAATGCAGAATATGCGGGTTAGCTGCTCGGGTTTAAACATCCATCTCTCTTTTCACATGGTGAGCATGAAAGGAGTATTATTTTGTCCTTGACATAATCTGTTATCTATTTCTCTCTCTCCCTCTCTCTCTCTCTCTCTCTCTCTATATATATATATATATATAATTTGGACTTCTGCCTTTTTGCTGGCAGGTACTTCACAAAAGTTGGGTCAGAACATCTAAAATATGTAACAGTGGCCTATATTAGAATGTCTTAATATTAGTAGGTTTGATTCAGATTGTTACATTTCCCTTTAGTTTGTTAAATTCTCATCAAGTCTGTGCCTATCTGCATGGCTCATGTATTAATAATCCCTGCAAGAAAAATACAGTAATAAAATTGGTCATTTCAATCCATGACTGTTGTTGGACACTGCTGAGCAGAAGGCTGAGATAGGGAATTTAGGCCATCCCAAAACACAGGATGATCCCAACCACCAGCTACACTAAGGATCCCTGACTGTCCAGCACCTTGGGCTATCCTTCTGACATGAAAGGTGCTATACAAATATAATTTATTGTTGCCATCCTAAAGTATTTGTCATTGCTATCTCTTACACAGAGGCAACATTTTAGCATATGCAGTTGTTTTGAAAAGTAACGTGTTATGCTATAAGGCAGCATTTATTGTCAGTTACAATAACTTATAGTTAATGCCTTTGTCATAGGAGAATATGTTGAAGCACCTCACAGACCCAATAGGGATACTAATCACAATTATTTTGATATAGAACATTTCGTATTGGAAGGATGTCCCAAAGTGCTTCGCAGGTTTTACTGTAAAGTGCAGCAACTTTGCAGATGAATGTGAGAGCCAATTTGCGCATTGTCCCACAAACCGCCATGAAGTGTGCAATGAATTTTATTAGTTCTGTGGGATCCTTAATGTCTCCCTGAATAGGCAGATGTCTCATATGAAGGATGGCACCTCCACCAATGCTATGAGTTCCACATCCTGGAATCCACAACCTTCTGACTCAGAGATGAGAATGCTACCTCTGAGCCAGGCTGACACACAGAATCTGTAAACAGAGAATAAAGGGGGGAAATAATGCCAAAGGATGGATACTGCTTGTGGTAATTAATCCTTCTTCCTCTCTGTTTGTTTAGGAACCTTCTGGACATGGACACCTTCTCCAAGTCTGATCCTGGTGAGTACCACAATTCCTGTCACAACCTTGGGTTCAAAGGTCACGTGCAGCAGCTTCCTGCAAACGGTTTCTGGCAGGCGATGGGTGCTATGGGCTACCTCTGTGCTGAAGGTGTCTACGTTTCTATGACTCTGAAACTCCATATACAGTACGTTGCAATGCAAAGTGTTGTTTGCAATGCATAGCATCCCCACCCACGCTGTAGTGAAGCACTTCTGTGTAACAGGCCGGTGGCAGTCAGTGGGCTGGCCAGTTCCCACATTAAGAGGACAAAATGGTCAACTTTCCAGACCTTAGGTTACCACAACATCACTTCCTGCCTATTGTATTGTGTAAAGCAGGAGGTGCAGTTTGACAGAAATCTGATGATCAGGAAGTCTGATTTTTTCGATAAGATGGTCAACTTGTAGAATATTACAATCAGTGATATCTGGTCACTGCTGATATCAGAGCAGTAACTGATACCTACAGTGACCCAAGTCACTAATATCTACAGTGACCAAACCACCTGGTCAGTTTTGCACAAACTCAAGTGGTTAGCAAGTGAGCTGATTCAATGAAGTTGCATTGCCATTCACTGTATTATGGGTATAACACTGGTCACCGTATGTTACTGGGTGTAACACTATATTATAGTGGATGAAAAAATCGTTGTGATAATTACCCTATTATCTTAAAATATATATACAATTTTTTTAATACTTACTAGGTATTGTAATGGTATCACAACATTTTGGTCACCCTGTATAATAGCACACCGTGTGTTACTGGCTATAATATTGTGTATTATATAATACATGTGTATTATATATTGCATGTGTTACTTGTTATAACACTTAAGAGTACAACAACAACAACAACAACAACAAAATTACATTTATAGAGCGCCTTTCACATCGGGAGGACATCCCAAGGTGCTGAACAGTCAGGTCAGGAGCAAGGGAGTGGGGCAGGGTAGGGGGGAGTGGCGGCAGAGAGTTATGAGGAGAGGGAGAGAGTTGGGAGGGCAACAGAAAGAACGGTCGAAGAGGACGGTCTTGAGACCGGCCTTAAAGGAGGCGAGGGAGGGAACGAGGCGAGGGAGGGAGCGAGGCAAAGGGACTGTGTGATGGAGTTCCAGAGCCTATCATGTCTGTGCCAGCCCTTTGAAAAAAAGCTGTCCAAATCCCACTCCCCCACGCTCTCCCCACAGCCCTGCAAACCTGTCCTACCCAAATAACTTTCGAAGTGTGAATTGAAGAAAACAGCATGATAGAAACTGAACTGTAAAATTTCATAATAAAAGGACTCTCGGGCTCTTTATGTGGATTCCTCAAACAGCAAGCCAACATTCAAACAAAAATATTAGTGATAAACGTTTACGTTTTGATGATTCATGGCCTTTCATTATCCAAAGCAAGACCTAAAGTGACACCCAGTTCCAGCCTGTTAAACTATTTAAACAGTAGCTTATTTGCCTACAAAGACATTGTGAAACAACAATTTTGTGAAACACTTTGAGACAGTTCCTCCAAATGCAAGGTTTTAATTATATTGTCTTAAAATTGAAGACTGTGCACACTTGTTCAGTTGACTCTTCATTCGCAGGGTAATTGCACAGGGCAATTCCTCAAGGAACTGCAGAAAACTGGCTTTCAAATAAGAACTGAAATCCCCACAGTTCTTTGCAGTCTTCTGCGCTCCACTTTCTATTTTAATGTGAATGCTGTTAATTAAGGGAGAACATGTGGCACTGGCTATGTAAGTTCACTGTGAAAATTCCACCTATTAATTTAAGGGCTGCTATTTCTCAGTTTCTTAAATGAAGCTGATCAGTAATAAGAATAAAAATCCTTGCATTATCTCTAGCACCTTATCAGCGTATTGAGCTGTCCCAAAACTTCATAGAATATATTGTAAGCAAAAAGAACAACAAAAATTACATTTGTATCTCAACTTTCACATCGGGACGACATGTGTATTGACATTACTCAGAGGGGAAATATAGAAATACGACAGCTGATTGCGCAAAACAATGTCCCACAAACTTGTATTGAGTGACCAAATTATTATTCTTTTTTGGAGGTGCAAAATACACCCATAAAGTGATCCACCAGTAGACTACTTACTGCTGGATTAAAGATAGGCGTCAGGAAACCTGCCTAAAGCTTCACCCCACCTGGAAATTGAACCCGGGTTCTCTTGTTTGCAACGCAAATACGCTAACAACTAAGCTTCGGGCCTCGACGAGTACTTATGCTTTCCAATGTGTTGTAAGATTATATTTGTGATTATTTTTTAAAAGGGTTTTAATAAATTTGTATATACATTTAGAATAAAACCTAGCCATAATCCATTAATTTTGATGACTACCTCAGCAGGGGTCAAAAGTATCTTCACTGGACAGGTTGAGGTCAGCTTCTGATTAAAAGACTGCAGCCTCAACACTTGCCTATCTCAAGGCTGAAAAACACGCAGACTGTGGTAAGCTGCCGAGAGGTTGTCCATATCTCTCTCTCTCTCTTTCTGCAAAGCAGTCTGTGAAGGGGGGGAATATTTCTGTGACAAGGACAGGTGGAGTTCGAAACATATAAAAGAAAGATGTAGCTTTGAAATAACTGTGTAGAGGGTCAGTGCACTTCCCAATGGAATCAATATCGAATCTACCGGATCTATGATCTCAGTTTTAAGAAGAATAGTGAGGTCCATAAGAAGGGCTTTCTCCAGTCGAGTGTTGTGTTATCCCGGGCTACTATACATTTTGACTGTTAACACAGGATAAAACTTTGTGCTGCTGTGATATTATAATAACATTGTTAAAGCAGAGACTGTTGCTGCTTGTGTGAATAAAGATCTGTTCTTTTAATCTTTCTGTCAACTTGTATTGAGTAAAATGGGCCTCCAGCAAACCTTACAAGGTTGCACTTGTTTACTCCAGTGCTCGGACCCTCACATTCCCTGTCTCTGACACCTAGTGCAGTGTGGTGATAACTCACTACAGAGAGTCTCGGAGCTGAGCGGCTGTCACACACTAGGTGCACCATCTCCTACCCTAGTCCCTTTAAGAGCATAGATAGATTGACAGTTTTGGACTTCTTCCTATCTATAAACTCTTTACAGCTGTTGCTAAAGGAAGGATGATGTTGCCTAGTGACAGAAAGGCAGCCTCAAGAAGATCACTAATCTCTTAAATACCAAGCCTCCGTCCTAGTAATATGTAAAGCCAGGAATGGAAACAGAGGGGGAAGTAGACAATGAAGAGAATTGCACACCTCGCTACAAATATTGATGCGTTGCAGATAGCTTAAGGTTTGGCTGGTCTGAATACCCAGCTTCTCCCCATCACCATTCACAGGAGATGTTCTCAGCCTGGTAGCTGAAATACTCCAACGTGTCCTAGGATCTCAAATTCTTCAAAACAATGTCTGTACCATTGATGTGCTCCCATTTACTCCTTTCATAAGATCACAAGATCAATTTGGATGAAGAAGATCTTTGGGGCATCTCATCCCTCCAGAACGCCCACAGCTTGTCTAATTTTTACTCATAGCTCATTCCTCTAAGACTGCCTTTGCTGTGGTTGTGGTATTTATGATATTTGGGACATCCTCCCAATGTAAAAGGTGCTACATAAATGTAATACTATATTGTATTATCTGTAATGTTGCATCAGCTAATAAATCGAGAACAGTTGTGAGGCCACAAATAGAGAGAGGACAGAAACAAAGGGCCAGTGAATGTTGAGAGACTGTGAGATTAGGAACGTGTGGCAACACGGAGAGTGTTTCAGCCATCTGCCCAGTGCCCAATGGCAGACCCTGCACCTAAACTATATACAGAGTTTAAGGAGATGGAAGTCAGCATCTTCAACCCAGTGGCTCAGCTCCAAGGATGTGCCCAGCAAAGCAACACTTTGGATGGAAGACTAGCTTCTCTTTGTCTGACCTCGCTGCCCTGATGGAGGTCGACAAGATGAACACCTCGGAGCTGAGAAGCAATTCACACGACCAGAACAAACTTTCCTCAGATATCCAGCTGATGCTCCTCATCTGCTTTGAAATCAGTACCTGCTTGGTACAATTCTGGTTCTCATCTATTGATTTTCTTAGCTGTCAGTCACCGGATGATTGCTGCACTCAGTACAGATCAAGCAATCTGGGTAGGTTCTCTGCGTGCGGAGTGCTATATAAATAAAAGTTGTTGTTGTTGTTGTATAGAACACTGTGGATACAATATGATTGAGCACCCATCTAGCGTAAATCCCCACCCAACAAAACTCTTACTCTTGAAGCTCAGCTGCCAGAATGCCATTGTCCATTGTCTCACAGGCTTTGAATTTTTCCCAAATAGATACGGTATTTGGAATTGTGGCTGAGGTGTAACCACTCTGGCAGCGTGTGTTTTTCTATCAGTGATTTTTCCTCTTGCTTCATTTGGTAAAAAGAAAGTGCTACAGTACGGATTGCAAAATCTTTGTAAACTATTATTGGTACATTTTAATTCTCTTTTAAAAATAAAGTCACCGAGGGGTAGGTTAGCCTCCAGACCATTGAGTGAAGTACCTAATTGTATCTACACTCACAGATTATACTCCAATTCAGGAGATTGTTCCCACTCACCTACCTCAGCCGTGCATCCTAACACACCACAGCCTGTGCTTGAGAGTCAATATGTGCATGTAATAATAATAATAATGTTGTACATTCTTCTGTTCCTCTGGACCACCTAATCCTACCCCCACACCCCCTCCCTGCACCACCCTCTTCTCTCCCTACCCCTTGGACAGTATCTAACTCGTGTGTTTTCTTTTCAGTGGTTGTCCTCCTTATCCAAGGGATTGGTAGCAAAGAATGGAGGGAGGTGAGTGACCAGCAATCAGCTTTACATGCATTAATATTGGAATAGTCTGTACAGTGAGCCTGGCATGTTTGTTATCATCAACAATGATGTGTGACAGCTTAACGAAGTCCGTTATCTACAGAAAGAACCTTGGCTTCAATCAACCATCTCATAATTCTCTGCCATTTACCTGTGTTTAGCCACTTTGATTCAAATGGGTAATGAACAACCATGTAATCTATAGTGCCTTCCACACTGGAAAACACTATGAGAGGATCCAATCTGCTCTACTTTCAGCACAGAGTTGTTTCTTTCTGGTGGGATATTTCTATAGATAGATTTAGCGAGCATTATGTTTAACTCTAGTCCTGGTAACTCAGAAACGATATTTTACATTAGTATTCGCCAACCTGTGGCCCAGAAACAGAAATGAGTGTGCGGATGTTTAAACGTTCAAGCCTTTTACAAGTGGTTTGGGGTTAGGGAGAGTGTGCATTCAAATGCTGACCTTTCTGTAGGTTCTTTCGCCATTGACAAGTCCGTGGTCGTCTGAGGACAGTTACGGAGGGCCGTTCATGGGAGTGAAGCAAAGATTCCCCCCATCTCCTTTCTGAACTATAGACCATAGAATAGTCTTAGAGTGGGCTCGATGGGCTACAGTTCCTACAGATGACCTGTTATGTCCAGGGGACGTTTTACAGCCGTTGCGGAGCTGCAGGGCTGGTACACACACATTTCCCAGATTTCCTGTGTTTCCCACTTATTTCCAGTGTCTATCTATCTTATGTTATAATAAAGTTGTGTAACTAGGGATTTTGCAAAATCTGTGACATTTTTACTACAATTATGAAATCATGAAATCACTGAAATTAGAAGTCAGAAAGTCACATTTCATTCACCGATGAGTCAAATGTTCATTTATGAACATCAAGTGAGGCATCTATGGGAATTACATTCTCACTTTGCTTTGAAGCATTTACAACTCTGCTTACCATTCAGAAATACATTCCTCCCCTGATGTTGCTATGTTTGCGTGTGTTGGCCTAACAATATTCATCACTGCCAAAAGTTTGTGGGACATTGCTGAGCACAATTGGTTGCCACGTTTCGCCCTCGACATATACAGTAAATTCACTTTACAGTATATTCTGTGAAGTGCTCTGAGACATCTTAAAGATATGAAAGGGCACTGTATCAAACACAAAGAAAAGAGATGTGAGTTGAAAAGAGTGGGAGTGACCTGTGATTTAGTAGGAGTGAGAGATGGACTGCAAAGAGAGAGGGGGCTTGAACTCATAGCCCTCTGACCCAGAGACCAGAGTGCCATCACCTGAGCCCACGTGAAACTACAAGACATGAGAAGTAGAGAAATAGACCTGGCATAGAAAATAACTCTTCTCTCCCTTTGTTATCCTTCAATAATCAGTCTATGGCAATTTAATAGTAAGCAATAAAACTGAGCAGCTTTGGTTTGTCTGTGTTGCATATTAGCTTTAACAACATAAGTGACAATTAAGTATGGGGCAAGTATAAAAGGATTCTGGGAAGAGTAACTTGAGAGATTTTGAGAGAGAGTGTGAAAGAGGGGATTTGAAAGAAGTAGAATTGTAAAGTTGCATTGAAGATTGGAGATAATCAACATTGCATTTTGTGGATTGAATAACATTACAGTTTGGTGTTCAGCGGGGTGATGGATGGAGCAGTAGATACTTCTGATTTTTGCAATGATATAAATAAACATCAAAGCTTTTATAAATAATGTGCCTGGCCGGTCTGTGAGAGACAGAGAAAGCCTTTCAGCTCTGAAACAGACACACATCAGAATGTGAGCAAAGCTTGAAATGGAAGCTCATAATGATTTCACCTCACCAGCTGTTCAACCCGGCTATGTTGTTCTTGTTTCTAGGAAGGTAAAACTCACCATGAGTGTTTGGCTTTGAGTGGCTGGACTGTGAGGATTCAATCTAGTTTTGGCTACCTTAATACACTAAAATCTCTAAACTAATTTGAAAAAGCCTGACTCAATCGGTAGCGCTCTCGATTCTGAGTTAGAAGGTTGTGGATTCAATTTGCGGATCAGGACATGAAACTGATATAGTTTAAGTTGATGATCCAGTGCAGCGTTGGGGCTTTCCAATGATAGAGGTCCTGTTCTTTGGATGAGACTCAGGGTTAAACTCATGGCCAATCTGCCTGTTCAAATGGGTGTTAAAGATCCCGTGCACTTTTCTAAAAGAGAAGGGAGTTTCACTTCTGGTGTTTTGACCAACAGTCCCCCAAATGGGTCATCCACTCCATGACTGTTTGTGAGACATGATGCATATAAATTGGCTGCTGTGCTTGCCTGCAAAATACAGTTACTTCATAGTAAATCGTTTGAAACCGTCTATGACGTCCTCCTGAATGTGAAATAAGCTGCATTAAATGTAAATATTCTCATTCATAATGGAGAGGCCAGAGAGAGAGAGAGAGAGTAGTGTCCCTTTCCTATATTATTTATTATTCTACCAGTGCACTTTTTCTAATAGCTTCATCAGGTGAATTTCAAAATACAGATAAACAGTTTACACCCAATACATGGGTTGAATGACCTCCTACTGTTTGTGTCACAGATTTCTCTTGTCTCTGACTTCAAATCCTGAACTTGACAGCACAAGCACATCTGAAAAGAAAGGTTAGGATGAAGATAGCACTTTATCTTTTCAGAATCTCCATCCCACTGTTTTGCCATTACAGCATCCCGCTGTTTAATAAACCAAACCAGGATTCTGGCTTCAACCACTGTTCTTTGTGCCTTTCTGTGTGTAAAACAAATACTTCCTGGCATCTGTCCTAAACATGGCCTCCTCCCAATGAACCCATGGCCTCTTATCCTGTTATTATGCCGTATCTGAAAGTATTGTTCGGAATTTACTCCAGACAGTTATACAGTGACTAACTTGCTGAATACACATTATTCTATGCAGTGAGATGGGGTGACTGCAGTTATACTGCAGTCGGACAGTGACTGAGGCTGTATCTTACTTTCTTTACATATGGCGTAAATTACAGTTAGACAATAAACTGAGCAGGTAACAAACAACATAATAATGTACAAAAAACCTTTGAGCAGACATCACCCTCCGAGCACAGTCTGGACCTTTCAAAATTCTCAAGATCAAGGTATTTACTTCCCTCATACCCGTGGAAATAGCATTGGCTATAATTCCTGTGACTCTTATTCTAAACTGTAATGGGAGTGATGCCATGACCAGAAAATTTACATGAATATAATATATGGTTTCAAAAATAAACTCAGTTCCTCCCTCTGCCAATATCAGGGCCATTCTTGACACTTTTACTCTATAGCTTCTCTGGACTTGAGTGCGGAGAACATGCATTAAAGCTCATTCACGTGGAGTTTAACAGCTCCTTGGAAGCAACTACACAAATTAGCTCAGAATTTCTCATTGAGTGCTTAAGACACTGAGTTTTTTTTTAGCTCAATTATCGTTTGTGTTTCAGGATTTTAATTGCCATGTGAGAAACTTCTTAAACTAAAGAACTGCTCTAGTCTGTGAGATGAGTGGAAATAAGTCAGCTTTACCTTCCTTCTAGTTATTTTAGTACATTTTTTAATGCTGTTTGAGGGATGTTGCTGTGCATAATTTGGCTTCCTTGTTCACCTACAATAATTGCAAATTACCAATCTTTACAGTATATCCTGTCAAATGCTTTGAGGCATCCTCACAATAATAATAATAATCCTTGCATTTGATATAGTACCTTATCAGATTATTGAGACTTCTCAAAGACCTTCACAGAATATACTGTAAAGTGAACTCCTATACAATTGACAGGGACTCATTAAGATACAGTACATGGCTAGCCAGAAAATTGTGATTGGATTATCTGTGAAATTCAGCTTTGTAAAGATTGAATTACATGATAGAAACATAGAAGTTTGTAGATGAGGAAGCCCAAGGTCCATTGAGTTCACCTTCTTCCATCCTGGAAGTCACCTGCTAAATAATGTAGATGTTGACAGTAACTAATTCCGCATGGATTAGTCTACAACAGAGTGGGAAGCTTTGTAAAGCTTACCTCCAAAGGTGCCCAAGCCTATACATTTACAGTCATATCTCAAATTACTCATAGGCTGTATCTCAAAATATTCTTCTCTAAAAGAAATCCATTTAATTTCCATTTGAATGAATCAACACTTTCTGCTTCCACCTAGGGAGACTGCTCCTCAGATTTACCAATCGCTGACTGAAATAATGTTTCTGCAGATTAGGCTTCAATTTAGCCTCTTGCAGGCTGTGTCCTCTTGGTTCCGCTGTTCTGAATACAATGATGCTGTTTATCATGGTCTACCTTATCTAGTCCCTTTGGAATAGTTTGATGGAGGAACCCCATTGGAGTAGCGAAAGGCATGAGAGTGTCAGACTGGTGCTGAGGGAAATTCTGCTGAGACACTGTCAGTCCCTGACAGGCTGATGTAGTCATGTATTTGGTGCATTTACTGCTAATGTTTCATGTTCTCCAAGCTGTCAAAATACTTGTATTGTGATCCACTGTTGCCTGTCTGCACATAAAAGGCTCAGGTTGACACTGAGCTATCAAAGGAAACCTCCACATGACAGTTCCACATACATATGTTGCATGTTGTTTTAAGGCTCAATTGGAAACTGGACATTGACCAATGAGAAGCAAGCAGAAAGCATAAAAAGATTCTGGGAAAGGGCTGGGCAGAGTGTTGAAGAGAATGGTTGAAATAAAGGAGCTATTGATTCTAAACTGTGCTGTGGATTGACAAATGATACAACATGTTAACTTATTCCAAACAGCTTCAACTTTTTACTTCTTTAAAAGACTCCAGCCTTTAAACCCAGACTGCATGGTGCCTCATTGATCCAAAGTAACAGATAAAATGAGCCAGGGTCAACTGACCATCACTGTTGTCAATTTTGCCCATGGTAAAAAGGCAGCCTCACTGGAACAGACAGTGTGTCAGTCACCAGTTGACTCCACTTGCATTGCTCTGGGAATCTGTTCCACATCTGATCCCAGTACAGCCGTCACCATCATCCACAGCATCCCAACCTGTCCACTGTCGTCTGCCCCATTATCGATGATCGGACCTTCAGCCTCTCTGTCCCCACTCTCTGGCTCACCCCCTCCCTTGCCTCTTATAGACCCATCTTTCCTCCTCCAACCACCTTGCCCTCCATTCCTCTCTGATCCGAACCCCTCGCTTGGGTGCAAATGCCTCTTTGTACAGCCCCTTGGCCATTCTCCTGATGTGAAAGGTGTTATATGAATGCAATTTGCAGTTGTTGTTGTCGACCCTATAATAAATCAAGGTGTGTTTTCCAGCCTCATGTCAGGGCTCTGAGCTCACAGGTTGACAATCTGGTGCAGTGCTTGGGGAAAGCTTCATTATTGGAGAGTAGGGAACGGCGATATGGGATTTTTCCGGATATGGATATATCGGTTTGCTCATACCTGCTTAAACCGATCTATCGAGTTTTTATACTGCGCATGCGCGTGCATTCGAAGTGCGCGTGCATTGTTGGCGCGCGCGCATTTATGGTGCGCGCTCAGTTGCGGTGCGCGCGCATTGACGGTGCGTCCGCACTGACGATGCGCGCGCAGTCACGGTGCACGCACATTTCGAAATGCGTGCTCTAGGTCCAGAAAGTTTGTAATGTTGGTGTCAAGATCTGTTGAATTATACGATGTTGTTTGCTCCCTACTCCCCCTCTCCTTCTCTCCCTCCTCTCCTCTCTCCCTCCTTTCCCCTCTCCTTCTCTCCCTCCCCCTCCACTCTCCCTCTCTCCTCTCCCTCCTCCCTGTCTCCTCTCCCTCCTTTCCCCCTCTCCTTCTCTCCCTCCCTCCCTCCCTCCCTCCCTCCCCTCTCTCCTTCTCTCCCTCCCTCTCCTCTCTCCTTCTCTCCCTCTCTCCCTCCCTCCCCTCTCTCCTTCTCTCCCTCCACTCTCTCCTTCTGTCCCTCCCTCCCCTCTCTCCTTCTCTCCCTCCTTTCCCCTCGCTCCTTCTCTCCCTCCTTTCCCCCTCTCCTTCTCTCCCTCCCTCTCCTCTCTTCCTCTCTCCTTCTCTCCCAACTTTCCCCCTCTCCCTCCCTCCCCTCTCTCCTTCTCTCCCTCCTTTCCCCTCACTCCTTCTCTCCCTCCTTTCCCCCTCTCCTTCTCTCCCTCCCTCTCCTCTCTTCCTCTCTCCTTCTCTCCCAACTTTCCCCCTCTCCCTCCCTCCCCTCTCTCCTTCTCTCCCTCCTTTCCCCTCGCTCCTTCTCTCCCTCCTTTCCCCCTCTCCTTCTCTCCCTCCCTCCCTCCCTCTCCTCTCCTCTCTTCCTCTCTCCTTCTCTCCCTCCTTCCCCTCGCTCCTTCTCTCCCTCCTTTCACCCTCTCCTTCTCTCCCTCCCTCTTCTCTCTTCCTCTCTCCTTCTCTCCCAACTTTCCCCCTCTCCTTCTCTACCTCCCTCCCTCGCCTCTCTCCTTCTCTCCCTCCTTTCCCCTCGCTCCTTCTCTCCCTCCTTTCCCCCTCTCATTCTCTCCCTCCCTCTCCTCTCTTCCTCTCTCCTTCTCTCCCAACTTTCCCCCTCTCCTTCTCTCCCTCCATCTCTAAACACAAAATAGAACACACACACACCAAAAACAAAATCTGGAGATTTATTCTCCTCCATTTCTTGCTTGAAAGTAGCATGTAATGTCCACGTGTAAATGAGATCTATTACAATAGAAAAGAGAGAGACAGACAGTCTGACTGTTAGAGTTAGAAGCCAGATTATCACTGCTGTGTGTGTCTGACTAGACACACACATAGAAGCAGTGATAATCTGGCTTCTAACTCTCTCACACACAAAAATAACACTTACAGCCACAAAATGCCACTTATTTTTATGTAGTCTGAAGTCTGAATTAATGTCCTTCGCCATTGGCAAGCTCTCCTTTGCTATGCAAAAAGTGACAGCGTTCGTGATACTTTGCCACTTTTTGTCCCCTCTCTGGTACAATGTTCTCCTCTTAAATAAAGCAGGAATTATTTGAGCTGCACTGGCCCCACTACCTGTCGCTTTCTCCGAAGCGCTGGTTCGACTTCCTGCTGTTGTCGACAATGATTTCGCTCTGAGGGCAGCGTGCTGGGCGGGGTGGTGCTGCTTAATGTGTTGTCGCAGGTTGCTCGTGCTCGAATCAGATGTCTTAACCAAGACCTTGCAAACTGTACATCTATACACACCATTACTGACTGCATTGTTTTCAAAGTAGTCCCATACGGGGCTTCTTTTCCCCATGATGAGAAAGGTAAATTTTCAAACTACAATTTTCAGCGATGCGACTTTGTTAAGACGCCACGACTCACGTCGAGTATACACAGTAAAGTGTGCGTGTGCATCGGATGTGCGCGCCCGTTAATTGTGCGCGCGCACTGAATGTACGCGCATTCCATGCTCTAGATCTAGGAGGTTGCAATGCCGGCGACAAGGTAAGCTGGAAAAGATCGCATTACACTGATAATACCAACAATATTGATATATTGCCAGGAACGATATTAAAAATATATCGATGTATATTTTTTAAATCGAATCTCTCGATATAACAGGTTTTTTAGAATCACCATATCGGCATACCGATCTGAAAATCATATCGGGTTTAATCGAAAAACCGATTAATCGCCGTTCCCTATTGGAGAGGTAGACGTTTATTTGAGGAGGACGAGTTTGCGAGGTTATGGGGAGAGAGCAGGGGAGTGGGATTGAATTGCTCCACAAGTTTACTTCCTCCATAAGCCTGATAATAATCGATGAAAAAACAAATAATAATTTGGTCACCCAATCTACAACTATTTATGGGACACTGCTGCACACAATTGGCAGCCTCGTTTCACCCACAATACATACAGTCAATTCAATTTACAGTATATTCTGTGAAGCGATTTGAGATGTCTAGAAGATGTGAAAAGCGCTATATCAAATGCAAAGATTATTATTATTATCATCCCGTGCTTTCACACCCACCCCTCCCTGGGTATCTGCTGGCACACATTGCAGGGAACTATAGAGTTCCTGTGTAGCTCAGATTGAGCTACACAGAATGGTCCATGTGAGGAGCGCACACTTCAGGAAAGGTATACAGGCAAATTGTAATACAACACATTCAAGAGGGATATGGCTAGCTATTGGTGAAGAAATCCGTGGAGGGGTGTGGGAGTAATTCACACTGTAAAAACATGATGGTGTTATATAATATACACTTGAGTGTATACTACTCATGTATAATAATATAATAATCCTTGAATTTGATATACAGTAGTGCTTTTTTACATCTTCTAGATGTCTCAAAGCGCTTCACAGAATATACTGTAAAGTGAATTGACTGTATATTTGTGGGCTTAATGCTTAGATTACTCATGCTTATGGTCACCTTCTCCCCCCCCCTAGCTCGCCATTGTTAAGTTCTCTGAGACGCCACCTGGCACAGAGGGCGCTATATAAATGCAAGTTGTTGTTGATTGTTATAACTAGTAAAGGTGGTATGCAAATGTGGAACTCTCAGTTTAGTTTGGACACTCTTAAGCATTGGATTGCTGTATGTGTCCGAAATCCAGCTGACCAAAAATATTGTATACCCTACAACTCAATGTTGACAAGATGGAAGCCATACTAATTGAATTGTTAATACAGTACAAGGCAACACAAACGCAATCCATCACCTTCAGTTAGCTGTTGTTATGCCGTCGTTTCTGCAGTGCTGCCGCTTTTCACCCACAAAATCTACAATCAATTCACTTTCCAGTAGGTTCTGTGAAACACTTTGAGACCATTCAAAGACGTGATCAGGCACTACATCAAATGCAAGGATCATTATTATTATTATAAGTTAAAAAACTGTGTTCCCAACGGTAGGTTCCTGCAGACAACTCACTGTCTTTGTGCTTCTCTCCTCAGTACGGAAGGACTGAAGTGATTGAAAACTCGCTGAACCCCGACTTTGTTCGCAAGTTCGTGCTGGATTACTTTTTTGAAGAAAAGCAGAATCTTCGCTTTGATGTGTGAGTAAATGAAGCTTTGCATGTGAGCGGCCGCTGGCCTAACCACCCCCACCTCGGGCGAAGTAGAGGCTACCTCTTATCTTAACCCCACCCTGACCAAAGTCCTGGAGTCTGGCTGTCTGGTTTGTGAAGTATGTAGTTTGCAGATCCTGCAGGTACCCTCTCTCTCTCTCTCTCTGGGTCTCTGCTCCTTGTTGCACTCCTCTTGGGCACTGGGAACTTTCTTTAGCCTCAATCCTACCTCCTCTTTGAGACTCTCACCCTACTCTTGCTCAGCAGCACTGATGCCTCATCCTCCTGTAAGGTGAGTTTAATATCATCATTCTTACTATGGCTTTGCCTCAACCCGACCTCTGTGAACCCTCCTGACCCAGCCATTCCCTTTGCTCAGTCTCCTGGCCAACAAGTGTGTGTTGGTGAGTATTTTGCTGTTGCTGTCAGTGTGCGTTTGTGTGTGTGTGTGTCTGTATATTTGGTGGTGTGGGCAGCCTGACCTGCACTGGTTGTGTTCTGTAGCCTCTCCTGCTCCTCCACATCTTTAAATCTCAATGTTGGCAGGGAACCAGCTAGATTCAAAGGTGACTAACACTGATGATTTACCTGACTGATATCTTTCATACCAACCATGCAAACCCTTAGCAGCCAATAGCCCAAGAGCAAGATTCCTCAGTTGATTGACTGTAATATTGGCTGGAGAAATAATTAAGTGCTCTTAGAAATTTCCAAGTTTCAACAGAATGTATGGGTACATATGGGTATGCTTCGGCTCCCATCAACGTCGTGACTCCTGTGGTTGTAAACTCCTCAACCTCCCCAGGCTCTCCCTCAGATTCACTGAACTAATGCAACCCACTCAACCCACCCACTTCAATGCACTCAGGAGTGAGATTGTTACTGACTGAGATTAATTCAACCAGGATATGGACTAGATTAGGTGGGCGCACACACAATTACACACACACAAACACAATTACATATACAAACAGATATCCACATACGTATACATAGAGAAACACACCACATACGCACACAGATAATGAGTATGATGATATCACCCAGTACAATATTTAGAGTCTGTGTTTGTCAGCTAATTATACTGCTCTTCCATTCCCTAGCCTGACCTGTCAGAGATAGCAACATTTATCACGTGGAACTATCCCAGGCATTCCCCCAGGTGTCAACCCGCTCATACGAAGTAAACAACCCTTGCCAATTACACACAGTTATATAAACGCAATTGTGTCTGTATGAGTATCATGTGGAACAATTATATTAAAGGGAGCAAGTGAATGGGATTTCTGTTTTTGCTCCAGGCGGGTGGATAGCATACAGCGGGGAAGACCGAGATATAATAATCCTTTCAATTGATGCATGTTTCACATCAGGGGGACGTCTCAAAACTCTTGACAGGATTTACAGAAAAGTGTAGTGACTGTTTTTGCCGATGAATTCAGCAGCCAACTTGCACACAGCAGTGTCGTACAAGCAGCCATGCATGAATAGTAATTTCTTTTTGAAAAATGCCATGGGATCCTTAACATCCACCTGAACAGGCAGATAATAACAGCGAACAGTTTATAATGATAATCCTGCATTTGATAAGAGCGCTTTTCACATCTTCCAGATGTCTCAACAATTCATCCAAAGGATCACAACTCCGCCAATGCAGCATTGCACTGCAGTCAGCATGTGGCATTCCCCCAGCACTGCATTGGAGTGTCATCTTAAGAGTTATGAGTTTTTATGATCTTTCTGACTTGGAGACGAGTGTTCTTCTAACTGAGCCAGGCTGAACCCAGAAATCGGAATGGGATTGAGTAGAAAGTTCTGGGGGTAAGGGAGAAAGAGCAAGGGAATTCACGATGGGGTTAATAATAATAATCCTTGCATTTGACATAGCACTTTTCAGTGTTCTAGATGTCTAAAGTGAATTGATTCTGATATATGTGGGCGAAACACAGCAGCCAATTGTGCATAGCCAAACCCCACAAACAGCCGTCGACTGCAATAACCAATTTTTTTTTTTTTTTTTTTAGCGATTATCAGGTATGTTGAGTAAGGAAGTTCAAGGTTTCGCCCTGCCTGGAATTGAACCCAGGTCTCTTGCTTGTAATGCTCTAACCATTGAACTGCAGGACTCCAGGAGTTAGATGTGTGTGTGAGTGTGTTTATGTGTGCATGTAGATGGGGGAGAAGAGGAAAGTATACGTTCTAATTGAAACTAGCAGAGATACTATAAACTAAATCTCTATAAAAATACTTTGAGTCTGTGAATCGGTTCCCCAAGGCCCTGAGCAGCAGCAAAGCCTCCTTTCTGCTTGGCATTTGCTCATTATTGTAGAATTCCACAATGTCTCATTAGGTGTAGTTTAGATTGGATGTTAGACTGGGGCCTGACTGTTTAAAGATTGCACAACATTGCCGGAAGAGAGAGGGGACTTTCTTCCAATATCTTGGCCAATAGTCCTGCAGGTGAATGGATCGTTCACTTCATGTCTGTATGTGGTAGCTTGCTGTGTGCAAATTGGCTGCTGCATTCAACAACAACACAATTACATTTGTATAGTGCCTTTCACGTCAGGAGGACATCCCAAGGTGCTGGACAATCAGCGTTTTGGCCCCGAGCTGGGGGTCGAGATCAAGGAGGTTGAGGGGAAGGTTGAAGGTAAGGTGGGAAGGAGGTTGATCGAAAGCACAAAGAGGAAGGCCTTGAGGTGAGTCTTGAAGAATGTGAGGGATGGCCCGCCAGTGGTGGGGAAGGCAAGGAATGTGAAGCAGGCAGATCATCCAGAACTCTGTAGCCCATGTCCTCCGTCGCACCATTCTTGCCCGACTCCATTGACTCCCCATTATCCAAAGGATTCAATTCAAGATCCTGGTCCTCACATTTAAATCCCTTCGCCTTGCCCCCTCCACACCTACCTTCAAGTCCCGCCTCACGATCCTCCTCTGTATTGTTGTTATTCTTATATTACATTTTATTATTGTTGTTTGTTTGTTTGTTGTTATTATATTACATCAAATTATAATCAATTGCAAATCACATTCATAGACTGGAAGCTCCTTAAATATTATAATCTGTAGCTTGGTGGTTAAAACACTCGCCTCACAAGCGAGAGGACCCAGGTTTGATTCCCTGGCAAGGTGAAACATTAGACAAGTTTCTATACTCTATACACCTCTGTTTACCTAGCAGTGAGTAGGAACCCAATTGTTAGTCAATTGGTGGATTGCTTTTCCGGGAGTAATAATCGACCTCCTAACAATTATTCAAAAAAAAAACAATTTGGTCGCAAAATGCATGACTGTTTGTGGGACATTTTTGAGCATAATTGGCTGTTATGTGAAGCTGTTGTCTCATAGCTTCACCATAGCTCTCTGCAGAAATTTGTCTCAAGGCAAGCCATCGCCATGGCAACCAGCCTCGCTAAAGGGCTCTCATGAAGCGAATTCAAAGAAAAGTTTGCTGGACTAGAAATTGCTTTGATCAATTTAATTTTGGTGGTGGTATTGAATGGGTAAATTGAAAATGTTGACACTTGAAGTCTGGGGATGTAGAATTCTAACTGCGTTTGTAACTTGTGATGAAGTGTCTCATATTCTCTAGTGAGGACTGAAATATCACATTCATGCACTGGAAGATCTTTGAATATTAAAATTGTGCAGCATATTGTGGCCTCAGCAATTCGGGCCGCATTGCTGTGTTGTTACATTCATTCTCCTTGCTTCTAAATTGTCAATCGGGTAGAAATCACAGGATTGAATCCGTCCCCCCCACCAACACACTCACACGCACATTGACTTCTGAATAATGGATTGCTCCTTCCCGGTAATAAGGGGTAATAATCCTTCCAAAAAAATGTGGCCACTTGATCCACGATTGTTTGTGGGAGACTTCTGTGTGCAATTGGCTGCCGTGTTTCACCCACAAAATTCCACATGTCAGTATATCGTGTAAAGCACTTTCAGATGTCTCAACAATAAGGCACTATATCAAATACAAGAATTATTATCATAATTATTATTGAATTCAGTCAGTTGTAAATTTAATAAACAATACTTATGATGATAATAATGTTTGCATTTGATATCGTTGAAGCAGGATGCAAAAGAAAATTTAAAGATACAGTAGATAGGGGGCAAGATGGATGGGTAGAAGGAGGGAGGTCCAGAGGTTAGGGTATAGGAACTAAAGGGTTGGCCACTGATGGTATGAGAGCAGGAGGGGGCAAGCAGAGGAATAGGGTAGGAGAAGATCTCATTCCCAATACACAACATAAAAATTGCAGTTTTAACCCTTTTGTCATCTGTGCATATTTCTCTGCCTGTCTGACTGGTTTATGTTTGTTCCCTCAGGTACAATGTGGACTATAGGAGCACAAATATCTCAAGACAAGTGAGTTTCGGGAATCATTCTGTAGCTTGTCACCAGTTAAGTTGGTGTGTTGTGCGCACTGTGTGATGTGTCACAGTTGCAGTCATGCATAATCATTGGTTACCACGCTTTTAGTTGTGCATGAAGCTCCTCTTTTATGTTTACAGTCATACATATACCTAGCATGTCACAGTCAGTGGTCTCCTTCAACTAATCCTCCCCCAACCTTTGGAATCCATCTCGCAATCCCTCCACCTCGCCTCCCTCCCTAGACTCCTTCATATCCCACTTCAAGACCCTGCTCTTCGACTGTGCCATCAATCACCCACATTCCCCCCCTTTCCTCTCACCCTCCGTGATCCCAACCCCAGCTCGGGTCCGAAACACAGACTGCCCAGCGCCTTGAAATATCTTCCCAGCATGAAAGGCACTTTACAAATGTAATTTTGTTGTTGCTGCAAGTAACTGTCTATTCCTGCATTGGCTTTTTATATTGGGTAAGAACATGGGCTCTATCTTATGGGTAACAAACTCAGCTATTGTGGTTTGTGACAGACTGGCCTGTGAGAAGGTCAAGCTACTGTATTGCGATCAAAGAGGCAGATCATACAGCGGGTTTTAAAAGTGGGAAAGAGGCAAGCAAGGCGATGGGACTCTGGGATGGAGTTCCAAAGAGTAGGGGGCAGAATGGCTGAAGGCTCATCTGGGTCGTGGGGGATGTTTCAGTGACTTGAAGCAGACCAGTGTTCACTGATGGGGTTATTCTTATTGTTAGAAATGCGTGTTGGCCTCGCTCAGTAGTAACACTCTCGGCTCTTTTTGCAGGACATTGTTTTGCACACAAAATACACAGTTCATACCCTTTGCAGTATATTCTGTGAAGCACTTTCAGACAGCTCGAAAAAATGATTAGGTGCAATAACTATAATAATAAACAATTAATCATAATGATTATTATTGTGTGCAATTGGCTGCTGCATTTCAATCGCAAAATTCAACAACAACAACAAAATACATAGTCAATCCATTTCAATGTATATCCTGTGAAATGCTTTAAGATGTCTTGATGATGTGAAAGGCTCTATATCAAATGCAAGAATTATCATTGTAGTAACATTCTGAGCTCAGCCTCATGACTATCAGACCTTGTCCCTGACACTCTCTCTCTCTCACACTGTCCTATCACCTCTGGCTTTCTGTTTGCCCCCCAAAATCACCCAGTCAATCGCTGCACTTTATCCTGTGAAGCACTTTGTGAAGTTGTCCTGACATGAAAGATATTTTTTTTTACCAAATGTAAGGTTATGTCATTAAATGCATATTCATTCCCTCTACAAATTGATTCTATCAAAAATATGCAGATATATGGGGTAAGTGGGGAAGTGGGATTTCAAGAGCAATCACAGGCACAACGGGCCAATTGTCTTCCTTCTGTGCTGTAAGATTCTATGATTCTATAATACAGGTCCTCTACACAAACCGCACAAAAAACAGCCTAACCATGGGTATTTGGGGGTTAGTTCTCTACTGTACTGCTTGGTCTCCTTACCGTAGCAAAGGTTCTCTGCCTTTCACACGGTGCTGCTGATATTCACGCTGCTGCGATCAAATATAAAATTCCCATGACCCCTGATCCAGCTCCGAGAAACATGGGCGGCGTTTTTGCTGACTGAAACTTTCAGAGTAAACCAGTTCCTGCTTATCATAAATAATATTAATTATTATTTGAATGTATTGTATTGTTATATATTATCAATAGTAATAATTGTTAAAAGGAATACATACATCTGATACAGTGCATTTAATGTCAGGAGACCATCCCAATGCACTTCACAAGATTTGATGTAAAGTGGAGTGACTGTATTTTATGGATGATCATGGCATTCAATTTGCACACAGCAATGACCCACAAACAACAATGGAGTGAATGAACTATTTTATATTGGGAATTGTTGCCCAGGACATCAGGACAGAGAAACTCCCTTCTCTTTATGAATAGTGCCATGAGAATTTTAGTATCCACCCGAACAGGCAGACAGGACCTTGTCTGTATATTCACACAAGAGAACAAAACCTAATTATAATTCTGTTATAGTTAGAAAACTGTTTGTGGGACACTGCTGTGCACAATTGGCTGCCACGTTTCGCCCACAAATATACAGTCAATTCACTTTACAGTATATTCTGTGAAGCGCTTTGCGACGTCGATACAATGTGAAAAGAGCTATATCAAATGCAAGGATTATTATTATATTATAAAATAGGCTGAGAAGGTTTCAGAGTATCGAGGCTGCTGCTTTTCATAACTTATTGTTATATGGATCTAAGCATGATTGTGTTTGCGAAGGTTATCCAGGGTCTGAAAGCAGATCTATATACTGTTACCCCCATCTGCATGTATCCACATGTGCCCTCTGATTGAACATCAGCCATTAACACAAACTCTCTGTCTCTTGCAACGATTCTTGGACAAACAGAAGGTAGGAATCTCTTTTGAATTTTCATTTATTCATAAGGAATTCTGCTAAATTATTGGGTGACATTGATGATCTGCCCTCAGTGTGAGGCAATTGCTGCGCTCTTAAAAAAGTGTGCCAGAGTATGCCAGTGAGCAGTGAGTGTGCCAATTTAGTTTAGATCTTTGGAACTACTCACCGCCTCTCTGTGGTCCATTTCCCCAGAGCAACACGAGGCTGATGCACAGGAACGTTAGACAGGTCAGCTGTCTCCTGTCTCCTGAACTTCACACAAAAGGCTCCAGATCTGACACTTGTGTTTCAGAGTTCTGCTACTGCATATTGCTTTGGAGAATACAGTGTGATTGAGGTGCTGGTTCCAGGGAGAGGTTGCCTTACAGCCAGTGAATTACATCTAGCTGATGATGTGAAGCATTGTGTGCTGTATATGGATGATATGAAGTGCTTGTGCTGTATGATATTATAATAATAATATATGAAGAACTGTGTTTGCTGTGTGCTGGATGATAGGAAGTGCGATACCTGATGATATAAAGCGTTATTGTTTGTGCCTTACTTAGTGCTCTGAGACACCGTCCGGCGTGGAGGGCGCTATGTAAATCAAAGTTGTTGTTGTTACCCCCCGCGCTGCCGAAACACTCGTGCACGCGTACATCACCTCACGGCTGGATTACGGAAATTCTCTCCTAATCGGCCTCCCCAGTTCCTCCATTCATAGGCTGCAGGCCATCCAAAACTCTGCAGCCCGTGTACTATCCCGCACCCGCCTCCGTGACCACATAACCCCCACCCTCGCCCGTCTCCACTGGCTCCCCATCCTCCAGAGGATCGAATTTAAGATCCTCGTCCTCACCTACAAGGCCTTGCACGGCCTTGCCCCATCCTACCTAGCCGATCTACTCTCCCCCTACACGCCCACCCGGACCCTCCGTTCAACAGGACTTGGCCTGCTCCAAGCCCCCCGCCCGAACCGCACCACCGTCGGAGGCCGGGCCTTCAGTTTCTCTGCTCCCACCTTATGGAATGCCATCCCTCAATCCCTCCGTTTCGTCTCTTCCCTTTCCTCTTTCAAGGCCGGTTTGAAGACTTTCCTCTTCGATCGTGCCTTTTGTTCCACCCCGAACTCTTTTACCTCCCCTTCGTGTTTCACACCTTCCCAAACACTCCCCTCCCAGCTCGGGTCACACGCCTCTTGTTTAGCGCCTTGGGACGTCCTCCCGACGTGAAAGGCGCTCTATAAATGTAAATTGTTGTTGTTGTTGTTGTTGTTATAGGATTTCCTTGGACAGGTGTTTTTCACACTGGGAGAAATTATTGGATCTGCAGCAAGCCGTGTGGAGCGATCATTGACGTGAGTTGGTCCTATTAGACTTTTCATTGATGAATGAAAACTATGTGGCCAGTATGTGGCTGTTCTCAATACGATCGCTGTACAGTGTGAGGTCCAGTGGACTGAGATAGGTTAGAACAGAAGTCATGTAGCTCAATGATTAGAGCACATGCCTCAATAGCGAGAAACTTGGGTTCAATTTCAGGCAGGGCAAAACCTTGGGCAAGTTTCCTTACTCCATATGCCTGATGATAATAATAATATTAATCTTTGCATTTGATATAGTGCTTTTCACATCTTATCAGCATCTCAAAGTGCTTCACAGGATATACTGTAAAGTGAATTGACTGTATATTTGTAGACAAAACGCGGCAGCCAATTGCCCTCTGCAGTATCCCACAAACACTCATGGATTAATTTTATGATGTGGGTGAGGAATTATTTTTAGACGTGAGGAGTAAGGAAATTTTCCCAAGGTTTCACCCTGATCTGCCTGGATTTGAACACACATGCTTGTAGGGTGAGTGAGCTACAGGAGCTCCCTCAGCTCTCAAGAAAAAAAAATTGGTCATTCAATCCACAACTGTTTGTGGGACACTGCTGTGTGTAATTGGCTGCCGCGTTTAGGTCCACAAAAATATAATCAATTCACTTTACAGTATATTCTTTGAAGGGCTTTGAGACATCTAGAGGATATGAAAAAGCTCTATAGCAAATGCATTGGTTATTATTATTCTTGTTATTACAGGCAACCTAGGAGTGTTGGTGACAGGATTAATAAAATACACAATTGAGATTTACAATTATGTTCCAAGGTTTGCATCCATGTTGGGGCAAGAAATGGTGAGGAGGAAAATATAGCCTTTATATGTTTGATATGAAATTTTTTAAAAATCTATTAATCTATTGAAGAGGGTTTTGCTGTATTCACTGCACTCATTGCATAACTGTTCAACCACTGTGTGTTCAGCAGGGTGAGGGATACTCGCTATAAAACTGTACAGAGTCAGTGTATATTCTGCCCTGTTAATTGCCCCTTCTATCTGCACTTTGATGTGGGATCTCCTGGGACAGTTGGACTATAATTTGAGAACTCAGTTCTGTGTGGAACTGACAGACTCTGTTTAATTCTTTCAATGATGGGAGAACAACAGATAGGGATAAGGAAATGGAAGCTGTTCCGTAAGGCTTCAACAGATCATTCAATGAATTGTGTAGAGAAGGAAGCGTTCTGAATTAATTTCCTGTAATTACTAGCCTTTGGTGAGTGTTCATTGTAAAGGTATCTAAATCTGTGCAAGCTCGTTCCTAACGCATGCAATGCCTCTGTTCATTCAGAGGAAAATTCTTAATGACAACAATCAGTCAATCACAGTGTCAACCTTTCTGTACTTAGCGAGGGATGCTGCAGATTCAAAGAACGGCTGATTGGAGTGAGATTATTTCCAAGAACAATAATCCATCTCTCTGTGTTTCTTTCCAATTCATCTCAGTTTACAAAAGGTCTGTGATAAGGCAAGCAAAGCAATCATTGACAGCTACTGAGACACACACTGTATGAAACATACTGTGGCTAGTGTTAACTCCTTTAAAACAGAGCTGGAGAGATACCATGGAGAACATCACATATCCACAATACCCCGCATTTATACAGCACCCTTCAGACAGAGTAGCATCTCAGATCTTTTCCACACATAAACTATCTTCATATAATGGTAATCCCCTCATTTGGTATAGTGAGGTACCATATATTTTTTTTTGTTAGCTGGATGTCTGTCACATGAAGAAACCCATTACAAAGCCTAAGAGTATCCAAACTGAACTGAGAATTCCATGTATGCACATGGAAATACCCCAAATACCCATTGTAAGGAATGAGCAGTTTCTCCCTGCGTGTATAACTCAGGAGAATGTTATGTGCATATTGCAAGAGCCAATGCTTGAGGACCCCAGAGTGTGCTGTGAGGTATCTACTGGAGTCTAAAAAGCTAAATCAGCAGAGCATTGCCTGACAAGCTTTTCCGTCACACTCAGTGCAGCCTCTTAGCGCAGGGTGACAGGAAGAAAGGTGCAGGTAAAGCGGAGGTAAAGGTGTCAGTAGTCGCTGCGGCTTCTCCTTAGGCCTTGGGGGGCCCCTGAGACCTTGAGGACCTAAGCAATGGCCTGGTTTGGTGATCAATCCGGCCTTAGTAAAGTGGTTAGAGCAGTTACCTTACAAACGATAGGACCCGGGTTTAATTACCAGGGGCCGAAACCTTAGCCGTGTTTCTTTTCTCCACACGCCTCCGTTTACCTAGCAGTGAGTAGGAACCCAATTGTTAGTTGATTGGAAGATCACTTTCCCGGTGTAATAATCCCTTTAAAAAACGTGCTATAAATGCAAGGATTATTATTTTTGTAATTAAAATAATTATTAGCACTGATGCCTCTATACAGTCTGATATAAGCAGTGTAGCCTCTGTATAGTCGATTAACACTGGCACCTATATATAGTCTGATATTAATGCTGACACCTCTACATAGTCAGATATTAGCAGTGAGATCCCCAGCAGGAAGAGCAAAGACATAGATGTACCAAAGGAAACACAGGAGTGGGAGACTAAGACTAAAAGTTTTCCATTTCAAATGAATTCTTTGCTGATTTTTGTTTAGTGTAATGTAAACAGACAATCAGCCCATCTGACCAGTGAGAGAATCCATTGGAATGGAAGAAATTACTTTTCCTATATAAAAAAAATTCTTTATAATGAATAACATTGGCAGCATGTAAAAAACAATCAAACTGCTTCCGTTTGAATTAACACCTGGAACACAGCTTGAATCAGGTTTAGCCTCCAACAATAACTAACTGTGCAACTGAATAATCATCAGATTTTCTACACATTTCTAAAACAAAAGCCTGTTTCATTCTCCTCTCCTTAAATGGCTATTATTCCATCCTTTCATCCAATAGGGGAGGCTGCCGTCAAACCCTGTTGTCATGGGAATGTATTGTGATACACAGTTGTGCTGAATGGGGTCCAGGGTTGAACTGTAATGGCTGTGAAGCTCTCTGCCTCTCACACTGAGTGTCAGCTTCTCGCGTCAACATTACACTCTAGCACTTGTGCTGTTCCTGTATGGAAACATAGCCATAGCTCAGCTTCACAGTGGGGCTTGTCCTACTCTGCATGTCAAATCATGAAGACTCTATAAGTAAACTAATTTCTGGATGATCATTTGTGCATCTGTTGTTTACCTCCATGTACGACTTCACATAATGAATGAGAGACTTAGCACTGTGTGTCTATGTCTTGCTAACTTCCCTACTGGAACTCTCCAATGCCTGCTCTTTTCCAATTAGATCTGTATGTCCATGTTATGACAGGGTTTCACTGCAGTTAGTTACCTTGAAAGGAAGGGAGTAAAGGCAGGGAAATATAATCAAAATATCTTCCATGATTAATAAATTCACTGTTGGATAAGCTATATGGCTTATCTTATTTTCTTTAAACTACTTAACATCAGTCGGGAAAATGACTAAAACATATTTCTAATGTCAGTTTGAATTCATCAAAAGTACTAATCAGGCATTTATTTACAAAACACACCATCACTGCACTTAAAAGTGATTTGCAATCCTAACTGAATATTGTATTTCCTTTGCCTCGCTCCCTCCCTCGTCTCCTCCAAGGCCAGTCTCAAGACCGTCCTCTTCGACCGAACAGTGCCTTGGGATGTCCTCCCAATGTGAAAGGCGCTCTATAAATGTAATTTTGTTGTTGTTGTATGTCATCCTTGTTCAGTTAGTAGTGTTCTTGCCTCTGAGTCGTGAAAAGTGCTATACAAATGTAATTTGTTGTTGTTGAATCAGAATGTTATAGGATCAAGTCGCACATGGGGACTCAGTCTAGGATGACACTCCAGTCCAATTATGCAGGTGTGCTGTCTTTCACATGATCATGGGTATGTTTACATACAGGACACTAAACCAAGGTCCTGTCATCTTGTTAAGGTGGCTGATAAAGATCCCTTGGCATTAATTGAAAAGAGAAGGGAGTTTCTCCTGGTGTTCTGGCTCCAAATGCCCCAACAACAACAACTTTGATTTATATAGCGCCCTCCACGCCGAATGGCGTCTCAGAGCACTTTAAAACAACATTGATGATATTCTAATATACAGCAGAACAAGAAAAGTACATAACCACGTTTGGAGAGAGTATTAAGGAAGTGCTTGGAAGAAAATGTGAAAGTAAATAAAGAAAAATGCAAGATAGGAGTAACAGGAACGGTTGAAAATTGATCCACAGATGATGGCAGCGATAACAAAAATGCCTTCACCCATAGACAAAAAAGGAGTAAAAAGATTAATGCGGATGGTGAACTGGGTGGCATGATTTATACCTAAAGTAGCAGAGATCATGGAACCAATAAGAGTACTCGTAAAAACTAATGGAGCATTCATCTGGGAAAAAGAACAGCAGCAAGCATTCAATAAAATAAAAGATGCCATTACGAAAGCTCTGGTATTAAACTTTTATGATATACATGCGTTGGTTATGATTTTGGTCAATGCAAGTAAAGCAGGAATAAGAGCTGTATTAATACAAGAAGACCAAAGAGTACACATCAAGGGCTCTGTCGGAAACCTAGGAAAGATACGCCCAAATAAAAGAGGAATGCTTAAGCTGTTGTATTTGGTTGCGAAAGTTTTAAGCAGTATGTATTCGGGAAAAAATCATAGGAAATGATCATAAACGGTTAGAGGCCATTTTAAGCAAAGCATTTAATGAAATACTGCAGAGGCTCTGGAGGATGCGATTAAGATGACAAAGATATAATATAGAATTTAAGTACAAGCCAGGGAAAACACTACTTGTGGTAGATGCGCGAAGTTGGACCACCAGCCAAGATGGGAGTGAAGAGGACAGACAATTAGAGGAGGAGATGGAGGTCCAGGTGTGGGAAATTGCAAAAGCAACAAGACAGGAGAAGGAAATGAGAAGCAAACAGAAAAGATGAAGTAAGTACAGCACTTCAGAAGTTGCTGATAAAGGATGGCCTGAGAACCGAAGGGATGCACCAGAAGTATGTTCATGTTGGAACTACAAACAGGAAATATACCAGCAGAAAGATATTATATACAAAGGGGCTATAGAGCAATAATCCCAAGAGAATTAAGGAAGAAAGTGCTAAAGAACATATGCAAAGGACATTGGGGAATAGACGAAGCAAAAAGAAGGGCAAGAGAGGTAGTATTTTGGCCAGGCATTAATAAGCAAATAAAAGATTATAGAGAAAGATGAGGGACATGTGCAAGGTACCAGAACAGGGAAAACCATGAGCCTGTCATTAGACATGAGAGACCATGCAAAGTATGCAAGGATGGGAACAGACTTATTATAATGGCAATGATTATATTATAGTGGTGGACTATACCTCATAGTATAACGAGTATGCAGAACTGGATGATACAACCTCGGAAATGGTGATAGACAAGGTCAAAAGTAATTTTTGCCCGACATGGAATTCCACAAGAAATAATCAGTGATAATGGGCCTCAGGCTACAAGCAGTGAATACAAAAGATTCACGAGACAAGGGTAGAAAACTCAAGAACGGATAAACACTTAGCAATACTGGCATACAGGAACACACTGATGGAGGACAGTGGATTATCACCAGCACGGATAGATGCTTATGGCATGGAGATCAAGGAACCTCCTGATAACAGAGCAGAGAAAATTAAAGGCACAAGTACAACCGAACAGGAAGAGAGAAGAACATTGCCAGGAACAAGGAAAAGAATAGCAAAAATATGGTTCCGAAAAAAACCCTCAAAATGGAAGGATGGACAAAAGGGAAAATGCACATAAAAATCCAAGGTCGTTTGGATAAAGGAAAAATGTATAGAAGAACATCATGGGAGATCTGGAGCAGAAGAGTGGAGGAGGAAGAAGAAAAACAACACAAGGAAGAGCAGGAGGAAGCAGGACTCAAAAACCACCAGGTCTGGAAGAACAATAAGAAAACCTAACAGACTGATTGAAAATAACAGAGAGAGAAACAAGAAGACTGGAGAAAGGAAGAAGTTGGATATCCTTTTAAGAAATTAATAGCAATTAAGAAAGAGCCCAAAGAGTTGGAGCATTGATTGTGAGCTGAAAATAAACAAGTTAACTTCTACAAACATGACAAATAAACGTTTAACTTCTACACTTGAGTTGTGAAAAATTCTTACAGCTGTGGACTGGAATTATTACAGTCGCTGCACTTCACTCTAAATTTTGTGAAATATTTGTGGATGTACTTCTGACGTGAAAGTGATTATAAATGTAAGCATTATTATTGTTGTAGAGGTTCAATGGGTTAAATGGCTTCCTTCTGTGCTGTAATGATTTGATGTCTGAACGCAAATAGCAGGAAATTCAAGAAGAATCACAGATGTTAAATGTAAGTATAATATAATTGGATTAGCGAGGCTGAACCTTATCCTCTCATTTATTCAATGAATATAATTTATTAAAACTGCAGCTTTCTTAAGTGAAAGTGTTCTGACAGAGCATCCAGAGCAGAGAGAATGTGTGTGGATCACTGCTTCCCATAAACAGAGTTGGCATTTCAGCTTTTGACAGGCAAGGGAGACCGCTGGATGCCTGAATGCCTCATGTGACTTTCTGCTAGTTAACAGCCTGGATCAGTAGAAAAGTGCAGAAATGTTTCCAAAATTGCTAAGGCATTTTTGACAAATTATGCAGAAATTTGTGGAGGGTTGATTAGTGCTACTGAGGTACATTGAGTTGCCAACCTACATTTGTTTTGCGTTATTTACACAAACTAAACACAAGGAAATAACATGAAAAATTACTTATTTAACATAAACTGGGTGGCTCTTTTTTTGCGTGGTGGGGCGTGGGCACTCACGAGGCTACAGGCCCTCACCACCTCCTGCCTCTCAGGACCGGCATACACACACACACACAGACACAGACACATATTCTCACAGAGACACACATATAGACACAGCGATACTCACAAACACAGGAGAGAAACATAGAAACGCTCATCCACAGACACACATACAGAAAAGTGAGACACACACAGACCCTCACAAACAAGTAGAAAGAGACACATATATAGACACTCACAAACAACATGCAGCGAGACACACAAACACACCACAGACAGACACTCATAAACACAGAGAGAGAGAAAGAGACAAACATACACAAAAACATAATTGGCAGCAGGTTTGTAATTAGGATGTTGTTTACAGCGGATTCCATGGAACAACTGTAGTGTACTTCTCTATTGGCTCAGGTAACTACTGCCTAGGCTGATTGGAAGGAGAATTTCAGGACCAGACAGAGGTGGGTGAGGGGGGGTGGGAGGGGGATTGCTGAGGCCATGAATGAAAGCACCCCATCGTGCCTGTGTCAACTATTTGAAATAGGTATCCAATTAAGTCCCACTTTCCCATTCTTTCCCCATAGTCCTTCCAACCTACATTTTTTACAATACTGTATATATATATATATATACACATCTGCTTTCACCATAAATCCTGTGAAACATAGTCCTGCTGATGTGAAGTCGATATACACGTAAGGATTGTACATATATATCACTTGCTCTGCACATCTGTAAAGTATATAAATATGGTGATTTTCATGAATAAAAGGTCATGATATTTTTAGCTGTAGAGCTCTGTTCTCTGGGATGCTCTCCAGGTGTTTGTGTGCAGATCCATGTGTGTCGGTTTCTCAGCTTCAGTACAACATCAGGAAGTCAGCAGTAGGAGGCAGCCTCTTTAGCAGTGGTCCACAGGACTATTCACGAGGGGTTTGGACTTCTGCACATCACACGCTTCATCAGTCAGCTGTTTAAAAGGTCTCGATTGTGTTTCCGAAATAGTTTCTGAAATACATTTCAAATACATTAACAACATTACGCTTTTATATAGTGCTCTTCAGGTGGAATAGCATCTCAAATTAAGCGTCATGTTGGGGAAAGATAATGATGCTTCTTGCATTTGATACAACGCCTTGCACATCAGGGAGGCCATCTCAAATGCTTCACTGTAAAGTGTTTTGGACTGTTTTGTGGAATGCAGTAGCCAATTTGTGCACAGTATTGTCCCACAAACAATCATAGAGTAAGTGACCAGTTTTTATTTGAGGGCTTATCAGCCAGGACACTGGGCAAAACCCCCATCCCTTCTCTTTTCCAATAGGGCCATGGGATTTTACCGTACAGGAAAAGACTAGTTTAACTACTTGCTGTTCCCCACTCTGCAACAATGTCCACCTGTGCCACTTTCTCTGCCCTCAGGCTGCTGAAACTCTCATCCATGCTTTCATTACATTTAGGCTTGACTGCGAATTCCCTGCTTGTTGGACTTCCCAAATCTTCCCTCCACAAGCTGTAGGACTCTGCAGCTTATGTCAACTCACACACTAGGTTTCATGTACTGATCACCCCCATCCTCGCCTGGCCTCACTGGCTCCCTATATCCCGTAGAGGATCGAGTTCAAGATCCTTGTCCTCATCTTAAAAGCCCTCCAGGGTCTTGCTCCTCTGTGACTAACTAAAACTTTATCAACTTGTCTGCTCCCTCAGGTTCTGCATGCACTGGCCTACTTCATGTTACCATCTGACTCTCCATCCTGCAACCACTCATCTTGTCCCCTCCATTGCCTCCATCAAGGCCCATGTCAAGACTTTCCTCCTTGACCACACCTTTGGTCATCCTCCCAACTTCACCCCTTTGTCCTGAACCTTTCTCTGATCCCAACCCACAGCTTGGGTGCAAACTTTTCATTGTCCAGCGCCTTGTGATGTCCTCCCGAGGCCAGCACACAGCAACATCCCCAAAAGAGCTATAAAGTCAGTGGGAGCAGTTGGGATGAATGAAGCACCTTCAGGAGAGGACAAAGGAATGTATTAAAAATAAAAAATTAGGACATGGCGACTAATCCCTTGCATTCTGTAAAATGTCAGCCTATCATTCCTCAGCCTGGCTCCTTCATGAAAGGTCAGAAAGGGCCGAAAGGAGGTCTGTGAGTTGTCATTAGGTTTAAATACTGTACTGTGGAGAGGAAGGGGAGAGGGGTAAAGGGCAGGGCAGATTTCAAAGGCTTCAGAATGTTTTGGAAATACGTAGGATACACAGGTGAAAGTACCTTTCCACTCACTTGTGATTGTTACTGGGAGTGAAACTTCAGTCAGGTAAACTTTTTTCCCCCGATATAAGTCTCTCTTGTGGTGCAGAGATGTGTTCATGTATTTATTTTGGTCAGCTGGGTTTCTGACACCATGTATTAGGATATCCCACTAAGAATTTCATGCATCCTACACAAACTGTAGTTTTAATGCCTTTGTGTTAAGTCATGTGGAATCTCTTTTGAGAACAAATCAGGAATCATTTTTAAAAAATTATTTGACAACTACATTTGCAGTTATATCCATGTATATTAGGACTCCTGGAGCTCCGTGGTTAGAGAACTTGCCTTGCAAGTGAGAGACCTCTGTTTGATTCCAGGCAGAGTGAAATATTGGGCAAATTTCTTTAAGTAGGTAAGGAAGGAATCTGGTTGTTAGTCGATCAGCGGATTACTTTTCTGTGGGTAATAATTCCTTTCAAAAATAACATTAGTCACTCAATCTACGTTTGTGGGATAGCGCTATGTAAAATTGGCTCCAGCATTTCGCACAGTCAGTTCACTTTACAGTGTATTCTGTGAGATGTCTCGAAGACATGAGAAGGAGCTACATCAAATGCAAGGATTATTATCAGACAGCAGTCGTAACCCAGAGATTATAGCAAGAACTGGTTTAAACTTAATTAAACTCATTGAAATTCATAATACTTATAATAATCCCTACATTTGACAGAGCACTTTTCACTTGGGAAGACGTCCCAAAGATCTTAACAGGATTTTACTGTGAAGTGAAGTAACTGTTTATTTGTCATCCATTCGAGCACCTTTCAAATTGGGAGGACTTTTGACAAGTGCCAACAATATAGCACCAATATAGCAATAAATCTAGCACATCCTCAGCATTGCATTGATGTCCCAAAGTGAGACCCACAACACACAACCTTCTGATTCAGAGGTGAGAGTGATACCATTATCTTAGTCTTAGAAGTGCACAAATACCGATTGTTGTATTGTACAAATACAACAGTCAATATCTGTATATTTCTGCAATTAAGTTACTATTTTATATGTCTTTTTAAGAATAATAATCCTTGCATTCGGTGTAGCACTTTTTAAGTCTGTTAGACGTCTCAAAGTGCTTCACAGAATATACTGTAAAGTGAATTAACTGTATATTTGTGGGCAAAATGCGTCAGATTAAATGTTAAAATTAAATCCTAAGTAAGTTTCTCTTTCCCATCGTAAATAAAAGTAGTCACTCACTTCGACAACAACAAAATTACACTTGTATAGCACCTTTCACGTCATCCCAAGGCGCTGGACAATCATTGTTTCAGACTGTGGTCGGAGACGGGGGGCGCGGGGGGTGGAAGGAAGGACTGCCTTCCTCCACCTCTGCCACATCACCCACATCCAACAGTACCTTAACCCAAATGCAGCTGAAACCCTTGTGCATGCTTTCATCACTTCCTTTTCGGATTACTCAAATGCATTGCTTGCCAGTCTTCCCAGCTGTGCTATTCAAAAAATCCGGTTCATTCAGAACTCTGCCACCTACATACTTACCTGGACCAAACTCCGTACTCCTATCTTACAAGTTCAAGCCAGGCTCCACTGGCTCCCCATCACCAATTGGATCGACTTCAAAATCCTCCCGCTTATGTTCAAACCCCTTCGCTACCTGGCAGCTACTTACTCTCCAACCTTCTCACTCCCCAATCCACCACCCAGCGCCTCCACGAGACTGACACCAGTAATTGCTTGACCCTCGTAATCTCCGCCCTACCACTGGAGGTCGTACTTTCAGCCACCACGCTCCAAAACTGTGGCACACTCTGCCTCCGCCTTGCCCACCTCTCTACGTTTTCAAGTGCTGCCTGAAAATCTTCTTTATCGTACTTGCTTTTCGATTTTCATCTCACACTTCCCCCACCACCAGCACAGAACCAGACACAACCACTGTTAAGCATTCAGAAGCTACCCTGCATGGAGGGTACTATATAAGTGCTAGTTGTTGATATTTGGCTTGCAGGGTTAACAGCTGAGCGGATAGAATCCCTAACCCCCAGTGACTTGTATGCCCTTTCAAATCCTATTAATGAGCCAAACTAGCTGTGCTGTAATGAGCAGTGCCCTGCCAAAAGGCCTGGCTCAAGAACCGGGCTGGAGAACATCTTAGTGGATTGACACAATTCTAATATTCTGTTGTCAAACCTGTTACCTTGGTGTATTGAGACCATTGATTTATTATTAGCCAGGACATGGGGAGAAACTCTCTTCTCTTTTCAAATGGTGCCAGGAGATCTTTTATATCAACTTGAACAAGCAGCTGGGATCCAGGTTTAACGTCTTACTCAAAGGATGGCACCTCCAGCAGTCCTCCGAAGTGAAAGGCACCATACAAATGTAATTTTGATGTTGTTGCAATGCTCCCGCATCACTGTATTGGAGGGTCATCCTAGAGTGTGAGTTCAAAGTCCCTTGAACACACAATCTCCTGGTTTGGGGTGAGATAACACAAACTGAACTAGATTGACACAACATTACATTTACGCAGCTCCTTTCATTGCCAGAAGGACGTCCCAAGGCGCTGGACAGTTTGTACCCGAGGGGTGGATAGAATGAAGAACAGTGAATTGTAGGGAGTTCGGAGTGTGACCGACGGCATTTTCAAAGCGGAAGGTCCTGAGACAGGCCTTGAATGAGGCGACAGTGGGGGTGAGGCAGAGGGGCTCATGGATGGAGTTTGTAGGAAGAAAAGCTGAAGATCTGACCTGCAATGGTGGAATAGGCAGGACAGGGGACATTGAGCAGGCCAATGCCCACAAAGTCCAGGGAGTGAACAAGTTGGTTTGGTCTTAGTAGGTTGCAGAGATAGAGAAGAGCAAGAGCGTGGAGAGCTTTAAAAGTGACAACTATTTATTGTCATATTCCAGCCATATTAACAGATCGTAATATGTTGTTGAACGTATATGAAATAGTTCTGTTATTTCACAATCGGCAAGTATCATGTGAGCTGAATACCAGATATATTTGGGTTTCTTATGTTTGCATGGAAAGCTTTAGCTCTCTGAGCAAATTAGAAATTAGAGCAAAGCACAAAAAAAGCTGGAGAGATGGTTTCCATGGTTACTGAGCTTGCTGGGAGCAGTATAGAGACAGAGGTGCAGAGTGGTGGGAGTGAGAGGGGAATAGTGAAAGTGAGGCAACACTGGGAAAAGCTGACTTCAACATGACTGATGGAGAGAGTGGAAGAAACTGCAAAGCTTATAATCAGAATTCGCTCTCTACAGATACAAAATTGAAGTAGGATTGAGATACAGGGGGAAAAAAATACAGAAAATCACGGTCAACCAAAGCAGGTGAAAGAAAACTGAGCAATGAAGCTAAATATGACGTGAGACTCTCTTTGAGAAGTGACGTGATTGACCCGGCCCACATTGGGACTTTGCGTTGTATCAGCCTGGTGTAGTGGTAGTACTCTGAGTCAGAAGGTTGTGGATCAAGGCCTGTATCGGGACTTGCAAATACATAGTTTAAGCTGATACACCAATGTATCAGCAATGTATCACCAATGCGCTGGGTGAGTGTTATGTTGTTGGAGGTGGGACATTAAACTGAGGTCCTGTGCCTGTTAAGGTGGATGTTAAAGATCCCATGGCCCTACTCGAAAAGAGAAGAGAATTTCTTTCTCCTGGCATCATGGCCAACACTCCCCAAATGTGCGCGAACGACTGCTCGATTTTGCCCACATACAGTATTACACAGTCAATCCACGATAGGCCACACATGCCCATCCACCCACTCCCTCCCAAACAGTAAGGCACAAAACTGCCCACACAATTTAATCCGTGAAATTCATTAACCACAAGACCCTTCAATCCCACAATCAGCAATCCCTGCAAATGTTTGATTATATAATCATTATCACCAGTAAGCCTGCTAAATTGACTTTACCTCCAAACTTTACATAGGATTTCACAAGAAACTGGTGAAATGTAGTGGCTGGGTATTTTGAAGGTGAACACGGCAGTCAATTTGCACACAGCAATGTCCCACAAACAGCCATGAAGTGATTTTGATGGCTAGAACACCGGGAGAGAGAAAGTCCCTCTCATTTCCAACAGTGTTATGGAATCTTTGACGCTCATCTAAACAGGCACAGGTGGGACTTTGCTTTGAAGTACTTTGAGCTTTGGTGTAATGTGTTTGGTGACTGACGGCATCTTTGCTAACGCAGTCTGCTCAGGATCTGACCTCACTGTGAGTAAAAAACATCATTCATTTACTTAGCAGCTTCCTTGTGCCCTAAATAACTGGCTCTTCTTGATAAAACCTGCAGTTATACTGGACCAATTAACACCAAGCTGCTTGATAAATTGCTGGAACTCTCAGGAGATTTATGCCTTTTTGCTAAACTCTGTCTCCAACCTTTGATTAGAAATAGGCGTAAAATATTCCTTGAGGTGTCTAGGAATACTCAGTGATAAATGGGAACGTGGAGCTATACTTTAATATTAGTCAAGGAATAGCCAAAGTTTCCCCCACAGAGACGGTTTGGGGGCATAAAGCATAAAAAATACAATTTTAAATAAGAAATTTTGCCTACAAATGCCAGTAGGTTCCAAAGCTCTGGAACTTTCTCCTTCAAACCCTTACCTTGCCCGTCCGCTTTGCCCCCTGACGATCTTCCATATAGTCACACAAACACATACTCATGCTTATTGTGCTGCGTCACTGTCAAGCACTCTGGGACGCTATACTGCCTGAGGGGTGCAAGTTGTTGTTCCATCAAGTGCAAGGATTATTATTATCATTTAAAGAAGGCGCTCAGTGGAGCAGGGGAGTATATATAGGAGCGGGTTGGTTGGACAGGGACGAGGGGGTATGAGAGCTGTTGACTGCACAGTCTTAAGTTTTTTGTGATCAGTTTCTGATTGAGGAATGCTCTAGGAATTACTTCATATAATAAGCAGTGAGCAATGATTTCCAACAGTGTATCGGAGGGAGGAATTGCCTATGGCTCAGTAATCAATAATAATAATAATCCTTGCATATAATATAGTGCTTTTCACATCTTCTAGATGTCTCGAAATGCTGCACAGAATACACTGTAAAGTGAATTGACCATATTTTTGTGAACAAATCGCAGCAGCCAATTGCGTACAACAGTGTCCCACAAACAGACGTGGGTTAAGTGACCAAATCATTGTTTATTTTGTTTATCTTGAGGGATTGTTATCAGACGTGTGAAGTAAGGAAACTTTTCCAAGGTTTTGCCCTGCTGAGAATCAAGCCCAGGTCATTCGCTTGTACGGCGAGTGCTCTAACCACTGAGCTACACTGAACTAGAACAGGACTCCACATTATTATTATTAAATCCAGTCAGGCTTGAAATTTTCGATCAATGGGTAAAGACCCCTCCCCCACCCATATACACAAACATATAGATAATCATAATCTTTTCATTTGAAATTGTGTGTTATCACGTCATCATTGTGTCTTAAATTGTGTTACAGGAATTACCGCAAAGTGGAGTGTTTTATATTTCGGAGACAAATGTGGCAGCCAATTTGCATGCAAATATATCCGACAAAAATCCATGAAATGAAGGATCAATTTTATCTAAAAGATTATTGGCCAGAACACCTGGAGAGAGAAACCCCCTCCTCACTTTGATTAATAATAATATAATAAGAATAATTGTTGTATAATTAGTACAATGGGGTGTAACTTCCACTTGAATAGGCAGACAGGACCTTGGTTTAACATCTCATCCAAAGGACAGCACCTCCAGCAGTGCAGTACACCCCCAGCACTGCATTGGAGCGTCAGCCTGGACTGTGAGCTCAGAGTCGAGGTGTGGAACTTCCCATTCAAATAAGCCCGAGTTAAAAAAATATTATTAAACAGCTTCAGAAGAGGAGGAGAGAAAATGACGACACATTAGTGTGTCAGGCTAGAATTCTGCTCTGCGATCAGCAAAAATACATCTTCCATTTTATGGAGTGCTGGAGTGAAACTTTGCTTGAAGTTTAATTCATCTAAAGTATAAACATCCACCCTCACCCACTGTGCACTTGCTGACAAGCTTGCTAAGCTCATGTCCCCTCAATTATGGACAATAAAAATGGCAACATTTGAAAATTTTAAACCTGGACTTGCTGCAGCTGATCAAAGTTTAAAAGGCTAATTAAAAATTAAAACCCTTTTTAAACTTGGGCAGAGACTGGTGCATCTTGTATACATTAGGCTGCTAAAAAGTCGGTGTTTCCATTAAGATTTGTTTAAACAGTCAAGAAAGAGGCACATCTGAGATCGAATATGGGAATAAATGATCTTTCACATTTCAGGACTGTAGTCTGTGCTGTATTTTTCAATAGGTAAGTTAGTAATAATAATAGCAATCACTTGATATAGAGCCTTATCATGTTGTTGAAATGTCTCAAAGTACTTTATAGCATTTACTATCAACAGATCTTTGCAGGCTCTTTGTAGGCATCCAATTGTCCCACAAACAGCCTGAGGTAAATGATCCATTTTATCTGAGTGATTGTTGGCTGGACACGAGAAAAAAACTCCTTTCTCTTCTCAAATGCCTCTCCCCAAGGCTGCCACCTCCTATATTGCAGCACTTACCCAGCAGTGCACTGAGATTCCAATTCCTCCATAGGGCTTGATTCCAATTCCTCCATAGGGCTTCTGATTCAGAGGAGAGAGCACTGCCACTACACCAGGCTGACATGTAATACAGAGATAGTCACATTTGGAGATTAGATCACAAACTCATTTACGGGATCCCTGCATCTTATAGGCAATCACATATTTTGGTCACCCTGAGCCAATGAGTGCAAAATGTTACTAACTTAATGTTCTCGGCTGGACTAATCCAATGCCCTCCCCGCCGGTCACCCCACCGCCCACCATTCACAAAATCCAGCTCATTCAAAATTCCGACACCCGCATTCTCACCCAAACCAAACTTTGCTCCCCGATTACCTCAGTCCTTGCCGACTTCACTGGCTCCCTCTTTCAGAGCACATCAACTTCAAGATCCTTACTCTTGTGTTCAAATCCCTCCTCTCCTCTGCACCCCCCTATGTCTCTAATCTCCTCTCTCCTCACAACAGTAACCATTGTCTCCACTGTATTAGGTCTGGCCTCTTCCTTGTCCCCTGAATCCTCCATTGCACTGTCGGCGGCCGTGCCTCCAGCTATTATGCCCCAAAACTCTGGAACTCCCTCCCTCACTCCCTTCGCCTCGCTCCCCACTCATTTCCCATCTTTAGATCGCGCCTGAAGACTTTTCTGTTTGGCCGCGCCTTTGGTCACATTTTCCCCCTCGTCCTGGCTTGGCCCCGGGCTCCACTTATGAAGTGCTTTGAGATGCCATCTGGTGTGAAGGGCGCTATATAAATCCAAGTTGTTGTTCTTCACTTTAACTAGTATTAATTGCTATACTTTCTACAAGACATATTTGCATCAAACCAAGTGCGTTTTGTCACCAACTAGATTGTTTATTTGTGGGGTATTTCTGTACACAAATTGACTGCCACATTCGCTTGCAAATGCATATTCAAGCCTCTTTATACTTAATAATAGTCCTTAAATTATTAAAAGCCTTTCACATTGAGAGAATGTTCCAAAGCACTCTACAGTATTTACTGTGTGATTTGTGGATGAATATGGCAGACAATTAGACACAGCAATGTCACACAAACAGCCATGAAGTCAATGACCAATTTTATCTGTTCGCCAGGACACCAGGAGAAACTCCCTTCTCATTTTCAATGATTTTGAGGGCTCTTTAGCATCCACATGAATCAGACTTTAGCTTAATGTCTCATCCAAAAAGCAGCACCTCCAACAATGCAATCCTCCCCAGCACTGTACTGTACTTTCAGCCTAGACGTGAGGTATGAATTTTCATCCTGTGACTCAAGAAGGATAATACTATCAACCAAAGCAGGTTGACACACTCCAAATGAAGTCTGACCAGCTCTCTACAGCACTGTAGCAAACAGTAGTTTGCTTTTATATTCAAGGCCACCCAGCAGATTGTGTGATTGATTTGCTGAACACCTCCATCCTGTCCACAAATCTACTCTGACCTACCGGTTTCTTGCCATTTCAACTCTCCTTCCCTCCCACAGTCTGACCTCCCCATCCACGGTCTCCTACGCTGTTCCAATGAACCACAGCGCAAGCTGTGGTTACCTATCTGCTACAGGCCTAACAGCCCTCTGGCCTTAATATTGATTTAAATAATTTCAGCCCATAATAACTCATCTTCCCCCTCTTCTGTGATCATCTGATCTGCCTGTTCTTTTTACAATTTCCCCCCCACTTCGTTAAACGTTATTAACACCTCTTCTCTCCAGTTTTCTTGCAATCTCCCCCTTTTGTTTCACAACATTAATATCTCTTTAATACCTGTAATATCATCTCCTGTCCTCTACCCCATTTCTTTGTCGTCCTTGCCCTGCCTCTTCCTCTGTTTGTTCTTAAAAGCCTCTCCCTCCCAACATGCCCCAGTTCTGACGAAGGGGCGTACACCTGAAACGTTGACTCACTTTTCCTTTCTCCATAGATGCTGCCTGACCTGCTGAGCATTCCCAACGATTTCTGTTTTAGATTTCCAGCATCGGCAATGTTTTGTGTTTTTGTTCACCCAGTAGTGTAGTTGATCTATTATTTCCAGACTTGCATCTGACTTGAGTAAACAGAATGGGATTGGTTTTGGAGTTGTTGCTAGGTAATCCTGCCTTTATTTGGTTTCAAGGTCAGAGGGCAGTCTGTTGCTGTAAAGTGATGGGCCAGAGATTGACACGGCAGCTGTTGCACACCAGCAAACTGCCAGTCCCTGTTAGTACATCCGCTCCCAGGGACATTCATTTCCATAGAAGGCAGGTGAACCAAATTTAATTCTCTAAGAGAATCTTAGGTTTGATAATGTGCTCTTGATGCCATCTTACTTGGCTACAACATTTCTGTATAATGTCTGAAACAGAGGCTCTGGATTGTACACTATGATTGTATTGCAAAACAGCTCCCATGTTTGCCTACAAATACACATTTACTACATTATTAATACTACAGGTCGGAGCATGTGTGGGAGGAAGCCAATAATCTAACATGCCAGGCACATAGTATGTCAAACAAGATCCCATGACACAAATCCAACAGAACTCTTCAGATTGGCTTGGCCAATGCCCCGTCATGCATAACTTGCCCTACAGATATACAGTCACTAATAATTACTGTGAGAGTACTTCGGGATGTTTTGATGTTACAAGTTCTGAATCAATGCATTGATTATTTTCATTATCATTTGAAAATGTTGGTGGCATCAGTTGATGAGAACCAAATACACAACAATATTTGGGTTTGAATAAGATGAGCAATTTCTTCTTATAGAAAATAATCAGACAAACCTTGCTGTGTGTCAGCCTAATGTAGTAGTAACACTCTTGCCTCCAAGTCAGAAGGTTATATTTTGTAGGTGATATTTCTTATTTTTTATTCTTCATGCCCTGAAACCTTCTTTGTGGGGAACTTGGAATCACAGAATCTTAAGATGATACTCTTAATGCTGTGCTGTGGAGGGGGGTGTTGCGTTGTCAGAGTTGCCGTCCTTCAGATGAGACATTAAATTGAGGTCCCTTCTGCTTGTTCAGGTGGACGTTACAGATCCCATGGCAATATTCTAAAAGAGAAAGGAGTTTCTCCTGGTGTCCTGGCCAACAAATATCCCAAATAAAATTGGTCACAATGTCTGTTTGTGAGATGTTGCTGTGTGCAACTAGTTGCCATGTTTCACCCAGAAAAGGATTATCATCAATACTCAGAGGGTAATTAATGGCTGGTATTGAGTAGCGAGATTAGGAAATTGGACTAATTTAAAAGGCATTTCATTAATAGGGGAATGGTAGGATGAGTGGGCAGGAGTGATGAGATCTGATGGGCCAAAGGGCCTCCATCATCTGAACTGATCTTGTGAAGTTAATTCTCACCCATGGAGAACATATATTTCCTATTCTTACTTCCTATCATCCTTGCATCCTATATTTAATACTGCCTAAAATTGATGCATTCAGCTTACTAGCTAAGCTAGTAAGAGCTTGACTGGTACTTTTCTTAGTAATGGTTAGCTTCACAACTGTGTCAAATCTAGGTTCAAAAAGGCAGTAACACAATAATAGTACTGAAAGGACTCTTCACGTTAAAAGCCCAATTTTCTGCTTCGAGATACTGAGTCAGAAAATTGCCACTGCTCCAAATATAGAGGCTTTTAGCTTGTTTTACACTTGCTAAAGAACCACTAAGTTCAAGAGTTGTGTGTGTTCGCTATATTGTATTCCAACAGTGATTGATTATTCTTCTTCCCAAGTGACAGATGAAAGGGTTGAGTATCCAGCCTGAGCCACCTCTGGGGTGGCTGATGATTGGCTAACACCTCTGAGTTAGCACATCACTTTGTTGATCAATACAAAACACGCCATTCTCTGCTGCTCAAGCTGAGATCTGAAAAGATCTCTTGTAGAACGAGCTCTCCAGCTCCCTTGTGCTAAAGTGTCAGATAGATACTTGAATGACACACAGAGATGGGACAAACACTAGCACAGATCAGGACTGATGGTGATGGGATAGATTATGATCGGCCTGAGAATGGATGGAATCTCTTTGTGTCACCTTGTTAGGCATTACAGTCTTTCTTTATTCCTGGTGTTTGAGTAATTTGTTCTTTGTTCTTACATCAGCTAAGAATGATTCAGAAGCCAATTCTCTCCCCTCCCCCCATCAGTCTTTCAATACACTGGCGACTAAATTCTTATCTTCACAAAATACTTGATGATGATTTCCAAAATCAACAAGGGCTCGGGAACTGATATAATGGAATACAATTTACAATTGTATGGCTCCTTTCATCCTAGGAAACTGTCTAAAGCAAGTGTCACTCCTGGCAGAGCACCCAACCAAACAGAGGATAGGGAGGGAATAGATGACCTTGTGGAACCCTGTCGTTTAGTGGTTAGCACACTCACCTCACCAGCGAGAGGACTTGGGTTCTTCTTTGCACTGGCGAGCGGTCAGTAACCCGAGGACACCAATTTTAAATAGTTGTTAAAAGAAACAGTGGGGAGGTGAGGAAAAAGATTTTCATGCAGCGAATTGCTCGGATCTGGAACGTCTTGCCTTCAGATAGTTATTTGAAGAGGACAGGTTTGGGCTATGGGGAGAGAGTGGGATTACTTAGACAGCTCTTTTTAAAGAGCTGGCACAGATTCAGTGAGCCTAATGGCCTCTTTCTGTGCTGTATAATTCTATGATTCTATTTTCTCTTGTAAAGAAAAGAGGTAACATAGTAGAGGTCTTTAAAATTATGAAAGATTTGATCGGGTAGACATAGAGGTATTTCCACTTGTGAGTGAGATCAGAACCAGAGGTCATCAATATGAAATAGTCACCAATAAATCAAATAGGGAAGTCAGAAGAAATGTTTTTATCCAGACAATGGTGGGAATGTAGAATTTGCTGCCACAGGGAGTAGTTGAGGTGAATAGAATAGATGCATTTAAGGAGAAGCTAGATAAAGTACATTAGGGAGAAATGAATAGAAGGTTATCCTGATACCTTAGTTCAGGAAGTGCAGGAGGTGGCTCATGTGGAGCATAAACACTGGCATAGACCATTTGGACTGAATGGCCTGTTTCTGTGCTGTATATTCTATGTAAAATAATCTTATGTATACTAATAAAGATAAAATGTCGGTCTGTGTCTCTGTCTATCAATCCACATTCCATATTGGATCCTTTGATTCCAAGTGAAGTTGCTTGCAGTACCTACCCATTGCAGTTTCTCTGCAGGAGGCAACATTACCAGCACCAGAGCAAAGTCAGCTCTGAATTACAAACTGCTCTTGCGTTGATTTGCTCAGAAGTTGGCTCGGCAGGTTCCTGAATAGACAGACAGATGAGCAGGCAGGCACCAAGCTGTTGCCATGCCTAATCTGACTTGAAGGATGCTGATGCTGTCTCAGTTTAATTTTCCAACACCAACCTCACTCACCTCCACTGGTGCAGAACACAAGGTCACATTCATGAATAATATTAACAGCAAATGCTCTGTAATATTAGAGACTAGCGGCTTCTCGTTGATGTCTCGAAGACTCGGGCAGGGTTGGCAGTCTCTCACTGCAATCTTATACCTCTCTGATGGCAAAAGAACCACCTTCAGGGTTAGGCTCATAAACCTCACTGGAATTTCAGGGAAAGTGAAGGGAAAGCACCGGCTGCTCATTCATGTTAACTTTCACTGACAAACAGTGTCCTGTAGCGTATTGATTACAGCACCTGCCTTGCAAGCAAGAGCACCCGGCTTCCCAGGCAGGGAGAAACAACAACAACAAATTACATTTGTATCGAGACTCATATGGGGAGGATGTCCCAAGGCATTGGACAGTCAGGGATTTGGACATGAGCTGGGGTTTGGAATCAGGAGGGCTGGAGGGTAGGGATAGGGGAATGGTGAAATGTGAGGTAGAAAAGGATGGGCCACTGTCTTTTCTAGCTTCCCACAGCCATCACGCCTGTTGGCTGATGATGCCCGCGAGTCTCAGTGTGCGTCTTTAAATGTCACCTCTGACCCGAGCTACCACTTCCCACTTCCTCCATGGCCCCTCTCAAGCAACAACAAAATTACATTGTTAAAGTGCCTTTCATGTCTGGAGGATGTCCCAAGGCACTGAATCCTCACAGTAGCCTCAATCCTCACTTCTGATGCCAAGTGCAAAGAAGTCCCGGACTTCTTTATCTCTAAGATAGTTAACAACCGTCTCGCTGCTCATCAAAGTAATAAATGATATCGTCTCTGACCAATGCTCATTCTTTTCGATCTCTCCGCCATGTTTGACACAGTTGATTAAGCCATCCTTCTTCACTGCCTCTCCTATCTCCTCCACCTCAATAGGACCACACTCGAATGGTTCAACAATACATCTTGGTAGCATGCTAAGAGGAGGAAGCCTACCCCTGCCTGGTAACCTGTGGGGTACCTTAAGGCTCCATCCCTTGGCCTCCTTATTTTCCTTAACTGCATGCTCCCTCTCAGCAATGTTATCTATAGACAACCTCCACATTTATATGGATGACATCCAAATCTACTTCTCCTGCAAATGCTAATCCCAGTCTGCTGACGCCCTGTCAATCAACTTGTTTGACGGACATCAAAGCCTGGATGAGCACAAATTTCCTGCATAAGATGTATATCAAATGCAAGGAAGATTATTATTATTATTATAAACCAGGAGCAACCACATGGTGAACCCGGGGATAACAAGTGTGCTACGTCTGGGCCACTCTTGACAGGAGATTAGTAAAGCTTCCTTCATGGAATATCTTTGCAGAATCAGAATGAAGAACACAAAGTAAGATTGAGCTTTGGGTGTTTATTTCATAGAAATGTTTGTGTCTTGGGGGGAAAAAAAACACATAACCTTGCTTAAGATTACCCAAATCCAAATGAGAATTTACCCGTGACAACAGCCTGGACAAATTCTCCCATGTGTATGTCAAAATTCCTGAGATAGATTGTTGAAATAATAACCATTTAGTGCATTTAATATAGCACCTTATTATGTTGTTGTGATGTCTCAAAATGCTTCACAGAATATAGTGTAAAGTGTAGTAACTGTTTTGTGGATGAAACGCTGTAGCCAATTGCAGAGAAATCAAATTCAAGGATTATTATATTATTTATATATAAAGTCTGTATTCACCAGAGAAAGCACCTCATCCAAGTCCTGTGTACCCTATGCTATTTATTGGATAATATCATTTACAGTGGCTGATACACATGTTAACTGTGTATCATTTATTAAGTTGACAAAAACTACAACAGCTCCAAAGCCTGTCACGGTGGTGTATAAATCACTCTATTCTTGGTTCCAATTAGCTCAGGTAGTCATTTCTTGTCAGATGTTTAACAAGGTACAAAGTTGATCCACAGACTTCTGAAGCTAAAAGTCCCTTTCTATTTGAGAATGTGTGTTTGTGTGTGTAAGGCCCCTGCCTGATTTCTGTTAGCTCGCTGGGTTTCTACAACCAAATGTATTGTCTCCACCTGACAAATGATTTATTTTCTCTGTCTCCTCAGGGGTGTCCCTGGCAAGAAATGTGGGACACTTATCTTATCTGCCGAAGAGCTCAGCAACTGTCGGGTCAGTATGTGAAACATTATCCTCTGTTCCTGCATGGTCTGTGATCTGTCGTCCTGCGTCTCTCTCAGCATATAAAATGCAAGGATTAGTATTATTATTTACTTTTCCTGCAGACATCATGTGAATTTGTGCATCGAATTTGCGGACCAAACTAAATTTAATTACGCTTGGAGTACAGACTTGCCTGTACCTCACATGGAGTACAACCGTATGTAGCTTGGCTCAACGGTAGCATTCTCACGTAACATATAATAATAATAATCCTTGCATTTGATGTTTTGTGCTTTTTGGGGGCATCTTCTGGACGTCTCAAAGCGCTTCACAGAATCCAACAACAAAATACAACAACAAAATAACATTTATAGAGTGTCTTTCACGTCAGGAGGAAGTCCCAAGGCGCTAAATATGTTGTAAACAACAACAACAAAATTATATTTGTATAGCACCTTCATGTCGGGAGGACATCCCAGTGAATTGACTGTATATTTGTGGGCAAAATGTGGCAGCCAATTGCACACAGCAGTGTCCAACAAACAGTCGTGGATTGAAGTGACCAATTTGTTACTGTTTTTTGAGGGATAGTTATCAGGCGTGTGCAGAAAGTAAACTTGCCCTAGGTTTTGCCCTGCTGAGAATCAAACCCAGATTTCTCGCTCGCAGAGGCGAATGCTCTAATCACTGAGCTACAGGGCTCCACAAATCATAGAGTCATAGACAGAAGGAGGCCATTCGGCCTCTTGTGTCTGTGCCGTCTCTTTGAAAAGAGCTGTCCAAATCAATCCCACTCTCCCACGGTCTCCCTATAGCCCTGCAAATCTGCAATGATCTGCTTCTCTCTTAAAAGTTATTATTGAATTGGCTTCCACCACCCTTTCAGGCGATGTATTCCAGATCTAAACAAACTCGCTATGTGAACAATTTCTCCTCAACCCCCCTCTGTATCTTTTAACGACTATTTTAAATCAGTGTCCTTGGGTTACCGACCCACCTGCCACTGAAAATAATTTCTCCTTGTTCACCCTATTAAATCCCATAATTCCTATTAAGCCTCCTCTTAACCTTCTCTGCTCCAAGGAGAATAGTCCTAACATTTCTCGCCCCTCCTGATAACTGAAGTCCCTAATTTCTCTACATTGCTTGACATCTTTCCTCAAGTGTGGTGCTAACAGCGTGGAAACAACAACAACAACAAAATTACATTTGTATAGCGCCTTTCATGTCAGCCCTTGTCAAAGTCTCTAATGACATTCTGAACATCTGCGATCAGGGCTCTCTCTGCCGCCTTGTTCTCCTTGACCTCTCAGCCGCCTTCGACACTGTCAACCACTCCATCCTCCTAGACCACCTCGCTTCTCAGCTCAATCACTTTACGGAAGATGTTGTTTCAAACATGGCAACAAATCATTAACTGCCATGAAAATGGTGCCACTCACATATACCAATTTTCTGGATATCTAAATACAGTAAAATATTTGTACTAAATACAATTATTATCATTCTTCCACATGTTTCAGTTCACTGTGTGTGTGTGTGTTTAAAAAAAACAATCCATGTGGACACCCTGTATAGTGAATGATGCTTGGCAAACGCATTTAATTGATTGTGAATTATTCAGATCGTCACCATATAATCCTTTCAGCAGTTAATGGAGTGAGGTTTGCAAGTAGTTGGTGCTGCAACAAGCTGCTTTCCCATGAAGTGCACTTTCTCGCTCATTACCATGATAAATCCTTGCATTTGAATTAGTGCCTGATCGAAACATTTCAAAGAGCTTCACAGGTTTTTGATGAACTGTAGTGATCGTGTGTTTGTAGGTGAACTACAACAACAACAACAACTACCCATCCATGTGTCTATCCAATCCATCCATTTACCCCCATCCATCCATTTATCCATCTCCTCTTTCCATCCTGCCCATCCCTCCTCTCCTCCCTGCCCCTCCATCCTCCTCGTCACATCAAGGCTCGACCATGGAAACTCCTTCCTCGTTGGCCTTCCCAGCTCTTCCCTTCACAAGCTGCAGATCATCTGGAACTCTGCAGCTCATGTCCTCTCCCGCACCATTGACTCCCCATTCCCCAGAGGATTGAATTCAAGATCCTCGTCCTCACTTTCAAGGTCATTCATGGCCTTTCCCCTCCTATCTCTCTGACTTGCTGTCCCCCTATGAACCTACTTGCCCCCTCCATTCAGGGGGCTCTGGTCTGCTCCATGTCCCCCACCGGACCTGCTCTACAGTCAGTGGATGGGCTTTCAGCCTCTCTGTTCCCACACTCTGGAACTCCATCCCACAAACCCTTTGCCTCGTTTCCTCCCTTGCCTCCTTCAAGACCGGTCTCAAGAACCTCCTCTTTGATCATACTTTCTGCTGCCCTCCCAACCCTCCCCCTACCCTCCACCCTACCCTGCCCCTTCCCCTTGCTTGGGTCCCGACCTGACTGTTCAGCACCTTGGGATATCCTCCAGATGTGAAAGTTGCTCTAGAAATGTAATTTTGTCATTGTTGTTTCCCATCAAACATTCGCTCATAGAATCATAGATTTTGATGACACAAAAGGAGCCCATTCGGCCCATCTAGTCTGCCGGCTCTTTGAAAAGACCAACTCAATCCTTCTGCTCAGCTCTCTCCCCTTAACCTAAAAGACCTGTTCTCCATAAATAAAGATCTAATAAAGCTCTTCATCTACCTTATCTGCAGACAGACAGCTGTCAATCAGAATTCCTTACTAGGATTCGATTTCTCTAGAGCCTTGAGCTTTTAAAATATTTTTTCTAGTTTTATCCTTAGATTCCACTACTCAGAAGAATTGCTACCTTAGTATGCTGTTAAACTTTAATGTGATCTATTTTTAAATCAAACTCCTCCCAGAGTCTGACCACATGCTACGCACTGTGCTGAGCCTCAAGATCACAGAGATGTTGATGCTTGGTGTGTGCTTGAATGAGCTGATCTCAGTTAGGTCAGCAATGGAGCAACCTTAGTTATAGAGAGGAAAATAGGCATTGGAGAAGGTCATTCAACCCATCAAGTCTCTTCCACCAGTTGATCAGATCTTGGAAGTTTTTTAAGCTCCTATGCCCTGCTCTTTCACCACACTTTCTAATACCTCAACTACCCAAGTCTCTGTCCATTGTTTTCAACCATTCCAACTGATTCTATTTCTTCAGCTTTATTGAACAGGACCTTCCACATCTTCACAATGCTTTGTATGAGGAAATGCTTCCTGACCTCAGTTTTGGTATTGGTTCAGATTTTAAGGCTCTACTTCTTTGTAAAATGAACCTTTCTGTGATAAGTAAAGTCATCGATTTTCCAACCTGTCAATCAATCCATTTCATTATTTTAAATACCTCAATTAAATAACACTGCTCTATAACCATAGAAATTTACAGCATAGTGGAGGCCATTTGGCCCATTGAGGCTACACCTACTATCAGAGCAAACTATTTTCTTCTGCTCTAACAATGACAATGACAGCAGCACATCTCAATGGACTTCACAGGATATATGAATATTCTCGCCCCCTCCCTGACCTCCTTCAAGTGCCTCCTCAAGACCCTCCTCTTCGATGGTCCCATTGATCACCCCAAATCCTCCCCTTTCCCTCCACCTTGCCTGTCCCCAGCTTGGGTCTGAAACAATGACTGCCCAGCGCCTTGGGACGTCCTGCTGACGTGAAAGGCGCTGTACAAGTGTAATTTTGTTGTTGTTGTATATTTTAAAGTATTTTGTGGGCAAATTAAGCAGCCAATTTGCGCATAGCAGTAGCCCACAGTCACAAAGTATATTTTATCTGGGGGTTATCTGGCCAGAAACACATTTCTCTTTTTGAATAGCATTAAGGGATCTTTAACATCCATCTGAACAGCCAGATCAGCCCTCAATTTAATGCCTCGGGCAAAGGATGACACCTCTCACAATGCAGAGCTCTTCCAGCACTTCACTGCATTAGAGAGTTAGCCTAGATTCCATATTCAAATTCCTGATTTGAGGCTTAAATCCACAATTGATGGAGAGAGGTGACGGCGGAATCAAGTTGGCACCCAGTCCGACACTCAAATCCCCACTAAAACAAAGCCAGCAGGAATGGGTATATATGGGGAAGTCTATTCATGTTTGAATAGTGTTGCTTCAGAATACAGGAAGCTGGTCCTTTACATTAAGTGAGTTGTTCTGATAAGAATGTCTGTGCTTTACAGGATATTGCAACAATGCAGCTTTGTGCAAACAAGTTGGACAAAAAGGATTTCTTTGGGAAATCGGATCCTTTCTTAGTCTTTTACCGGAGCAATGAGGACGGAACGTGAGTATTCAACTGTGTTGGAGCCGTTTGAGGAATAGTTCTTATCTTCTTTCTGTGTGGCTCCAAATCTAATAAACTGGATGTTTTAGCTCAGCTTAGTCAATAGTCCTCTTGAGTCACAAGATTGAAACCCCTCCTCGAGACATTGAACTCACACGACAATGCAGTGCTGGGGATATGCTGCATTGTTGGAGATGTGTTCAACCAAGTCTGCAGCCAAGTGTGCCTGTTCAGATGGAAGTTAACAATTCTGTGACACTATTCTAAAAGAGAAGGTGGTTTCTCCAGTGGTCTGGCCAACAATCCTCCAGATAAAATTGCTCAACCACTTCATGGGTTTTGGGGAACATATGTATCAAATACAAATATTATTGCTATTTATCTGCTTCTCAAATACGCCCCAGTGTCCTGACTTCAATTCCCCTGACTTGGCAACTGATTCCATTTAGAACACAATAAGTTTTTATACTGTTTTCCCATGCCAACATGTCATCTGTGTTTAACTGTCAAATCTAGTGAATGCTCAGTAGACAAATACTGTATGTCAACTGTTTGCAGGATTCCATAACCAGCTGTGAAGTGAATAGTCAATTCATTAGCATTATCCAGGACACTGGAAGGTAATCTCTCTCTTCCAATACTGGCACACAATCTTTAACATCCACCTGAAATTCAAATGCAGGCTATCACCAGAAGGAAAAAAGGGGCATTAGAGTGAGTCAGTGACTCAAAGGTAATTGACCCAATCCCCATCTCTCTCCTCATCTCCCAGCTCCATCTCTTAGACCCCCCCACCCCCCCTTCCCTCCCCCCCATCCCAGCTCGGGTCTGACACAGTGGCTGTCCAGCGCCTTGGGATGTCCTCCTGACGTGAAAGGCGCTACACAAGTGTAATTTTGTTGTTTTTTACGAGCCTTGACAAAAGCGGAAAGTAGGACTAAATGGACTAAACGCCCCCTTCTCTTCCTCATTTACATGCTACCTCTTGGAGATGTCATCCACAGACATGGGGTTAACTTCCACATGTATGCGGAAGAGACCCAATTCTACTTTTCCACCTCCAGTTGCGACCTCCAGTCCCCTGATGTTCTGTCAGCTTATTAGTTGGACAGAAAGAACTGAATGAGTGCACATTTCCTGCAGTTAAGCATTTGTGGAGCGGCCCTTTGTGGAATCCTGTAGCTCAGTGGTTAGAGCACTCGCCTTACAAGCGAGAGACCTTGGTTCGATATCTGGCAGGTCACGGTGAAACCATAGGCAAGTTTCCTTACTCCATATGCCCAATAATAATCACTCAAGAAAAAAAGAACAATAAGGAATTGGTCACTTCAATCCACGACTATTCATGGGACACTACTGTGCACAATTGGTTGCCGCATTTCACAACGTGAAAATCGCTGCATTAAATGCCAGGATTATTACTATTATTACCAGCAAGACAGAAGCCATACCCTTTGGTATCTTCTGTCCCATGGTTCCAACCTCCTTAACCTACCTGATCTTTCCTTAAATTTTTCCCAACCCGTACACAATTCAGGCGTCAGGTTCAATTCCCAGTTATCCTTCCTCCCCACATCCGGTCCCTCACCAGCACCGCTTTCTTCCATCTCTGCCATATTGCCCTTCTTCACCAATACCTCACCCCCAAAAGCTGTCAAAACCCTGGTCCATGCCTTTCTCATCTCTTGGGTGATCTACTTCAACTCCCTCCTCACGGGCCTTGCGTCCTCCACAAAATCCAGCTCATCCAAAACTGCATTTTCACCCACACTGAACTACGTACAGTGTGAGCAGTCTTAGAGCAGATCTACTTCAACATCCTCATTCTTGTGTTTAAGAGAATTGTGTTTTAAGTCCCTCCACTCCTCTGCACCCCACAAACTATAGGACGCTATTTAAATGCAAGATGTTGTTGTTGTTGTTGAGTTGCTCTCTCCTCCTCTCTCTGAATCTCGTAGGTTCACGATCTGCCATAAAACCGAGGTGGTGAAGAACACACTGAACCCTGTGTGGCAGCCCTTCACCATCCCCGTGAGAGCCTTATGCAACGGCGACTATGACAGGTCAGTGCACCACAACCTCAATAGATTTTGGCTTCCAGTGGACATTATATTAAATCATCCTTCTTCTACCTTGTCCTCTCTTCCCTCCTGGCCCCTGCACTGTCTCCTGCAGCCCATGGGCTGATGCTGCTCTGCTAATCGCTCACTCCAAGTCTCTGTGTGAGCATTTTGGCTGCCACCCCAACCTGAACCATGCCCCACTGAAAATGCCCCAGCTCCTTCCCCACTCTATCTGCTATTCCTCTCTTTCCTTGTCTCCCACTGCCCACTCCCCGCCGCACCTTCTCTCTCTCTTGGATCCCACCATTACCTCCCACTGCTCCATACTGGGCATCCTCCACTAGGCACATCATGGCTCCCAGCACTGCTGCCCAAGATCAGGCACCCCAACATTCCCACATTCATTCGCTCAAATCACCTCCAAAAGGCAAACATCACATCCCCCTTCCTCATGAATTTCCTCCTCAACTCTCTCCTCACACTCCACAGTCATCTCTCCCCCACAAGCCCAAATCCTCTCCATATGACTCTCTCCTCTATGGCCACCCCCTCGACCTCATCATCACACATGGCCTTGACATTTCATATCTGTGCATCACAGCACTGTATAAATGCAAGCTGTTGCTGTTGTTGTATAAGAAAATAACAATTTGTCCATTTGTACAGTGTATTACATCAAAACACCTCAAAGCACTTCAGTTAAGGACAGCATTGTAATTGTCCGCAAACCCATAGCCACAAGAACATCTGACAAACAGCAATTGAGTGCATCATCGTATCCTAATTTTATCTGGATTGTTCGCCAGGAAACCAGGAGAGAGAAACTCCTTCTTTTTCCAATGGTGCCATAGGATCTTTAACGTCTACCTGCGCAAGCAGATGAGATCTCAGTTTAATGATTCATCCAAACTATTCTCTAGATTTACCTTATAAAACCATTGAGTGAGTGATCAAATTTACCATTATCCATGGCCCACAAAAACACAGTCAGTACACTCTACAGTAAATCCTGTGAAGTGCTTAAGACATCCTCCTGATGTGAAAGCTGTTGTATCACATGTCAAGATTATTATTATTTCACACCCACCAGTGATGTTGATTGTCCCACTGCTCACTCCTACAGCATCTCATTTCCATCTTGTTTGATATTCTGGCTACTGAGCTCTGCCGAATGCTGTTGGATGAGAAGATGAGGAGTTAGTAGGTTTTGATGACACATGAGAGAAACACAGTACTGCTTCTACATCGTTCAACCAGCAAGGGCGTTACTAATCCAGCCCCTGTCTTGTGTGTTTCTTCTACAGAACAGTGAAGGTGGATGTGTATGACTGGGATCGAGATGGCAGGTAATGTTGTTCACAACAGGGAAGTCAACTTACCCGTCACTCCCCTCACTGAGTGAGCACCAACTGGCTTCATGTCCCTGAGGGTTGTACAGGCTGAGAGTAGTATAATTTGTGGAGTCCTGGAGCTCAGTGGTTAGAGCATTTGACTTACAAGTGAGAGACCTGGGTTCGATTCAGACCTCGAGAAAAGTATTTTCTCGACCTGAACGGCGCTCGATAAATGTAATTTTGTTGTTGTTGTTTGTTGATTCCAGGCAGGGTGTAATCTTGGCAAATTTCCTTACTCCATATGCCTTATAATCATCCCTCAAGAAAAAAATAATAAATTGGTCATTTCAATCCACGATTATTTGTGGGACACTGCTATGCGCAATTGGCTGCCATGGCCTCATGGTCAGGAGTCACAATGGGGGGAAGGGGAGTGTGCAGGTTTCTGGGAAATTAACATTTAAATGAGAAAAGCAAAAGAGAGGGATATTCGCTGGCTACAAATAATCACAATGAGAAGTCAAAATGTCACTATGCTAAATTCCACATAAAGCTCAAACACCAATACTCAGGATGTTATTATAAGTTCTGTGTTTGCACACAGAGCTTCCCTTTTTGGCTGGTTTCGCATTAAGCATGCTCTCTGTGAAGCCAGCCCTGAGAGAGAAGGCGCTGCGTGGTAGCGATAGCAAAAGTTCAAAGCAATCATTGAGGTTGTGGACGGCCTGTTCTGTGCCTCGTGTCCCAATTTCCCTGTTGTGCTAAACTAGGCGGAAAGTGTTTCAAAGCTATGTAAATGCAAAATAACTCAGGGACCAGCAAACATTCCTCGGTCCATCAGCCAGTTTCCAACAGACCAAGTTTTGAAAACTGAGAGAAAAACTTCTAATTACGGATTTTTTAAACCGTAAGATCACAAGAGGGTTTTCATGATAGAGCACCTTAGTCTATTTCATCTGATTCTCCAGAATTACTAATCCAATAAATTTCCAATTACAGAACTGAGCTGTTCATTAAATAATTCTAATATGTCCTCAATTACCCTTCCTGGTGATCAATCCCAGCCTTTAGCCACAAAATAGTTACTGCACTTTACAGTACATCCTGTGAAGCGCTTTGGGACATCCTCCTGATGTGAAACATATGTATCAAATGTAAGGATTGTTATTAAATTATTATCATTAATTCTATAGAATTAGGACATTCACTATACAGTAAATGCCCATTTATCCGGCACCCTCGGGACATGGCCAATGCCGGTTAAAGCGCGTGCCGGATATTCGGCCAAAAACGCAATAAATAAATAAATTAATTGATTAATTAATTAAAATAATGCATTTTTCCAGATAAATTCCGTTTAATCGAATGTTGCAGTTGATCGGATACTGGATAAACGGGCTTTTACTGTATAATAATAATCATACAGCATATTATAATATCGAGACCTCTCAACGTTTCCTTTTTAAAAATGTTGTACTATGTCTCAATGCCGTTCATGGTAGAGAGTTCCACATTTCAACTGCACGGTGGGAAACAGCAACAGGATCCAGCACATTGATTGTCAGCACCTAAAAATAGGAAGAAATTGTCTCTTCTCTAAACACAAAGTGCCTTTTAACAAACATTCCCCCGCAGCACTGAGGGAAATCTCTTGTGACCGTGTTCTGACAAGCGTGTTAATTACAGACCACGCTCCCCATTACTTCCTCACACCCCCCACTTGTAGCCATGCCAGCGCTGACGCAGTTCTGGCTCAGTGACCCTGTGCTGGGACAGGGAGGTTCACTGCATTGCCACCTCTGGAGGTCGTGTGGGTGACCTCACCCCAATATGATTGACAGGCTATATACTGTATACAGTATATATACAGCACATAGAATAAATGAAAACTGGGAAATAGAGTACAGCGTACTGTACATTACAAATAAATGCAAGGTTCAATCTAGAGAAAGAACATGTGAAAGGCGTGATACAAATGTAACTTTGTTGTTGTTGTAATTGCGGGAAAACAGATCAGAATCTGTCACCAGGGGAGAGACTGCAGAGGAAGCTGTGTAGAAATACCCAATATGTCAATCAGGCTCTGAAATCATACACTAACATTTCAGTGCTGATCCTCCTGAGGAAGAGATGCTCTGATTAACTATGTGTTTTCTCTCTCTCTCTCTCTCTGCTTTTCATTTCAAGTCATGACTTTATTGGAGAGTACACCACAAGCTACAGAGAGCTATCCAGAGGTCAGAGTCAGTTTAATGTGTACGAGGTGAGAGCTGGATGCTGTGTGTGTGTGTGTGTGTGCTGTGTCTGCATAATGTATCTGTTGTAGGAATTGTGTGTCCATTTATGTGCATGTGTGCCGAGTTGTAAGTAAGTCCACTAACTACAGTATTTATGTTTAATTGTGTGCACACTGCGTGTCTATATGTGTGTATATGTGTGCTTGGAACAGTTCCGCTTGTTTGCACGTGTAATAGGTAGGATGGTCCCAGCTTGACTGGCACTGGCCTCCTGCTCTCCCTCACACCCTCTGCCCCACCATCAGAGCTCGCACTTTCAGCCATTACACCCCAAAACTCTGGAACACTTTCCCTTAAGCCCTCCATTTGCCCTTCCTCTTCCCCCTTTTCACGTCAAAGCTGAAAACCTTCCTCTTCAACCGTTCTTATGGATACCTCCCCCCAACCAATATATATTAGTAATATTTAATCATGTGCTGGACTGCTTCATTACAGGAAATATAGAAATTGTTGAAATGTGATTTATGGAGAAACATCTTTCAACTTATTCTCTTGAAATGGAGCCCAGTTCTCAATTAGCTACTTCAACCAGAGACCTGAATCAAGATTGATTTCCTCATCCTCTCCTTATTTAATTGCTTGTTTAATTAATATTTTTGTTGGTTTGTGTGTCGGCCTGTTGCAGAGGTTGCGCTCTCGCCTCTGGAGTCAAAAGGTTGTGGGTTCAAGCCCCACGTTGGGAGTTAGACTCACATAGTCTAAGCTAATGTACCAGTCAGTGCCAGGGATGTGTTCCATTATCGTCCATTGGATGAGATGTTAAACCACGGTCCATCAGTCTGTTCTGTGGATCAGCGCCTTGGGACGTCCTCCCGACGTGAAAGGCCCTATACAAATGTAATTTTGTTGTTATTGCTAAAGACCGCACAGCACTATTTTTTTTAAAAAGGGAGTTTCTCCTGGTGTTCTGTGCAACAATCCCCAAATAACGCTGGCCACTCACTCCTCAACTGTTTGTGGGACACTTCTGTGTACAATTGGCAACCCCATTTCACCCACAAATTTTGCAGTCAGGCCTCTTTACAGTATATCTTGTGAAGTGCCTTGAGATGTCTCAATGACGTGATATCAAATTCAAGCATCATTATAATATTTGGTTGCTTACATGCTTGTCCACATGGTATCATCACTACTGACAGATTGCTATTCTTGTAACTGGGTTTGTTGCCTCCTGAGTGGATGTCCGGTTGTTGATTTTGTGATGTACACTGAGATACCGAGATATTAAACCAACAGTTTCATTGACCTTAAGGTATCTTTGTTTGGTCTAAGTTGCATTAGCCCTATATCCTATCAACTTTGATGGCTTAGTCATTCTTTCTCATGGAACCATAGAAATGCACAGTATCAGTATCCGACATAGACTCGATGGGCCGAATGGTCTCCTTTTGTGCCATAAGATTCTATGATCAGGGAAAGCCATTCAGTCCATTGCGTGCAATCTATTCAGTCCCGTTTACCTGACCCCACACCCACCTCTTCCCTCCCCCTCCCACCCAGTTTCTGGATATGAATCACTACACTCAGCATCCTAACAACTCTATGTAAGGCATTCTCCATAATCTGACCGTCGCTGGCTCTCTTCCCATCAGTGCAAAAGGCTGTTACACCTTCAGACCATCAGAGGCTTCAGTCACAGAGCAAAGCCATCACTGCACATGTGAGCTGCAAGAATCCACTGCTGGATCCACTCCAGCTTTTCGGCTGCACAAGCTCATAAACTACTTGAGTTCCAGAGAGACAATCCACTTGCATCGCCTGAATTCTCAGGATCCAGCACTTACATTGGTTTTACACAATCCTCAGGGGTCCTGAATTGAATGATTATGGGCTTAAAGTGCTGTATATTTACAGCAAGGTGATCTGTATGAATCAATCAGGCAGCACATGGGGTGAAAAGTCTCCTGCCCCGCTGCATTCAGCGTCTCCGAGATGCTATCAGCTCTGCAAGCTGACACTCCAGTGCAATGCTGGGGGGTTGTAGCATTGTCAGAGGTGCCATCCTTCAGATGAGATGTTAAACAAGGTCCCATATGTCTATTCAGATAGATGTTAAAGTTCCAATGGCACTATTCGAAAAGAGAAAGTAGTTTCTCTCTCCCGGTGTCCTGGCCAACAATCCCCCAAATAACATTGGTCACTCATTTCATGGCTGTTTGTTGGAATACCACTCTGTGCAATTGGCTACTGCGTTTCGCCCACAAAATACCCAGGCACTGCACTTAACCATTAATCCAGTGAAGCACTTTAAGACTTTCAAATAACTATATCAAATGCAAGGATTATTACTATGTATTAGGTTGTTGTTGGCAATGCTGACCCAGGGGGCAGTCTTTGAATATGTGATGGTCAAACATCCCCTACTGCATTGTGTGAAAGTAACAGTCTCTGTTCAGGTTTTAAATCCAAAGAAAAGAGGGAAAAAGAAGAAGTATGTCAACTCTGGCACCGTGAGTACCCTCAACCCTCCACATCCTCCGAATACACACCAAAACAGCCACCTATCAACCCCTCCAACACACACATATACAACCAGCCCTAATAGCCCACCCCAACACTAGCTCCCCACCAACCAACACTCACCCACATGCACAACCAGCCCCCAATATACAAGTACAACAAGCCCTTCCAATTCACTCCCACAGCACACATTGCCGCACATACCATTCCCAGCCCCATCCACATGTACACCAACTTGCCTTACACACCCCACATCCCCCCATCCTATACCCATCCCCACCTGCCCCTGCCAGCCACCGGCCTCTGATTAGCAAATCTAATAATACGCCATGTTGTGCTGCCTCCATTAAGTCTTAAGGCTGACTGGCTCCACTCTCTTTTCCATTAGGTGACGCTTCTTTCTTTCAAAGTGGAATCAGATTTCACGTTTGTGGATTACATTAAGGGAGGGTATGCATCTGATCGATTACTTTTATTGATCCGACCCAGCTAATCAGCGAGAAAGCCATATCACACACACCTGGTCTCTATTCTCTTTCAGAACTCAGCTGAACTTCACTGTGGCCATAGATTTCACAGCATCTAATGGTGAGTGAGTGGGTGGGTGGGTGGTTGGATGGGTGGGTTGAATGAGGGGATGGGTGGGTTGGTGAGTGGTGGGCAGGCGGGCAAGTGAGCGAGTGAATCATTCACTCACCATACTGGATACAAGTTCATCCTGTAAAGTGCTTTGAGATATCCTCTTAAGATTAAAAATGCTACATCAAATGCAAAGATTATAATTATTTATTTCCTATTGTGTTGTGTATGCAGGTAACCCTTCACAGCCCACCTCCCTCCATTATCTGAACCCCTACCAGATGAATGCCTATGCCATGGCTCTGAAAGCAGTCGGAGAGATCATTCAGGATTATGACAGCGACAAGCTCTTTCCAGGACTAGGATTCGGGGCGAAAATTCCCCCAGATGGGAAAATCTCCCACGAGTTCACATTGGTAGGTGAAGCCTAGGTTGACCATGCTTACGGTAACACCCGCCCTCCAGCTCAGCTTCTTGCTCCTCTACTGTGAAGTGTTTTGGGACACTACCCTCTGTGGCACATTGTTATTGTCATAAATCTTGCACATACTTCAACACGTAATAAGGTCTAAATTTCAATTGTTTTGTTTCTCCTAATAATAATAATCCTTGCATTTGAAATAGCACTTTTCACATCTTCTAGACGGCTCAAAGCACTTCAGAGAATATACTGTAAAGTGAATTGACTGTATATTTGTGGATTGAAAATGACCCATTTATTATTGTGATTTTTTTGAGGGATTATTGTCACGCATGTGGAGTAAGGAAACTTGCCCAAGGTTTCACTCTGCCTGGAGTTGAACCCAGGTCTCTCGCTTGTAAGGCAAATGCTCTAACCACTGAGCCACAGGATTCCACATGATTTAAGAAACGTTCGTTTCTCATAAAAAACATCTTTAAAATGTCTTTAAGAATTATTTCTAACCCAAATTACTGAATAATGAGAGCCCAAACATATCTGAAAAAGCCCTGAACACATTTCATATGTAAATAGTCAGTATTGCTTCTATTGAGGATCAACTGCCCAGAGATCAGTTAGTAGCATTCTTGTAGCTAAGGCAGAAGGTTGTGAGTTCAATCCCCACATCAAGAATTGAAACACACATACGCTCTAGGCTGATGTTCCAATCAAGTAGGGGGTTGCAATGAATTGTCAGAAGTGCTGTCCTTCAGATGAGATATTAAACGAACATCCCATCTGCCAATTCATGTGCACGTTAAAGATCCCATTGCACTATTCGAAAAGAGCACAGAGTTTCTCCCGATGTCCTCGCCAACAATCCCCAAATAAAATTGGTCACCCATTCCATTCCTGTTTCTGGAACCTTGGTGTCTGTGAATTTGCTGCTGGTCTCACCAATAAAACACACAAGTCACCTGTAATACATTCTGAGAACCACTTTAAGATGTCTCGACTTGAAATGTTCTGTATGAAATGTGAAGATTAATTATATTATCAGAAACCTCCTCACAATGGCAGGATTCGCATTTCCCCACTTCGGCTTGTCACCGTTAAACCCCAAATAGGATTAATCTCATGGAACCCACCACCCCGAGTAGGAAGGATGGAACCAGTTAATGCAATGTTAAGCCTCATTATAGGTTGCTGTGTCTTCCAAAATGTCACAACACAAATAGTGGTATACTTTAATTAAAAATAATTACTGTTAATGTTGCTCCTGACACACACAAAAAGCAATAACACAGGTTTATTAACTCTCCATATTTTACCCTCTAGGAAAGCAAAGCAGAGGCTGAATAGAAAAGAACCGGCTGTAAATTAATTTATGCTTATGCCAACATTGGCAGATTTAATTTAATTTCTCACTTGATAAATTAATCGCTCCTTTTCCATCAAAACTGTAATATACTGAATCACAATAAAATATTATGGTTTAGATTTGCACAGAATTATACCATTTAAAATAAATTAACAATAATTTGAAATGATGAGAAATCCCAGATGGTTTTCAGCTCTCTCCGCACAGAAAGCATTTCTTTAAAAAAATTGTTCAATGCAGCATCTTTCACATCTTCTAGATGTCTGAAAGCGCTTCACAGAATATACTGTATAGTGAATTGACTGTATACTTGTGGGCGAAACGCGGCAGCCAATTGCGCATAGCAGTGACCCACAAACAGTTGTGGATTGAAATGACCAATTTTATTGTTTTTTTTTGAGGGATTATTATTAGGCGTGTGGAGTAAGGAAACTTGCCCAAGGTTTCGCCCTAACCTGCCTGGATTCGAACACAGGTCTCACGTTTGTAAGGCGAGTGCTGTAACCACTGAGCAACAGAACTCGCACAACACACAGTCTATTTCTGTGAAACACTTTGAGGTGTTTCAATGACGAGATAACATGCTATATCAAATGTAAGGATTATTATTATTATAATTTTATATAATGTTACCTTCCTCAGAATGGGGACCCAGACAACCCAAACTGCAATGGAATTGATGGAGTTCTAGAGGCATACTACCAGAGTCTACGCACAGTGCAACTTTATGGGCCCACTAACTTTGCCCCAGTTATAAATAAGGTTGCAAGGTAAGATGGAAACCCAGCAATACACCAGCCAGACAGAGAACTCAAAAAGTTTCTCTGAACAGAAAATTATTTAACTGGCTACTCTGTTAGTAAGGTTGATCCCTAGTGGCCCCTCACCAGAGGCCTGTCTCACTGGGAGGGGGAGAGGGAAGGAAGCCAAATGAAGAGAAGAAATCATGCCCATGTGGTATCCTATACACACTCCCATGTCAAATGTCCTGGCATTAATGGCCACTCTGTAGTGGGCGTGCCAGGCCCAGCACCACAGTGCCCCAGGCACCTCTACTAGGAAAAGACAGAAATATCAAGGTATTTTCTATGTGTATCTAATATGCAGCCTTTATTAGCATCCTTGGTCTGTTGACTCCATCCCACCCAGTTTGATATACTTTGAGCTCATTGTCCAAGCTGATACACCAATGCAGTACTGGGAGGAATATTGGATTGTCCAAATTACGATTCTTCAGATGAGACGTTAAACTGAGGTGTCGTCTGTCTGCTCCTGTGAATGTAAAGACCGCACAGAACAATGCGAAAAAAGAAAGGAGATTTTCTTAGTGTCCTAGTCACTCCTAGTCTCCTGCAGCTAAAGTGGTCATTCACTTCATGACTGTTTATTGCTGTGTGCTGAATCCTGACACTGACACTAAACTGGGGCTGGAAATCTCCCAAACAGAGACTGAGCTACCCATACATAGAGTCTCTGCTAAAAGACAAGGTTAATTTAACATATGCTGTTTATACTACAGGTCTGCAGCGTCAGTGACCGATGGCTCTGAGTATTTTGTGCTGTTAATAATCACTGATGGAGTGATCTCAGACATGGTGCAGACCAAAGAAGCCATCGTCAATGTGAGTAACACCCACTAGCATGACCAAAGTTCATATAAAGTACCAAACTCTATAATGTTTCACATCTGAACCACAGATTTTTCAGGCTTATGTTGTCTTGTGTTATTGCTATATATAGGGATCCTCTTATAATGCTGAACACCTCAAGCAAACCATGTCTCAGTCCACAGAACACAACTTCAGTCTTGCAATGCTAAATGATCAACTGCTCAATAGTTTGAAGGCCTCAGAGAAGGAACAAGCTGTTAAGAGGCACAGAGTATTGTGTGTGGTTCAAGTTATTGTATTACTTTATAACATGCCTTCTATTCTTTCTGCTCAGGCCTCGAACCTTCCATTGTCAATCATTATCGTTGGCGTGGGACCTGCTGAATTTGACGGTGAGTACCTCGTGTATTCCTGGTTTTAGACGGTTCCAGAATGCAGGGGCCAGCCATGTTTACCCTGGCAATTGATGGGGAATCTTGTTAAAACATTCCACATCTTAAAAGGTAGACCAGATTCCAACACCTTCTCAATATGGTCTCGAAATCACATTCTTTAACCAGAAAGCTTACCGGACAGCTTCATCTTAAAATGCTTCCATTGTCACCGCACCCCCACCACCCCCGCCCCCCCCACACCCACACCTATGTGACCTCTTCAAACCTCCTTAAACGCTATTAACCTGGCCACTCCACTTACTCAGCAAGATTGTTTTCATTGACTATCCAACGCCTTGAAGTGTACTCCCAAAGGCGCTATATAAATGCAATTTGTTGTTCATGTCCTTCACTCTACCCAGCCCACATTAAGATTAGCAGCTGGGCAGGCTTTCTCCATTCTCTGGACATCCATGCCAAAGTCCCTCCAACTAACTCCCTCCCTCACCTCATTCAAGACTTACCTCTAAGATTGCACTTTCAGTAAGTGTCCTTTCTCCTTTATATCTCTCCCCTATCCCTTTCTCTACTCTCTTTCCTCTCCTCTATTCCTCACTCTCTTTCCTTCCCTGATGGCCTCTTTATTCCCTTGATAACCTGCCATTTATCTTGCCTAGACATGAGTTAAGTATCCTTTGTATGTCAATATAGTAGAGAGGTTAACACTCTTGTTAGAAGGTTGTGGGTTCAAGCCCCACTTCGGGACTTGGAATCGCATAGAATAGGCTGACTCTCTAATGTGGCGCTGGTCTGTTAAAGATCTTGGAAATGAGAAGAGAGTTTCTCCCAGTGTCTTGACCAACAATCTCCCAAATAAAATTGAACGCTCGCTCCAAAGCTGCTTGTGAGACACTGCTGCGTGTAATTTGCTGCCATGTTTCGCCCACACAATACAGAGTCAATCCACTTTACATTGTGTGGGAATGTCTCAACAGCATGATAAGGTGGTATATCAAATGCAAGAATTATTATTATTTTTATTACAACCATACACCGTTAAATTGGGAAAGGATGTGAATTTCTTGGCATCACAGCTTCATGTGTAGCCAGCAACAGCTAGGGAGATGTGTGATTGAAGTTCACATGTAGCCTGTGGGCAGGCTCTCTGTGAGCGGCATCTCACCGCTACAGGTGTCATCAGCTGGCATCTTTCACTCAAAGATGTGATGCTTTCCCGATACTTCAACACCAGTTTCTGACTCCAAGCCAGGGGGTTGCCCTCGGCATTGACATGAGTGTGGGGATGCTACCTGCTGTATTTGTCAGTCAGTGCAGTCAGTTTATAACAGTCAATCTGTAACATTTAGTCTTTAATAGTGAGTCTACTAAAGTCAAGCTGCAAGATTCAATTAGTAACATTCAGTACAGAGTATTCAGTCAGTTTTAGAGATGGTCACACGTTACTTTTCCATTAGACACTCCTCTGCTAAAATGGAGTTTGATTGCCACGTGCCACTGATTGCAGTTTACTCTCCTGGAAGCCTGGCCCTCTTTGACCACCCTACTCCATCTTCCAGATCTCTTTTAACTTCCTTAAAAATCCTCTCAACATGAAAGGCTCTATACAAATGTAATTTGGTTGTTGTTCCTTCTTGCAAGTTCTTTCCTTTCATTTCTACCAAAAAAAATGTGGCTTGGAAAAGGAAAGGTTTCAGCAGGGACAGCTGAAGTATCCCATTCAATATCTACCTTCAGTTTGATCATGTTTCCTTGAAGCCCATGCTCTGCTTACTTCCCATCAGCTGGTTACTACTACAGTAAAGCTCATGTCTTGCCCTTACCCAGTGGCCATCAGTTACTAATAGTCTATCTTATGGTACTTTACCAAAAGCCTTGGCTTCAGTTAAAACCTTCTCAAATAAGAGTTATTCCGATCCTCTCCAGCATTAAACCACAGAGAACAGATTGTCTGTGCTGAAATAGATCAGATCCAGGCAGCATTTAGGACTACATTTGCTTCATAACCCACTGAACTATGTATGAACTATATTTGAGGACAGGATCATGGTTTGACAATCTGTAATGGGAAATGCTACAGGTTGTGGAGTCCGTGACTCTAGAACATAGTTATGATAGTCACAAGAAGAGAGAAAGGAGAATTTGGGGTATTTTTTCACTCCTGTATTTTGAGGATGTGAAATGCCCTGCCAAGTAAGCTAGAAGAGGGCAGAATCCATTTGGGATTTCAAGAGAGAAGTAAATTGGTATAAGATTAGAGACTTGAAGGGGTGTGGGTGTGGGGTGGGGGCAGTGGGATCGAATAACTACCTTGCTCTGAGAGCAAGCATAGACTCAATGGCTTCCTTCTGCAATGTAAATTCTGAATCTGTGACACCTTTCATAGATGAGTAGCCTCGCAAAACTCACTTTCTAGGCCAGGGGTCTCCAAATGATCAATTGGCACTAGGTGGCATCACGTTTTGCCCACACAATACACATGCCCAATAAAAACAACTACAAATAGCATTTAAACATTTAAATAGCACCTGGAGGACATCCCAAAGTGCTGGTCAGTGAACAGTTTGCATCCGAGCTGGGGGTTGGAGTCAAGAGTGGTGGTGGGCAAAGGAATCGAGGTGGGAAGATGACCGAAGGCATGGCCGAAGAGGAAAGGCTTGAGAGGGCGAGATAGAATCAGGAAACAAGAGGAAGAAACAATATTTACTGCAGTTTTAACATTAAAGTTTATGTTTTTATTTTGAGATGCATGAAACAGTTTATGTATCTGGCTTCATTTCAAATTCTTAATTGGACTCAACAACGACACACTTCATAGAATCATAGCATCTTACCTTAGAAAAGGATGCCATTCGGCTCATCGAATCTGTGCCAGCTCTTTGAAAAGAACAATTCAAAGTGAATCCCATTCCCCGGCTCTCTCCCCATAACTCCGTAAACCCGTCCTCCCCAAATAACCATCCACTTATTTTGCTCCTTCTTGTCTTTTTGGTCATGCGGAAGAGTGTCACTTAGTAGTGATCAACCGGTGGGGAACCCTTGGTCTAGACCGATATATGGCAAGGAAAAGGGATAGCCATTGTCTTAGCACTCTACTAGCACAAGTCCAACTATTCAGAAACTGAGTGTAGAATCCTTCTCTTCACTGACAGATGTCCTCCAGTTCAGAACCTAAACCTTTTGGTTGGTGGAGGTGTGTGAGTGAGTGTGTGGATGGGGGGGTGGGGGGGGGGGGATGGGAGAGTGTATGTGTGGTGATAAGATTGTAAGATGGTTGCAGAAATACAAAGTCACTCTGATGGTATTTTATCCCTCGTCAGTCCTGTCACTATCAAAATGTGATCTTCTGCTGCATTACCCACAGCTTTCGAGTGTGAGACTGGGTTGTAATTACACATAGAACATGGAATCATTGCCAGGGCGATAGAGAAGGAACTCAGAGATGTGCCTGAGGAAACTTCCTGGATGGTTTCCATCTGCACCAGCTGGATTTGTTTGTCGTGCTCCCTGAGGGACTAAGATGCAAGTGTTTTCTCCCTATCGGCACTCAGTTATTCTGGATGAGCTTTGCTTTGCCATCTGTTTCTCCAGGCCATTGGGATTTAATCCCCACAGCCTTTGATGTTGTATTGTAACAGGCTTCTAGCAAAGATTCTCTTTTGTCTCAGCAAAAGACATCCCAATGATATATACTGAAAGCAAATGTTTTACGTCCTCTGTGTGAGATCTTACCCACAAACAAAAAAAAGTTGGGAAATGCACAGTATTGATGAATATTTTTGACTGTTAGTTATGAGGATAGGGAGGGACTGAAATTAACTCCATGAAAATACTCCATGGAATACAATGGATTCACTGTTGCAGGGGAGGTGAGAAGAGTCTGAAGTCAGGAATGCGTGAATCCTAGTAATGTGTGCTATAGTTTTATGTGAATTACATTTGGGAATCATGAGTGTTTGTGCAGGACATTGCCCAGTGGAGTGCATTATAATGTGGATTTGGATCTCCTGTAGCTCAGTGGTTAGAGCACTCGCCTTACAAGCGTGAGACTTGTGTTCAAATCCAGGCAGATCAGGGCGAAACCTTGGGCGTTTCCTTACTCCACATGCCTAATAATAATCCATCCAAAAAAAACAATAAAATTGGTCATTTTTCAATCCACGACTGTTTGTGGGACACTGCTGTGCACAATTGGCTGCCGCGTTTTGCCCACAAGTACAGTATACAGTCAATTCACTTTATAGTATATTCTGTGAAGCGCTTTGAGACGTCGACAAGATGGTAAAAGCGCTATATCAAATGCAAGGATTATTATTATTATTAGTCTGTAGAGAGAACAGCCTTTGATGAGACGTTTGGTCATTTCTAATTCCCCATAGCTATGGAGGAACTGGATGGGGATGAAGTTCGGATCTCTTCTAAGGGTCGGGTTGCAGAACGGGATATTGTTCAGGTAAGATCTGTTGCCAGCATTTCACTGCTGTGCCCCAGGTGTATTTCCCACATAAAATGGTGGAGACCTGATGTGTACATCTCCATTGAAAACCCCAAATCACATTTGTAGCACTGCCAATTTGGCAAACTGGATAAAAATACAAATTGGATGAACACGTACCTTAGAAATTTAGAAGCTATACTCGCCTCTCAATTTCTGGTCAGCCAGATATCTGACACATGTGGAAACATAAGATGATGCTTAACAGTATCTAAACCAGACTAAGAGTTCCATGCTTGCCACCTACACATTAACATTTTCTTGGCTGGAAAGAAATGTACCCACTCTCCTGAAGGGACGCATCCTACTTACCTAATTCCAGTGACCATTAGGCTCAATTCCGACATTCCGTTGCGAAGCATGTCACCTCGGAGTCAATTCAGCTCCAAGAAGATCCTGCTTACCAGTTACGGTGTCGACAAACAATCGTGCATTGAGTGACTACATTTCTGGGGGACCGATTAATACCCCCAGAAAGCGATTCACAAATCGACTAACAACTCAGTTGAGTAGATGTATTGTGAACTGAAAGGTGCATTAGTGTGTGTCATTTGCATTATGGTTTATATAATTTGCCATATTGCAGGGGATTGCATTTCTTCTCGGGTCCCTCCTTCCACAAGGGTGGGAGAATGGGTGAGAGGACCAGCACTGCTCGGTCCTGCCTCCTTGTGGTCAGTCTCATAGCATCACCAGCAGAGCCTTGAAGGAGGTAATCTCACATTCAGCAGCCAGAAATTGATGGTATCAGGGGAGCCCTAAGGGGGAGGAAGGAAGAACCCAGAATCGGAACACAAAGATAGTTTTAATCTTCAGAAGCCTGAAATGTCACTTTTGCCTGTTTTGTCTTAAAATTTAATCTTGCACAAATCAGTGGAAAATTAAAATGGTAAGATTCACAGAAACTACAGCTCAGAAACAGGCCACACTGCTATGGTTTTTATAACCCACCCGAGAATACTCTCCTAGATCCTATCCCTTATCCATTATCCCGGCTTGTCCTCATATCCCTCAGCTGTATTCTCTCTTATCCCTAAGTTCAGTCTTTATTTTTGAATGTGTACATATTTGCCATCTCAACAACTGACTGTGGGAACTACAACAATAAAACATGTATTTATATAGCACCCTACACTCAGGGCAGCATCTCGGAACGCTTAAAAGCGCTCCTGACACCAGGTGTTGAGTATGGCTTGACTCGCAAAGAGGATTTCAACACTTCCACCACTTACTGTGTGAAAAAGTTCCCCCGATTCTCCATGCTTGACCTCCAAGTTCTGATTTTGAAATGAAGCCCTCTAGTTCTAGGAACACCTGATCTATATCAATAATCTTTCCCTGACCAGCCAATCTAACTTCCCATCATCTCAGCCTTCTGAGCTCCAAAGAAAACACTGTAGTTTATCAAACCTTTCCCTATAACTGCAGTCTTAAGTTATATACTGGATATGATCATTTAGGATCTTTTTTAAGAACAGTGAAAAAACAGCTTCCACACTCAGATTGAACATGAGAATGATAAGACAAAACGGTCACGGTAGTCAAGACTTGGTGTATGTTCAAACCTCAAAGGATCTTTAACATTGTGTAATACATTCTTAGTATCACTCATCTTGCTGTGTCTGATTCTCTCCTTCAGTTTGTGCCGTTCCGAGATTACGTTGACCGCTCTGGAAACCAGGTCTTGAGTATGGCTCGACTCGCAAAGGACGTTTTAGCTGAAATCCCGGACCAGCTGTTGTCCTATATGAAGTCTGGGGATATAAAGCCACGGCCTGCTCCTCCATCCTACACATCTGCTTCACAGCTAGCATTTCACACAACAATCTGAGAAGGGAACTACCTCGCTGGTCGATGTATTTATAGACTATTTTACTACTGGAATTTCTGTGAGTGTGTGTGACAGAGAGAAAGAGAACTTCCTTCTTCCATTGTAGAATTCTATTCACCCCATCGTAGTTCTTATGACTGAAACTCAGACATTTAAAACCCACCTGTCAACATTTGTGGCTTTGTAACAACTCTCTTACACTCAAAACAAGCAACACATTTTAAACTTTTAACTCTGAGCAATGCCATCTAATCATCGCACAGCTCCCTCCCCTCCCGCAAATGGGTGTAAAGAAGCTTTCAGTGGCAGTTTTGCATCACTGACTAGTTTAACACTGGTGGGTATGGCAATGACTGCATCACTGTGAAGTTGATATAAAACAATTTTTAGAGATGTTTCTTGAGCTTGTGTTCAGTTTTCTCGAGGATGTTTCAGTAACACTGGACATTATTGAATGGCCCTGGGGAGCAGAGAAAGCAAAGCGGGCCAACACCTTTGATCTTAGGCTCCAAAAGTCTGAGTCAGTCTGTCAGTCATATTGTGTCTACAATGATGCAAATGGTAAAGAACGGTAAAGAATCAACCTCCCTGCCATATTTTCTAATACAAACCATATCCCAGATATGGTTTATATTATTTTAATATAAATATTTTAGAATATATAATTATGTACCTCTTTGCCCCTGTGCACCAAATTCTCACCACATTTCTGTACAGAATTCCCACTTTGTTCCATCTTCACTCAGGTATGTCCTCGCTCTGCTGGGCTCTCTGCTCTCTTGCCATTTTCAATTCAATGCTTTGTTTTGCCATGCTAATGTTTTTTTTTGCTGTTCTGGCATGCCTTCTTGCATTGAATCCAACTTATTTCTGTGCCATTTTTCTTCATAGCCTTAAATGCCTTCTTTTTCCTCTTTATGATTTGCTGTGCAGCCCTATCTAACTCGGTATGGGTACCTTTAGCTTGATATCTCAGCTTTGCATGGGTATGCGTTGTTCCATTACCTCCATAATTCCCTCTTGAAGAAATTCCATAGGTCATCCACTTCCAATGCCTCAAGGTTCACCACCAACTGTTGCTCGAGCACCTACACACCTACCACAGCTCCCTCTTGCAATTAAAAACTGGGTATTACTCAAGATCACTCTGGAGGACAAAAATAACTCAAAATTCCTATTCTCCATCACCTCCTCCTTGCGTCCCACTCAAGCACCGTCACTCATCACATCAAACATCAAGTGTAAGGACGTCATGGAGTTCCTTACTTCTAAAATTGAAAACATCCACCTGTCAGCCTCATTTACCTGCACCTACAACTGCCCTCCCCCCACCTCACCATTCTGTCTCCTTCATCCTCCACCCACTTAGCTCCTACCATAGCCCCTGTTCTACATTCCTTTGCCCCCCATCTCTCCTTCATCCCTCTCATCCTCCATCACACTGATGAAACCCGCCACCTGCTGCCTCGATCCCCTCCCCACCCTGATCGCTAAGCTCCCCATCCTCTGCTTATTGCTGGCTAACACCATCAATCAGTCTCTCTCCTCAGGATCAGTACCATTCCCGCTCAAAAGCACTGCCATCACCCAGGTCTCTCGCTTGTAAGGCGAGTGCTCTAACCACTGAGCTACAGGACACCACACTCTTGCTGATTGAAATTTATTTGTAGGAGACAGATGGGTGAATTCTGAGAATAAGATTAAACTGTTTTCTGATACTTGAATCATTAGTGCCGTGTATGGAATATCCACACATACTGCATATCTGCCAACCAAACAGCACACAGACATCAAGCCAAATGTACTCTTTTTATAATGGAGTGTTCCCAATACAATCTTGAAAATAAATAATGCTAAATTGTCAATTTAAAGAACGGATCTTATGAATGAAACACATTACAACTTTTCTAAGCAGTATTCTCTAAACAGCTGGTCTTTTACCATTTTGTGAGATTACGTGGATAAGTTGGTCTGTTTGGCTATCAAACTAAGCACTTAATCATCTGCAATTAAACTTCATTGGGCTTAAAATGATTTGCCATTCTTTCAAGTGGTTCAAAGAGGAAATAAAGCATCACCTTTATTTATGTACGAGACTTTAAATGTCTACATAACAAAAGTATTTATTTTTTACAATAATTTATTTGCCTACGGTACAACGCTATCAAGGTATCTTCCGTAAAGGAAGCCACAACCTATTTAAAGCTAATGAAAACCTCAATATGTCATTGTCTAGAGAAACCAAAAAGCATGTTAAACTTTGATTCAAAAGATTGATTCAAGTAACATGAATGCAGTTTTGTCATAACCTGTCAATTTAAGATAGCAAAAGACCTACTTTAAACTTATTGCAGTTAAACAACAACAAAATGTAAGCTATACTCTTTGGCACTATTTGGCGTCTCTTGGCCTGTGGTTCAGACCTCCTCAACCTATCGATCTGTCCTTAAGACTCTATGAATCCTTGTGCAAATTAGGCGTTAGGTTGAATGCCCAGTTATCCTGTTCCCTCCATCCGGTCCCCAACTAGGATCGCTTTCCTCTACCTCCACCACATTGCCGGTCTCCGACAATACCTCACTCCAAAAACTGCCAAAATCTTTGTCCATGCCTTGCCACCAGTTGGTTAGACTGCTGAAATGCCCTCCTTGTCAGTCTCCCCTCCTTCACTATTCATAAAATTGAACTCATCCCAAACTCTGCCGCCCACATTCACACCAGCACTAAACTCTGCAACCCGATTACCCCAGTCCTTGCCAAACTCCACTGGCTTCCTGTCACTTGCCAAACTCCACTGGCTTCCTGTCATAGAGTGGATCGACTTCAAGATCATCACTCAAGTATTTATATCCCTCCACGCTTCTTTGACCGTGCCTTTGGTCACCTAATTATTATTAGGCATGTGGAATAAGGAAACTTGCCCAAGGTTTCGCCCTGTCGGGAATTGAACCCAGGTCTCTCGCTTGTAAGGCGAGTGCTCTAACCACTGAGCTATAGGACATTCTTACTGGTTGAAATTTATTTGTAGGAGACAGATGGGTGAATTCCGAGAATAAGATTAAACTGTTTTTCACATCCCCCTGGCTCGGCTCCGACTCCATCATTGTTAAGCACTCTGGGACACCGTCCAGCATAGAGGGCACTATATAAATGCAAGATGTTGTTGTTGTTGTTGGATGGACCTTGGTATTCTTTCTTCTAGCAATTCTTATGTTCTATTCGGTACAGTTGTATAACACTCATGTAAAGAATGAGATCAAATAAAAAGGCAAACTCAAAATCATATTCCCTCTTTTAAGAAACTCTCCTAATAAAGAGAAGTTTGTTGTATTTGGTATTTGTGTGTGACTGGACAGAGCCAGTGCAGATTAGCACCATTCAGGCCCAACCTGCATTTGCTCTGCAAGCTTCTTAGAGGACAGCCCCCAACCCCCCCAAGGGACAACCCCCAGGGAACAAGCCCACCCCAAGAGAATAGCGCCACCAGAGGACAACCCACCCCCCTCCCCACTTCCAGAGGACAGCCCCCGCCCCCCCACCCAGAGGACATCCTCCCCCCCCCCAGGGAACAGCCCTCCCACTCACATGACATAAATTGGAGCTTTCTTCATGGCTTTCGCTTGCCCTCTCAACATGAAAGGTGCTAAGTGGAGTCCTGTCGCTCAGTGGTTAGAGCAGTCCACCTTACAAGCGAAATATGTCAGTTTGATTTCACCCTACAGACAACAATAAAACATGTTTTTTCTCCTGCTGTAATTTTACATTTTAGAAGAAACCTTTGACATGAAGTGAGAGCATGGTCATTTTTAAAATCTAGGCCCTATCTCTCTGGTAGAGTTGGGGGAGACTGCTTTACATTTTACACACATTCTATTCCCAAAGTAAATTACAGAAGTATAGTGCCAGTCATTGTACCCACCGCACGTCACTGGAAACGTACAATAATTTTAAAAGGATGACCTGAAGCGGAGCAGCATGGAACAGAATGCAAACTTACTATGAACTGTTTGGGATTTTGTGAAAATTCACCTCGCTCAGAAATCTAACACTCTATATCCTTTTTTAAAAAGTTGATACTGTACAGTATATATTTTTGCTTTAATCTCACACGGACTGGCACCGGTCCACCCACTGGTTGTTGAGAAACACTGTTCTAGAGGGCAACAGCATCACCTACAGGCCGGGCTCGATCACTATTAATTATATATCCATTTTGCATCACTATGTCAGTCATGCACTGACCCAGTCTGAAACAAAAACAAAAGTTGCTGGGGAAACTCAGCAGGTCAGGCAGCATCCATGGAGAAAGGAAAAGAGTCAACGTTTCAGGTCCACAGTCAGTCCTGACGAAGGGTTGTAGATTCCCAGCTTCTGTAATTTTGTGTTTTGTTTACGTTTGAGTCACTGACCCAGTCTGTACTGTTAGTCACACTCAGCTCCAGTCTATACAAGGTGCTGTCCTTCGGATGAGATACTAAATTAAGGTTCCATCTGCCTGTTCAGGTGGACATTAAAGATCCCATGATACTATTTCATAATAAGTTTTTCCTAATTTCCTTGCCAACAAATCCCCCAAATAAAAAAACATTGGTCTATCACTCCCACAGTTTATAGGACATTGCTGTGCACTGATTTGATTCCATGTTTCACATAATACACAGTCACTGCACTTTACAGTATTTCCCGTGAATCCCTCTGAGACACTACATCAAATGTAAGGATCCTTATTATTGTATTGAGATGCAAAAATAACATGGCTTCAACACAAAGCCAGGGGCATCGCACCTTCACGTGGAAATATCAGAGATTTGCTGGGAATGGAATGGCACTGGAGGGACACATCCTGTTTGCCTAACTCCAGAAAATATTGGCAGATATTGGACAAGACCAGAGTGTGTGTGCATGTGTGTGTGGGCGGGGTCGGGAGGGTGAGTGACAGGAGCTGTGGGCGGGGTGTGAGGGTGAGTGACAGGAGCTGTGGGCGGGGTGTGAGGGTGAGTGACAGGAGCTGTGGGCGGGGTCGAGAGGGTGAGTGACAGGAGCTGTGAGCAGGATCGGGAGGGTGAGTGACAGGAGCTGTGGGCGGGGTGTGAGGGTGAGTGACAGGAGCTGTGGGCGGGGTGTGAGGGTGAGTGACAGGAGCTGTGGGCGGGATCGGGAGGGTGAGTGACAGGCTGTGGGCGGGGTGTGTGGGTGAGTGACAGGAGCTGTGGGCGGGGTGTGAGTGACAAGGGCTGTGGGCGGGGTGTGAGGATGAGTGACAGGAGCTGTGGGCGGGGTGTGAGGGTGAGTGACAGGAGCTGTGGGCGGGGTGTGAGGGTGAGTGACAGGAGCTGTGGGCGGGGTGTGAGGGTGAGTGACAGGAGCTGTGGGCGGGGTCGGGAGGGTGAGTGACAAGGGCTGGGAGCGGGATCGGGAGGGTGAGTGACAGGCTGTGAGCGGGGTGTGAGAGTGAGTGACAGGAGCTGTGGGCGGGGTGTGAGAGTGAGTGACAGGAGCTGTGAACGGGGTGTGAGGGTGAGTGACAGGAGCTGTGAGCGGGGTCGGGAGGATGAGTGACAGGCTGTGGGCGGGGTGTGAGGGTGAGTGACAAGGGCTGTGAGCGGGGTCGGGAGGCTGAGTGACAAGGGCCGTGAGCGGGGTGTGAAGGCGAGTGACAGGAACTGTGAGCCGGGTTGTGAGAGTGAGTGACAGGGGCTGTCCCGGAAACGGAAATAACGTTTCCCGAGCCCGCCCCACACGAGCAATCGGGCAGCTATTTCCGGTTCCGGGACGGGGCCTTTTCGCGTGGGAGAGGAGAGAAGATGTCTGGTCGTGACGGTGAGATGCGCAAACATCACACACTCACATTGTACAGACGAAGTGAGGCGACCTCTCATTCCAGTCAGCGCCCACCCTCATCACTGTATGATCTCTAATATCACACACGGTGTGTGTATGTGTATATATATATGTATAAGGAGGGAGAGGGTGAATGCCGCAATGCAAGGAGTATTAATATACTGTAACACACTGGATGCATATTATAGTAATCTACTTATACATTGACTGTATGTGTATATATATATACACATACAGTCACTATATATATATATATATAGTGACTGTATGTGTATATATATATACACATACAGTATATATATATATATATATATATATATATATATATATATAGTGGGTGAGATTGAATTCCGCCACATTTATTATCGAAAGTATCCACCAAATCCAGTTACCCCTAACAGTGCACTCAGCGACAACTAACACAAGGGAGAATGATGATAATTGCATCTAGAAGTACCTAATTGTATTCAGTACTTGATAGCGTTCGGTAATTGTGTTCAGTACAAGTGTCCCATGCATTCATCACATCCAGTCTTGACTATGGGAACTCCCTCCTCGTCAGCCTTCCCAGCTCCTCCCTTCACACGCTGCGGATTCGTGTGTACTCTCTCTCCCGCACTCGGCTCCGCGACCACATCCCACCCTCGCCCCGTCTCCACTGACTTCCCCATCCCCCAGAGGCTCGAATTCAAGATTCTCGTCCTCACTTTCAAGGCCACTCACAGCCTTGCCCCCGCCTATCCCTCAGACCTGCTGTCTCCCTATCAGCCCGTCCATCCCTTCCGTTCAGCTAAGGCCTGCTCCATATCCTCCCAAACCACCCAACCATCGTCTCTCCTGACGTGAAAGGCGCTATACAAGTGTAATTTTGTTGTTTGTTTAGACATCCAGAAGATTAGTCACCCTTTTTAACGGCCGATAATGATCCATTGTCACATTCGGTGCAATATCTTTCACAACGTGGATGGAGTGATGAGGAAAATGCATCTCCGACAGTTACATATTGTAACAAGTCCGTAGTTTCATATTGCTATTTTGTAAAAAGGGTTGAGAAGAGGCAGCGAGTGGGTATGTAGGCTATATAGATAGGGAGGTGCATGGGAATTAAGTGATTTAAAAAGGAATGAGAGTATCTAGAAATTAACCCGTTCGGTATTTGGGAAAGTGGAGCTTGGTAAGGACTGTTGTGAAGGAGGTACGGAGTTATGTGCTGGTGTGCTTCCAGGCAACGGAGTTTTGAATGAATTGGATTTTGTGTTTGATAGAGCTGGGATGGCATTGGAATAGTCCAGCCAGGAAGTGACAAAGGTGTGGACAAGGGTTTCGGTTTCATTGACTGTGAGGTATGCTTGGAGGTGGGCAATGTGGCCGAGGTGAAAAAAGGTGTTCCTGGTTAGGGCACTGATATGACCTCCAACAACAAAATTGCATTACTAGAATGCCTTTCAAATCGGGAGGATGTCCCAAGGCGCTTCTAGAAAGGAAAGTTGGGGATTGAACCCGACGATGGGTCATGGATCCGAGACATTGAGTCACTTTCCTTTCTCCTTAGATGCTGCCTGACCTGCTGAGTGTTCCTAGCGACTTCTGTTTTTGTTTCTGATTTCCATCATCTGTGCTTTGCTTTAATCTCTTGCTCACTTGTGCCTGGTGGTGCTCTCACAGCATCCTTTTTTATGTTACACCGCCAGTTTGTAAGGTTTCCTTTTCATTGTGATTACAGGAGGCAAGAAGAAACCCCTGAAACAGCCTAAGAAGCAGGCCAAAGATATGGATGAGGTGCGTGTCTAATCTTAATGCATTTTAACAGGCAGTGGTTTACAAGCAAATAACTGGAAATTATGTTTAATACACTTGCTTCAGAAATACAAGTTAGTTTTCCTGCCCATTCAGTATTTTAGCTGCTAGCGGCAAAACTGTGGGATCCTGGGCTGAGAAACTCCCAGAAAACCACAGGCTCCAGGCCTGGTTCCAGAATACACCATGTACAGTTCACAAAAATAATGTGTTTTAATTGTTTAGGGTTGTTGCTGAGTAGTTACTGAACACTTTCCTTTATTCCTTCCCCCACTGCCCTTCCCCAAATCTTATCAATCATGGAGGCCATATGATTCCACATGTATGAGTGCGTGTGCTTAGTTTCTTGTGACAAGTGAGTTTATGTCTCATTGAAGGATGAAGTCGCTTTCAAACAGAAACAGAAGGATGAACAGAAAAAACTTCAAGAAATGAAAGAAAAAGCACAGAAAGGCCCATTGGGTGAGTGACTGACTGGGTAATAGGGCTGGGTATTTCAGATCCACCTTAAATATTCCATTACTCTCGCCTTTAAATCCCTTTGTGGCCTTGCCTTGCAATGTCCTTACGACATGGAATGCAATACACAAATATAATTTGTTGATGTTGTTGTACACCCTACTTCTGTGATCCCCTGCAACTCCACTAATCTCACTGCTTCCTTCATTCAGCAATTAGCAGCCTGCTTTATGTTACCTGCCCTGTCCATTCCAATGATCAGTGGACAAACCATCAGCCTTTTTGGCCCCAAGCTCTAGAACTCCATCCAGGGTTCCTCCAGTAGTATCCAGTCAGCGGTTTTGAGTGCCTGGAGGACTCGTCCTGATGTTTAAGGCGCTGTATAAATATAAATTATATTTCAAAAGAGGAGGGAATTTGTCCTAATGTCCTAGCCAACAATCTTCCAGATTAATTACTCATTCATCTGGTGGCTGTTTGAGAGACATTGTTGAGCACAAATAGCCTGTCCAACAACTGATTTCATTGGCAATTATGTGGTTCCCTCTTGAATCTCCTAAGGCAAATAATCTGCCTCCACTTTTGCAACCGTAACTTTGCATTAGTTGAACAGTGTTTGATTGGCTATAGCATCACTCAGCTAAATCAGCTAAACATTGTAACTTTACTTTTATTATACTTGACATTGAGTTGGTCCATTGTATCAACAATGCAAATTTTGAGCTATTTTTGAGTCATCTAGAAGATGTGAAAAGTGCTATCTCAAATGGAAAGATTATTATCATTTTTCCAAAATTCCTTCCCCACCCTTGCCTGTCTGTCCCATTCTCTCCGACCCAACTTACTGAGAAAATCACTGTTTCTCTCCCCCTGATCCCCACAACCTTGCTCACAACAGCATGTCCAGCTGAGAGCCCCCTACCCACAAGGGTTTGGGCTTGCAGGGTTAACAGGAACTGAATGAGCAGAAGAATTCCCTATCCCCAGTGACGGCCCTTCAAATCTTAAAAGTTAAAGGGATTAAGGATTATGGGGATAGGGCAAGTAACTAGAATTAGGTTAGAAGGTCAGCCATGATCTTATTAAATGGCGGGGCAGGCTTGCAGGCCAAATGGCCTACTCCTACTTATCTTCTTATGTAAGTCCTGCTGATGAGGATGACTAATGGAAAATGACAAATATTTATAAAAAATTGCAGGGTCATTTGACAAATTTTGTCACATGCTCACAGACAGACACACACACTCGCAGACACAGACAGAGAGAGCGAGAGCCATTCACAGAAGAGTCACAGACAGAGAGACACTTGCAGACCCAGAGAGGGAGACACTCAGACACAGAGAAAGGCACTCACATACACACAGCTAGACAAACTCACAGACAGAGAGAGACATACTCACAAGCAGAGAGAGACACACTCACAGGGACACAGTTACACTCACAGGCATAGAGAAACACTCAGAGAGAGAGAGACGCACTCATAGGCACACAAGAGACACTCAGTCAATTTTACGGTATGCTCTGAGACAGTGCTCGGAGACATCTTGAAGACTTGATAGGCACCATATTAAATGTAAGAATTATGTGAATTATTGGGATTATTGTTAATAAGACAAGCACCTGTGCATAGTAATATCACAGGGATAAGTGCACGCTGCATTGGTGGGTTTCATAATTGTAGCTTGTAGTGTTAGTTGCGCTGCTGCCTATCGCTGGGAGAAGAAATTGCTGTTTAGAGGAACCGTCAGACTAGGATTCAGTTAGTGGAACTGGCTGACAGCGTTTGTAACAATTTTTCACAGATTTGGGGTGAAAGTCGTTCTGTTTGTTCAAAGAAACCTCGCTTCAGTTCAGAGGCTTGTGCAGTTTGAAGATGCGCTTTTCTCTCTATTTGCTTGTGACTAGATATAGATGCCAATTCTTTTCCTTTACAGCTGGTGGAGGTATTAAGAAGTCTGGCAAGAAGTGATGGGAAGTATTGGAGACCTGATGCTCAAAGTCAACTCCATATCAACACCCGGCTCTTGCCACAGGCAGTGCAGAACATATGTTCAAAAACTGCGTTTTTATGTATTTTGGTTTAGGCTTTGTAGCCTACCTTGTAAATTGTATATTTGTGTAACACACCAATAAAGATTCCTTTCCCAGTAGAATCTGCTACCGGTGAGGTTATATGGCACCAATCGTTCGTGAAACATCTGTTATCTGGCTAAATAATAATTGTTGCATTTGATGTAGCGCTTTATCAAGTCTTCAAAATAGCAACATAGAAAAGCTTATCACGACTTTACTGAGGAATTTGGTTTTCCCAGTTAAATGAAATTCAACCTGAAAGTATGATTTCTACGGGACTCGGATCTGCCCCTGGTGCTATATAATATATTTCTGGGCTGGAGAAGCTGTATTGTACACAGTGTGTTCCATGCCTCTAATGCATGGAATCGGAGCAACTGAAAATTATTGTGTGGGTGCAATGTAGTCATTTCTTTGAAAAATCAGTGAATTGCCACTGGTAGTAAATATAGTGTACCTTGGGAGTTCAGATTCTGATTTGGGAGTGATAGACAAATAGCCTGTCAGACCCACAGGAATCTCCCCTTTATACGTCTTCCTGTTCAGCTGGAAAAAAATTAACATTTGCGAGCTTGAAATTCAGTTCCTGCAAATTAAATGTGAGAGGCTTGCGGTCTTTCTTGGGTTTAATATTTAATACATTTCCTGTGTATTCATACAATTCTAGAATATTACAGCACAGAAGGAGGCAATTCGGCCCATTGTGCAGGTGCCAATCTTTGGAAGAGCTACTCAATCCATCCCACTCCTCCACTCTTTTCCAAATACCCTCTCTCCCGTAAACCTCTGCTCTAAGGAGAACATTTCCATCTTTTCTGGTCTTCACATAACTAAAGTCCCTCATCCCTGGTATCATTCTGCTAAATCTCTGCACTCTCCGAAAGCCTTGATATCCTTCCTAAATTCTAGTGCCCAGAATTGAACACAATACTACAGCTAAGACATAATCAATGAACCTTATAAAGCTTTAGCAGAACCTCCTGGCTTTTGTAGTCTGGATTTGTATGAATGGCGCTGCTTCTGATGCTCAGGCCACAATAAGTGAGACGCATCATCAGACAGCGGGAAAAAAAGTACACAAAATACAGTACTGCAGATCCTAGAAATCATAAACGAAAACAGAAATCGCTCAGAACACTCAGCAGGTCAGGCAGCATCTATGGAGAAAGGAAAGTGAGTCAAAGTTTTGGATTCACGACCCTTCATCAGAACTGGGGCATATTGGGAGTGAGAAGCTTTTAAGGACTAACAGAGAAGGGGGCAAGGAAGAAAGGAGAAAATGGGGTAGAGGACAGGAGAATTTTTTAAACGAGTGCTTTTTGTCAGTCACAACTTGCGTAATGTTTAGAAAATCTGCGAGGTTTATTGTCCGGTCTGTTCTGCTGTCTGTTTCCCTGCTCACAAGAAGCTTTTTAAAAAATACTAAATCTAACAATGTACAATCGACAAAAAAAGCAATCGTATTTCATGAACAGTTTTTTCCCATCTATTTGGTGACTGGTGATCCTCAGTGAAACCAATGCTCAACTCCTGTGTGACTGACTGAAAATAACAGCAGTTTTTACTAAGAAGAACAACAAATTATATTTATCTAGCACCTTTCATGGCAGAAGGATGTCCCAAGGACTGAAGAAGATGAAAACAAGCTAGTGAAGTTTTTTGTACAAATGCCTGAGGATGTATTTCTAACTGATAGCAAAGGAGGTGGTGCATTAAACTTGAAGAAGGCTTTCGGTTTCACTCTTTCCTGAACTGGAATGCAAATTATTTCCCCCATTTGGGCTGGTTTCTGTTCCATGGGGTGGCCTCTCTTGTTTCCCGATGTATATTCCTCTCTTATTTTGCCCATTTGAGTTCCACCTCAACGGGGTAGTGATCGCTGACGTCCAAAACCTAATCACAAGAGAAAGAAAGGAATTGGTCCTCAGTATTTAACTAATTCTGTTATTCCCATTTCTCAGGTAAGAAACTTTCAAAGGGGAATTGGCTAAGTACTTGAAAGGGGGAAATGTGCAAGGGGAAAGAGTTGGGGAGTGGAACTGATTGGGTAGTCCTTCCAAAGAGCCAGAACAGGGATGATGTGCTGAATAATCTACGCTGTAATATTCTATGATCTTACATAAGAACATAAATGCTAGACGAAAAAAGGGCCACTGTCCATCTAGTTCACCTTCCATTTTCCTGGCAGTCGCATGCACCTATGTCTCGAACTATTTATGTACTATATTCCATGGGTTATTTCCTAAAAGAAAAGTATCTAATCTGTGTTTGAGGGAATCAACATTTTTTGCTTCAACCGTCTCCCTAAAGAACCTGGTTCACACAGGTTCACTATTCGTTCAGTGAAAGTGTTTCCGTAGATTTGTTCTAAAGTTAGGGCCCGTGCCCTCTGATTTTACTAGTCTGGACAAGTTGTAACAGCCTGCCGTGATCTACATTGTCTAGCCCCTTTAAAAACTTGAAGACAGCAGTCATATTGTCTTCTCTCAATCTTCTGTTTTTCAGCATGAATATGCCCAATTTACTTAGACACTTCTCATAGTTCAGTCCCTCCATTCCCTCGATCATTCTGGTTTCCCTCCTCCGTATCCTCTCAATTTCTCCCATTTCCTTTTTGGCGAAATAGCGACCAGAACTCTACACAGTACTCTTAATTACTGTCTCACCAATAATTTATACAGTGGCAGATTACCCCACTACTTTGGCTTTCTATTGGTCTTTGGTACATCGCAACATTTGCTTTTCTCACTTTCAAAGTGCATTGTTTTGAGAGCTTCAATTTATTGTCAATCAGGTTGATGATATTTGCAAATTGAGGCATTATGCTTGCGACTCCAAGTTCCAGATAATTGATTAAAATATGAAACAAAAGAGGACCCAAAGTAAACCCTCATGGGAATCCACTGGCATCATTTTCCCAGACTGATGACATTCCCTGTACCATCATCCTCTGGGTTCTTCCAATCAACAAGTTATGTATCCATTGTAATAAACTTCCATTGATTTCCGTTTACCTTCAGTACCAGCCTCTCAAGAGGAACTGTATCAAAGGCTTTACTGAAATCCAGATACAAAACATTCACAGCCTTCGACTAATCAAGCTCCCTTGTCACACCATGAAAGAAAACCAGTTACAGTATTTAGATTGGCAAGACCTGCCCTTCTTCACCAAGGAAAGGGCACCGGGGGAACACCACACAAGATAACATACCTCCTCCTCTGTCAGTTTCAGAGCTTTCTGGAAGTTGTAGGGCTTTGCCGAATCTGGAACAATTGCCTGATAAAGTGCATCTCCATAGACCACAATCCTATTAATAGCAATTCAAAATAGTAGCAGGTTAGATAGGAAATGTGCAGTGCATCCACCCACAGTAACAGAATACACTCCGTAGGGGTGTGTGATTCATGCAGGAACAGAATAAATGTTCCAACGATGTGAAAGCAAGAGAGATGTTACAGTGCCGCTCTAACCACTGAGCTGCAGGACTCCACATATATAGCATACGATTGACAAAAGGAGGGGATGGATGTATCACCTATCATAAGCCTTGTCTGTGTTGTTGTTGGCTGTAGTGTCCTCGTCATCTCCGATGAGCCAGTGGAACTTGGGATCTGTGCGAAGCCTTATTGTGATCATTTTCTTCTTGGAGACATACCTGCCATCAGCATTGAAGTCACCGAGAATCATGATGTTCTGTGGAAAGAGATAGCATCTGATGAGGTACAATGTGATCAGAGGGGCCTGCAGGGTAGTGTGTTAAATGTGCTAAATGTCACAGTAGCTCACTCAGTTTAGCACAAATGTTCGAATCCTGGTGGAGTCCTGTAGCTCAGTGCTTAGAGCACTCACCTTGCAAGCAAGAAACCTGAGTTCGATTCCTGGTAGGGTGAAACCTTGGACAAGTTTCCTTACTCCAAGTGCCTGATAATAATCCCTCAAGAAAAAATCAATAATAATTTGGTCACTCAATCCACGACTGTTTGGGGGACACTGCTGTGCGCTATTAACTTTACAGAATATACTTTAAAGTGAATTGATTGTATATTTTGTGGGCAAAACCCGAAAAACTTTTTTTAATAGGGAGAAACTGTTTCCTCTGGCAGAAGGGTCAGTAACCAGAGGAAACCAGATTTAAGTTAATTTGTAAAAGAACCAGAGGGGAAGACGAGAATTTTTTTTACCCAGAGAGTTCTTATGGTATGGAATGCATTGCCTGAAATAATAATAATAATAATCCTTGCATTTGCTATAGCGCTTTTCACATCTAGACATCTCAAAGCGCTTCACAGAATATATTATAAAGTGAGTTGACAGCATATTTTGTGGGCTAAACGCAGGCAGCTAATCGAGCACAGCAGTGTCCCACAAACGGTCGTGGATTGAAATGAACAATTTATTATTGTGTTTTTTTTTAGGGATTATTATTAGGCATGTGGAATAAGGAAACTTGCTCAAGGTTTTGCCCTGCCTGGAATTGAACCCTGGTCTCTCGCTTGCAAGGTGAGTGCTCTAACTACTGAGCTACAGAAAGATTGGTGGAAGCAAATTTGATAATATCTTTCAAAAGGGAATTGGTACTTAAAAAAGAAAAAAATGCAGGGTTATTGGGTAAGAGTGAGGGAGTGGAACTGGTTGGTAGTTCTTTTAAATAGTCGGCACAGGTGATTTCCTTCTATGCTTTAATTAAAGAAATGGAAGGATTATTATTATCAATGCAATGCCTAATGTGTGCAAGTCTATACACATTCAAATCGTGATTTAAAGCCCAGTTGAGCTCCCTAATGCTGAACTTAGAGCTCAGCACAAAGATAAGGATTGCCTGAGCCCAAACACAGGCTGGATTGTCTGAACTCTCAATGGAATTTCAATTAACTGCCTATCAAATGGGCATCAGCTGCCAATCATTGCTTGGACTCCGGAGAATCACAGCCACAGCAAAGCAAGTCAGTCCTCAGGGAGAGAGGTACTGGAATTGTAGGCAGTGAATTAAGGGGACTGAAATAGAAACAATTACAGAGCAGCAGAATCAAAGGCCGAAGAAGAGGTCAGGTCCATTCACAGAGCTGAGGAAGGAAGCTATTTTTAATGAGGTAAAGTGCAATGAGAAATTAAGAAAGTCTACAGTCAACTGGGAATGCTGCAACATATATTACTAACCAGTACTGAGCTACAACAACAACAATTTACATTTATAGAGCGCCTTTCACGCCTTTCATTTGCAAAGAGCTGATACCTCTTTGCAAATTGTAGTTATCTCTGTCCATATATCTCAAACTACCTATATACTATATCCTATAATGTTATTTCCTAAAAGAAAATGATCTAATGTATAGTTGAAAGAATTAACACTTCTTAGGGACCCTAGGGAGTCTGATCCACAGGTTCACTCTTCGCTCGCTGAAACAGTGTTTGCGTAGATTCATTCTGAATTTACCCCCTTCAATCTCGGGCCGTGTCCTCTGGTATTACTATTCTGGGCAAGTTGAAACAGCCATCATGATCTTTATTGTCTTTCCCCCTTAATGTCACCTCTCAATTTTCTCTTTTCCAGCATGAATATATCCAATTTACTTAGTCGCTCCTCGTGGTGTAGTTCTTTCATTCCCTCAATCATTTTGGTTGCCCTCCTCTGTATCTTCTCAATTTCTCAGTGATTTTTGTGAGATTTATGCAGTGTTTCTGCAACTTACTACCTTTGTTCCTTAAAGATCCCCGTATGCAAATTTATCCAGCTCATGAGATTTATTTACTGTAAATTCACAATTCTATAATTCTCTGATTTGCTGTGTTGATAGTTTGTAGGTTCATGGTCCACCACCAGATGGCACCACAGTCCATTCTAAAGGTACCTAATTATATTATCTGTTGCAGTCAGTGTACAGCTGCCCATACAACACAATGGGTGAGATTGTTCCAGTGATGGGCCTTAACCTCTTCCTCTCCTGCATTTACCTCAAAAGAGAAATGATATGTTCGGATGATATTTGCATTTAACAGGCCAGCCATGTGCTCCCTCTCTTTCTGGCGTGACATTGTCAATTTAATATCTCCCAAGCGTCTCTGCTGTAGGTTGGCTCCCAATGGACACACTAGTCTCATAAAAATAGGAATGCCTCAGCTAACAGCTTTGCTTGGTGATTCAATCCCAGTTTATAGCAATGCAAAGCATGCTTTTTACCTTGGACTCCATAGATATCATACACAAACACACACTACATGGGAGTCTTGTAGCTAAGTGGTTAGAGCGCTCACCTTGCAAGCGATTTGAGTTCAATTCAATTCCAGGTAGGGCAAAACCTTAGGCAAGTTTCCTTACTTCACATGCCTAATAATAATCCTTCAAAAAAAACAATAAAGAATTGGCCATTTCAATTCACAACTGTTTCTGGGACACTGCTGCACGCAATCGGCTCCCGCGTTTCACCCACAAATATACAGTCAATTCATTGCACAGTATATTCTCTGAAGCACTTTAAGATGTCCAGAAGACAAAAAAGCACTACATCAAATGCAAGGATTCTTATTATATGCAGAAAGCAACACAGAATTCACCACAGTCTAAAACTGGGTCACACACACACCAAAAGCACCACTGCTGTACAGCAATTAAGAACTGATAAATGCTGGCGTTTATCATGATGAGACATTCGCTTGGCTCTGCTCTGCATTAATGAGTCTTGCATGTGATATATAGTGCCTTATCATTTCTTCAAAATGTCTTTTAAATGCTTCACAGAATATGCTGTAAAATGAATTGACTGGTTATTTGTGCAGTGTCAGATAAGATGTTACAATAGAGATCCTGCCTGCCTGCTCTTGGGTATTCAAGATACTGTTTAAAATGCACAAGTATTTCCGCTGATGTCCTGGTCAGATACATTGGCTAGTTATACTAATACATTACAATTTGCATTTCTGCCTCACTCCTCACATCAGGAGTCCAAGAAACTTAACATTCCCTGCTAGTGGAGGTGAGGGAAGAGGAACAGGGTGGTGGGGTAGTGTAAGAATATGGTTAAAATCATTGTTTGATACCCAGGATGTGTGTAAGAATTGGGACAATCTTGATTAATCTTAAGGAATGTGAGAGAGAGTTGAACCAAATGGAGTGAGGTCTCTGTTTTTGAGTTCTGTGATTGCGTTGATGAAGACTTGATAGATAGGTGTTATTCCTTTCCTTATTTGTACACAGCAGTGAACCCCAAACAGGAATGAGTCTAAACTGATAGTGGTGGGGATATATTGCATTGTTGGGAGTTGTTATCTTACAGGTCAGATATTAAACAGGGCTCCCGTCTGCCTTTTCAGATGGATGTTAAAGATCCTACAGGACTATTGAAAAAGACAAGGGAGTTTTTAAACGGTGTACCAGCTAACAATCCCCCAAATAAAATTGTCTGTTTGTAGAACGCTGCTGTGTGCAAATTGGCTGCCGTGTGTTTTGATGATATTCAATGACTAGCTCTGACAGCAGGACAGCAATCCCCTGCGGAGGGCTTTGATATGGTTTGAAGCTATAGTCGCTATAAGAATTGCTTGTTATTAATGATCGAAAGGTTACACTATTGTGGCCATCCTCCCACTGTGCAATAATAATAGTAGTTGCATTTGACATAGAGCCTTATCACATCATTGAGACGTTTCAAGTTGCTTCACAGAATGTATTGTCACGGTAATTGACTGTATATTTTATGGGAGAAACACAACAATAACAAGCAAGAGTCAAACAAGATGTCAAGGTTCCAAACTGGCTCACTGAGGTGGAGTGTGAGTTGGGGATGGTGATGCTGTCAGCATCTGAGGTTTGGAGCACTGACGGGAGCCAATCAGGGGGACCTCGGTCTTGTTAATATTCATTCAACTGTAGAAAGTTACCTTTCATCCAGCACTTGACAGAAGTGGTCCTGGAGTTGAGGGTTTAGGCAGAGAGAGTTGTGTGTCATCCGCATACATGTGGACGTTGACCTCATGCCTGAGGATGATATCACTAAGAGGGAGCATATAGATATTGAAGAGGAGGATACCTATGACAGAACCCTGAGGAACGCTACATGAGATGGTGTGGGGACTAGAGGAGAAACCATTTTGTGGTATTGAAGGGAAGATGGTGACCACATTTTGTTTGTGTGGAGGAATTATTACTGCCAAAAAGTGATCTGCCAATCACCCAACAACCAGGTTCCTACCTACTACAGTACTAGATAAACAGAGGCGTTTAGAGTAAGTAAACTTGCCTAAGGTTGCACGACTCCACAAAAGCTCAGTGTCCCTGTTCCGTGTGTCTGCAGCTGTTACATACCTCTGTGCTCCAATCTGATTTTATTTTCAGAAAGACATCGTAGAGCTCGTCGATCTCCTTGACGGAATCATCAGGGGTTGTGTGCTGAGGGATAAGGACAAAGTCCTCGAAGCCTAAGATCACAAATAGCCCAGTTAGTGTCGTTGATGCTGGGAAATAACCACACACTCCAAAATAATCCCATCAATAACAAAATTACATTTGGAGAGCGCCTTTCACATTAGGAGGATGTCCCAAGGCACTAAACAGTCAGGGGTCCGGACCCAAGCAAGGATGTGGGGGGGGGGGGGGGGTGGTTGAGCAGGGTTGGGATGAGGGAGGGATGAGAGATAGGAGGGTGACTGAAGGCCTGGTCGAAGAGAAGAGTTTTGAGACAGGTTCTGAAGGAGATAAGGGAGGGAGCAAGGCAAAGGGATTGTGGGATGGAGTTCTAAAGTGTAGGGGGAGAGAGACTGAAGGCCCGGCCACTGATGGTCGGCAGGAGACATGGAGCAAGCTGGAGCCTTCTGAACGGAGGGACAGGTTGATAGGGGGTCAGCAAGGTCAGGGAAGTATGAGGGTGCCAGGCCATGGAGAGCCTTGAAAGTGAGGACAAGGATCTTGAATTTGATCCTCTGAGGAATGGGGAGCCAGTGGATCAGGGTGACGGTGGAATGATGGGGTCACAGAGCCTAGTGCAGGAGAGGACACGAGCTGCAGAGTTTTGGATGATCTGCAGCTTGTGGAGGTAAGAGTTGGGGAGGCCAACAGGAGGGAGTTGCCATAGTCGAGCCGAGAGATGACAAACGCGTGTGTAAGGGGTTTAACTACTGAGTAAATGTGTACTTTATTCCTGGTTGCTGAGTGCTGGGTACCAGAAACTGCATGCCACCAACAGCATTATGCAGGGTGAATCACCTTAAAGTTGTTACTCATAGGTCTGTATGAGATGTTCAAAACTGCATGTCATGTAGGCCTTTACACATATGAATTTGGTTAAACACAAGCTACTAAAATCTAGTGCATGGTGTAAGCACATCACTCTCAGCACAGTCTGTTCTTCATTGCAGTGCAAAACTATACATGCTGTTATCTCATTTCCTCTCTGAAGCACATGACCGCATGCTGCCACAGGAAGAGCTTCAACAAGTAATGAAACTAGAAACCACAATTGCACGTCCACACTAAGTCAGCCTATTTCAGCTGCCTGAGGTTAGGACTCAACACTTCTGCAGTTTTAGACCTCTTACGGCAACAACAACTTGAATGTGGCGATGCATCGGAGATGGAAAAAGACGGTGCTGGTGAGGGACCGGATATGGGAGAGGAAGGATAATTGGGGGTTGAACCTGATGAACTTGCGTACGGGTTCTGAGAGTTTTAGGGGCAGGTCGACTCCGCCACTACCTCACTCCTCATGCCACTGAAATCCTCATTCACACCTTCAACACATTCTGGCTCGACTACACCAATGGCTTGTCGGCCTTCCCAATTTCACTCTCCATAGGCTGTAGATAATCCAGAATGCTGCGGCCCGAGTCCTCTACTGCTCCAAGCTTTGTGACCACCATCTCCCCCATCCACACCTGACTCCATTCGTTCCCCATCACCCAGAGGATTCAATATCCTGGTCCTCACATTTAAAGCCCTCCATGGCTGCACCCCACCCTACTTCTGCGACCTCCTAATCCCCTACCAACCTGCCCGCCCCTTCTGCCCAGCAGGCTCCGATCTGCTTTGCATCCCTCAACCCACTCGCCCCACTATTGATGGGTGAGCCTTCATCCACTCCGCCCCCAACCTCTGGATGTCCATCCCGCAGTCCCTCCTCCTCACCCCCCTCCCTAGTCTCCTTCAAGTTCCGCCTCAAGACCCTCCTCCTCAACGGTCCCATCACCCCAAATCTCCCTTTCCCTCACCCTTCCCATCCCCGACCCCAGCTCAGGTCTGAAACAATGACGGACCAATGCCTTGAGATGTCCTCCTGACGCAAAAGGCACTATAAAAGTCTAATTTGGGATTCAAGCTCCACATCAGGACTTGGCAAAATATTGTCTAAAATATGTCAGAACACAAATCCCACAGAACATTCATTCCAGTGCTTTGAGACATTTCAACAATGTGACAATGCAAGGATTATTATTGTTAGAATACACCTACATGCATACACATCCAATAGAGCACTTATCCTACTACTGCCAACTTTCTGTGCAGTGTAGTGCTGGGGTGTGTTGTATGAGGAACATCGGAACAGGAGTAGGCCATTCAGCCTTTTGAGGCTGTTCCAGCATTTAATTAGATTACGGCTGATATGTACCTCTACCAATCCTTTCAATTCCAATTTCCCGCTTTCTCTCCATATCCCTTAATACCCTAAACTACCCAAAATTATTGGGAGAAGCTATCCTTTTGCTGAGACGGATGGGTGTGGGGTATTTTGTATGGGATGGAGGAGTGGGGGGGATTTGTGCTGTACAAGAATGAAGGACCTTACCTGAGGCTGGAGATGTGAACTCAACGATGAATGGCTCTCTGGAGAAGGCATCCTCATCACCAGCCTGCAGGTCGTCATACTGCAAAAGCCTCTTCACCTGCACCATTGTGTCACTGGAGAGATACGACAAACATCTTCACTAATAACAATCCTTGCATTCGATCATGCGCGCTGCGAAACTACCCTGCGTGAGCTGTGCTACATAAACACAAGGTGTTGTTGTTGTAGCGCCTTATCATGTTGTCAAGACTTGGCACTTCACATGGCCTTGTCCCCTCCTACCTCTCTGACCTGCTGATCCCCTATCAACCTGTCCGCTCTCTCCACTCAGCAGTTTCTGGCTTGCACCAGGTCTCCTGCCGACCAGCCCTACCATCCGCAGCTGGGCTTTCAGCCTCTCTGCCTCCACTCTTTGGAATTTCAGTTCACAATCCCTTCGCCTTGCTCCCTCTCTTGCATCCTTCAAGGCACAACTCAAGACCCTCCTTTTTGACTGTGACTTCAGCCACGCTCCCTCCACGTAACCCTGCCCTCCACACTCAAAATTCTGATCCCTAACTATTCCAAGCCTTATATCCTAAGGCTAGGAATAGTTAGGGATTCCTAGGGATTTCCTGATGTGAAACGTGCTTTACAAATCTAATTTTGTTGTTGTATTTACAGTTAAGCAGTACATTTCATGTCAGGAGGATTGCTTTCCAGGGGTTATAATCCCTCCAAAAAAATGTGGTAACTCAATTGATGACCATTTGTGGGACACATCTGTGTGGAATTGGCTGTTGGGTTTTGCCCACAAAATATACTGTCAATTTTATAATATATTCTGTGAAGCTCTTTGAGATGTCTCAACAATGTGATGAAGCCCTATATTAGATATTTGATTATGTCTGGCAGGGAGCTAAAATGCCTGGTTTCGTTGGCTGGACACCCAAGTTGGGGGTGATGGAAAAAGGTGACTAAAAGAGAGGTAAAAATGATAAGTTTTGAAATGTGCCTTTGAAGGGGCCGTGAGAGAGTCAGTTGGAGGTACTCAGTGATGCAATTCCATAGAGCGGGGACACAATGGTTGGAAGCTCACCCGACAGTGATGGGAGGCTTAAGACTGGAGGGAGGGATTTTAATCGGCCTGTTCAGGGAAAGACAAACACACGAGAGGTGTGTACAAGAAAAGATGCTGTAAGCTTTCTGCTGCTATTACCACTGTTATCACCCCCCCATCCGTGAACTGTCAATCAACAACTTTAATCCAGCCTCACAAAAGCTGTCGGGTGATACAGCGCTGGTTGAGATGGTAAATTGCACACAGGGATTTGCGAGTCAGGTAGATCAGGGGGAACAGTCTCAGTGCCTTTGATGACAAACAACTGCGACCAATTAGTGCTCTCCACAAAAGCGATTCACAAAGAATGAGTGCAGGAGTCTGGAACCGAGACCATCAACGTTCTTTGGAAGCTAAAACCAAAACAACAGCCGGCTGCAATAAGGATATGTCAGTCTGCTTGTCGCAGCTGTTAAGACACTCAACTGATGGGAGGCGGGGAGGGTGCAAGGTAATAATTATTGTATTTGATATGGAGCGTTATCAAAGCATCTCAAAGCATCTCAAAAAATGTTGCAGCAAATTGTGCACAAGTGTCCCACAGATAGATTTAGTGACCAAATATATATATATATTTTTTTGAAGGAATTATTCCGACCGTAATAACTAACAAAAACTGTCAAAAACTAACAACCAGGGTCCTACTTACCGCTAGGAAATAGGAGTAAGGAAACTTGCCCAATATTTTGCCCTCTGAGAAACGAGCCCATGATCTCTCGCTGCCAAGGCAAGTGCTGTAACCACTAAGCCTTTAAAACTAAATATTGAACTGAGGTGTCCCTTCTATCTCTTCAGGTGGATACTAAAGATACCATGGCACTATTTGAAAAGAGAAGGGAGTATCTCTTTCCAGGTACCCTAGCCAACAACTCCCCAAATAAAATTGGTCACTCTCTCTGTGGCTGTTTGTGTGAACATTGCTGAGCTCCAAATTGGCTGCTGTGTTCACCCATAAAATACACAGTCAATTCACTTTACAGTGAATAATAATGATAATAATCCTTGCATTTGATGTAACAACTTATCAAATCATTGAGATATCTCAAAGTGCTTTACAGAATATAATGTACAGTGGATTGGCTGTGTACAAATGATACATTATTCCTGTGAGGTGCTTTGAGATGTCCTCCTGACAGGTATGCACAGTATCAGATATAAGGATTGTGGGTGGTGTTGTTTGCTTGTGGATTATGTGAGGATCGCTCACCGGTAGAGAAAGAGGTACTGCTCCTTATACTTCCCACGGCCCAGTGGTTTGCTCACTATGGAGGAATAGTGATGATCTTTAGAATTCCTATAAAGGTGATAAAAAGCAGAGTTAAACACAACCAAGCTTCTCAACATGACACTTCAGCTTAGTTTCCTGGGTAGGAAGTGTCGAAAGCCAGGAAAGTAAAATCATGCTTGCCCATGCTCCCAAGTTGCTACCCTACACAAAAGTACTATATACATGCAAGTTGTTATTGATTTTCATAAACAGCCACTTTAATCATAGAATTATTCAGCACAAAAGGAGGCCATTTGAAAAGAGCTATTCAAGTCAATCCCACTAACTGGCTCTCTCCCTATAACCATACAAATCAGTCGTCCAGTCCTCCATTATATCAATCAGTTGATATAACCAACAACACATTCTCAAATAATTGGAAATAGAACCTTGCATTGATTGGAGCACCCACCTCGCTGGTGAGAGACCTGGGTTTTTCACCTCTGAAATAGAAGTAGGCTTCATTTCCCCACGTCCACTCAATGGCTTAAGGCACACTGGAGATACAGGAATCATGGTCAGGTTCTTACTCCCTGTCATTTCTGATTCTCTAACCCTCACCCTAACCCTAACCCAGCCCTAGCTATTCTGATTCCCTTCTGTTGTGAGAGCTGAATGTTTGAGCCATCCCTCCATTGCTATCTTCACATATTTGTACATACGTACTTTCCTTATACTCAAATTTACATCACTTTCAAGCTCTAACCGCTAGTTGTGAGATCGACGACCGGGCCCCACTTTGGGCACCAAATGTCACAAGATCCTGATCTCTGAGAGATAATTACACTGAAAGGAGCGATCCTTCCCCTTTCTATTACTGTTTGGGGTTGGTGCTTGGTCAGAGCGATCTCACAAATTACAACAAAACGTTTGGCCTTTAGCAAAAAACTCTTCATTTATTCAATCCCACAGGTTCAATATACATATAGATATGTATTCCCACATTTGGAGCATTCGATGCAAGCATGGACATAAACCTTATTTACCATGTTGATAATATATCCATATAATTTTAAGAAGGTATAATATCCAATACTCTAAGATATATAATCACTGAGCCTCAATACTTGGATCACCAGTGGGTAAACAAATAAGAGTAGCCTTACCAAATTTACATCTCCTCAAAGTTCCTGATGTTTAGAATTTTATAATTAGTAATATTAAGAGTCAAGTGTTAGTTAAAACTCCAAACCTCAATAACTCCAGTACAACTTTATTCCTTCATTTTTATACCCCTAATGTCCCATGTGACTATTTTACCAGTTCTTCACACTGTTAGCAGTATGGAAACATAAAACTTCTTATCTTCACTATTGTTCAGATCAGAAGACTCCAACAGGGTCAAAAAACCCATTAACTTCCAGAATTTAACATAAAAAACAATCTTTCTCAACCTTAACAACTGTAACATCTAGCTCTGGAACACCTGTGACAGTCTTTCTGAACCCAAACATTCACCATATTAACCCTTCACTGTCTCACAGCAGATGGACATCGAGGACTTGGAAGTTCTGACAGTCCCATCCACTGACCTGGACTACATGACTGACATCTTGCTACATCTAAAAATGCTTTACGGTAATCACTCTTAAGTATGGTGACTCATTTTGTCAGCAAACCTTTACACCTTGAAGATTTCACCCTCCCCATACCAGCCATGGGGTGTCTAGCTGATTTATCTGCAGGATTTTTAAGCAGGTCACTGGGAGAATTATCCTTGCTTTTTGTCTTCAGATCTTACATTTTAAGCGGTCTTCCAGCAACAACCAAGAGAACCTATAGGCCTCAGATTACATTGATAGAATGGTCGGAGATGATACAATGCAGTGAGGAAGCAGAAACAATGCAAATCCCACCAAGAATAAAATGTTCCTCAAAATGTATTTCAATTGTATCACACTGTATGTGAGGATTATGTCAAATACAACTTCTATTTCTTTGAACTGAATGTTTCCAGTGGAAGTATCTACTCAATGAATGTCTTGCTGGAGTATTAATCTTTGTTCATTTTAATATTAAATTGGTTTCTGATCACCACCACCAGCTGTCACATCCTCAATCCAGAATAGGTTTAGCCTGACAGTGGGCTTGTTAGCTGCTTGAGGTTAGTCAGCATGCAGCCCCTGCAAAAAAATTCCTGGCAGAAAGGCTCCTATCCCACCTTCTGTGATAAAACCTACAAACCCCAGGGAAATTGACACTTGATTGGACAATCCACATTTAATGCTGCCTAGCATTTGGCATGGATTTCTCAGTCATTCCCAGTGCAACAATCTGTCATACTTTGTGGCATCTTTCATCTCGTTGGACGACTGCATAGTGGACGCAGAACAGGAACAATAGCTTGCCTACTGGCATACAACTGGTGGGATCTCTGCTTCTACACAATCTACTGGCTATCGACATCCAAGTTGGTTAGGAGGATGCACTTCAAGTAATCCAGGTGCCTGCCTTTGCTCCTCTGATAATCTTTACATTCCAGTACAGTGCATTGTTGGAGGTACTGTCCTGTTTGGGTTTATGTCATATTTCCCATAGCATTATTTGAAAAGAGAAGGGAATTTCCAAAATTGTCACTTTGGAAAATTGGCTGCTGCATTTATCTGCAAATACTACACAGTATATTCTGTGAAGCATTTTGTGACATCTAGACATGAAAGGCGTTATACCAAATGTAAGGATTATTTTAATTTTACTATTATTAAATATGGAGTAGCTGGTTCAATATAAAAACCGTGAAACTAAGAGGGATTATCTTGGAACAACCTCCTAATGTGAAAGGCGCTATACAAATGTAATTTTATGTTGTATTACACTGCACCACAGTCCTGGGTTTAGACTCCTCTTAGGGTCTTATCAAATGGAGTAGACAGAGTCTTGGAGCAAGCTCTCCAATCTAATGTAGAGAAGCAGTATGTCACCAGCAAATTCATAGGAAGGGGAGAAGATCAGGAAATAGTTTGAGAAAAGCTGGCTGGTGTTTAACTAACTCTGGCTAAGCCAAACACTAGGTATTTCCTGTTCTCTTTGCAATTACTTACTTATTCAACTCCTGTATCAGGATTTCCACTGCCTCACCTGTCCGGTCCGTCACCTCCATGATCAGGATTATATCATAGCGCATCACAATCTGTACAAGCAGAATCTTGGTGAATTACCTTGGAGACCTCCACAGCACATAATACACACAATCTGAGCTTTATTCAGTTCTCTAGACACTTTAGTATACATGAAATGTCACAAAGAGATTTCAACCTGTGATCTCTGGACAACCAGTCCAGTAACATTATTGCAGCACGATGAACTAGTCGTGGTCTTTGGCCACAGAAAAAAAGTTTCCAGTAGTTACAGTAAATACAAAGCACTTTGAGACATCCTCGTGACATGAAAGGCTCTACAGTATATACCAAATGAAAGGATGATTGTTATTTGGAATTCCTTTTCTGTACCAAAAGCAATTACTTTACAGTCACAGGGACGTGCTGTAAAGTACTGACTGCTTTATGGGCAATTTGCACTCACAGCCATGAATTTGTACTAACAGTCAGAATATCCTCTTGATGTGAAAGGCTCAATATTAATGTAATTTGTTGTTTAAGTGAATGATTAATTCTATTTTATTGGTCGGTACATAGGGAGAGAAACTCTCTTCTGATTTTAAATAATGCTAAGGGATCTTTAACATCCACTTGAACAGGCAGACAGTAGCTTGGGGCTAGAGTAAAACAACATTTAACTAGGAGCAACAAGATGAACTCAGTTATGCATACCTTCAATAGACAACCAGCTTCGTGCACTGACTAGGTGCCTTCCAGTACAAACAAAAGGTTGACATCTGGATCTGTTAATATCACTTACAGCGCCTTGGGATGTCCTCTCTTCGTGAAAGGCGCTATATAAATGTAAGTTTTGTTTGTTGTTTGTTTGTTCCAGTACGAAATATGTCCTGCAGCATTTCTGTTGCGAAAGTGTTCATTTTAGACACTAACTATAGTGGTGCGTGTTTGCCTAGACAGGAATGTTATTTGTTCTGTTCTGTAATTAGCCTGACTGTCTGCCAGGATAAGGGATTGTTTATGGTAGTTTTACAACTGTAATATAAGGAACTGTAGCCTGAAGCAACTTGTGTAGATTCCAAACATATTATTGCTAAATGTGCTACCCACCATACCTGAGAGAGGAGTCTTATTCTGTGGGGAGATGGTTGGGGGCGAATGGAGTCAATCTGTGGGGAATTAATTGAGTGAGAGAAGGGATATAGTCTTGTTCTGTGGGGGGTGAAAGCGAGAAGGATAGATCTAGGGAGGGATGGGAGTAGGAGTCTTGTACTATAGGAAGCAAGAGAGAGGAGGAGCCTTGGATTGTGGGGAGCAAGGCACAGAGGAATGGAGCAAGTCAGGGCAAGATGAGTCTTGTTCTGCAGGGAGTGAGTGAGCATGTGTTAGTGTGTCACATACATAGAAATACTCACATTGATGATGGTTGACAGGACTTTTGGTTTGGAGACCTTGCTTATCCCGAAACGCTGAATGTTGAACGCAGCAATCTTCATTGTCACTTGCCTGTAAGTCACTAATTCAAGAATTTAACAAAAACACAAACATTTCTCAAAATCTAAACTACAGATTTCTGTCATTTTTAAATGAAATTTCTGAAATGTCCCCTCTTTCTATGTAACTCTTTCTTCCTCTACCTCTATCTCACTTTGTTCCACCTGAAAAGTATTTTCATGTTATACCCTATTTGTGAACTTGATGAAGAGATGAAGCAACTTGTTATCTGGAGAAGGTTAATATAATTAAGTGCAGACAGCGAGGATTTGTGAAACGAACACTCTGCTTGACCAGCTTTATTGAATTCTTTGAATATGTAACCAATAAAGTAAACAAAAGAAATACAATGGCTGTAGTGTATCTAGATTTCTAGACAGACTGATAAAGTGAGAGGCAGTTACCGGTAACTATATTATTATATATGCTCAGTGTGGCGTATATAATAATAATAATTTCATTTGATATAGTATCTTATTGCATCAAGGCATTTCAAAGTGCTTCACAGAATGTAAAGTGGATTCACTATGTATTTTGTGTGCAAAAGCCAGCAGCCAATAATGCACTGCAGTCCCATAAACAGTCATGGATTGAGTGACCAAATTATTATTTAATTGTTTTTTGAAGGGATTATCATTTACAGAAAACAATCCACCAATTGACGGGTTCCTATTGTGGAGTAAGGAAACTTGCCTTAAGTTTTGTTCTTCCCATGAATCAAACATGGGTCCTCCAGGCCCGTACGCAGGGGGGGTGCGACGGGTGCGTAGGCACTCCCCCAAATTATAAAACGTCCACATTTTCCGGGGTAGAGAATTGTATTTTTATCAAATTTAAATACCAAGTAAATTTATTGAACATTTGTGTAACAATTAATTCTTCAAAACTATGTATTACTTATAAATACACATCTTTGAATGATTTAGTATTAATATAAAATTACTCGCACACCAGAATCGGCGTTTACCCAAAACATACCGCGTCGATAGACGCGCTAGTCAATGACGCGGCAAGACTCAAATCCATCCTCGTTTGGAAATCATCCCGTATACAGCCACAAAGGTAGCACCACTTCTGGAAGTTAAAATCATCTTTTCATCTGATCACCGTAAGTAAAAATTACTCAAGTTTTGAGAGGTGTGACTGTAATGCTAGCAAACAATGACAACATATCTACAAGCTTCTGAGAAATTAAAGCTTTTGAGAACCCAACAAAAAAGTTATGTGTCTGGACAGAAATGCCTATCTTTAAAAAAGATACTCATGGACGTAGGCCTATGCTTTAGCGCCTATGTCTACGTGGTGTGTCAATTGGAAATCATCCCGTATACAGTCACTACATAAAAAGGTAGCACCACTTTGTGGAAGCTGAAATCATATTTTAATCTGATAAATGTAAGTAAAAATGACTTAAGTTTTGATAGGCATGTTTCTGAAATATCATGTTTCTTGTTTTGTCTTGATTATCACATTTGATTTATATTATTAAAAATGTATTCCTGTAATTAAAAATTGCTTTTAGAGACGTCCACTGGCATGCAAAAAAAATATGACCGCAAAAATGTGTAAAATATGACCTCAAACTGCGTAAAACGTCGGAGCCTCGAGGGGGCTTCGCCCCCTTCACCCCTGCCAGGGGCCCTCGTGGGCAGCCCCCAAGCCGCCGGCCATTGTTGGTCCCATCACTAGCAATTCGCACCCCCCCATTAAAAATCCTGCGTAAGGGCCTGGTCCTCTCACTTGGGAGGTGAGTGCTCCAACCAATATGCTACAGGACTCTACTTCAGTAAATCTTCCCACTGTGGCTACCTCAGTCAAGAGAGCCCAAGTGGCACATGCCGCTGCAACACCACAGAAATCAGCAGAAGGACAACAGATTTTAAGCCCTGGCTCTTACAAAATTCACTTGGGCAGGAAAAATACAGAAGCAGTTTATAGTCTAGAATCTAGATACTGTAGTAGGAAACTATGAGGAATGGAGGAGCAGTTAATGATAACAGTAAACCTGGAGCAATGCTTTCACTTACATTAAGGTTTCATTCATAATGACTGGCAATTGTTCGTTGGTCAGGGTGAGATAAGAGTACTGTGATCAGTTAGTCCGTTGTCCGTTGGTTGTTGAAACAAGCAAAGTGATCACGTTAAAGTACAGATACGCGAACCAGTGTGGGCCAACCTCAAGCTGATGGGGGAAGTGGGGAAGGGTCAGCTCCTGTAGATCAATGGTTAGAGCATTCCCCTTACAAGCCTGAGACTTGCGTTGAATCCAGGCAGATCAGAGCGAAACCTTGGGCAAGTTTCCTTACTCCATATGCCGAATAATAATCCCTCCAAGAAAAAACAATAGTAAAAATTGTTCATTTCAATCCATGATTGTTTGTGGGACACTGCTGTGCGTAATTGGCTGCCGAGTTTCGCCCACAAATATACAGTCAATTCACTTTACAGTATATTCTGTGAAGCGCTTTGAGATGTTGATAAGATATGAAAAGCGCTATATCAAATGCAAGGATTATTGTATTATTATTGTTGATACAAAAAATTTATTTGGAAGACGGTTTGGCCGACAGTCTATAAACATCAGCCCCTCATTCTTTAAATTCAGATTTAATTCCGCTTGGGGTTTAGATTCATAATAAATCTTGCATTTGAAATCACGCTGGCAAGACATCTCAAAGGGCTTCACAGGATTTACACTATTTATGAAGCATTTTAGAATGTCAAGAATTTGGCACATTGTTGAATTTCCAGCCGGTGAAGCCAGTTTTTCTGGTTCTTTAAACAATTTACAGAAACAATCAGTTTCACAAAGTAAGAATTTTCCAAACTCTTTACTCTATGAAGTTCTGCATTGATAAAAAGACCACGGTGAATTTTCACTCTTGAGCTTTTTTAACTAATGCATGTCTATTCATAGAAGCTCTCATGATTTTGCATGATAACACATTTTTTTTAATGATTTTTATCTTTATAAATGTACAGTAAAATGCCTTGGATGCAGCAACTTAATGATCTTGGTATATATATTAAGGAAATATAAGATTTCCTTACCTGTCTGTTCCTCTTTGTATGCGCTCTCAAACCAGAAGCTGTTACTACTGTTGAGAACAGGCAGAACGTGATATGAGTCATTAGAGCAAACCCACATTGAGGAACACAATGCAGCCTATCCAGTGGGTTGGGGTTAGTTAGGTTATTCAAATGAGGGAGAACCGTCTTTCAGGGGCTGAAGTACAGCTCAATTTAGAACTATGTTTGAACATGTCCTAATCTCTGAGACCACAAACAGACTTATCAATTTGCAAATCACTCAAAGATACACCGCCAGCAACCTCCCCTTCGTGTCTCACCCCTTCCCAAACACTCCCCTCCCAGCTCGGGTCACACGCCTCCTGTGCAGCGCCTTGGGATGTCCTCCCGACGTGAAAGACGCTCTATAAATGTAATTTGTTGTTGTTGTTGTTGAGCTGATAGTCTGAGCTATCAAGGGATCTCAACACGCAAGAGAACGCAACAGGTAAGTCCCACAGCAATGTCAGCAATGTTCCACAAATGGCCAACAAGTGAGTGGCCAATTTTACCTGGAAGATCATCGGCCAGGAAACCGGGAGACATTCGTTTCGCTTATCAAATAACACCATGACTTTATCTAAATAAGGCAAACAGTTTGCTCGGCTACAATGTTAAATCTTATAGAGGGGATCTTATAGATGTGTATAAAATGTTAAGTATGATTTATAAGTAAACGCAAAACAATGCATTAGGATACATGTGCACTGTAAACCAAAGGTTTAGAGTTCTAAAGGGCAATTTCAAGTCAGACACTAGGAACTCTTTCTTTACCCAGAAAATAATTAATGACTGGAAAACGTTGCCAGAAAGGCTGGTTGAGGCCTTTGTTTGAACAGACTAACATGTTTATACTGAGCTGGAGGAAGCTATTGCAGTGGGTTTGGGCTTGGGGATGGTTCCTTCATGGAATCCATTCCTGAATCTGCAGTGAACCACTTCAGACACCTTGTGCGACCCATGCCAGTAATGTACCAGTTGTACCAGTCACATCTCAGGCCACCAAAACTCTCATACATGCATTCATAACATCCTTCCTTGTCAGCTTCCCCACTCCTCTGTCCACAGGCTGCAGATCAACTAGTATTCCGTAGCCCATCTCCTCTGCACACTAGCCTCTGTGATCCTATCACCCCATCCTTGCCCGATTCCACTGGCTTCCATCACTCAAAATACTGTTGTATCCCTACAACATCCCTTGTATCCCTAACTCCCTACCAACCTGCCCAGTCCCTCCACTCAGCGGGCTCCAGCCTTCTTCACATCTCCTGCCTCACCCAACATACCGTTGGCAGGACAGGCCAGGAAACCAAGATGGACAGGCTTTCAGCCACTCTGCCCCTACCCTTTGGAACTCCATACCGCAATCCCTCTGTCTCTCCAGTCCTCAGTGGTGGTCCTAGTAGTTTAGTTCCTGAACCAGGTGGGTTTGCAATATTCCAGGGCACCATTGATTATAGGACAGCCAGCCTGGTTCATTGCCAGGACCTGAAAGAGAGAGTCATCCCATTTATCTCCTGTTGATGCTGTAAGCCAATGCCCCCCTCAGCTTGTGTCCTCTCCCACACCAAGCTCCGTGACTCCATCACTGCCAACCTCGCCCCCATCCCCAGATGGAGTTCAAAGTTCATGTCCTAGCCTTTGAACTCTCTGTGGTCTTGCTCCTTTCTACCTCTGCAACCTATTGACACCATATCAACACTCTGCTCACAGGCCTGTTCCATGTCCCTTGCCCGCCCCACCATCAGGGGTTAGGCCTTCAGACTTTCTGCTCCACCCTTTGGAACTCCATCCCACAGAACCCTTCTTCTCGATTCCTCACTAACATCCTTCAAGGTGCATTACAAAAACCTCCTCTTTGACCGCACCTTCAGCCACCCTCCTATTCTGCCTACCTCGATCCCAACTCCCAGCTTGGGCCTAAAGTTCTGAATGTCCAGGTGAACTTGGGATGTCCTCCCAGCATGAAAGGCACTATACAAGTGCACTTTTGTATTGTATAACTTTAAGAGAAATATTGCAATAACCTCACCTTAATGCTAGGTTTTATTGCCTGGATCTAACTAATGACAGATTTCATAATGCTTTGAAATGTAATGATTTCTTGTTAGTTAATGATAATTGTAAACCTGGAGCGATTCTTTCACTTATATAAAGGTTGCATTCATAACAAATAAATAATCAACTAATCGGGTTACTCAAACCACGATTGTGTGACATAACTGCTGGATTTCACACGCAAAATATACAATCCACTTTACATTCTGTGAAGCGTTTTGAGATGTTTGAAAAGTGTGATTTGGCTCTACATCAAATGCAAGTAAACATTAGCTCAAGCAATGAGTCAAATGTCACATTGTGTCATACATTTATATAGTTTATATAATAAATACCAATCCTTGCATTTGTTATTGAGCCTTTTCACATCATTGTATCATCTCAATGGCCTTGACAGGAATTTACTGTGATGTGTGTTTGTGTGTAGAAATGCAGTGGTTCTAAGTTTGTCATCTCAAGGCTCGACTACAGTAACTCCCTCCTTGTTGGCTTTCCCAACTCTTCCCTCCACAAGCCACAGATCATCCAAAACTCCGCAGCTTGTGAGCTCTCCCACAACAGGCTCAATAACCCCATCATTCCCACCCTCGCCTGGTTCCACTGGCTCCCCATTCCTCAGGATCAAAATCAAGATTTGTGTCCTCACTTTCAAAGCTCTCCGCGGCCTTGCCCCCACCTATCTCTCTTACCTGCTAACTGTCTATCAACCTGTCCACTCCCTCCATTAAGCAAGATCCAGCCTGCTCCATGTCTCCCACCCAGCCTCCCCTACCATCGGTGATCTGGCTTTCAGCCGCTTTGCCCCTACGTTTTTGAACTCCATCCCATAAGCCCTTCACCTTGCTTCCTCCCTTGCCTCCTTCAAGACCAGTCTCAAGGCTCTCCTCTTTGACTGTACCTTCAGTTGCTGTCCTATCTCTCTGCCCATCCTCATCCCATGTGGAGTCCTGTAGTTCAGTTGTCAGAGCATTCACCTTACAAGCATGAGACCTGTGTTCAATTCCAGGCAGGTCAGGGCAAAACCTTGGGCAAGTTTCCTTACTCCACACACTTAATAATAATCCCTCCAAAAAAAACACAATAATAAAAACTGGTCATTTCAATCCACGACTGCTGTGCTCAATTGGCTGCTGCATTTCACCCACAAATATACAGCCAATTCACTTTACAGTATATTCTGTGAAGTGCTTTGAGATGTCGATAAGATGTGAAAAGTGCTACATCAAATGCAAGGATTATTATTATTATATATTATCTCATCCCTGCCTCCCACCCCATGTTCAGGTCCTGACCCCTGACTCTTCAGCGCTTTGGGATGTCCTCCCGACATGAAAGGCATACTACAAATTTAATTTTGTTGTTGTATCAGCCCTGAACACAGTTGTTCGACTGGGTTGATGCTTTGAGATTCTACTGGTGAAGAAAGAGGGCACCAGAATGTTGCCAGTCACCAGGGAAATATTAATACTGTAATAATCCTTTGATTATTTGAAATAACACATTATTACTAGGGCATCTACAGTGGATATACTGTGAAATGGAGTAGTTGTGTATTTGTAGGCAAACATAAAATTAATTATCAATTTTATTTGGGGGATTTGTTGGCCAGGACAACGGGAGAGAGAAATTCATTCTCTTTTTGAAAAATGTCCACAAAGTGTACAGTGAATTCACTTTACAGTATATTTTGATATTTTGTGAAGCCCTTTGAGACATCTTGAAGACATGATACCAACAAAATTACATTTAGAGAGCGACAGTAGGAGGCCATTCGGCTCTTTGAAAAGAACTGTCCAAATAATTCCCACTCGCCTCGCTTTCTCCATAGCCCTACAAACTTGTCGTCCCAAATAATTAATTACTTCTCTCTTAAAAGTTGTTACCGAATTGGTACCCACCACCCTTTTCGGCAGAAATCCGTGAGGTAACTTAATTTAAGTCATTATTCATTAAGGAAGAAGGTAATTTATTGCATGGCTTAATTTATTGCTCCACACTGCCTCAATCACTCACAGGCTTGGGAAGATGGCAATTATTGGTCGTTGAAAATGTATTAAAATCAGAGGTTGAGGGGAAAACATAATTTATTAATTGCTAACAAATTATTCGATTTCAAAACAAGGGAGGGTGGGAATGAGCTAGTTGGGGGCAAGCTGGTAAGTAGGGTGGGAAATTCATGAATTACAGAGCTGGGTTAGTGATCAACACTGCATTATTTATCAGGAAATTCGTCTGTCATGTAAGAGTAGGAAATAATTGAGTTACAAAGAACTTGTATTTTTAGCGTGTCTCAAAGCACTTCACACTCATTACTGTCAAGTGTAGTGACTTTATGTTACAGGCAAACCCGCAGAAAAGGCATGTGACAACATGAAAGACATCTTCACAAACTGTAGTCACTGAAAATCAAGGGCAAGAAATGGACTTTGCTTTGCATAAATTGGCTGCGTACTGCAATACACCGTCATTTCAATTTTCATTCTATCACTTTGAGACATTCATCTGATATGAACCATAGAAATTTACATTGTGTCTGTGCCAGTTCCCTCAAGAGCAAACCTTTCAGTTCCATTTACCATTCTCCTGTAGCTGACTCTCTTTAAGATCTAGTTTTCTTTTGAAAGCTTCCACCGTTCTGAGGGATTCCTCAAGAAAAAAACAATAATAATTTGGTTACTCAATCCAAGACTGTTTGTGGTACACTGCTGTGTAAAATTGCCTGCAGTGTTTCTCCCACAAAATATACAGTGCAGTCAATGAATGGTATAGTATATTCTGTGAAGCGCTTTGAGATGTTTAGAAAACGTGAAAAGCGCTATAACAAATGCAAGGATTATTATTCTTATTATTCTCAGCAGGATATCCTAACCACTCTGTGCCTGAAAAAAAATCGCCTAATCTGCCATTTGCTTGTTCACTATTTTAAACTGATGCTCTCTGGTCTGACTCTTTTATAAACCCCACAGTCAGGTCACCCTCTTTTATCACGGGTACATGTCTCAGTGTATAAGGATTATTATTATTATACTAGGACTGCTCTTTTCCTTTTATATATTAATGACCTGGATTCTCATATCTAATGTAAGATAGTTCAATGACACCCTGTAAAATAGATGTTTCAGTGTGGTCTTTTTAGAGGTTTAGAAGATTTTAAATGGAATTGAGAAACTGAGCCCAGAAAAGTGTGTTTGCGTATAAACGCCTGATAATAATCCCTCAAGAAAAAAGATAATAAATTGCTCACTTGAATCCATGACTGTTTATGGGACTCTGCTGTGCACAAATGGCTGCCACATATCGCCCACAAATATACAGTCAATTCATTTCACAGTGTATCCTGTGAAGCGCTTTGAGACACAGCAGCTGCTGCTGCTAATGCTGCTGTAACGAGCAGACAAGAGAATGCAATCCTTCCTGAATCTGTTTTCTTTTGTGGGCTGAGTATTTGCCCTGTCCCTGGTCAGCGTTGGCCCCTGTGAGAGCTAGCCCTGCCTGAACAATTCAACCTGTTTCGCGTCCTAGGATATGAAAAGCGCTATATCAAATGCAAGGATTATTATTATTATTACTGAGATAATCTGTTGAGAGTCAGTTTCTACATATGTCAGTTTCTATATTCAATAAAGGATCAACTCGACATACCAATTGGTTGAAGGTAAAATGATGTATTCCACAGACAATCAACTTACAAGCGTGTTACACAAACAATTTTCCGTAACATTCTTCTAAGGTTTAACAAAAACCGTCTCATAAATTTACAGTCTTTAGATTTTGTTTCTCTCTAGGTGATGAATACCTTACACAATAGTCTTATAAATTTACTTTTCAGAGACTCAGCATACAGTCTTTAGGTTATATATACATATATTTTCTAGGCGACGAGTACCTTGAACAACTCCCTTTAAGTTCTTAACAACTTGGGTGTGGAATACTTTACACAACTCTCCTTAAGTCATCAATTATGTAGGTGGGGAGTACCTTATCTTAATACAACATAAACCTGGAAAATTGTATGTGTAACACGCTTGTAAGTTGATTGTCTGTGGAATAAATCATTTTACCTTCAACCAATTGGTATGTCGAGTTGATCCTTTATTGAATATAGAACATATTGAATATAACACTGTTTTCTTATCCTTACAAAAACAACTCCTTTTGCTTGTGACTGTGGTTAACTATTCTGGCTGTTAGCTTTAACCTTTTGTTGCTTCTATCCTACTTATATTATTTTACATTACACTTATACTAAAACATTCTTAATCAAAAAATCCTTATCCCAACAAGATGACACAGGTTTCCAATAGCATGAGCTATTACGACAGATACCAGATGATTTGGTAGGGTGGGTATTTTGGAAAAGTGAGATCAGATGGGCTGAAAGACAGGCATGATGCAAAACAACACCTCTGAGGCTGTCTTTCAAGTTTCAATGTTGGATTTGAAACCACAACCTTGTCAACCAGAGAAAAGAATCCTATCAACTCAGTATACCCACATTGCCTAGTGCTACTAGAGAAGGTGCTCACAATGACCATGTGATGCTATTTGAACCACAACAATAATTTTCTTATTGATTTAATATGGTGTCATCTTGGCTCAGTTGGTAGCTCTCTACATCAGAAGGTTGTGGGTTGTTGGGGCTGAGCTTGTAGAGTCTGATTAATATGGTAGTGGAGATAGTGGACTGACTGACCTGCTACTTTTCAGGTGAAACATAGAAACTTATCTTAAGCACAGAAGGGGGTCATTCTACCCATTGCCCACAAAATACAGTCAACCTACTTTACAATGTATCCTGTGAAGCTTTGAGACATCTCAACGACATAATATCAGTAAGTTGTTTCCTAGCTCTCTAGCCCATTCCACCTTTATACACATACAGGTATGTGTAGGTGTGGCTGCTTCATTGAATTGACACTGAAAAACCATGATGAATAAATGATTACAAGTGAGTTCCTATAATGAACAATTCTCTTGTTTCAAAAGCATATAGCCCCTGGCTATATTTCAGTGAGTCGCTCACTCACAGTAGCACCAGCAGGGTCCTCTTCTGTTCCTGCCTTTAAACATGTGTTTTCTATTAATGACTCTGGGGCTTGGTTGGTGCCTTTGCACCCAGCGTGGCTCAGCCGGTGGTGTTGACAAACACAGATCTCTTGACAGTTCATTGTTATGTTATGTTGCTTAATTGCAGTGGAGAACTGCACAATTAGTTAGTTTCTTCCTGTAATCCTGCGGCCAGCTTCTCCCTTCACTAAATCCCCCTGGATATGAAATGATCCGTGTTTTTAATACAGCACCTGTACCAGCAAAAACATCTCAAAGCTTTTCACAGGGGAATGGTGTGGAGAGCTAATGTCAAAGTAACTATGTATTCGTAGGCAAACATGGCAGCCAATTTGTGTAGAGCAAAGTCCCCAAACTGCTATTGAAGTGAATGATCAATAATCAGTCCAAGACAGATGTCAATGAGATCGGATGGATCATTATGGTAGTTCACAGTTGGTGACAGGAAAAAAAAGATCCAAGTGGAAGGTAGAAAAGTGGTTCTGGGATCAGGATGTTGTTGGTTTAAGACCCAAGTCTGGACTTGGAGCTCACAATCTGGGATTACTCTCAGTGCAGTTAATGTAAGGGGAGCACTAAATTATTGAAGGAGCTGTCCACCTTGGATGAAAGGTTATACCAAGCCTATGTCTGCCTGTTTAAGTGCACATTAAAGATCCAATCACAATCAGAAAAGAGCGGGGAGTTTCTCTCACCTGATGTCCTGGCCAATAATCATCCAAATAAAATCTATCATTCACTTCAAGGCATTGACATGCAAATTGGCTGCTGTGTTTCTCTACAAATACAGTCATAGAATCATACAGGACAGAAGGAAGCCATTCAGCCCATTGTATCGGCTCTTTGAAAATCAAACCACTCCCCCGCGCTCTCCCCACAGCTCTGCAATTTTGCCCTCACCAAATAACTATCTGCTTCTCTGTTAAAAGTTGTTATCGAATCAATGCATTTCAGATCCGAACAACTCTCTGTGTGAAAATAAATTCTCCTCACCTCCTCTCTGTTTCTTTTAACTATTTTTAATCGGTGTCCCTGGGATACCAACTCACTCGCCAGTTGAAATAGTTCCTCCTTGTTCATCGTATCGAATCCTCTCATCATTTTTGAAAACTTCTATTAAGTCTCTTAACTTTCTCTTCTCCGAGAAGAAGAATCCTAACTTCTCTAGCCTCTCCTGAGTCATTATACTTAACAGCATTATATCCTTTGAGTCATTATACTTAACAGCAATGTCTATAATGCACTTTGAGACAATTTGATGTGAACAGTGTTAATTTCCAGCATTCTACAAATCATGATGTAGGCAACAGTTAGAGAGTTGCTGTGAATCAAACTGAGCATTACATTCAGATACTAGGGCGAGAGGTTAGCTATTTCAGTTGTGGATTGACGTATATGTTGCAGTTCAGTCCGCAGATTAATTATTTACCTGTGATGAGCAGTTCACAATGAATAGTTAATCTATTATTAAATACCAGTAAAGATTAATTACATATTAGTAGCTCGGAAATATACCTTAATTGTGGATTACATATATCCATTAGTAAGTGATAGGAATGGTTTTATGGATTTAACCAGCAGTAATTTGTTTGCTGATATTAGAGTCAGAATGATCTATTATTGATCTATAACATTATCTATTAATGATTTGAAACATGCTCAAATGGTATCATATCCAACCTGAAGAGCAGGCGAGCAGAACCTTGGTTTAACATTTCCACCTCCAGCTGGCACCTCGGGCGGACAATGCCACTCTCTCTCAGGTATGCACCAAAGTTCAGCCCAAAGGTCAGTGTGCTCCCAACTGAGACAAGCTGACCAGCGCTTTGCAGGGAAAAAAAACTCACCCATGAGCTCCTGAGGATCGTGTGGAAACCAGGAATTGGTGTAGGAGAGAGTAGGAGTGAAGGAGTTGGAAGTAAATATTGAGCATCCTTAAGGAACCAGGTGAGATGGTTCCTTAAGACAGGCAGACAATTTTTTTCGACATTTTGATTTAAAGGCTGGTGGTAAATGGTACCAGTGGACAGGGGAGAGGTTTCTGATATCTGTGAGTAGAAGGCCAAGCACTTGGAGCTGGGTGGTAAGGATAGGGATGCGGGACGAGGGAGCAGGTGGTCAGTGTCATGAGAGATATAGTTTGGGTAAGAGAGTGGGAAACTGATTCGAATGTGTGGGCGGAGGGATGGGTAGAGGCCAGGATGTGAGTGGGAGATGGGGAGGGGGTAGTACACAGAAGGGCAGAGGCAGCTGAGCGGATCCCCCCTCCTCTCCTGTAGGTAATAATACTCAGATAACAGTGACAAGTGAACCTATGCAGCGTGTCTTGGTTGGTAACAGTTTTGCCTCCGAGTCCAAAGGTTGTGGGTTCAACCCAAGTATTGGGAACTTTGTCTAAGATGCACTTCCAGTATTATCAGGGGTGGGTGTCTTGCTTGAGAGATTAAACTGATATCCTGTCAGTCTTCAGGTGGATGTTAAAGATTAAAGGACGTATTTGGAAACAGTAGGGAATTTCCTCTGGTTTCCTGGCTAATAATACTCCAGACATTTCCAAATGTCAATGCTGTCATCAGAATCTTTGGGAATGTGGACACTGGAGGAGAAAAGGTATAGATCTACTAAACGCTAATTCTGTGTTTAACACAGTCGCAAACCAGCTGCAATGAGCAGCAACTAGATGGAAGGTGATTAGGCCGACTTTACATTGAGAGTGATATGTGTGAGTGTAGAGTGCAAACTGGGGTTTCATTGGGGCTGAGCTGGTTCCAAGGTGGTATACGTGGCAATGGATTATTGGAATCGAGTAAATTTGTGGTGGACAAAAACGCAAAATACTGAGGTGGGCTCTAGTCCAGAGCCAGGCGCAGTGCTTTAGGGCACTGTTGATGACACCACCGAACAGCCAGCTCATTGGCAGCACATGGAGGACTGACTAATCTCAACAACAACATTTCTAAAGCGCCCTTAAAGTTGGGCAGTGTCTCGGAGCACTAGGGGCAATGATTCTTTCCACTCAGCTCCTGGTAACCCTGCAGCTTAAAGCCCCAATAGTAGTTCCAGCTGGAAGAGCAGTGGGGGATTTGCTCATTCCCACCCACCCCCCGATTTCTATGTGGCCGGGGCTGACAGTAGCATTAACACTGAGCAGTTTCTCTCTCTCCTTCCTATTTATTCAGCCACTGGCTGGGTCATGCACCGTGTCATTGTGTTCTCCGCCTGACAGGGTTCCCTGAGCTGTGCAGCCTCAGACCTCTGAACATGGCAACATGGACAACACATTTGGAAGGTGCTTGTCTCCAGGCAACCTCAGCAGCTGCAGACAGCAATTAGGGACCGTCCACAGTTTTTATTTGTTATCACAGCAGCACAAAGTACATTTACCTCCAAACCCCACCCAGAGACAGCTGGAAACAAACTGATTAATAGTCACTCTATACATCTATAGAGACCAAACCTTGCAGCATTAACTCCTTCACGCCTGAGTGGTTCAAGCAGTGCTCTGTAAATGATGGCTATTATTGACAGTCTCTTACTGAAGTCTCAGTCACACTGCATCTGCAGTTAGGTTGCAGCAAGCAAATAGATTCTTGCTGGCGTTTAACTTCATACAATGAGGAGCGAGCAGGTAAAATTGCCTTTTAATGTGGTGCTTGATGGAGCTGCGGTTTGTGTGAGTGGTTGTTGCTTGATTCTGTTTTCCATTTTCATTTGGGTTTTCCGAAACATAATCAGAAATGGACTAAACTCGGTATCTCTTCTGGGGGGTAAGAGCCTTGGGGTTTGGTAGTTGAAAACATGGATAAGTGAAAGAATAAGCAGCAGTTTAAATGGTAAAATTGGCAACACAGCAACAACAACAAAATCACATTTGTATAGCAACTCATAGTTTTATGGAAGATAACCTCTCAAAAGTCAGAAGGTTGTGGGTCCAAGCTCCACATTCTGGGCAGGACAAAACCTTAGGCAATTTTCCTTACTCCACATACCTGTTTACCTAGAAGTAAGTAAGAACCGGGTTGTTCGCCAATTGTCAGATTGCTTTCCAGGCCTAATAATACCTCCAAAAACAAATTAAAATATTTGGTCATTCAATCCTTGACAGGGATGTTGCTGGGTGCAATTGACGCTGGCGTTTTGCCCATAAAATAGTCAATCCATAGTGCAATATATTCTGTGAAGCACTTTGAGACATCTCACCAACATGATAAAGAGCTCCTGCATATCAACTGCAAGGAATATTATTGATATTGTTATTGGGCAGCTGCAACTTACTGCCTACACATTGCCTACACCTTTCTCATCAAAATTAGTTTTAATTGAAATACATTACAGTACAACGTACACACATACAAATAAGAAAAAACAGATACCAAAGGAGAGTTTTTTCTCTGTGTCCAGGCCAACAATCCCCCAGCTAAATTTGTTATTCTCCTCTTGGCTGTTTCTGGAACATTGCTGGTGAAATTGGAAGTGACAACTTCCTACAAAAATACTCAGTAATTACCAGTAAAACACTTTGATATTTGGAGGCGATAAGGTGCCATCAAATTTAATTTCTGCTTTACTTTAGAGAAAATGGTAGAGCATGGAATAAACTGCCCAATCAAAGGCAGATTGTGTCAGCAATTTCAAGAGGGAATTGGATAGCTATTCGCCAAATGAATCAGCCAAGGGTATGTCAGAAATTGAAGTCACCGACTGTAGGTTTTCTTTTTACTACAGAATTGACTTGCCGAGCCAGCGTTGTACAATCTGGTTCAGTGGGGTAGGGAGATTTTTCTATAAACAAGGAGAACCCATCCAGAACTAATAATTATCCTTGCATTAGATATCGCACCTTATCACATTGTTAAAATGTCTCATTAATTTTTACTGTAAAGTGTAGTGACTTTGCAAATTAATTCTCTTTGGGGGATTGTTGGCCAAACACCAGGGAAAAAACACCAGATTTTTAACATCCTTCTGATAAACCCTTTACTTTTTTAAAAAAAATCCTTAAGGTTTGAATTCTTATTTTGTGCTTTACTTCAAGGTTCTGAATAAATACTCTATAGAGGGTCATTGATGGGATTGATGTTGGCTCAGCTTCTCAGATAAGGTCTTATCCCTGGACCCTGGCTGACTGTGGTTAGGACACTGAGGGGGCATGGCAGCGACATACAGTCAGGTAAGCAGGATGCGGTCGGTAACACTTGGTGACTTGCCAGCTCTTGGTTTCTGATGTTTAGTGAAACTCTGCACCAGAGTTTGGACACTAGACGTCACAAGATCACAAGAATGGTTTGGATTTTAAAAAAGACCCCTGTGCACTTTGATTCCTCTAGAATACCCACCCTATCATCCACCCATTACATCACCAAGCTACATTTTATCCAATGTTGATTCTGATCAAGTCATACTTATCTGCGTTTCACCCACTAATATAGTCAATTTACTTTACAGTATTGACATGAAAAAGAGCTATATCAAATGCAAGGATTATCATATATACACTGAATAAAGTTCTAAAGGGGGGAATTGGAATCTATTTAATCTCTGACTGAACAAATCACCCTTGCCGATGTAAGATAAGGGATATCCTCCTGATGTGAAAGGTGCTATACAAGTGTAATTTTGTTATTGTTTTGTTGTAAGACTAAAACCCACGTTTGAAGTGCTCTGAGACGCCCTCCGACGTGGAGGGCGCTATATAAATCGAAGTGGTTGTTGTTGTTGTTTTAGCTCACATGGCTGGACTGGACAAAATGTCCCAAGGACATGTTAGCTAACATGGTTTTGATTATAGGAACACTAGATACTTTGAGAAGTTTCTAAGACGTTTCGATGAAGCACTATATCAAAGGCAAGGATTATTATTATTGTGTAGGTATGTCCTGGCCTCTTCTTAGCAAAAATAAAAGATTCCTTTGTACAAGAAACATGTTGTGGATTGATTCACTTACAAACTGGATTGTTGCTGTTATGGCACGGTGGGAAGTTGAGTAATTTGGAAGGGTGAGAAAGACTTTTGTATTCCAAACTTTGCTTATGATCTTTCATCTTGTGATTGCCGAGAGGGAGTTCTTCATAGTCCTGGCCAACAATGCCACAGATAAAATTGGTTACTCACTTCATTGCTGCTTGAGGGTCATTGCTGCATGCAAATCGGCCAATTGTATTGAAATATACAACCACTGCACTTTACAGAAAACTCTGTGAAGCACTTTGAAATGTTTGGATGTTGTCAGTGCTGTAACAATTTCAAGGATTTTTTTTATAGTTTGATACTTTGGACAAAGAAAAGTCACTGGATTGATATCTGAATGTCCAGCACGTTTATATAAGATAACTTATTGAAGAATCAGGAACGAATATTGCAACCAATACTACTGATAATAATCCTTGCATTTGATATAGTGCTTTTCACAGATTGTAGACACCTCTTTCATGTCTTTTAGATGTCTCAAAGCGCTTCATAGAATACACTGTAAAATGAATTAACTATATATGTGGACGAAACGCTGCAGCCAATTGGGCACAGCTGCAGCCAATTGTGCACAGCAGTTTCCCACAGCAGTGACCCGACCTGCCAGGAATCAAATCCAGATCTCTCATTTGTAAGACGAGTGCTCTAACCACTGAGCTACAAGACTCCACAAAATCCCAGCCACTCTCGTCTCTCCACATAATTATCATCCCTCATTCCTCATATCACTCTGGTAAATCTTCAATGCCCTTCTCAGCTCTGACATCCTTCCCAGAATTGCACACAATACTCCAACGATTGTAGAGGTTCAATATAACTTCCTTGCTCTAAGACGCTATTTATAAAGCCAAGGATTCCATTTTTTTTAACAGCTTTGTCAACTTGTCCTGCCACCTTCAAAGATTTGTGTATGTGAACCCCCAGGTCTCCCTGTTACTGCACACACTTTAAAATTGTAACACGTATCTTCTATTGCCTCTCCTCATTCCTCCTCAGAAAATGCATCACTTCAACCTTCTCTGCATTCAATCTCAGCCGCCACGTGTCTGCGCATTTCACCAGTCTCTCTATAGTCTCCTGCAGTCTACTACCACTATTACGTTTTCAAGTTTTGTGTCATCTGCAAATTTTAAAATGTTGCTCCCTGCATCCAAGTCCAGGTCATAAATATATACTAAAAAGAACAGTGGTCCTATTACTGATTGCTGGGGAACACAACTATATACCTCCCTTAAGTCTGAAAAACTACCGTTCACCACTACCCTCCGCTTTCTGTCTCTCAGCCAATTTTGGATTTACTGTTCGTTTAACAGCAAGGGCTTCAATTTTAATAACAAGTCTATTATGTGACACTTTATCAAACGCCTTTTGAAAGTTCATATACACAATGTCAACTGGATTACCTTCAGCAACCCTCTTGAGTACCTTCATTGAAGAACTCAAACAAGTTAGTCAGACACAACTTTCCTTTAACAAATCTGTGTTGTCATCAATTGACTTTTCAAATTAAAATTTATTTTGTCCTGGATTACGATCACTGGAAGTTTCCCCACCACCTGTAGTTACTGGGTTTATCCCTCTCTCATTTTTGAATAGGGATATAACATTTTCACTGATCGATTCCCCAGGCATTTCTCCCATATCCAACAACACAATAACAAGAACTTGCACTTAGACACCGCCCAGCGTGGAGGGTGCTAATAAATCCAAGTTATTGTTTTTGTTATATTGTTTCATTTTAATCCCGATTTCTTTAATCATCCAGGGAGCACTAGCTTTTTTTTCTCATGGGAATATGTTTAGTTTCTACCCGAACTAGCTTCTCCTTGAAGGCCTCCCATTGTTTACTGTTTTACCTACCAATCTTTGTTTCCAATCCGCATGGCCAAATCCCTTTTCAACTCTTTGAATTTAACCTGCTTCCAATTGGGTATCTTCACCTTGGATAAGGAACCAATTTTGGAAAAACGTCAATCGAGAAAATTCTTCCCGACCCCCACAAGCAGTTAAACAAGCTGTAGGAGAATTCCGAGCTCTGGCAACAAGTGACCCAATGCCATGCCTTACCTTCATTAGCAATGTCAGTGTAACATACTTGGATTCTGTCACTTGTGTCCAAATGGATTCTGGATTGACCAGAAACCATGTAATACTCTCTTCACCTACAGGAGGACATGTTCTTGAGCTACTTGACCCAGGAAGAGAAGGAATGCCTTAGCTTCTTGATTGAAACCATCGATTCTCTGGAGGTGGAGGTAGAGGATGATGGTGTGGCAGTGCTGAGCGAGGGAGATGGCACCACCAACGATGGGGTCAGTGAGTTTCTTGACATGATGTGCAGCAATCGTCAGATCGAAGTGGTGGCAGATGCAGGTGAGGTGACTGAATGTATGTTTATAAATGTGATAAGGTTCTGCCCTCTTCTGGCCAAATACCATATGTGGTTGATCAGCTCCCTGTTATTGAATGAGGTCTTGATGCTTCTACTATTGAATATTTCCAGATGAGACACACTCCTCTGGGCAGGAGAGCAAGTCTGCAAATTCTGTTGCAATGACAACCAAAGCCATCAGCAACGAGATCAATGATGCAGCCACAACCTCGGCTTCTGGATGCCACTCAACAGCAAAGGAGCAGGAGCAGGAGGAGGGAGTGAAATGCTCGGGGTCTGGGTTCCAGTCCGTGGTCTCAAATCTCTCACAGGAGATGTTATCTCTGGAGCAAAGACCGATCAGATCTCTGGCCCTCATGCCAGCTCATGCCAAGAAATTTGACACGATCCTGAGGTCAGGGGTCAGCGTGCAGGAGCTACGTGCCCGGGTTGCCTCTCTCCTCAGTGGAACTGAGCAGAAGTCGCTGGGCAGCCAGCCCAAGGTCCCGGCCATTCAACCCAACTCATTCCATTTGCTGCGAGGACTGGAACACAAGGCAGCCCGGCAGGAAGCGCTGCACAAGCTTGGGTTGTTGAAGTGCTCTGAAAGCTCAGCTGTCATCACCTCCTGCTCCTCTTATACTCTCACCTCAGACAGAGATCAGACGCAATCCACACCAGAACCTCCACAGACGCCCACTGAAAATGACCATGAATAAGCTTTGAAGAAACTGTGTCTCCCACATTTCAACTACTAAGACTACAATACTCATATTCCTTTACTGAAGACCTCAACTGATTTAGATTAGGGGGGTTTACCAATTGCCATCTGCAGTGAAATCACCCCATTCAATGTGTTTCCCCTCCCATCACCCACCCGGTTATGTCTGAGGTCCACCTCACATGAAGCGCGCTGTATAAGTACAAATTGATGTTGCTATTACTGCAAGGTTTTGGTCTAATTCACCTTGGGAATTTGAATTTTGATAAAACTATTATCCAATCCATAAACACTTAGCTTCCCCCATTCCTACGTCTAACCAGCCGGAATGTCATTTGAGGTGAATTTCATTAATAGCTTTATTGGTGTGATGTCAGACCAAGAGCTCATTGGTTCAAGTTCCAGTTTGTACTGAGTTTGCTTGTCTTGGCCGGAGACAAGTATTGATGAAATGGACTCCCAGGGTAGGGAGGGCTAAACCAGCCAGAGCTCCTTTTCCTTGGTTCCTCTCTAGCACCCTCTGCTGGTGGTGTGGCATCAGGGTGGGGAGAGTTGAGACTTGACAAAGAAGTTGGGTGTCTGCCGCATGTTGAAATCCATCACCAAGCTTAAGCATATCAAAACAAATCAGAAAATTCCATGCATCCCAACTACATGTAGAAGCTCCACAGATAGATTGTTGGAATTGAATGTGCACTCTCTCCCTCAAGGGACGGATCCTGCTTCCCTAATTCCGAGAATAATTAGGAACAGATTGTCTAGAGCCATGGTTCTGGGACACTGGACGCTCTGTAGACAACGCGTAGACAATGGACATTTGGCGGAGCAGGGTGGACAGCTAGGGGGGAGAGGGTGGGGAGGTGATTTACAGGACAGCTGTCATACCTTGTCTTTTGTTCACTTGCAGTTTTCTTATTAAAAAACATCTAGCAGGTGAAATTTGGCTGTGGATTTCCTAGGTATACATTATTCACCACCATTATATCTTCCATATTGTCTTATGCACATGGACATGACTGGAGAGCAATATGTTGAGATAACCAAACTGATTCCTTGGAACGTCTTTCCTGATATGAAAGGCGCTATATGAATACAGTATAATGTTTTTGTTGTTGATTCGGATAGGAATGTTTATTGATGGAACATAGCAGTGAAGAAAATGGTGTCAGTACCAATGTGAAGGTAGTGGGAGACAGACAGGCCATAGCTGCTGTTAGTGAGCGATGGGTGGATGGGAGGAGTGAAACAATCACCCCCAGGATCATGGAGAAGGAAATATAAGGGGAGGGGAAGGAGTAAGGAGTGGGTGAAGATTGGTGTGGAGCATGGCATGGACTCATTGTTACCGCACTGTAGGTCTGTCTAAATCTATATAAAATGAAATCCTGGGGTTATAGAGCAAGTGGTGCTCAAAGGATGTGATGTGTAAGCCTAAAGGCAGCAGCTATCTGTGTGCAGTGCACTGAATTGAGAACTGTGTGCCCAAGAAGAAAGTGCGCAAAGTTAGGGAAGGCGACAAAAAAAATTAACAACAATAAAATTACATTTGTACAGCACCTTTTGTATCAGGAGGATACTGGACAGTGAGTATTTTGGACTCAAGCTGGGAGTCAGGATCGGGGAGGGTAGAGGGGGAAGGAGGGTGATTGAAGGTCTCCCTAGCCTAGTCGAAATGGAGGTTTAAGAAATGGGTTTTGAAGGAGGCAAGGGAAGGGGTGAGGCGAGGGGACTGCGGGATGAAGGGGCAGAGTGGCTGAATGCCCACCAGCTAGTAGTGCGGCGAGTAAGGCTAGAGGCACAAAGCAGGCCAGAGCCCACTGAGCGGAGAGAGTGGACAGGTTGGGAGGGGGTTAGGAATGGTAAGGGAGAGCAAGGCCATGGAGGGCTTTGAAGGTGAGGACCGGGATTTATAACTGTATCCTCTGTGTGATGGGAAGCCACTGGAGTTGGGCGATGACGGAGGTGATAGGGTTCCGGAGCCTGGTGACCAGGAGAGGGAGAGGACACAGGCTGCAGAGTTCTGGATAATCTACAGCCTACAGAGGGAGCAGTTGGGGAGGCTGACAAACAGGGAGTTTGCATAGTCAAGACTGGATGTTATAAATGCTTGTATGTTTAGTACAACAATTTACAAATGTTAGAAGTGTCTTCAGAGCTAACCAGGTAATTTAGTGTAGGTCACTTTTGTCCTTCTATTGTATTTGATTCTCCCGTGTAATTTCCTGAGAGAGTTTACAACAACAGCAACAAAATTACCACTTGTATGGCACCTTTCACGTCAGGAGGACGTCACAAGGCGCTGTTTATGTGTCTCTTCTCCCTTCTTTCTCTGTTTCCTTTTGTATTGAGATCAACTCTATTGCTGTTCTCCGCCAGGGTTAGAACTCTGTTGCAATGGAAACGGGGCCTTTGCTGATGTGATGGGAGGAAGTATCCCTTAACAGTGACAAGAACTCACTGATAATCACTGAATTATCCTCTCCTCCCCTCACATAGCCCAGCTGGTCTGGTCCTTACCATCTGGCAGGGGCGGAGGGGGCTAGAGTATAGTGTTCCCTAGCCAGATTATACCATGATTAAAACTGACTCAATCAAATATGAAGGGAAGTTGGGGAGGTTTAACTATTCCTGAGCTGGTTTAGGTAGAAGGCAACTTTTAATTGAAGAGAGTGATCTATTTGGGTCTCATTTGACCCGAAGTTTCCCTGTCATTGGTTTGTCTAAACAACAACAACAAAATTACATTCATAGAGTGCCTTTCACGTCGGGAGGAAGTCCCAAGACACTGAACAGTCAGGGTCACAACCCGAGCGAGGCGGAGGGGAGGGAGAGAGGTGGAAGGGCGGCTGAAGGTATAATCGAAAAGGAGGTTCTTGAGATCGGCCTTGAAGGAGGCAAGGGAGGAAGTGAAGGGACTGTGGGATGGAGTTCCAGAGTGTGGGGGCAGAGAGGCTGAAAACCCTGCCACTGATGCTAGGGTGGGTCGGGCGAGAGGTATGGAGCAGACTGGAGCCCGTTAAACGGAGGAGTGGGAGCAGGTTGGTTGGGAGTCAGCAGGTTGGAGAGATAGGAAGAGGCAAGGCCCTGGATAAACAAAATACAACAGGAAGTAACCAGCCTGTAACACTTAACCCTTACTTGGTACATTATTCCTATCATAACAAGCAAGACTGAATAAATGTCGTTCAATACAATTAGGTATCTGAACAGACATTTCTGCACACAAGGAGGCCATTCAGCCCTTTGTGTTAGTGTCACAGCTTCCTGTATTTCTAAAATGTTCTTTTTATTCAATCCACGTTCCCTTCTCCCCCTGAGTTGTATTTGTAATGAACATTTTGTTATCTCAGACACACTATATTAGCGTGGATGTGATTTGTTTAGTACTCTAAGTATTAGAAACTGACTTGGTGCAATATTTTACCTTCAGATCAAGATTGTGTTCTATGTTTATCGTTCCTTCATTTTTCATTCTTTGGCATCTGAGATTCAACAAATTACAATATCAACAATAAAATTACATTTATAGAGCGTCTTTCACATCAGGAGGACGTCCCAGTGAAGCATTCTTCACCAGTGTTTAGAAGCTCTCACACCCTCCCTTGCCTGTCCTCCGCCTGTCAGTGTGCTGTAGCTCTGAGCAGCCAGATGAAAGCTATCATTTTCTCACTTCAGTTATATTAGATTGAGTGAGCTTTCAGTCTTACCAAGAGGAGACAAAGAGATCAATAGAGGGTAACATAGGCCAGTGAGGGGCAGGGGAGTTGGGAAGATTATGTGAGGGTGAATCGTGAAGGGAAACAGACCCAAAATATTACATTTGTATATAACAACAAAATTACGTTCGTATACTGCCTTTCACGTTGGGAGGATGTACCAAGGCACTGGACAGTCAATGTTTTAGAAATGAGCTGGAGTAGGGATTAAGGAGGGTGGAGGGAAGGAGTAGACGTATGACTGATGGCACGGTTGAAGAGGATAGTTTTGAGGTGGGACTTGAGGAGGCTAGGGAGGGGGGCGAGGCAGAGGTATTGCTGGATGGAATTCCAAAATTTGGGGGCAGAGAGGCTGAAGGCTCACCCGTCACTGGTGGGGACATGGAGCAGGCCGGAGACCACTAAGCGGAGGGAGTTGACAGATTGGTAGGGGGTTCGGGGGTTGCAGCGGGAGGGTGGGGCAAGGCCATGGAGTGCTTTAAAGGTTTAGCACTTTTCATGTCTGGAGGAGGAAGAAAGAAAAATTAGGATAGCAATCTCTGCATTCAGTATAATGCATTGAATTTTACCAAACCTCAGAGCATTCACAGGGAGTTGTTCTTAAGTGACTTTATCTGCCAGACTGACATCTGGCAGATTAAAGGGCTGGATAAAATAGTCAGTGAGGGATTGTTTCCCCTGGTAGGAGAATCTATAACCAGGGGTCATAATCTTAAAATTAAGGGTCAGCCTTTTAGAACAGAGTTGAGGAAACACTTCTTCACTCAGAGGGTAGTGAATTTATGGAATTCACTACCCCAGAAGGCTGTAGATGCTCAGTCCTTGAGCATTTTCAAGACTGAGACTGAGATTTTTTTAAAATAGAGGAATTAGGAGATATGGGGATAGGGCAGATAATTAGAGCTAGGTCAGAAGATCAGCCATGATCTTATCAAAAGGCGGGGCAGGCTCGAGGGGCCGAATGGCCTACTCCTGCTCCTAATTCTTATGTTCTTATGTTCTTATTAGGGTTGTGTCTCCTCACATCCTAATGGGGCAGCACCATTATAGCAATAGATGATGAGTCAGCAAGTATTTGGAGAAACTTACTGTATGTTCAGCACAGGTAAAGGGAACCTGGAAGAGGTTGCAAGGCAGTAACCTAATCATGAGATTCTGATGGTTCTGAAAATTAGGTTAAATCAATGGTGCGGTATTTTCCTCTATTTTCCTTGACATTCTCTCCTCCACTGCCCTTTTGGTGTTAATAAACAACAAGAGAATTACATTTGTATAGCACCTTTCACTTTGGGAGGACGTCCCAAGGAGCTGGATAAATCGAATTGAGTCCCATCAAGTCAGTTATATATTTCCAGGAGTTCCCCTCGACCGACCCACCCACCCACCACCACACACTCACACTTGAATAAGTTATAAACGCCACAAAATGTACCTATCTCTTTTGTAATAACACTGAGTTTTCCCAGCATCTCGCAAGATGATAACAAGCTGGATAAATAGACAGAGTTGGTCATTTTAATATTGATGCATCTGTATAAATCTGATATCACATTCCTCACAGTGCTCAAGGCTATATTGGTTGTTTCATTACGACACGGATTCATCGCAAATGCCTTTTGTTATAATGATTTAATTATAATTTAATTTTAAAAGCAGTTTTATTAGAAGAGTTTCATTATATTTCAATACAATAAAGTATTCTTGTAATAAAATGTTCTTTTACAGAGCCTAATGATATTGTGTGGATCTATTATATGAGCTCCATTACAATACTGTGTCAGGACAAATGGGGTTTCACTCCAAATATTGTCTAAAGGAGAGTCTCAATGAACAAGGTGTCCTTGTTCTCACGGCAACTCAGCTTCTTTAAAACTGATTTCACAAGAATAATGAATGTATTATTTTGCTAATTTTAACCATAAAAATATGGTTTCATTTGGGGAAAGTTTGTAAAATGTCAAGCTGGCTCAGTTGGTAGCTCTCTTGCCTCTGAGACAGAGGTTATCTTTATAGCACTCCAAGATACTACCAAGAAGGGAGCTATGTAATGCAAGTTGTTGTTGTTGTTATGGGTTTGAACCCAATGTCGGGAGTTTCAACTCGTATCATCTAAGTTGATGTTGGGGGAGCGATGCATTGTTAAATGAATCTGTTGGAGGAAATATTAAACCAAGGATCTATCTGCCTCTCTGGGGCAGATTTAATGGGGTCTCCCGACGTGAAAGGCAACAACAACAAAACTAAACTTGTATGAATGGATTTGTGGGGTTTGTAGGTGTCATTTGCGCTTAGGATAAGAAACCTCCTTGTCAGCATGTGGGGAAAAAAGATTTGCTTTAGTGTTCACGATTGGTGCTTGCTGGGCCATACAATCGTAAACCACAAAACTGATTTTGGTCGTCTAGAATACACACTGAAAGGGACGCAAGAAGTTGTCGAAAACAATCCATGTTTTAGAATTATTCAGCCCAGGAGGCCATTCAGCCCATTGTGTCTGTGCCAACTCCTGAAAGATCTATCCAAATTAATCAGTTTCTTACCCCATAGCCTTGCAAATTTGTCCTCCTCAAACATCTATCCAGTTCTCTCTGGAAAGTTATTATCAAATCTGCTTCCACCACCCTGTCAGGCAGTGCATTCCAGATCCAAACAACCCACTGTATGAAAATAAATTCTCTCATCTCCCCTCTGATTCTTTTGACAACTATCGTAAGTCTGTATCCCCTGGTTACCGACCCACCTGCCAGTGGAAAGAGTATCTCCCTGTTCACTCTATCAAATCCTCTCATCAGCGTTCTCTGCTCCAAGGAAAACAATCCTAGCTTTCCTCACAGCAACTCATCATAAGAACTGAAAGAACATTTGAATTGTACATGTTTTTAGAAACCGGTTAGTTCCTAATTTCAGCATAGGTTGTTTCTCCATATCTTACAATGACAGGGTGGTATTGGCAAAGACCTGCAAGCAGATGGTCTGGCTGTCTTTCAGTCATCCCCTGATTTATTGCATGAGGAGATTTCAATGGGATGAAGAGAAAGAATTTCAATCAAATCTGTTTCTTTTCAAACCTTCCATGGTAGGGTAAGTATAGTGTAAGTATATTTACTATCCTTATTATTCTGCTTCCTTATCCTACCTTCCATCCTGGTCTCAGGCACCTAAGCGATGACCACCATTACCCCTCCACCACCCCTCCTCCACTGTCTCCCACAGCCCTTGGACTGATGCTGCCCTGCAGATCACTTGCTCCCAGTCTCTGTGTATGCGGCTTAGCTGCCACCCCGACCCAAATCGCTCCCCCTGAAAATGTACCTTCTCCAAAACCCCACACTCCACTATTTCCACTCTCTCCTTCTCTCCCTCCATTCTCCACATGTTCTCTCTTTCGTGTACCCCACCATTACCTTCCTCTGCTCCAGCCTACAAATCCTTTGACCCACTGTGGCCGACATTGTTGCCCTATCTCCCATTTTCACTGCAAGGCCCACCGGTCCTTGACCACTGAGGCCACCCTCTCCTTCCTCAGTTTTAAGTAATTAAAAGTATACATCACAACAATGCTTACTTATCAACGCACAGTTCGCAATTATTTAAGTTGACCAAACTAAATGCTGCGGGTGAGACAGAGTAGCAAGGTCCAATTTAATCCAAATGTAAATCCATCAAAAGGTATCCAAGTTGTTGTTGTATGGTTTCCAGTTCCATATCTGAAAGGATCCAGGTATTATTGTGCCATTCCCAGTTCAATATCTACGCACCACTGTATGTCTAGAGTTGCTCCACTCATATCTTGACCTTCCCTTTCTTCTGAAGCTGGAACATGGATTCACGACTCCAAGTTTCAATTTCTCCTTTCTTCATCTTCTTCCTTCAATCAATCTCTCTTTATCCAGTTCATTAAATGACCTTTCACCCATTGTCCTTTGCAAGATGGTTCCTCTGCAAAAACAAATACAATACAACTCCCTCTCCAGCTGCAGACCATTTCTCCATGAGAAAATTACCGATACGGACTGAAAACAGTTTGTTTATAAACAGTCATTTGTTTCTTCTGCAAAGCTAGTCACAACCAGCTCCTATCATGTGCAACTGATTACAAATGGTTCAAATATATGCACAATATATCACTAATATAATTTTAGATATTATTTAACACATTAATTACAGAATCCTACAGTGTTTAAAGTTCACCTGAACAGGCAAATGGGACTCTGTTTAACATATCCAAAGGACAGCACCTCTAACAATGGAACACTTGACACATTGGAGTGTCATCTTAGACTATATGAGCTCCAAATACTCACACGGTACCCACAACCTCTGACACTGGAGTGCTACCAATTGAGGAGGCCTGACAGACACTGGAATGGGTATTTTATTCTGTGAGCAAAGACTGAAACAACTGGGATGTTTTCTGTTGAACAAAGCAGTTTGAGAGGTGACCTATCAAAGGTCTTAAAATTATCAGGTATTTTGATGGAGTCAATGGAGAGAAATTATTTCCACTAGTGGGTGAGTCGGTGACTTCAGGGCATCAATTTAAGATAAACAAGCAAATGGGGTGGGGAGTTACAATATTTTTTTCACGACAGAGGAGCTGCACAGAGGAAAATTAATAGCACTGTCAGGGCAGGTATTCTGTCTTGAGACAGAATCCATATTGGCTTTCAAAAGGGAACTAGATAAATACCTATAAATTATAGGGGTGTGCGGAAAGAGCGGCTAAGTGGAATTGTTAGGCTTGCTCTTAAAGGAGCTAGGAAGGGCATGTTGGCTGAATGGCCTTCTGGCTGTAAATGTCTATGGTTCTATGATTCAATGGATGCCATTGACATAAGAGTTTCAAAAGGCATGTTCTAATCACACAAATGAAAGATCAGGAAATTGGTGGAGTGTTAAGATAAATGGGACATTCTTTGATTGAAGGACAGAGATGTACCCAAAGATCTCTGGAAATGCTTTTTCACAAAATAGAGGAAATGCAGGAGTGTCATCTTTTCATTTCATGACCTGGATAAGGAAACAGAGGTGAATATATTCAAGTCTGTATCAATTTGAGAATATGAACTGTAGTGAACTGTGCAGTGAGAAGAAAATTGCAAAGGATACAAACAGATTAAGTCAGTTGGTGAAACTGGCAGATGGAGTTCTAAATTACAAAGTTCATTTTGAAAGTACGATAGTAAATGGGAATCTATTCTAAATGGGGAGGGAAGGAGGGAGAGGGCAAAAGGGGAAAGAGATAAACAAAGGGATTTACGTAAGGCACTAAAAGCCGGTTCATAGGTGTTTTTTGGTGATATTTATCACATGAGGTTTAGAATGTAGAAGCAAGGAAATACTCCTGCAGCTGTACAGGGCATCGATCAAATCTCACTGGAATATTTACAGATTTACAAGGATTTACAAAGAGAGATTTATAAAGATTTACAAAATTATGTTCAGCACAGAAACAGGCCAGTGGGCCCAACTAGTCGTACCAGTGTTTATACTCCACACAGATCTCAATCCACTCTTTATTCCCTCCTATTCCTCATGTGAACTTATAGCTTCTTCTTGAATGCAGCTACACTTCAACCACCAAATCGGGCACTGAGTTCCACAATCTCACTATCCTCTGCAAGAAGTAGTTCCTCCTAAATTCTCTTTTAGATCACCAGTTCCTATCTCATACTTGTGTCCCCTGGACCCTGGATATAAATTCTCCAACCAGTGCAAAAAGTCTATTTATATTAGCTGTATCGAATCATTTTACCTTAAACTGCTTTGGCATCTGTCTGCCCATTCTGGTGACCTTTTTATGTCTTCTTTAAAGCCCTCCATGGCCTTGCCCCACCCTACCTCCATGACCAAGTAATCCTTTACCAACCTGTCCGCTCCTTCTGCTCTGCGGGCTCTGGCCTGCTCTATGTCCCCCGACCCACCCGCCTTACCATCAGCTAGCGAGCCTTCAGCCATTCTGCCCCCAACTACTGGAGTACCCGCAATCCCTCTGTCTTGCCCCCTGTAGGTGCTATACAAGCATAATTTTGTTGTTGTTCATGCTGGTCCATGCCTTTGTCACCTCTTGGTTGGCCAATTCAAATGCCTTCCTTGCCGGTCTTTCCTCTGCCACCATTCACAAAATCCAGGTTATCCAAAATTCTGTCGCCTGCATTCTCATCCGTACCAAACTTCGCTCCCCTTTTTCAGAATTCACTGACTCCCTGTCTCGGAGTGGATCGATTCAAGATCCTTACTCTTGTCTTCAAATCCGCCACTCCTCTGCACCCCTCTACCTCTCTGACCTCCTCTCTCCTCACAACAGCACCCATTGCCTTTGCCCTACCAGGTCTGGCCTGCTACTTGTCCCCAGAATCCTCCGTTCCACTGTCAGCGGCCGTGCCTTCAGCCGAACACCCCGAGGCTCTGGAACTCCCTTCCTCAATCCCTTCTCCTCCCCCCCTCTTTTCCCATTTTCATGGCTGAATAACTTTTTTTTCGACTGTGCTTTTGGTCACCTCCCCACTGCCCCCCCCCCCCTCCCCTCCCGGGCTCGGCCCTGGGATCCGTCATTGTGAAGCACTCTGAGACGCTGTCAGGTTGGAGAGCGCTATATAAATTCAAATTGTTGTTATTGGCCTTCTGATGTGAAAGGCACTATACAAGTGTAATTTTTTGTTGTTCCAGATGAAGTACTTTGTATCTAGGACCAAATTTGCTCTGTCTTGAGTCCAGCAACAAACTTGAGCAAAATCCAAAAAATCCAGCTAATCCAAAACTCTGCCACCTGCATACTCACCCACTCTAAGCTTCGCTCCCCCATTACCCCAGTCCTCGCCAGACTTCACTGGCTCCCTATCCCAGAGAGGATCAACTTCAAGATCCTCACCCTTGTTTTCAAATCCCTCCACTCCTCTGCACCCCCCTATCTCTCTGATCTCCTCTCCCCACAACCCAGCACCCGCTGCCTTCGTTCCCCTGGGTCTGGCCTCCTCCATGTCCCCCCGAATCCTCCGCTCCACCCTCGGCGGCCGTGCCTTCAGCCACTGCGCCCCGAGGCTCTGGAACTCCCTTCCTCACTCCCTTCGCCTCGCCCCCCTCTCTTCCCAATTTCAGGTCCCAGCTAAAGACCTTTCTCTTCGACCGCACCTTTGGTCAACTTTCTACACCTGCCCCTGGCTCGGTCCCGGGATCCGCTATTGTGAAGCGCTCTGAGACGCCGTCTGGCTTGGAGGGCGCGATACAAAATCAAAGTTGTTGTTATTGTTGTTGTTGAGCAAGAACAATAAAATTCTAAAACAGACACACATCAGAGAAACACAGCCGCCAATCCGACGCGTTCCGAAGCTGGGCGCGTTGCCCTGGGTGACGGCGTGTGCCACGAGCGGCGGGAGGTGGTGCTGGAATGTTCCACTGCGGTGACAGTCGGGCGGCCATGTTGGAAGCCGAGAGCAAGAGGATGAGGTGGTGGGCTCCGGAGCGGGGGAGGCAGCCGGGGAGAGCGGTGCAGAGTGAGACCATCTGAGCTGTGTGTGTGTGTGTGGGGTGGGAAGTGGAGTGGATGCTGAGCGGGCTGGAGGCCCCAGAGCGGCGGCTGTGTGGCTGTGCGAAGGGCGCCGCACGGCGGGTATCATGGCGCCGGGCACAGTCAGGCAACGGAGCGCCCTCCACCTGCTCCTGCTCCTCAGCCCTTTGTTCGCGTTCGAAGCAGTAAAGGAGCCCGCGGGAAGGCAGTCGGGCCGCGCAGCGACAAGCACCTCGCTCCCACAGCTAGGGCCACAGCCTCGGGCCGCTGGTGGCTGGCAACCGGGCGAGCTGAACCCGGGGCAACGGGGTCGTACAGGGGACTGCGAGACGCTGAGTGCCAGCCCGCTGCCGTGGCCTGGCAAAGGAAGAGTGCGGGTCGGGCGGTGGGACGGCGGCGGCGGCGGCGGCGCTTGGCTCGTTACGAGCAGCCGCGGGTCCTGGCACATGGAGGGGGATGGTGTTTGCGTCGTCGCCGAGAAGAGACAGATAGCATCTCCAGCCGGCACACAATGGAAGCTGCTCCTCCAGTTTCTCGTTGGTTCCTGTGTATCCTGGGCGGACAGCGACACCAGCAGAAAATGGGATTGCCGCCGCGCTGCTTCCAGCACCAGTCCCCGTTCCGAGCGCGTCCCATTGTCTTGTGAGAGGCTTGACGCCGGGAGAGGGGTGCCCGGCCGCCCGGTGCGGTGGGAGTGCACGGTGCCGGCTTTTCTGGCGACACACCAGTCGCTTTCTTCGTGGGAAGCGAAGCAGCGGCGTTGGAAGCGGCGTGCCAATCGGCGCCGTCACATTTCAGGCACATCAAAAGTGAGACCCGGAGGGAAATGGAGACGGAAGCGGGACCTGCCTGGGGCCGGTGATGGGATTGTTTTGAAAATTCCGTGTGTCCGTGAAACATTCCAGAGTTTAGACGACGAGAAAATCAGGGAGGTGAGAGTGTTCTTAAAACAATGCCTAAGTATCCGTGTGAGCAACATTGCACATCGTCGCTACCAAGTCCTCAGCCCACGGGCAGGGCTGGACTTCTGTAAATATCACAAGAATAAAAGCCTCAACCATACATTTCCCCGTCACTTACACCTTCACCTAAATCGATGTACCAACTGGTGTTTTAATCAGTCTTTGAGCCGTCATACGAAACATCGTTCAGTTGAAAGGGTGGACTGGGGGACATTGTTTTCAACTGAAGCGAAATTCCGTTCCATAAACGAGTGTTTGCGTGGTTTTGTAATTCTGATAGAGCACATTCTACGTCAACATTGTTTGGATCCCGTGTTTCTAAGCGAGTGGTTAGATACAGATTTGCAACTCCGATGGTACTCTTTTATAAATGTAAGGGATGAGATTTCAGCACCACACGCGTGGTGGACAGCTCCTGGAGTTGAGCGAGAACTCGTGTCCTTTCAGAAACGCTGCAACCCGGGCAGCAGAACAAAGAGCTCCGGGGAGGCCACGGTAAACCTTTCTCATCCCTCTAGTTTGGGGATCTTTTCCAGTTTCCAATGTTTTAAACCTACCGGAGGTTGTTTGAGAACAGTGCTCTCTGTATTAAGGCGAAGAAGCCATGCAAAAATAGATCTATGTGTTGTGTGCCAAGTAAACCCCCGTAAAGCTATGCAATTTGATACATTACACCCGAGAGCTGGCGGGCGGGGAAAGAGAGACGTGTTTCCTTTGCTATTAACAAGGACTAGTAGATCGGTCAACCGCCACCCTCATTTTCCTCAGTATAATTACCAGGTTCAGGTGGCCGAGAATCAATCTCCAGGGATCCCTGTAATCTCCATTATTGCAACAGACCCAGATTCTGGAGAGACTGGAAGGCTATTTTATTCTATGACTTCCTTAATGGACAGCAGATCTATGGGTTATTTCACCATTGACTCTAAGAGAGGATTGATTTCAACCACCAAGAGTCTGGACAGAGAGAGCATGGAGCTACACTATTTTCGAGTCACAGCTGTAGATCATGGTCTCCCTCGTCTCTCTGCTACCACCATGGTATCCATTACAGTGACTGACATGAATGATCATGATCCAGTGTTTGAGCAAACTGAATATAGGGAGACAATCCGGGAAAATGTGGAGGAAGGCTACCCAATTTTGCAACTCCGAGCCACAGATACAGATGCCCCATCCAATGCGAACATCAGGTATCGATTTATGAATCAGCAAGCTGTGCAATCGGTGTTTGAGATTGATGCCAGGTCTGGGTTGATTACTACCCGTGGGCCTGTCGATAGAGAGCAGGTTGAAAAATATTCCCTGATTGTAGAAGCCAATGACCAAGGCAGGGACCCAAGTCCTAAAAGTGCCACTGTAAAAGTATACATCACCGTCTTGGATGAGAATGACAATGTGCCGCAATTTAGTGAGAAGAGGTACATTGTCCAGGTGAGGGAAGATGTCAGGCCACACACTCAGATCCTGCAGGTGATGGCCTCAGACATGGACAAAGACAATAATGCCCTTGTCCATTATAACATAATTAGTGGTAATAGCAGAGGACAATTTTCTATAGACAGTGTCACTGGTGAGATTGAGGTGGTGGCACCCTTAGATTTTGAGATGGAGCGTGAATATGCCCTGCGTGTCCGTGCTCAGGATGCAGGTCGCCCACCCCTGTCCAACAACACTGGAATGGTCAGCATTCAACTGGTGGATGTTAATGATCATTCACCCATCTTTGTGAGCACTCCATTTCAAGTATCAGTGCTTGAAAACGCACCACTAGGACACTCCGTGATCCACATACAAGCAGTAGATGCAGATTATGGTGAAAATGCTCGGCTGGAGTATAGACTAACAGACACTGCCCCAGATACACCTTTTGTAATCAACAGTGGAACTGGCTGGATCACAGTGAGCGCACAGTTGGATCGCGAATCGATGGAGTACTATTTTTTTGGGGTAGAAGCCAGAGATCATGGTTCTCCTACCTTATCTGCTTCAGCAAGTGTTACTATTACTGTAATGGATGTCAATGACAATCGGCCAGAATTTACACAGAAGGAATATTTTATCCGTTTGAATGAGGATGCGGCAGTAGGTACAAGTGTGGTGACTGTGACTGCAGTGGATCGAGATGTGAATGGTGTGGTCATGTATCAGATTACAGGTGGGAATACAAGGAATCGTTTTGCCATCAGCACTCAGGGTGGGGTAGGGCTCATTACATTGTCATTGCCACTGGATTACAAGCAGGAGAGACGCTATGTCCTGACGATTACTGCCTCTGACCGTACGTTACATGACACATGTCATGTGCATGTCAATATTACAGATGCAAACACACATAGGCCTGTGTTTCAAAGTGCACATTACTCTGTGAATGTGAATGAAGATCGGCCAGTTGGCAGTACTGTGGTTGTAATAAGTGCTACAGATGATGATGTTGGGGAAAATGCGAGGATTACCTATTTCTTGGAGGACAACATTCCCCAATTTCGAATTGATCCTAATTCAGGTGCAATAACACTGCAGACAGAGCTCGACTATGAGGATCAAATGACTTATACATTAGCAATCACTGCCAAAGACAATGGAATTCCACAGAAATCTGATACAACCTATGTGGAACTCATGGTTAAGGATGTCAATGACAATTCTCCAGTGTTTGTAAATGCTCACTATCAGGGTTCTGTCTCTGAGGATGCCCCACCCTTCACAAGTGTCTTGCAGATTTCAGCTACTGATCGAGATGCTCACGCAAATGGTAGGGTCCAATATACCTTCCAGAATGGAGAGGATGGCGATGGGGACTTCACCATTGAGTCAACATCAGGGATTATCCGCACTGTGCGGAGGCTTGACCGTGAGAGTGTGCCAATTTATGATTTGACTGCCTATGCAGTTGATCGGGGGATTCCTGCACGAAGGACTCCAGTGAATATTCATGTGACTGTGCTGGATGTGAATGACAATGCCCCTGTGTTTCCTGATGATGATTTTGAAGTGTTTGTTAAGGAGAATAGCATTGTTGGTTCAGTGGTAGGACGTATTACAGCAACTGATCCCGATGAGGGAACCAACGCTCAGATTATGTATCAAATTGTGGAAGGCAACATCCCCGAGATCTTCCAAATGGATATCTTTTCAGGAGAGCTCACAGCCCTCACTGACCTGGACTATGAAACAAAATCTGAGTATGTCATTGTAATGCAGGCCACATCTGCACCTCTTGTGAGTCGAGCTACTGTCCACATTCGCTTGATTGACCAGAACGACAATAGCCCCGTCCTTAAGAACTTCCAAATAATCTTCAATAATTATATCTCCAATAAATCCAACACCTTTCCTTCAGGAGTCATTGGCAAGATTCCAGCCTATGATCCCGATGTTTCTGATCAGCTTTTCTACACTTTTGAACGAGGGAATGAACTGAGTTTGATGATCCTCAACCAGACAAGCGGAGAATTACGATTGAGTCGGAAGCTGGACAATAATCGGCCACTGGTGGCATCCATGTTGGTTACAGTATCAGGTGAGGTAACAAAATTGACAGCATGCCCTGGTTGCACTATTTAGCTTCATATTTCTTTGGTATGTACCAAAACTTACATACAATATTTAACCTGTGGTTCAACCAATATTTTATAAAGATTCATCATTACTTCTTTACATTTAAATTTAATTGCTTTGTATATAAAACTTATCTTCTCAGTGACTCAAATTAAATTTTATTGTTGACTCAATTCAGGCAGGTGTCAACCACAAGTAGATGCAATACAAAGCAAATTACTTGCAGGGTGCTACAGCTTAATCATATCTCACACCAATCACCTACTTCTTACTCCTCTCTCAAATATAGTTATACATTTTCTACCAGTAAATTATTTTATTGATGATCATTATAAGGCATAACACTTCAAAATTCTTATTTAAAAAAAATGTTTGTTCATTTAAAAAGTTATTTTATTTAAAGTTATTAGAATTTAGCATGTTCCTTCTGAGTGTACACTGTATGCTAGTTTTGTGACGTGTTGGGATTCAAGGCCATCAATCGCACCTGAGGAGAGAATCTCCTACATTATAAATGCAATCACACCAAATATATAAATGTGTTAAAATGCCTCGGGGATTGCTGCGTAATGTACTAAAGGAGTTGGAAAAAGAGATTTCTAAGACACTGACATGTCATTGGACAGCCATTATGTGTGTGATTGTATCAAAAAGGAAATTGCCAGCCTCCAGTGATGGCTGTCATTTGACATCCAGGAGAACAACTTTGCAATTGTCTCTTTTTATTTATTGATGGAACTGAAAAAAGCAACTAGGAGACCTGACTGACTGGATTATGGTTTTTATAGTAACTACCTGAAGCATTCCTTTTTGAACAAAGTTATAAAAGTAATTTATAATTGCTATTGGAAAAAGCCACCAATCTTTTCAGATCTCAGGGGAGGGAGAGAATTCTTCGAGGAACTCATTGCTCTTAGAATGGGTTGAGTTTCATGATTATTAGAGTGTCAGTTCCACATGTCTTAGTACTTTGACAACCTTGTTCTGGCTACTGTTGGTCAGGAGCAAACCAGTACTTTTTATAAGTACATCTTTAGATTGCCAGTTTGGATGACTGGCAGATTACAATGAAGCATGGGTTTGTTTATATTTGGTGTAAAGAGCATTGTAATTACTTTGTATATCATATCTAATGAAGACTCTAAAGGCAGCTGAGATCAGACTAACCTGTTCCCAGTAAATAACTCACGTTGCTTACTGGGTACAGGTTAGTCTGGTCCCAGTTGGCTTTAGAGTAAATCATTTGACTCTTACTGTTTCAGTTTTGAGGACAATGGTTGGTTCAGAATTGCTCTTATCATTGCCGGTTGGGTAGCTGGCAATATTCTGGGGAAAGGGGTAGGGGGTGGGGTGGTAGGAAGGTAAGCAGGGTCTCCCTAGAGTTGAACTGAGTACCAAGATGATATATTTAATAAAGTCAGGCAAGTATGCTCTACACCAAAAAGCATTGTTCACTTCAGCATTGCTTATCAACGAAACATGAACTGGAAACTGCCAACTGGAAACTAAATTCCATGTTCCTGATGCCCATGATTTGTTTTGTTCAGAATGTAAAAACGTAAGAAATGCTAGATGAAAAAGACCAAGGTCCATGACAGGCTGTTTCAACTTGACCGTAATAGTAAAACCAGGATACGGCCTGCAATTGATAGGGAACAATTTCAGATGTAATCTACGCAAACACTATTTTAGTGAGCTAATAAGGAACCTGTGGAATAGACTCCCGAGGGAGATGGTTGAAGCAGGAAGTATTGATTCTTTCAAACACAGATTAGATAGTTTGCTTTTACAAAATAACATTATGCGATATCGGAACATAGAAACAGGAGTAGGTTCTTCAGCCCTTTGAGTCCGTTCCGGTATTAATTAAATCATGGCCAATCTGTTCTTCAACTAATCCTTTCAATTCCAATTTCCTGCTTTCTCAGTGGTTAGAGCATTCGCCTTACAAGCATGAGACCTGTGTTTGAATCCAGGCAGGTCAGAGTGAAACTTTGGGCAAGTTTCCTTACTCCACATGCCTAATAATAATTCTTAAAAAAAATAATAAAAATTGGTCATTTTAATCCACGACTGTTTGTGGATCACTGCTGTGCGCAATTGGCTGCTGCGTTTCGCCCACAAATATACAGTCAATTCACTTTACAGTACATTCTTCGAAACGTCTAGAAGATGTGAAAAAGCGCTTTATCAAATGCAAGGTTTACTATTATTATGGTTCATCTGCAGATTTACCCACAAACAATTCAGCCCAGTTTACTGTGGTCAATATATTTCTCATCCCATTGAAGTTTGCCTTACTTAAATTTATAATCTTGGTTTGGGACTCTTCTCTTCTCCATCTCAAATCTAATGTCAAATGCAATCGTATTATGATCACTATTTGCAAGATGTTCCTTTACTGTCAGATTGTTATCTAGTTCTGGCTTATTACTCATCACCAAATCTAGTATCGCTTGTTTCCGTTGTTGATTCTAACATATTATTTTTTTTAAAAACTGTCCTGAATACATTCTAGAAATTTGTTACCTGAGGTGTCCTGCTTCTCACAGTCTATGTGAAAATTAAAATTCCCCATGATCATATTGTTTCTGCTACATGTTTCACTGATCTCTGTATTTATGCATTTCCTCACAACGTCACAACTCTCTGGAGGTCTTACCTCCAGAGTCTTACCTCCTTTGTTGTTCCTAAATTCTACCCACAGTGTTCCACTACCTGATCACCCTAACTGAAATCTTTCTTTTCCACTGCTTTTATCAATATTACCACTCCTCCTCCTTTCCCAATGTCCTTGTCTTTTCTAAACATCTTGTACATAGTTCGGGACATATGTCATGCGATAGGATGGTGGAAGGCGAACTAGAGGGACCTTGGTCTTTTTTTGTCTAGTAGTTCTTATGCTTTTATCAACAAAACAAATCATGGGCATCAGGAAAATAGAATTTAGTTTCCAGTTGGCAATGAATGCAAAATAGTCATTTGTTCTGTCATCTTCAGTACACAATTTATGAGGCAGAACCTAATGCACATAACTACATGGTTGGTAAAGATCCTATATATTTATAATGTCTTTTAAGTTATCAACAGTGTTCCCTCAGAGACCTGATATGCATTCATATTTCTCTAGAAAGCCTCAGGAGTAACTCCAAAAAACAAAGGAAAGCTTTTGGAGTACATCAGTTCCAATAAATAATTGAAAATTGTAAGATAGGCTAGTACCTGGCATTAAAGAATTATTATCAATTTCATAGTAATATTTGTAGCAATTCCATGATGGACAAGTTTAAGAAAACCTATTTACGAGTAACAAATAGGAATAGACAGTAGAATTCTATTTAGTTTTTAGCTGTGATTTTCAACATGTGCCATAATTCTGCTCAGTGAGGTGCTGATAATTGAAAATGTGTTTGTCACTTGGTAACAGTTTTACAGTGTGTATGTGTTTGACAAAATCATCTGCTTTATTTTAAATTGTTTTGTGTGATAAATGGTATTTTAAAATTTTACCACTCTAGGAAAATGTGCTTAAGCGTTATTAGAATTTGGTAAAAAGCCTCTGTTTACCTAACAATAAGCAGGAACTCAATTGTTAGTCAATTTACAGATTGCTTTTCCAGGTGTAATAATTGCTTCAATCCACAAATGTGGGATACTGCTCCACATTTCGCCATAAAATATACAATCAATTCATGTTACAGTATATTCCGTGAATGCTTTAAGATCTCAAAGATGTCTTAAGGTGCTATATCAAATGCGAGGATTATTATTATTATACAAAATTAAGGGCTCTATTGAGCCCTTAATTTGGGGCTCAATAGAGCCCTTAATCTTGTATAATAATAATGATTATTATTATTACATATCCCCAAATCTAAGTATCAAATACAAATAAATCTTTGTGTACTGGCAACGAGAATAGTTTTCTCCCCTAATTAGAGGCATAATCCTTTTAGTGCTGCAATAGAAAATTGACCCCTTTGTTTCTCTGTGGTAAAATTTCGGAATTCTATTGCATGCTCTGGGGCAGTGACATATAGCAAGCATATCAACTAGCAAGCAGCATGTAGTTATAGATATTACAGATGAGCAGAGAGGCACCAGAGCAAGCTCTGTCAGCCACCTTCGTGGCACCCACCACCTGCTCCTTCAACCCCGGTCCCACCTCCCTCCTCATCTCCCAGTTTCACCTCCTGATCACCCTCCTAACTGACATCATCTACCAGCACTGCTCCCACCAGTCCACTCCTCTAAAACCAGCTGTCATCACTCCCATTCTGGAAATAACCTTCCCTGGACCCATCCTTACTCTCCAGCTACCGCCCCATCTCCAACCTCCTATTCCTTACTATGGCCCTGGAATGAGTTGTTACGTCCCAGCTTCGCTCCTTTCTCTCTCGCCATTCCCTCTTTGAACCCCTGCAATCCGGTTTCCTTGCTGCTCATAGCATGGAGACAGCCCTGGTGAAAGTCGCAAACGACATTTTAAACATCTGTGATCAGGGTTCTTTCTGCCTCCTTATCCTCATTGACATCTCCTCTCCCTTCAACACTGTAGACCATTCCATCCTCTGACACAGTCTCTCCTCCCAGCTCAATCTTCATGCACCTGGCCTCACATGGTTCGACTCTTACCTTTCCCACCGTCTCCACTTTGTCACCCGACTCCATTGATTCCCCATCACCCAGAGGATCCAATTCAAGATCCTGGTCCTCACATTCAAAGCCCTCCACAGCCTCGCCCCACCCTACTTCTGCGACCTCCTAATCCCCTACCAACCTGCCCGCCCCCTCCGCTCAGCAGGCTCCGTCCTGCTCCACGTCCCCTGACCCACCCACTCTACCATTGGTGGGTGAGCCTTCAGCCCCTCTGCTTCCAACCTCTGGAACTCCATATCGCAGTCTCTCCGCCTCACCCCCTCCGTGGCCTCCTTCAAGTCCCGGCTCAGGATCCTCCTCTTTGACTGCCCCATTGGTCACCCCAAATCCTCCCCTTTCCCTCCACCCTCCCCTTCCTCGACCCCAGCTCGTGTCTGAAGCAATAACTGTCCAGCACCTTGGGACGTCCTCCTGACATGAAAGGCGCTATACAAGTGTAATTTTGTTGTTTTTGAGGTCCCATCTGCCTATTACTCTGCCAATCCATCCCCTTCCCACCCATAATGTTGATCATGCTATTTTAAACCTAATATGTATTCAGCGCCTTGGGACGTCCTCCCGACGTGAAAGGTGCTCTATAAATGTAATTTTATTGTTGTTGTTGCTGTGTCTTGATTACTGCACTCGACAGGGTATTCCATATGATAACAACTCTCGGTGTAAAACAAATTCCTCATAATTATTGTTCCCCTTTGCTCCTTTGATAATTGTGTCAGCCTAGCTCATTGGTAGCACTCTGAGTCATAAGGTTGTGGGTTCACGCCCCACGTTGGAACTTGGAATCACATAGTCTAAGCTGACACTTCCAATACAATGCTGCGGGATTGTTGGATTTATTGGAGTGGCATAATTCAGATGAGATGTTAACGATGTCCCATCTGCCTATTAAAGATATTATGGCACTATTCAAAACAGAAGGGAGTTTTCAGTGGTGTCCTGGCCAATAATCCTCCAAATAACAAAGTTGCTCACTCACTCAATGACTGTTGGGGTACATTGCTAAGCACAATGGCTGCCATGTTTTGCCCACAAAATATACAGTGAGTCCACTTTACGGTATATCCTATAAAGCATATTCACTATTTTGGTAAGACATGACCTGAAGATGATGTTGATCAGTTTAGTGATTTATGGTACATTTAAGATTAAGATGTGCACTTGCTGATATCATTCATAGATGTGCAGATTGATACAAATTCTTGAAGATGTGGGAAAGTGGTTTTCAGTCACACTCTGCTCTTTAAATGAAACTAATGAGAAGTAATACTTGAAAGGCAAAAAAACTTCCATTATTAAATTAGAAATCTAAAAATCTGATTCTGTTTGGATTTACTGAAGCGGTTCCTTTGAGGTTCTACAAATTGCATTTATGAACAGAGTATCTGTTTCATTACTTGACCATTGCCTTCTGAATTCTTAAGACTTTAAGTATGTAAGTTTCTCTTTTTAATGCTTGGCTTGAGAAGCACATTTCATAAAACCATTTTTCAGCAGCAATGACTTCTTTGCTGAGTGATCATTGAACAATGTCCAGTGACTGTGAAATGCTGTCTACTGAAAGATTCATCAAAGATCAACAACAACAAAATTATATTTGTATTGCGACTTTCACGTCAGGCGGACATCCCAAGGCACTGGACTGTTACTGCTTCAGACCTGGGCTGAGGACGGGGGTGGGGAGGAGTTGCCGATGGGTCTATAGAAGAGGAGAGTCTTGAGGCGAGACTTTAAGGAAGCCAAGGAAGGAGCGAGGCGGAGGGACTTCGGGATGGAGTTTAAATGTGAGGACCAGGACCTCCAATTAGTTCCTCAGGATGATGGAGAACCAATGGAGTCGGGCAAGAATGGGGGAGATGGAGTCACATAGTTTAGAATGGTCACGGCAAGCCTACATCTGCGACCTCCTGCCCCCCTACCAACCTGCCTGCCCACTTCGCTCAGTAGCTCCAGCCTCCTCCAAAGCCCCCACCCCACCATTGGCGGGCGAGCCTTCAGTTACTCTGCCTCTGGAACTCCATCCCGCAGTCCCTCCGCCTCGCCCCCTCCCTGGCCTCCTTCAAGTCCCACCTCAAGAACCTCCTCTTCGATGGTCCCATTGGTCACCGCAAAACCCCCTTTTCCCTCCAACCTCTCCGTCCCTGACCCCAGCTCGGGTCTGAAACAATGACTGTCGAGTGCCTTGGGACGTTTTCCTGACGTGAACGTGTTGTTGTTGAAGGCCTCCCATTGCTCAATTTACCCATCAATCTTTTTTTCTGTTGTAGTTCTAACCTGAATGCCATCAGCTGGTAGTCATTTTATTACCTTTCTCAGTTTGTTTCATTCATTGAAACGAATAATTTTGCTCTTGTGCCAGAACAACAACAAATTTACATTTGTTTAGTGCTTTTCACATCAGGAGGGTATCCTAAAGCACTGGGCTATGAAGGATCTGCACCCGAGCTGGAAGTTGGAAGGTGGGGAGGATAGAGTAGGAGGGTGACTAAAGGTACGGTCGAAGAGGAAGGTCATGAAGGAGGCAAGGGTGGGGCTGAGGCAGAGGGACTGTGGGATGGAATTCCAGAGGGTGGGGGCAGAGAAGCTGAAAGTCCACCCACCAATGGTGGGGCGGGCAAGGTGGAGGATATCAAACAGGCTGTAGCCCGCTGAGAGGATGGAGTAGACAAGTTGTTGGGGAGGTTGGAAGATCGCGGAAGTAGGGAGGAGCAAGGCCGTGGAGGGTATTGAACATGGGATGTTGAACTGTATCCTTTGATAGGGAGCCGGGTGAAGATGGAGTTGATAGTGTTGTGGAACCTGCTGTGGGTGAGGACATGGGCTGCAGAGTTCTGGATGTCCTGCAGCCTGTGGAGGGAGGAGTTGGGGAGGCTGAGAAGCCGGGAGTTTGTGTAGTTGAGCCTGGATGTAATGAAGGTCTTGATGGCCTGTGGTGAGAGACAGTGGCGGTGGTAAGGAAAGGCAGAGCTGGTCATGGCACACATGAGGGATGAACAAGACACCAAGGCTCTGAATTTCTCTGTGAGGTGTAGAGTGCGTTCATGAGAGGTGATGCTGTCATCGCCCAAGCTATGGAGGTGCTGATGGGAGTAAGGATGAACATTCAACCGTACCAGAGAGATTCACAACAACAAAATTACATTTATAGAGTGCCCTTCATGTCAGGAGGCCATCCCAAGGCGACTGAAGAGATCTATGGTACTGCATCAGTCACTATCTTCGGAGAGAAACAGATAAATCGGTAGATGTGATTAATTGTAAGTTAATTTTGTTTCACGATAATATGCTGCATATCAAATTTTATCTGCAGCAATAGCAATATGTTTTTCTGCAGTGTAGAGATTGTGTTACTGATGAGGATTTGGGATTAAGTGAAAGAATAATTCCAGGGCTCTGCTAATGATTGATCAAGTTTTTTGCTTGTTCTTCTCCTCCTTCAGATGGGATCCACAGTGTGACAGCTCAGTGCGTATTGAAAGTTATTGTCATTACAGAGGAGATGTTGACCAATAGTATTACAGTCCGCCTGGAGAACATGCCACAAGAACGTTTCCTCTCTCCTTTACTGAATCGCTTTGTTGAGGGCCTGGCAGCAGTCTTGTCTGGCCCAAAGGAGGACATCTTTGTTTTTAATATCCAGAATGACACCGATGTCAGTGGCAGCATTCTGAACGTAAGTTTTTCTGCTCTGGTGCCAGGAGGTAGTCGGAGACAATTTTTCTCCTCTGAAGATCTTCAGGAACATCTTTACATGAACCGGATGCTCTTAACCTCAGTCTCCATGCTGGAGATCCTCCCGTTTGATGATAACGTCTGCTTGCGAGAGCCCTGTGAGAACTACATGAAGTGTATCTCAGTGCTGAAGTTCAATAGTTCGGCTGCCTTTATTGCTTCGGGATCCATGCTGTTTCGGCCCATCCATCCTATTACAGGCCTCCGCTGCCGCTGTCCGCCAGGATTTACTGGAGACTATTGTGAAACTGAAATAAATCTTTGTTATTCCAACCCCTGCCAGAATGCTGGAGCCTGCAACCGCCGAGAGGGGGGCTACACATGTGTGTGCCATGGGGAGTTCACAGGTTTGTAAATTTCTGATCATCATCTTTGTCTATTGTGTAGAAACCTAATTTTCTAATTTTTTATGAAGTAGGAAAGAGATATATAGATGACATAACTCAATTATTTCTATATACAGCTTGTTTCACTTACACATCCATCTAGACCTTAGCACCTTCTCCCATCCCACTCTTCTGCTCATCCCTTCTGCTGTTCAATCTCGGACTTGCTGTATGTACATTATTGAGGGCCAAGCTTTCAGTTTCTATTCCCGTTCACCATTGGAACTTCCTCTCTCCACTATTCCGTCTTTAAATCATGCCTCAGATGCAAACTCTCAACTCTCCAGTGCGTTGGGATGTCTTCTCTGAGTAAAACTACTACATAAATGGAATTTTGTATCTCAAAGTATACCTTTTCAATTATGCCTCTGGTCATCTTCCTCTTCTACCTTCTCCCCTGATTAGTATTGAACCACTTTATTATTAAGGTCTGCCATATTGTTGATGCAAGCTATTGCTGTGATAGATATGATCTTGTTGCATTGTACAGTATAGTACAGTACAGGTACTGTACATCCAAAATATCGTGCATCAAAGATCTTGGATATTTTTTGCAACTTATTGTGTCAACATCTCAAATTGCATTATAAATAGAGGCTGTTTTTGTCATTTATTTGTGTTAGCAAGATCCCACAAGTAACTACTCACGATTATCCCAGTGGATTATTTGCCTGAAGACCAGGACGGAGCATGGTCTTATTTGCCTTCTGGATCTTCAAGTCTCAATGCTCTATTGAGAAACCAAGAACTTGAAATCTTATGATACAGGAATCACCTGTATCATGAGATCTGTACCTCACCTAGTTTTCAATAACAAATTCTGGTTGTTTCTTGTTTACAGACAAACTGTGGTCCTTCTACAAGAACACCAGCTATCTTACAACTGGTCATGCAATCTTAGCACTGATTCATGCTGGATTGTTCCTTTTTGAGTGTTGGCTTTTTAGTGTCTCACTAAAGAATTTGGTCATATGTGTTTATAGATAATGATGGTGCACTATTTACCTTGGAAGGAATCACACTGACTAACAATCCAACACCCATAAATGGATTCTATGTTTCAATGGTCACTGAATCGTTTCAGTGATCAAGAGCAGGAATTATGGCAGACTTTTCTCCAAAGGCACTAATAGCAACAAAATTACATTTCTTTTCAATTCACTTTACGGTATATTCTGTGAAGGGCTTTGAGACGTCGTTAAGATGTGAAAAGCGCTATACCAAATGCAAGGTTTATTATTATGGCATGGCTCAGAAAGCTGATAAACAACAAAAGTTTAAAAGTGGAATCATAAAATGTAGTATCTATTAGTTAGGTTTTAGGGACATAGATATAAATCATATCTATGAAGAATTTAAATTGTCCCATCAAATAGATAGATTGGATATGAGTAGAGAATGATTTAAGTAGGAAAGAGAAAAAGAAAATTGAACAGGTAGAGTGATGGAGTGGAGATAGAGAGGTAGTAACTTGTAATCTATGAACGGAAGTTTTATGGATGATCAGAACGTGGTGTCATTTTCAGGCTAGGGTGGACCCTTTTTCAATCTACGTTTTAATTCTAAGGGAGGTAGGGAAGTACTAAAAAGGCTGTCGGTTCTCAACATAGATACGTCAACTTGTCAGGACGGGTAGCATCCGAGGTAACTGAGGGAAGTAAGGGTTGAAATAACAGAGGCTCTGAACACAATCTTTCAATCCTCCTTGGACACCGGAGTGGTGCCAGAGGACTAGAAGGTTGCAAATGTTACTCCCCTGTACAAAAAGGGTTAGAAAGTTAAACTTGGGAACGACAGGCCAGTCAGCCCAACGTCAGTAATGGGGAATTTTTCAGAGAATGATTGGGGGTGAGTATAGTGTGCGAGTTGGGAGAGAGAGAGGGTGTGTCTCACTATCAATTCACTTTGTAGTATATTTTGTGAAGCGCTTAGAAATCAGTGAACAACAACAATAAATTACACTTGTACAGCGGTTTTCACGTCGGGAGGATGTACACTGCTGTGTGCAATTGGCTCCCACAATATGCCCACAAATATAGTCAATTCACTTTACAGAATATTTTGTGAAGCGCTTTGAGACATCTGGAAGACGTGAAAAGCGTTATATCAAATGCAAAGATTATTATGTACAGAATTAATAAGATATGGTTTGGCATAGCAATGCTCTGGGTAACTTTGCACAGACATCATGTGAACAGGTCAAGGTGTATTTACACGACAATTTCATCTCAACAATTAATACGGCTTCTGATTTTGTTTTTAACCTAGTTACCTTTTCCCTACCCCTTTCGCAGCTTCTGTCTCCCCCAGTTTGCGCTTAGTCAGCTATTTGAAGAACCTTGTGATATCCTTCTGATGTGAAAGATGTTGAATTATTGTAATATCATCTGAATACTGATGTGCGCAATTGGCTGCCGTGTTTCGCCCACAAATATGCAGTCAATTCACTTTACAGTAGGGTCCGTCGATATGGAAATTTTCCGATTTAGATATATCGATGGGCTCATATCGAGATATACCGAAATATCGATATTTTCGGTTGTTTCGTACTGCGCATTCGAGGTGCGCGCACATTCGGGGCCTATCTCCTCAGGAGGTAAATATATTTCTCTCTCTGTGGCTCTCACACTCACTCTCTCCATCTCTGTGTTTTTCTGTCTGTGTCTCTGTGTCTCTCTCCTCTCTCACAGCCCCCCCATCTCTATCTATCTGTATATTATCACATCCACCCCGTCTCTCCCCCCACTCTGCGCCACCGTCCCTCTCTCCTCCCCCTTGCCGCCACCGTCCCTCTCTCCCACACCCCCCCGTCGTATCTCTCCCCCACCCACCTCCCCAAGCCGTCTCTTACCACCCCCCCCCCCCCCCCACCCCGCCGTCTCTCTCTCCCTCCACCCCCCAGCCGTCTCTCTCCCCCTCCCCCCCCCAGCCGTCTCTCTCCCCCTCCCCCCCCAGCCGTCTCTCTCCCCCTCCCCCCCAGCCGTCTCTCTCCCTCCCCCCCGTCGTCTCTCTCTCCCCCCCCCCTCCCCCCAGTCATCTCTCTCCCCTCACCCCTTGCATACCTGTATATTGTATTCGAGGACTATGAATACAATATGGCGGCTTTGCACCTCGGTCTGTGCATTGTGTATAGAGATGAGCATTCTGGGTCTTGTAGTTCAGTGTGCGCACATTCCGATTTTTCCCCTCGATATATCGATATTTTTGAAATGCCTATATCAGCATATCGATATGAAAATTATATCGGGTTTTAGCGATCTATCGATATATCGCCGGACCCTACTTTACAGTATATTCTGTGAAGCGCTTTGAGACGTCGATAAGATGTGAATGCAATATTATTATTATATAAACTATACTGTTCCGTTCCCCTGATACTCCTGCGTTGAATGTGAGCTGTCATGATATTGTTTATGTGGCTGTAACATTTTTCATACGGTTGGAATGTACTATTGATAGTTGTAAATTTGCTTGAAGCTTCATTTTGGAAGAAGGCCCCGAGCTTTGTTTTGAACTGTTAAACTGCTTTAAAACTATATAATTATGCTTTGGAGATAGGACTAAACGCCATTAATATTTCAAATGCAGAGCACCTCTGGTACAGTACGGGAAGTATGCGTACAACATTGTGTTTCTCGTTGAATAAAACATTGCTAGTTCATCCCCTGCAGTGATGACTCTAGAGAATGAATTAATAACTTTATCAAAGAGAAGTCAATTCAGATTTTAATGAAGAGGAAATCCCTGAATTCCTTGGGGAGGAACTGAGGGAAGGAAGACTGAATAAAGCACATAGCTCTTTGCCAAAGATTAAAAGGAGTGGGTAAGGGGTTGGAAAGTAGCTACTGGCCTCACCCACAGTGGTCTAGTATCCTGGCTGTTCCATTATAAAACAATCTTTTGTGTCTAGGTTGACAGAGTTTACTTGATTTTGTGATATAAGAAGTTTGTTTTTCTGGATTGAGTAAAAATTTTATTTCTCATGTACTTGTTATTTAAATCTTGAAATGAATGATGCAAAGTCATGCATTGATTGTTATTTTAAAGAAAGCTTTCTTTATCTTCTGAACTATTTATTGTCTAGGTCTGACCAGGAGAAAAATGATTGCTTCGGCTAGGTTTGCCATTATTGTCATCGCTTCTCTTGCTGAGTTGGAGCGCAATGGGGAGTTGTCTCTATAGCATGAGATCCCCAGTGGAGGCTAACAAATTCTTTATCACAAAAGTATGTTGAGATAATAGATTTGTGGAAGTGCGAATTGAGGCTGTAATTTAATCTTGGACGTTCAAGTGAACTCACAATTAACAAGAGTGAAGTTCGAGCACGGTATAGACATCATCCCAAGACATTGTCTTGATCTCTCCCTGCTGTCCTTCATTTTAAAATAATTGTTCTATTTCAGTACAATATAAACCATGTTAACAGTTTAACATGGGTACGGTTCCTTGATAGAAGTTTCATGACCAGCATAATTGCTTTGAGACATCTAGAAGATGTGAAAAGCGCTATATCAAATGCAACGATTATTATCATGATGTCATTCACCACCGATTCATACACTGCAATGAGGAAGAGATGATTGAAAACCTGTGAGAAGATATTCATTTCATTTCAAAAGCATTACATTTTGTGACCGTAACAAGAATTATTTTCCAGGTTTCAAGATCACTGCACAGGGAAACACTTTAAACACTTGTACAATTCCAACTTGAAAATGCTTTTTTCCATGACAACTCCCACTAGTAAGATTTAGCATTCAAGTCAAGAGCTCTAAATTTTTAATTAGAGACAATTTATCAAATCCTATGTCCGGTGTGATTTATAAAATGTTAATTATACATCAAGGTATAATTTTGAGGGCCTTCTCTCCATTACCTCCTGCATGGTTGAAATGCTCTATGTAGTGTCATTCCTACATCAAGGTCAATCCCGATGGGTGGAGGGGTGGGGATTCTCTCCGCACCCATGAATGGAGGGCATGCCTTTTTTTGAGCTCTATTAATTTAGAAATGTGAACTTCACTTTAATTCATTTTTACAATTATTCACAATTTAACCATTTCAGTGCACCCACAGAAATACACAGTAACTCCTGTGAAGGATTTAAGATATCCTTTGAAATGTCCACTTTGTGATATCCTCCTGATATGAATGGTGCTTGATCCGATAAGAAGATTATTGTTATTAATACGACTATGAATTGTAATGTTTCTGACTTTTTACTTTACTGGCTTTCATAGTTGATATGCCATTGTAAATGTTATTTGAATATTCCATGAATAGTCTGTCTGGCATTTTTATGGTTACAGAAGAGTACTACTTGTTATTCACACCAGGGTAAAAATATAATAATAAATATACACTGTACAGACGAACTTAAGACTAATTAATGTAAATGTAGCCTATAATGAGATACAAAGTACTGTAGTATATAAACAAGCTTCTGAGTTTAGAAATAGGTTAAGAATACCATCAAAAGGTGTTGATTCAAATTATGCCTTGTCCACACCAGTCATATTTAATCCTTATAAGAAATTCCATCCCCCTGGAAGCATTTAGGTTTTGTCACTTTCGCTTGAGCAACATTATCAAAGTTAAGTTACTGCTGAATGATGACTGTGAAAGGATGACAAATGTGAGGCTGGAGGGTACACAGCATTAGTAATGACAGTTTATTTTTTCATGTGAGGGGAAATCAGTGTAGACTTATGCACAACTGCACTAGTGTATTTTCTTGTAATTCATAGATGATACAAAACTGATATCATCCGCATAGATCACAATCCACTTTACAGTCTTCATTCGTTCCATTCTGAGTAGTGCATGAGAGCTTCAATGTGGAGTCTTGTAGATTAATAATAATACTTGCTTTTGATATAGTGCTTTTCACGTCTTCTTGACGTCTCAAAACGCTTCACAGAATATACTGTAAAGTTAATTGACTGTATATTTGTGGGCGAAACGCAACAACCAATTGCGCACAGCAGTGTCCCACAAACAGTTGTGGATTGAAATGGCCAATTTTTATTATTGTGTTTTTTTGGAGGGATTATTATTAGGCATGTGGAGTAAGGAAACTTGCCCAAGGTTTCACCCTGATCTGCCTGAATTTGAATACAGGTCTCATGCTTATAAGGCGAGTGCTCTAACCACTGAGCTACCAGAGCTCACGTTTGGTCTATATTTAGGCAAATTCGGAGCTGTATTTGTTAGAAGAAAAACTGATGTTTTCATGTCGCAATATTGAGCTTTTGCAATGAGTCAGTTCCTGTAATAACCTACTTTGCATCAAAATTGTATTACTTTACAAGAAGAAATTTATCTTTGCTTCAGTTCTAACCTATTTTCACTCATAAAATGCAAGTTTTCTTTTCTATGCTGTAGTTCTGAACAAGGAAGCTGGCTGTGTGATGGAACAGCCTTCACTCTGTTTCTCTCTCTAGGTATGATGTGTTTCCATTAACCTTTATTAATTAAACCTGGTCAGGTGATCACTGTGAAGTGGACATTCGTTCTGGACGCTGCACTCCAGGAGTGTGCAGAAATGGTGGAACCTGTACAAATCTTCCAGATGGCGGATTCAAGTGCAATTGCCCCTCAGGAGGCTATGAAAAGCCCTACTGTGAAGTGACTGCGCGATCCTTCCCACCAAAGTCATTTGTGATGTTTCGTGGTCTGAGACAAAGGTTTCACATGACTGTATCCCTGTCGTGAGTATCATACACTCTTTTATGCATTTCTAGTAAGTTACTTGGCTAGTATGCCTCATTATGCTACAGGACTCCACAATTTACCCTGTGAAGTGCTTTAAGATGCCTGACAAAGTGATAAGGCGCTATATCAAATGCAACAATTATTATTTGTAGTATTATTACCATGTGAAGCAATTGTGTTCGGCAAACATAGTAGCCATTTGTGTCACTAGGTTAGGTTAAAAAAAACGTAATTCTAAAAGAAGCAGACGGGAGGTGAGAATTTTTTTTCACACAGCGAGTTGTTCGAATCTGGAATTTATCAAATGCAAACATTATTAATATCTCTGTCTCTGATTCTTACCCTCTTCTCCCTCTTTCTGGTGTTTTACTCTTGTGAGGTACACATTTTCTTTAGATTTCCTCTGCAATGACACTCAGTATAAAGAAATGTGGCTGTGAGCACTCATTATTCCTTAAATCTCAGAAGTGGAACTTCATGAGATTACCACAGAGAGAAATTCCCCTGGAATCTACTGCTATCAGACTAACTATGACATTTTAAACTTAAAGCACAGAATACAAAAAAAACCCTGCAGGATCCTATTGAAGAATCCATTGATGTAGATCCTGTGTCTGGGAGAATTTCATGTACCTGTAAGGAGTGTAGGATTCACAAAACAAATCTGGGTTTACACTAAAATGAATCAGAATTTGTAGACCTGAGTCTATGTATCAATCATTCATCATTGTTAACACCCTCCTCGAGAGTTTGCAGGTTTATTTCCGTTGATAGATAAACTACTTGCAAGTGGCTTCCCTTCATCTGTCAGCAAGGATATGAGCTTAGTTTTGTGACTTGCTGTCAGTAAGGATAAAGTTCAGGGAAAGCTTGTGGCAACATTTTAGTGACAGCATAGATTCACATTTTTCCAAATAAATATATCCTCAAAAGTGGATCCTAAAAATACAACTGCAGTTTCTGACTGAATTCATTATCTATTTTCAGGTTTGCTACACAAGAAAATGATGGCCTCCTGTTCTACAATGGACGATTTAATGAAAAACATGATTTTATTGTTTTGGAGATCATTGGTGGACAGGTCCAGCTGAAGTACTCAACAGGTCTGTTAAACAACATACATTATGTAATAATACATGATTCTAGAATAGAAATCCAATTTACTCCAGATCACTGTCACTTCTAGTAGATCTGATGTATAAATATATAAGTTGGCTAAACCAAAGAGAAGTTATAAAGCAGTTTAAAGGGAACATGTGAATATTAAACCTCCAAATGTGCTGATCCAAACCCTCAATTTGTGAAGAATTCACATTCAAAACATTAATTTCTTGTAAATTTTGCTTTGTAAACTCTGCTGCCCCCATTCTCACCCACACCAAATTTCACAAGGACTATTACCCCAGTCCTTGCGAAACTCCACTAGCTCCTCACTCTTGTGCTTAAGTCCCTCCACTCCTCTGCACCCACTTCTCTAACCTCCACACAGCAATACCCACTCCCTCCACTCTACTGGATTAGGCCTCCTCCATGTCCCCCGAATCCTCCTCTCCACTATCGATGGCTGTGCTTTCAGCCACTACTCCCTGAAACTTTGTATCTGTAAAAATATCTTTGAAATAGAATTTAGAGAAAATAAAGCAAGCTACAAAATATAGTCACTGCAATTTACAGTAAATCCTATGATGTCCTCCTGATGTAAAAAAGCGCTCTGAGATGCCGTCCGGCGTGGAAGGCACTATATAAATTGAAGTTGTTGTGGTTGTTGCTGAAAGACATTATTAAATGTTATTAAAGTACAGTATAAGGTTACTTTGAAAGTTCTTCGTAAAAAGACATTCTGTTAGATTTTATCCTGAATTGCTCAGTGATGCAATTATGAGATTATGTCATTGTCTTTCTAAATTATTCCTACTGCTAGAGCTGCACTTTATGTTCTGATTAATGTAATGCATTTCACAATAATTCATGGTGCAGTGCAAACTTCGCTGGAGGCCAATATGTATCCTGCAGCTGCATTGTCAGTCAATTGTTTCTGGCTACACCCCCAAAACCATGCTAAATATTGCTTTAAGAGGGAGAGAACATAGAAGATATTGTGAGAAACATTTCTATTCAAGCAGGTTTTCAGGGTAGAGGGATTGCGAGAGATGCTTCTGTACAATTGTGAATCAATTGGTAGACATACATTATAATTGCATTAAATTCTCCCTTAAAGTCTATTTGAGTCTGCATTAACACATGCATTGTGTTTTCAGGAGAATCAATGACTGTGGTAACCCCATATCTGCCTGGAGGAGTCAGCGATGGGCAGTGGCACACAGTACAAGTTCAGTACTACAACAAGGTACAATGTTAAAATTAAATCTACTTTTACTCTATATTTCATATATTTATTTAAAAAGGCTTCTTGTATAATGTTTCCACTGTCTTGTCCCATTACTTATTTTTTTGAATTGTAGGAAACAGTACTAATGATGGAACTGAATCTCTTGGTATGTAAATCATAAACCAATCCCTCAAAATAAAATGATGGGCTAATTGTCCTTCTTCTGTGCTGTAGATTTCTGTGATTCTGTGCTGATGAGAATACTAGGAGAAACAACCGTCTCTTTTCAAATAGAGACTTTAACGTCCATTTGAACAAGCAACTGGGACCTCAGTTTAATGTCTGATATGAACTGCTAGAAAACACTCCTTTACAGTGGAAACACTCTTTTTGCAGTGTTTCAATATAGAATACTTGTTTAATGCCAATTTTATATTGCGGCTCCTGCATAATGAATTCTGATGCCAAAGGAGGTGCTTTTATGTACTTGTGAAGCTGGGGATCCAGACACTTGTTACCTGATGATATTCCACACTTGCATACAGTTTCTGTTCCATAAATGATGCAATAATATCAGATATGTTGCGTTAGCGCCTTGGGACGTCCTCCCGACATGAAAGGCGCTATATAAATGTAAATTGTTGTTGTTGTTGTTGTATACAAAAACATTAGGAATTTATTTTTGCGATAACCACTACCAAAATAACAGTAGCAGAGGCTTTCAAACAACTGTCTTCCTGACTTTCTACCCCATTACCCTTATTTCAATAGCAATTGAGAAAATAAAATTTCAAAAGGGCGTACATGCACTTATGCACTTATTGTGCTACTCTTTGATGTTAACCATTTTCTTGTTATTGTCTCCCATTGCTTTGAGGCAGCTGCTTTTCTGGTGACAGAAGTGTAATAGGAGTTACAACTCCAAGAAGGTTTAGGTACAAGTGGCATGGAAAATTTAGGTGTTTCATTAAGTGTAGTCTGTAGGGCCATGCTTGCTTCTGTAGGCAACCTCTAATGTAAATAGTCTTACCAACGAGATCTTTGTTGAGAGTGGCATTTGGATGCATGGGGGTTATTCTTCAACTTGGAGTTGAGTGAAGTAATCAGATGCTGGGTGTTTCATACTGAAGTGGTTTGATATAATATGAAAAATCTGTTCACTTAACAATGTTTTGCCTGAAGTTGCACTTTTCAAGAACACAACTATGTCAAGAATACAACTACGAATACCTGTATAGCAAGCTCAGACTTTTCAATCAATTTTTAAAATTTTGCTTTTATGGAATAACTTTGTTTCAGATTTGGTCAGTGTCTTTTCCATATTATTCCCTCCCACCTGGTGAGAGTATGCACCCATTGGGGGTGGGGTGGGGGGGTGCGGATTGATTAAACAGCTACAGAAGACATCTGGGTGACTACAGTTAATGTAAAAAATTATTCCGTACAAGCATTATCCCATGATCTGCAAAGCCAAGATCCATTATGTAATCCTCATCCACGCCTTCATTACATCCCGGCTCAATTATGCAAATACCCGGCTGGTCAGTCTTCCCAATTCCTCCCTCCATAGGCTGCAGATAGTCCAGAACTCTGCAGCCTGTCTCCTCTACCGTTCCAAAATCCATGACCCCATCTCCCCCATCCTCGCCTGACTCCATTGGCTCCCCATCATCCAGAGGATCCAATCCAAAATCCGAGTCCTCACATTTAAAGCCCTCCACAACCTCGCCTTACCCTACATCTGTGACCTCCTATGCTCTAACCAACCTGCCCACCCACTCCGCTCAGCAGGCTCTATCCTGCTCTACGTCTCTGATCCACCCGCTCCACCATTGGCAGGCGAGCCTTCAGCCACTCTGCCCCCAGTGAATCCTGGCATTATGCATATTTTAGTATTACCATAATATTTTATTATGCAATCCAAATTTGCTCACAATTATAAGTGATCTCACGATTTCTCCAACAGACTTACTTTTTCCCTTGCAGCTGTTCATTTCAATAGATAATGGATTCTATTAATATTTCATGAATGGGCTGCGCTGAAGCAAGCAATAAGACACCTGCCCTTCCTGTGCTGATTTTGTTTATTGCTTTTTCTTATTTCAGCCAAAGATTGGGTCGCTAGGAGTCGCACAAGGACCCTCAGAGCAGAAGGTGGCGATCCTGACTGTGGATGACTGTGACACCTCCATTGCTGTCCGTTTCGGGAATGATATTGGAAATTATTCCTGTGCTGCGGAGGGGGTACAGTCCAGCTCCAAAAAGTGAGTGTACCTGTGTACGCAATCATTCCAACTGCTGTGATATGTTTGTGATATGATATGATGTGAATGATTCCACCCTGCTCTGCCCCGCTTCCATTCAGGTAAATAAGGCAGAAATTATTGAACATAACCAAGATATTAGTGCAGCTAAAACTTGATCTGAGCCAGCTAGAAATTAGATGAGAAAATATTGTCAAGCAAGGGTTGTGAAAGTGTGGGATCCTGCATGTTTATACCAAGGAATCCCTTAAGCGCTCTGAGACACTGTCCGGCGTGCAGGGCGCTGTATAAATTAAAGTTGTTGTTGTTGATGTTGAGCTATGTTCTTTAAAGGGGTCTGCTGATGAGAAGAGTTCCTATCTAGAAAGAACTGGTGATGATGTGGATCTCCTTTGGAAAGGAGCTTGAATAGTAGACTCGCAGGTTAATACCAAAACTTCAATTTGTTTAAAAATCTCACTGAGAATCACTCAATCAGTAGAGACATCTCAGGTATAGAATCCAGAGAAAGTGAACAAGAAGAAAAGTACAACATTGAAGCAGTGGAATTCATAAAGAGCGTACACACAAAAGAAAAAAAATAGTGTATGGTGTTAAAAAAAAAGTAAGGAAAATAATTCAGTGAAATTAGATACAGGAACACAGGCCTGTAATGGATTGGAAGAATATACAGGTAGACCCCGCTTAATGTTGCCTCAGTTAAAGTTTTTTCGTTATTACGTTGCTGATACATTGGGAACATATGCAGGTAGACCCCGCTTAAAGAAGGGGTTAGGAACTTTAAAAGCCACTCTACAAATGTAATTTTGTTGTTGTATTTCAAATAAACACATAAATATTTGATTAATCCAGATTGGGTTAACCAGTTTAATCTGATGATTTCAATAAAAAATCTCCTTCAGAGAAAATTACTGACATTAACATTTTTAATTGAAGTTTTTACACAACTAGTGGTAAATATTGAAGAAAATTTGTGGTTCTTGGGATGAGACGTTAGACCAAGATCCCAAGATCAGCCTGCATGTTAACAATCCCATGATTTGAACGATTTGAAGAGAAGGTAGTTTCTCCTGTTATCCTGGCCAGCAATCCACTGGATAAAATTTGTGTATGCTGTTTTGGGTTAACCCGCAAAATATGCAGTCAATCCACTTAACAGTATATCCTGTTAAACATAGAATCATAGAATTTTACAGCACAAAAGGAGGCCATTCAGCCCATCATGTCTGTGCCAGCTCTTTGAAAAGAGCTATTGAAGGTCAGTCCCATTCCCCGACTCTCTCCACATAACCCCGCAAACTTGAAAGCACTTTGAGACATCTCAATTACGTGAAAGGTGCTATATCAAATGCAAATTAGTATAATGTTATTATTGTATTTGTTTTAGGTTTCTGAAGAGCGTTCCATTCTGCTTGATGGTTAATTTCTTTCTGAGCTTCTGGAACAGCCGTCGCTGGTACTACCCTCATGCTGTAAAATCTCCTGTGCCTGGAGTAACAAACTGCTCTTGTCATGAATAATGTTTAAAAGAAATAATGAATGCAATGAAACATTTGAAGAAAGTCTCACGGGGAGCAATATATTTGTATGTCGGTACAGATTTCAATATTGCTCTGCAAGAGTTACTGGAAGGGAGGAGGGAATATTCTAGAATTGTAATTGCACTAGCAACATTTGTACTAAATTTAATCCTTCTGTTCAAAGAAAGACTCCATAATTGAAATAGCCAATAAATGTAATCAGTGTTCTTCCACACTACTTTCACAATTAATGGGATACCATCCTCCATCTGCTATCTGACACCCTATTGCTGTCATAGGAAACAACAATAGAATTACATTTATATAGTGTCATTCACATCGGTAGGACACTCCAAACAAAGTTACTCTTATTGAACCTTGAGCTCTTGATTTTAAGGAAGCTTCTGACAGAACCTGTAGAAATGGGCAGTATGGATTACTCTAATGAGGTTCTCCTGTTTATTGCTTTTGATTGGTTACTTTTCCCAGTACTACTTTTGAGTAATACAGAAAATATAGAAATAATATAGAATAATATAGAAAATCCTATAAGCTGATTAATATCTCCTACTGGAATTACATAGCAGATTCTATGTACTTCTATGATCGTGGGATATTGCTGGTGCAAATGTCTGCTGTGCTTGCCTGTACTTCGCTATGCTTGATAGCAATTATTTTAAAACTTTTTAGATGATTTGGCATGGTAAAATACTATAGAAATGCGAGTTCTTTCTTTACCAATAGATCTCTGGACCTCACGGGTCCTTTACTACTGGGGGGTGTGCCGAATCTGCCTGAGAATTTCCCAGTGGTAAACCGGGAATTTGTTGGATGTATGAAAGAACTTCACATTGACAACAAGCGAGTTGACATGGCAACGTACATTGCGAATAATGGGACCTTTGCAGGTAATTTGGATATGGATTGTTTGATAGTGCAAATGTCATGTATGCATGTGTGATATCAGTCAATGAAATAAAAATATTTAATCACTACAGTTTGAGTACAGGTAGCCCTCACTTAACGTTGATTCAGTCAACATTGTTTCGTTATTATGTTGCCGGTACATAAGGGAACATATATCCACTTAACATTGTGATGGTCGATATTACGTTGTTTGCCAGCGGGTAGAAGCAAACTACTTTGGGCATCATAGGTGTATATAGACGCTGAACCTCCGGTATTCTTGCACGGGTCCATCCTGATCCTTCCCCTTCGTCCCAATAACTCCACTACTCGCCCCTCCACCCCCAACTCACTTCTATAAGCAAGCTCCACAATCATCTCAGGTGAGTTTTGTTATTTAAATTTATATTTTTTTATAATTTATGTTTTGCAATTATGAATGTACATTTATTTCACCTTAAAAATGTTTTTTTTAGAAACTTGTGATGAAAAATGTCCAAAACAACCTAACTCCAGTTTATACATTAATTCTTATGGGAAAAATGGGTTTGCTTAACATTGTTTCGCTTAAAGTTGCACTTTTCAAGAACACAACTATGTCGTTAAGTGAAGACTAATTGTATATACTATATTGTAATGGTAGTTCAAGCCATATTATACAAGGGGAGCTTTCAGAGTGGTGGTGCAGATAGTTGGTTTGATTTATAAGAATGCATTTAGAATCCATATTAAGTTTGTAAGATGCTAACTACTAGAAATTGCTTTCAGATATCAGTTGGGAATGTGAATCTTTTCTTGGGATTGTCCTAACAGTTACACCAGGACAAAGACTGTTGCCTTGCAAAGTATTCCTGCTTACCTATTACTCCAAAACATTGATATGGATTAGTGGATACCTGAGAGAGATGTCTAAATGATTAATAATTAAATTAAAGCAACTGCTAGGAGGGGATGATTGAGTGTTTTTTATAGTCCTAATAATATTCTTCGCCCTCCGATTGAATTATCGCCCTCTAATTTCTAAAATTCCTTACTACTGTTTTCTATTTCTTGGGAATCATAAATATTGGATCCATAGAATAGAAGTTATAGTTTTCCTTTTTTAAAAAAAACCACACACACAGCTGGCAGGAGTATTATGTTGCATTTAAAAATAATGTTAAAGTGGTTCCAGACGTGTGAAGAAAATGTAACATTGGCGGTATTAAAATTTTAATAAAAAGAATAAATGGTGTTGTCTATTGTCCAAACTGAGGTGTTGTACCTTAGTCACTGGGTAGCATTGAGTTGGTAAGGCCAATGAAGCCAGGTTGTAAGGAGAAAGTCTGCATTACGCCACAGTGCACTCTGACTGCCTGCAATACCTGTCAACCTGACCTACCCACCCCCATTAGTACCTTAAATACTGTACCACAAACTCAGTTGACATTGATGACACAGATTGTTGGGGCCTGTTTTTATGCAGTGTTTGCTTTTACGTAAGGGAGATAGAGTTGCCGCATTCCTAGCGGTGGGTTGTAGTAGACAATCACATCACATCTGAATTTCAGTAGGCCATCCAAGGGGCTAAAGCAGATTTTTAATTTACATGAAATGTGTTTTATTGGATTTTTTTTAATACTTTTTTTGTTTTCTTGGTGGAATGGATTCTTTAGGGGACTAGGCATTTTGTGCAATGCTATTTCAAATCGAAATAAACATAGGATTTAAGAAAATATATTTTAGGAATTAGCATTCAAAGTTTGGAAAGCCGGTTTGCACACAGAATTGGTTTTTAATACTCGATTTAATTAGAAATTGTAATCTGATGTCACCTAACCTTGTTTTTAATGTTAGATCAGAGCAAAATCGTTCCAGGACTCTACCATGTGTGAAGGGCCCTATATAAATGCAAGTTGTTGTTATAGTACTGTTTTCTGGAGGATGGGGCAAAGAGGCTAAAGACCCAACTGCCAATGGTGAGGAAGGTGGATCAAAGCCTGCTGAGCAGAGGGAGCAGACAGTTTGATATGAGATTTGCAGGCCACAGAGGTTGGAAAGAGCAAAACCATGGAGGGCCTTGATAAGCAGGAAAGAGAGTTGGCATAGTCTAGCTGAAATGTGATAAATGTATGAATGAGGTTTCGGCCTCCTGAGGGGAGAGGCAGTGCCAGAAGTTAGTTGATGTTGCAGAGGTGGGGGAAAGGCAAAGCAAGTCATGAATCGGATGTGGGGTAGCAAGGACAGTTAACGGTCAAACAAGATGCAAATGTTCCAGACTGGCTTGGTGAGGTGGAAAGTGCATCCAGGAATGGTAATGCTGCCCGTTCTTATGAAGGGAAAAGGGGAGGCTGACGAGGGAATTTCTGTAGTCCAGCCTTGAGGTGAAGAATGCGTGTTTGGAGGTTTCGGCGATCTGAGGGGTGAGGCAATAGCAGAGTCGGGCAAAGCCACAGAGGTGGGGGAATGCAGGGCAGGTCATGGCACAGATATTGGGGAGAAATAGTTGAAGGACAGAGGGAGCCCTGAACACAGATGGACAAAATATCATTTGTCACATTGACCAAGGCTATTTTTGTGCTGTGGGTAGCATGGAAAATGATTGGAGGGTACTGGTGGGAGAGAAAGAAGTGAAACTGGGAAGCAACGATTTGTTCCAAGACTTGGAAAAGGAAAGGAGGTTGGCGATGGGACGGTAATTGGACAATAGGGATGGGTCCAAGGAAGGTTTTTTGAGGATAGGGGTAATAAAGGCTGTCCAAATCACCAACAAGTGGAAATAAATTGTCTCAAGTTAGCTGATTAAAACCTCTCATCACTCAATACCTCTAACAGGTCTCCTATCAACCTCTGTTGTGGTGAAAGCAGCTCTGTTTCTCTAGTCTCAACTCCTACGAAGAGCCAGCCATCCCCAAAACTAACACTGTAATTTGAGTATATTCCTTCATACTTTCTACATCACATCGAAATCCTTCCTGAAGTGGGACATCAAAACTGGACACAATACTCCCATCTGCAGCCTGTTAGCCTGTTTGTTCCTCATAGTTCATCCTCTTACATAGAATATGAAGACGTATTTCTCAAGTAACCAAGTGTTAGAAGTACAATTCTATGAGGCATGACTAATTTATATATGAATACATGATCTCCCTGTATTAATAAAAAAAATATTTTCTTCAGAGTTGATATCTCCAGTCAGAACAGATTGGTACTGTACAGGACAGATATGTTTCAGATTTCCTGCAACATTTCTATGATATGAATGTAAACTTAGTTGTCATTTAAACTTAAACTATTATTTAATGTTTAACCATGCTAACTTGCGTTGACATGTTCCATGGATGCCATCTGCCCTCCAATATTTTGCACCAGAGATTTTAATTCATAAAAGCCAGAAATTTCATATGGTTTTAGCCCTAGGATTATGTCTTAAAAATTCATATTCTGCTGAGTTTTGACAGATTTATAAATTGGGGAGTTTTTTTGTAGTTTTAAAAAGACCTACAGAAAACATAATTCTGCCTCTTAAGTCTTAAAAGCTAAAAGCAGGTAGATTTATCGCCTCGGGCATTTAATCATTAACCTCTTAGATAGTATAAAATTATATCATGAGGATATTTATAAAATGATCCATATTCCACTTGTGCACCATCCATAAGTCATTTGCAACTTCCTCACTAATGTGTTACCAGGTTAGCTCGTTTACAGGCTGTAATTCTGTAATATTACAGTTCATCATGTTTCCTCTATTTCTACTATAAAAGCTATCAATTTATAATCTGACAAAGTGATGATGATCACACTTAAGGTGAAACATGATGACAAGCAACTAATCTTCTACATTACCAGTCATCCTCAACAGTAAAATTAGCTCCTCACATCAATTCAGCTACGTTAATTGCTATATCAACCTGTTCGCTCCCTCCGTTTAGAATTCTCTGCCCTGCTCCATGTCCGCTGCCTGGCCCGCCCCACCATCGGCGGTCAGGCCTTCAGCCACTCTGCCCACCCTTTGGAACTCTATCCCACAATCCCTTCACCTTGTTCCCTCCCTTGCCTCCTTCAAGACCCTCGTCTTCAACAACGACTTTGGACACCCTCCTACCCCCTACCCTCCTAATAAATTAGCTTTGTATAGGAGGATGTGCCAAATCGGTGGTCAAGGATTTGCACCCGGATTTGGACAATCCAGGATAGACACCAGGAAGTATCTTTTTACACTTAGAGTAATTAACAGTTTGAGCAGGTTTAACCAGGAAGGTGCTAAGCAACTAGATTTTTGTGGAATACTGTAGCTCAGTGGTTAACAACAACAACAAATTACATTTATAGAGCGCCTTTCACGTCGGGAGGACATCCCAAGGCGCTGCACAGGAGGCGTGTGACCCGAGCTGAGAGGGGAGTGTTTGGGAAGGGGTGAGACACGAAGGGGAGGTCGAAAAATTCAGGGTGGAACAAAAGGCACGGTCGAAGAGGAAAGTCTTCAAACCGGCCTTGAAAGAGAAAAGGGAAGAAACGAAACGGAGGGATTGAGGGATGGCATTCCATAGGGTGGGAGCGGAGAAACTGAAGGCCCGGCCTCCGATGGTGGGGCGGTTCGGGCGGGGGGCTTGGAGCAGGCCAAGTCCTGTTGAACGGAGGGTCCGGGTGGGCTTGTAGGGGGAAAGTAGATTGGTTAAATAGGGCGGGGCAAGGCCATGTAAGGCCTTGAAGGTGATCTTGAACTCGATCCTCTGGAGAATGGGGAGCCAATGGAGACGGGCGAGGGTGGGGGTTATATGGTCGCGGAGGCAGGTGCGGGATAATACACGGGCTGCAGAGTTTTGGATGACCTGCAGCCTGTGAATGGAGGAACTGGGGAGGCCGACGAGGAGAGAGTTTCCGTAGTCCAGCATCAAGGTGATGTATGCGTGCACGAGTGTTTCGGCAGCGCGGGGGGTAAGATAGTTGCGGAGCCTGGTAATGTTGCGCAGGTGGAAATAAGCGGTGCCGGTCAAGGCACGGATGTGGGGGAGGAAGGAAAGTTTTTGATCGAACATGATGCCGAGGTTCCTGATTGGCTTTGTGAAGTGGAGAGTGCAGCCTTGGATGTTGAGGCTGGCAGCGCCCGATGTGCGGAGGCGCTGGCTTGACCCAATCAGGAGGGCCTCGGTCTTACTCACGTTCAATTGCAGGAAGTTGTCTATCGTCCAGGACTCGATGTCGGACAGACATGCTGTCAGAACATCGATGGTCTGGGGGTTGAGGGATGAGGCAGAAAGGTACATGCCATACAACAGTGAGACCTATGTTCGAATCCAGGCAGGTCAGGGCGAAACCTTGAGCAAGTTTCCTTACTCCACACGCGTAATAATAATCTCTCCAAAGAAAAAATTATAAAATTGGTCATTTCAATCCACGACTGTTTGTGGGACACTGCTGTGCGCTATTGGCTGCTGAGTTTTGCCCACAAGCATACAGTCAATTCACTTTACAGCAAATTCTGTGAAGCGCTTTGAGACATCTAGGAGACGTGAAAAGCGATATATCAATGCAAGGATTATTATTATCTTGTAATAGAAGGCTCCAAAGAGGAAAGGGCTAGCCTGATGGTGATGAGCACAAAGAGGGAAATTTCTAATTCACATAGATCTCTGTGGAGGTTCATTTGGAAGCTGATCTAATTACCTGGGAACGTAGGAATAACTTACTGGTTGTAGGGTGATTTATCAGACAATGGTGTAAAGCATTTGGTGAGAGAGACTGTTTCCCAGATCTGCACTTTTTTCTATTTTTAATTTTAGTTTATTGCTGAGACCAAGAGCCTGAGGTGAATTTGTTCTGCATATTCTTACATATGCTTAAAGGAAATGTTATCCAACAAAATACATTAAAGGCATTTGTTAGCTTCACAGATTATAGGCTATACAAGTGTAATTTTGTTATTGTTGTTGTTGTTTTAAATGGGTTTTATTGATTGTTGTCTATTTCAATGCCTCCACTTGTAAGATGATCTGAGGCCAGCTGAGCCCATTGTAGGTCTACAGTAGCTGACTGATCTTCCGTGAAGGCAGACTGCCAAGAAACATGTGTCATAAAAGAAAGGTATTTTTATATATAATGCTTTATCACATTCAAATATCTCAAAGAATATCAAGTTCAAGAGTTTGGCCCACAAAATACACATTCAGTAAATCTTAGTGTGTCCTGTGAAGCGCTTTGAAAAGATTATTATAGATTATTATAGCAATTTGTAAGGAATACAAGAGTCATTTTGCACACACCATGTTCCCACTAAAAGCTTTGAGCTGATTGGCCAATTTAATTGAAAGTTGTTGGCCAGGACAAAAAGGGAGAAATGCCCTTTAGTTTAATAATAATGCTGCGTGTTCTTTGATGAAGGTCCTCAGTTTAACATCTGAGCCTAAGCTAATGCTTCCTTTTGAGCAAAGACCTTGATGTCCACTATCTTCAAATGGAAAGATAATCATTGAATATAGCTTTAGCTGATCTCCTATTTCATTCAGCCTTGATGATGTCTTATATCATGAGTCTCTGACTTTCATCTTGGTTTCCAATTACTGTATAAAAATATCCAACTACAGTATTGCGTTAAAAATAAAATTAGTTTCAACAAGCTTTGCTTCCACATGAATCATTGTTTGATTATTGACTGCTGGTGCCCTGTGACATCATAACACAATAATAATATTTGCATTTGATATAGCATTTTCAAGTCTTCATGACATCTCAAAGTGCTTCACAGAACATACTGTAAAGTTAATTGACTGTATATTTTTGGATGAAAGACAGCAGCCAATTGCACACAGCAATATCCCACAAACAGTCATGGATGGCGAGACCCAATTATTATTTTTATTTTATTTCTTGAACGATTATTATCAGGCATGTGGAGTAAGGAAACTTGCCCTGTTAGGAATCGAACCCAGTTCTCTCATTTGCCAGGCAAGTGCTCTAACCACTGAGGTGCAATGAATTTGGGAAGTGATCGTAAATGCTTAATTAGTGTTCAAAAGCTGAACTGACATCAACAGTTTGCATGACACAATAGCAGAAGTACATTACAATAATAGATATCTTCTGATGTTAGTTCAGTTCTCATACTCTTTTCCTGACTCTTGTCAGGAAAAAAGCTCATCTAGGTATCTCCCATAAGAATTTCAGCATTTGCTGACATTATTCACAAAATAACCTAATTCTTTATCGCTGTTTTTTGTATTTTTAAGATTTTATTTTTGTCCCTCTTGATTCTTCTTCTTATCCTATTCCCTAAGAGGCAAAGGAGATGTTGTTCCTTGTACAGTACTTCACTTTCTTTGCTTACCATCTCAGCTAATCTTAATTCCTTGTAGACCAACAAGGCTTGACAACTCATATCTGGCTAACACTGCTTGAGGGGTGGTACATTTCAGAGATGCTGTCTTTTAGATGAAACACCAACCAATGTCCCATTTGCCTGTTCAGTTTAATGTTGAAGATTCCAAGACAATATTGTGAAAGAGAAGGAATAACCAACATTTCTTCAGTTAAGTTGACCTTTCGCATTATAGCTGTGTGTTGAAATTTGTGTGCATTTGGCTGCTCCATTTGCCTACAAGTAACAAGTAAATCACTACAGTTAGCAGCAATTTTCATGAAGTTTTGACATTATTGGACCTATTTTAAGTGCAAGAATTATTAATATAAGTTTTTCAATAGATTCTTCCATTCCTCAAAACCTGCACCCATTAAATATAGGTCTGTTTCATACCTTTGGATCTCAAAGTTTGGGTTCAGTGGTAATTGCCAGGAACTGATGCCCAGTGCCTTGAGACGTCCTCCTGGCATGAAAGGCACTATACCAGTGTAATTTTGCTTTTGTTGTTGATGGTGGTGATTGTAGTGGTTGCCCGTGAATTTATGTAACTGAATTGTTTTGCTGACTGTAGGTTATCTGTTATTTTAACAGGGCCACAATTAACACAACATACACAATAAAAAGAGTAGCTCACTGCAGACATAGGGAACTGAACAGAAAAATAAGGGAGGGGTGCATTTAGAAAAGAGAGACTCAGTCTCAGTGTGGATTGTCACTTGTCCAGCACCTTTGTAATTTTGCTCTCAGAACTAGGATGGAAGATATATTTCTGCAGTAAATTATTTCACAATTAAATTTGGTTTATAAGTAATTTCTATGCTTATAACATGGTATTAAAATCATTGAAATTAGTCAAAGGTCATGCAGCCCATCATAACTGTTACATATTAATTTTAATAACATAAGTGGTAATTAAGTATGGTGTGTTGCACATCAGACTTGACAGCATCAGTGGCAACAACAACAACAACAACTTCGATTTATATAGCGCCTTCCATGCCGGACAGCACATCATAATTGACAGCATCATTGGCAATTAAGTATGCAACAGCTACATAAAGATTCTGGGGAATAATGACGAAAGAGAGTTGGGGAGAGTGAAAGAGGGTATTGGAAAGCAGCAAGATTGTAAAGTTGCAATAATATTGCATAGTGTGGATTAATAATAATAATAATATTAAAGAACATTACAATAACTATGCTGGTACTAGCTCCTTCAATGGTGCTTAATGCTGTAATTCTAATTCAATTTTTCCCTGTAACCTTTTATATTATTTCTCATTAAAATCATTAAACTATAAACTAAATGCTTACCTGGGGTCCATGTGATTGGTTTAATTTTGCTGTGACATATCCATAGAAATGAATCCTCTCATAGAAGCCTTTACGCCCTACCCCAGGCTTGCTAATAAACCCTTGTGTGGCAAATCAAAAGAACTAATTAGCTCAAAATCCCATTATGAGCCTTGCTACATTTACAAACTAGCTCCATTTTTTAAGTTTGGTTCTGATATATGTGTAGTCCTGTTAGCTTAGTGGTTAGAGCACTGCAAGTGAGAGGACCAGGGTTTGATTCCCAAGTAGGGCGAAACAGTTGCTATGTTTTCTTACTCCACACATTCCTCTGTTCATATAGCAGTAAGTAGGAACCTGGTTGTGAGTCAATTGCCAGATTGCTTTTCGGGGCATAATAATATCTTTAAAAACAGTTTTTTAAAAAATAATAATTTGATCACTGAATACATGACTGTTTGTGGGACACAGCAGTATTTCGCCCACAAAATATGCACTCCATTCACTTTACAATATATTCTGTGGAGTTCTTTTAGATGCCTTGAAAATGTGATAAGGAGCTATATCAAATGAAAGGATTATTATTATTGGGTGGAATGCAAAAGCCTTTTTAGAGATCAACGTGGATGAACAGTTTAAGATTGACTTTGCATTGCTTACAATTACAGGTGAATTAGAGAAGAGGGCTCTAGATTAAAGCACTGTTCAATACTGCTTCCCTGCATAATGTGACATTCAGTTTAGAGCTGCCGTAGTTAGTGTAGTGTACAATATCCTGTAGACGTGCAGAAGACAACAGCTGGGGTGAGGTTAAACAGGTCGGAGACATAGGACGTTCCAGGGAATAAAGTGATTTGTACACAAGTATGAGGATTTTTAAATCGATCCATTCTGGAATAGGGATCCAATGGAACCTGGCTAGAGTTGGGGTGATTGTGGTGTGGAGTCTGGTGTGGGTGAGGATATGGATGACGAAGTTGTGAATTAACTGGATTTATGAATGGTGAAGCTGGTTAGACTGGCAAGAAGTGGATTTTAAAAATAAGGGCAGGAGGTGACAAATGTGTGGATAAGGTTATCAGCTGGGTTAGGTGTGAAGCATAGTCAGAGCTAGGCAGTGTGGTGGAGATGGAAAAAAAGCGTCCTGGTCAAGGACTGAATGTGGGGAAGAAGCGAGAGCTGGGGATCAAACCTAATACAGTACAATTCAAAATTTGTGGGGTGAGCAGGGGATGTGGAATAGGCCAGAGTCTGATGAGCAGAAGGAGCAGTCATGTTGATAAGGGATTAGCAGATCATAGAGGTAGGAAGGGGCAAGGCCATGGAGGACCTTGAGGGTGAGGACAAGGACTTTGAACTCTATCCTCTGAGGGATGGGGCTCCAGTGGAGCCGGGTGGGTGTGATGGGGTCATAGAGCCTGGTGGAGGAGAGGACACGAACTGCGGAGTTCTGGATGATCTGCCACTTGTGCAGGGCAGGCAGAAAAGAAGGGTAGTGTCTTAATCGAGGCTAGATATGAAGAATGCACTTGGTTCAACAAGTTACACTCAAATTTAGTAATCCAGAGTATTGCTGGTCAGAGCAACAGGAGAAATTCCCTTATTCATTCCCTTTTAATTTTAATATTTACCTATAAGTTCAGAAGGAGTCTTAGTATGACATAGAAAATGAATTTTATTATTATGGTTTTTTTGGAGGGATTATTATTAGGCGTGTGGAGTTAGGATACTTGCCTGGATTTGAACACAGGTCTCACGCTTGTAAAGCATGAGTAAGAATAAAGCATGGGCAAAGACAGGAACTAATCTTCACAAAAGATGACATGATCTTTGGATGCAACAACAACAACAAAATTACATGTGTGTGGCGTCCATTGTGAGGAAGGCGCTGGACAGTCAGTGTTCAGAGCCCAGCAGGGATCGGGGAGGGTGGAGGGAAAGGAAGGGATTTGGGGTGACCAACGGGATCATTGAAGAGGAAGGTCTTGAGGCAGGACTTGAAGGAGGCCGGGGAGGGGGTGAGGCGGAGGGAATGTGGGATGAAATTCCTGAGTTTGGGGGCAGAATGGCTGAAGGCTCACCCGCTGATGGTGGGGCGAGTGGGTTGGGGTACATGAAGCAGGCCAGAGCCCACTGAGCGGATGGAGCAGGCAGGTTGATAGGAGGTCGCAGAGATAGGGTAGGGCAAGGCCATGGAGGACTTTCAAGGTGAGGACCAGGATCTTGAATCCTGGGGAGCCAGTGGAGTCAAGCGAGAATGGGGGAGCTAGGGTCATGGAGCTTGCTGCAGGTTGCAGCTGGATAAGCTGAATGGGAGTCAGTTGTTGCATCACAAGAATAATTCTGATACAGAAGACATTTCTGTCCATTCTACACTCTTCTCATTTATTGCAGTAGAGAACCATTTGTTTGTGGTATACCTTCAGCTTCCAAATTATATTAGCTCTACTGCCTTTTGTGACCTGGGTTCGGACTATTTAAACTCTCAACTCGGCAGCTTTAAAACATCAGAGAAGAGACTCAACCTTTCTTGAATCTAAGTTAAAAGAACTAGTATTTCTAACAACCTGTTGTATGTAGTAGCCTGTGAGAAAAGATGTCTCATACCAGTCTGGGTTACATTTGAGGCCTTGAACAACAACAACAAAATCATACTTGGATATCACCTTTCACGTCAGGAGGACGCCCCAAGGCGCTGGACAGTCACTGCTTCAGACCTGAGCTGAGGACAGTGGGGGGGTGGGAAGTGGGGGATTAGGAGTTGCCGATGCCGATGGGTCCATCGAAGAAGAGAGTCTTGAGGCGAGACTTGAAGGATGCCAGGGAGGGGGCGAGGTGGAGGGACTGTGGTTGGGGGCAGAGTGGCTGAAGGGTCGCCCACAATGGTGGGGTGGGTGGGTCGAGGGATGTGGAGCAGCCAGAGCCTGCTGAGCGGAGGGTGTAGGCAGGTTGGCAAGGGTAATGGATGTAGGGTGGGACGAAGTTGTGAAGGGCTTTAAATGTGACAACCAGGATCTTGGATTGGATCCTCTGGATGATGGGGAGCCAGTGGAGTCGGGCGAGGATGGGGGTCACAGAATTTGGAACTGTAGAGGACATGGACCTCAAAGTTCTGGATTACCTGCAGCCTGTGGAGGAAGGAATTGGGAAGGCCAACAAGCAGGACATTTGCATAGTCGAGCCGGAATGTAATAAATGATCAAAATCCAGTTCCATTTGCTATATCTGAATTGAATGATCCTATTCTCATTCATTAGGGTTGTTCTCTCATTGTCAGTAAATTCATCAACTTTGTCGGAAATTCCCACGATAAATTTGAAGTCTAATGATACTTTTACTGATAATTGTCACAATGTGGTATCATGATATTATCCAAACTTTTTTGATTTGTCCTATGGTTCTTTTGTAGGATGCAGTACGAATCGGCCATTATGTGACTCAAACCCATGCAAGAACGGAGGCATTTGCACAGTTATTTGGGATACATTTCTCTGTGAATGCCCCTTGGGATTTGGAAGCAAGGACTGTGGACAAGGTAATCCATTGCCCAGAGATGCAGTTTTGGTTACTGACAATAGTAGCCCACTAGAAGTAAAAGAAGCTCTCAGATTAGCCATGTTTGATGTAAGAGTGATTTTGCTATACCATATCAATTTGAGGTATTTTTCAAACATCCACACTTTTCTGATGGTTTCCATTATTTCAAACCAAGAATTTGCTGCGGAACAAAATAATCTTATTTATAGAACCAGCTGGTGTGTTTCTTTATACTGTGGTTCAGCGCCTTGGGACATCCTCCCAATGTGAAAGGCGCTCTACAAATGTAAGTTTGTTGTTGTTTGTGCCCTTGCATACCAAAGAATCTTTCTAATTGTTGTTTCACAGACCTGGGAATGGGTTGTGTGACAAATGCACGAGTTTAATAATGAAGCATGAGGATGGAAATTATGTGTGGGTAGAGTAGGATTTGGGTCTATGTTTATGGTTATTTCTAGAACACTTGAGAAGAATTACATTGAAGGACACAGGTAAGTGCAGAGGACTGGTATTAGAGAAGTCAACTGCAGCGAAGGAGCTAGACCAGCACAGAAATTATGGGCCGTTTTCACTTCCTTCTATGTTGCAAAAGATCAATGATTTCATTAACTTTCAAAATAAATATTTAACATGTCTTATATTATTAATTTTTGAACCATCTGTTATTGGCCCTCAGAACCTCTCTGGTGGGGCGAGCACACATGTTCCATATAGTCCACAACCACTGTGCAGGTGGCACACATCTTCACACATCTTCACACTTCAGTTCCTCCCTTGTGGCCTCAGGAGGAGCATCTGTCCCTTGTGCAAACGTTACTGATGCAAATCTCATTGTATTTCATGTGGTGCCTACGTCATCCATGAGGATCAGTGCATCTCCTGACATGCTCATGTGCATTGTCTGCCAGTGTTTTAGCGTATATATACTGCCAGTTCAGTTATCTTTCCCATTTGTGCATTCTTTTACAGTGATGCATCATCCCCACCATTTCCTTGGAAACAGTTTGTTGTCTTGGGATTTTAAAAATGAAGTGAAGATATCTATCCCGTGGTTTCTTGGGCTGATGTTTCGTACACGTCGTACTGAGGGTGTGCTGATGCAGGCTCATGCTGGCCAGTACACCACCATTCTCTGTCAGGTATGTCATAGTAACGTCCTCTTGGCATTCATGTAAGCCAGTTGTGTTTCATTTCATCCACAGTGTTCATTGTGAAACTAAAAAACAGTTAATTGCATAAAGAAGATTGTAAGCAATTTCAGGGGATACAGACAGATTGGGCAGAGAAATTTAATGCAGATAAATGTGAGGTTAAATATATATCTACGAGGAAGAAGGAGGGGAGCAAGTTATATATATATATAGATATATGTATATATTAGATGGTAAAATAATAAAACGAGTGGAAGAGAAAAGGGACTTGAGTGTTAATGTACATAATGCTTAAAAGGGAGAAGACAAGTGGACAAAGTTGTCCAAAAAGCTAATAGAATCTTAAGTTTTATAAATAGCGGTATTTAAGAAATGAAAACAATTAATCATTGCATTTCATATAGGTCATGTTAAATCTTTAATTAGACTGCAAAATATTGTGTCCATTATTGGTCACCCCACTTTAGGAAAGTTGTCAAGGCGATAGAAGTGTGGCAGAGGAGATTTACCAAGATGATATTGGGGTTGAGTGGTTTGACTTGGTGGAAGTAAGACTTTTCTTAATTTTATAAAGAAGGTTGAGGGAGGCTACACAGAAAAATAGACTGAATGACCTTCTCTGTGCCATTTCTATGATTTTATAGTCTATCTTACCATAAAAGTCCCTGTGGAGCTCAGAAGTGTTTGCAGTTAATTTTACATAGATGTACAACAAACCACTATAAATACTTATACACATAGTCACGCATTTGGTCTCTTACTCACACATTTCACATACCGTTGGGATCCAATGTTCAATATCTGCAACCAAAATGATAAGCATTATTTATAGTTTGGATTCAATCTATATTAATCCAATGTAGCTAATTATGATTTCTGAAGCTATCCATGTTTGGTATAAACGCCTATTTTCCCATATCCACTATGGACAGGATCTAGCTGATTCATAAATCTGCCGCCTGCATACTCACCTGCATAAACTGTACCCCCATCACACCAGCTCTAGCCAGGGTCCACCGGCACTGTATTGCCGGGAATCAAACCCAGGTATCTCACTTGCGAGGCGAGTGCTTTAACCACTGAGCCACAGGACTCCTGTGTGGGAGTAATGGAGGATGGGGAGAAGGTTAAAAGTTAGGAGGTGATAAATATGACTGTTACTAGAAGTCTTAAGTGGTTTTGATAGGAAACTCGGGTGTATGTATGATTTAGGTGAATATATACAGTACTTTATGAAGGTAAGATTGCAAACACACCTGGGGATTCAAACTGGGGAGATTTCTTCTATATAGCCTTGTGGTTTCCTGGGGTATGCTTTTACATGCTACACTTCCATTTGTTAGAATTCACTGAAACAAATAATGATTAAGTGACAACACATTTTAATAGGACTCTCATTTTCTCACTAAATACATGCAGGTTTGACAGGCAGATAAATGACCTGTTCAAGATTTTACATTTAAAGTATCTAGAGATATACACACGCATCTTTAACTTTACATTCAGTATTAATAATATTGTATATCTAGATAAATAATGTTTTGACTTCTGACCTGCTCCATCTCATTCACTATATACCTGCTTAAAATCCAGTTAAACCCATCTTTTGAATCAATATTAACAAATGGAAAAGCTAATAATAATAATTCTTGCATTTCATATGCTTTTCACGTCTTCTAGGCATCTCAAAGCACTTCACAGAATTACAGTAAAGTGAATTGACTGTATATATGTGAGTGAACCGTGGTAATGTGGGCAATGTGCAGCTAAATTTTTTTCTAATGTTATTGAATCCAAAATACAACATAGATTCACTTAGTCCTTCAATTCCAACTTTACAAAGCAACCTCGTTCAAATCTGCTCAGTCACTTTCCCAGAATCCTTTTATCCTTGCATCATCCATATTCAATTGCCATTTTGGTCCTTAAAGCAATATGTAACACCTTCCTTTTTTTAATCTTGTTCTATCTTTCTTTGTGGTCTTTTTATTTCTCTTCTTTATTTGTTTGTTGCCTTAATTTCTGCCACTCCTTGTTTTTCCTTTTCTTTTTTTTCTTGTATTTTCTGTATTGTTCTTTGTTTGATCTCCCATAATGTTTGTCCCTTCACCTCGCTTCCTTCCTTGTCTCCTTCAAGGGCGGTCTCAAGACCCTCCTTTTCGATCATGCCTTCCGCTGCCCTCCCATCTCTCTCCATCTTCTTTTTTTTTATATTCGCCACTCACAAATTGTAGTCCATTATCGCTTATTAATTCCTTAGGTATTCCATGCTTGGCTAATATTTCTTTAGTCTTGGTTTATATGTTTCTTTAAAATATCCCAGTTTCTGCAGTTGTATCATAAATTCTGCATATTCACTATACCTTGAGGTATAGTCTACTATCAATAAATAATCTTTCCCATTATAACAGAACAAATCTGTTCTTATTTTTGGTCTCTGATGCTCCATTGATGGTTCATTCCTTTTCTTTTTTAATGTGGAGTCCTGTAGCTCAGTGGTTAGAACACTCGCCTTGCACATGAGAGACCTGGTTTCGATTCCAGGCAAGACAAGACCATGAACAAGTTTCCTTACTCCATACGCCTATTAATAATCCCTCAAAAAAAATCAATAGTAAATTGGTCATTTTCGTTCCATGAAAAATAACTGTGGAATTGGCTGCTGTGTGGAATTGGCTGCCACATTTATAATTAATCTACAATTATCCTTGTATTTGATCATTACAAATATTGTAACTTTTTGTTATTGCTGTTATTTTTTGCTGATCAATGTTGAACACTTGTTGGGTAATTTGTCCCAAGTATTTTATTTTGGTTAGTTTTATCCTACATTTTATCCTATTTTGTCAATCCCCCAAGAAACAATCTGATATCTTGAACTAACTAACTCCATGTAGTAAAGCATGCACATCGTCTAAAGTGGGAGTTGCATAATGTTCCTTTTTTATAGCTCTATTTAACTGTTGTGGATCTTAATATATCCTTAATGATTTGTCTGATTTCTCTACGAACACCCACTTAATAGGTTTGTCTACCTTTTTTTTATTTGGTCCCTTTCCATTTGATCCAATTTTTCTTTCAGTCTTTCTTTCATTCCCTCCGGTACTCACCTTAATGGCTGATTTAATGGTGATACTGTCTCTTCTAATCGTATTGAATTCATTAATCCTCTCTTTCCAAAAACCTGTTTATATTGTCCTATTTCTTCCCCATTTTCAAAAGCTTTCCTCTTAATATACTGTACTATCTTTTATGCTAACTATGATCTGGTCATGTGTCATTTTGTCTCTTAATGTTCCAAACTTAAATCGGTCAATTATCACATGATTTTTCGACAACATCTTTCCATCATAATATTCATCATTTCCTTCAATGGCATGTCCACTTCTCTTTCTAGGGTTGCAAAATATTCCCTTGCTTCCTCATCTGCTACATTCCAAAATATTGCAGACTGCAGTTCCCGTAGTAGTTTCTTTATGTTTGCTACTGGTCTAAAAATGTTAAAGTCTCTTTCGAAGGATTGCCTATTGTGCCTTAAACTTCCAACCAACTTCACTGGTCTTGGTCTCTGCAATACCTTGGTACGGCATTTAGCTCTGTTTATCGCTGGATTTTGCTTTTCAGTCATAGTTAGTTTCATTCCAGGTTCTTGTTTTACCCTTGCATCATCCATATTCAATTGTCATTTAGATCTTTAAAGCAATATGCAACATTTTTCATCTGAATATTTAGCTGGTGCTCTAAACAGTTGTTTGTCATTTTATATCATAATCTTGAAAAGTCCATTTAGGTCAGCTGTTTTCTCTTCAAAGATCTACACAATCCAATATTAAATGTTAAGATGAATGTTTTTAACCTCAAAGCAGGTATTACAATGGCAGTGTTATGTGGGATATACTAAATATAAGATCATCTTGATCATCTACCACAGTCTTTGTAAGAGAAGGAAGGACCATCACATACACCATATCAAATCTCATTCACAAGATCACAACATTTGTTTGGATGACAGAAGGACCTGTGACCCATTTGGATTTCTTCCAGAAAGAAAACTCACTTTGCATCACAACATCAAGCTTTTTTTAAAATGTGTCCAGTATCCTGGCCTCAACCACACATTCTGGTAACTTTTCCAATTGCTAATTACCCCCTTGGTAAGGAAAAACCTCCTGTTCCACTGTCTTTGGTTCATCCTAAAGTATTGATCTGGGTTTACTTTTTCAATCCTGCTAAAAAAAAATGTACACTTCTATAAGGTTCCCTCTGAATCTTCTCTTGAGACTGAAGACTGTTCCCTCCTATCCCCACACACCACCCATGCTTGTGAGAATGTAAGTGAATTTGTAACAATAAGGTTGAATCAGTTCTTTCAATGGGAAAACTAATCATAAATAGTGCCTGGAAGAAGTGCCTTGGGCATATAGTATGTGTTCTGCTGGGATCTCCATGTACATGACACCAAATATGATCTGAAATTGCCTCAGCAAAGCAGTTGATGGTCAGTGTGGCGCTATATGAATATCCCTAGAGGAAAAACCCTTCAGCATTTTATTCTTGTGTGAGTGTCATTTACATTGCAATGTTTCCATTCTAGTGCTCAAATCATAACATCAAAACTCCTCCACAAAGAAGTTTATTTTTACTTGTAATGTTCCTCATTTTTGTTTCATTTGTTTTTTGTGTGAATTTTATATCATTTTCATTTCTCTCTTTCTTTTTCAGCCCATATGACATGACTGTCTTTTTACTGCCATCCATTTTAACATCACCCCGCAGTACGTAATCCCAATGCTGTTCTTTCTCACAGTGATATTGTTTGTTTTGATAAATAACTTTCAAACAGCTGTTGATGCCATTCAAAATAGAATCACAATTATAAAAAGTGGTAATTGTTCAGAACATCCTTTTGGTTCTTTCTCATTATGATGATTTTTTTTGTTATTTTTATACGACTGGTGAGCAGTGAATACTGATTGCTTTGAACAATTACCGAGCTGGGGAATGTGAGGAAGCTACAATAAAGTCAAAATAGCTGAAATTATTAACCACAGGAGAATCAGAAGATTGTAGTTTCAGCTACATTACAGCTAATGTCCCCAAGGTTGAAATTATGCAGATTATTTTTGACAATGAGTAAAGATCACAAAGACTTGGTCATTGAAATTGCATATAAGCAAGCTTCCAATGGAGAACTCAAACTAAATGAAAATAACAAGAAAGCTTATAAACCATTTATTACCATGTTTGGAGATGCATTGATATTGGAGGGAACCAGAAAATACCAGTGCTTTCCTTCCAACCTAAAATACAAAAAAGTTCTAAAAAAAAGTACACAATGTTGCATATTGCATATTCTCATATTGCATATCTCATCATTTGCATGTGCCATAGAAAGTTACAGAACAGAAGCTGGCCAGTTGGCCTATGTGAGTATGAATACATACAGGAGTACAGGACCAGTAAACTCCTTAGTGATTTTTTTAATTAGTTCTTAAAACAACTATAAATTTATTTTCCCAATAGTTATGTAATTCTCTCATAAATTGCTGCTTCTCCCACTGTGTAACCCATTCCACATATTCACCACTATACAAAAAATATTGTTTATTTCACCTTCTTGCTTCTGAGGTAAATTCAGTGTCCCATAGATTTTTTGACCTTGATATTATTATGGTTCAGTATGCACACTTTAGGATTTAAAATACTACAAAATACTCAATTGAGCATTAGAACCAACCATATAGCATATGAGAGACAGTCACAATATAGCTTCAGCTGCTGCTCAATGTGTTTCTTGTGCTCAGAGTAAGAGTTTACTTCCTAAATCCAGTTATTTTTCTCTCTCTCTCTGGTTCTCATGCAGCTGAACTCTGGACATTTGTCATTTGCTGTGAATCGAGGAATGAGGCAGACTGTGAGGCTGTTGCTGAATCAAGTGCCGTTGAACGATGGGAAGTGGCATGATCTTCAACTGGAGCTTCGAGATGTGAGGAGCGGCCGGGAGACCCGCTACATAGCAACCATCACAATCGACTTTGGAATGTATCGGGTCAGATTTATTTCTTTTTAAACTTATGTTGTTTATGAAGTAGATGTTTTCAGTATTATACCAGACCTGTTGAAAGGCAGACCACATATTTATAGGACAATAGAATTCATTTAACTTAAAGAACTTGGCTTAATTTACACTAGCAGAAATATGGATTAGCTGAGTGAACATTCAATGCTAGAAGTGCTGTTTACATTTAGCTAATGAGGATATGTTGGATATGCTTTAGGTGTGAACAGATGTTAACACAATCCCTCAAAAAAAATTGGTCACTCAATCTCCGACTGTTTGTAGGACATTACTGTGCGCAATTGGCTGCTGTGTTTCGCCCACAGATAAACAGTCAATTCACTTTACAATATATTCTGTGAAGCACGTTGAGATGTCTAGAAGACGTGAAAAGTGCTGTATCAATTGCAAGGATTATTATTATTATTTCTAACAGGCATTTGTTCTGAGCTTTTAGGACATTTACCAGGCCTGGGAGAAATAGATGATATGACCACTTTTTTGACTGCCTATCTTTTTTTCTGTATTTTCCTCCCTTCAGCACCTTAGAACGTCATCCCGACATGAAAAGCACTATACAAATGTAATTTTGTTATTTTTTATTGTTGAGTTCCTTCCCAAGTCCCCTCCTTTAGTATAGGCAGGGCAACAGCACCAGTGTCTACTTCCTGACCATAAAGTCAGGGGTTCATATATTCAAAATTACTTATGACTCTAAACTGTTTGCATGGAGGTGAGAATTGCATCTCACTAGACTTTAGGTGCAGGAGAAAAAAAACTGACACCGTGACTTGTTTTACTATCCTCCTAGATGAATTTACAGTAATTATACCAGCAGGAACCTAACAAAAGATTTTCTCCAACTGCTTATTTTAACTTCACTACGAGTTTAATACTGATGCAGTTTTGATGAAATTCTGTTGTTGCTAGGATACAGTTGTTGTTGGGAATGAACTACATGGCCTGATGTTGAAGCACCTTCAGATTGGTGGGATTTTAAGAGCTGGCGAGGTGCAGAATGGATTGGACGGCTGCATTCAGGTACGCAGATCACTGTGCATTACAGGCAGTGGCTTACAGGACTTGCTTACAAAGAATGTTGCAACCCTCCCACCCCCGGCACCCACTTTGTCACACTAAGATCATAGAAATTACAGCATAAAGGATGGCCTTTTGATCTGATGCTAACTCATCCAGTCTAATCTTAATTTCTACTTCTTTCACTCCACCTTTTCATGTTGTTCCTCTTCAACAGTTTATCCAATTGCCATGATCTATGGGAGTTGCAACATTTCCAGGTCCAACGACAATCCAAAGGGTGTTTGTTTTCCTTTTTGGTTTGATGTCTTTACAATTTTCTCGTTGCTGGAAACAGTTCCACATTGATCTCTCCAGAACTTTGCGCATTTTGGGGGTTCTTGTGAGGTTAGCCTGAGTAAGGGAGGGTTTTTCTATGCTGCTGTGTTACTACTGAAAAGCAAATGCTCAAAATCAGGGGTCAACCTATTGAACTATGTTTTTTCCCCTCACTCCAGGGTGTGCGTCTTGGTGAAACATCAATTGGAATTGCAATACCAAAGCCAAGTCGCACTATGAATGTGGAACCAGGTTGTAACGTCGCTGATTCATGTAACTCCAGTTTGTGTTCAACCAACAGCTACTGCAGTGATGAGTGGCAAAGCTTCTCTTGCGTCTGTGAGCAAGGTACTGTTTGCAGAAGTTGGGGCAATTTGGGCTGAGGGAGGGAAATAAATAATAGTGTGGTAGATGAATAATACTAAATCTTTGTTTTTATACTGGTGTACGTTATTCACCATTGATGATTCAGCTTCTTAGATTGTGCATACAGAGGGATCTGTACCTCAAGTTGATAGCTAATCGATTTTATCTCACTAGAGCTCAGACAAAGTGCTTAATATTTTGACATGAAATATCCATTTGGATGGGTGAATGGCAATTGGTTTCCTTTTAGCATTAATTTGATGCAGCTTTCTTACAATCTAGTCTTTTGTTTGTCAAAAAAAAGCACAATGGATAGATTGATAAATATGAAGCTGAACAAGATAGGTTACAGGAGGATTTCAAGATACTTGAGAATTGGGCAGATTTGTGGCAAATGAAATTCAATGTGGAGAAATGTAAAGAAAGCACTTAATATGGGTACAGAAAATCCTGGAAGGGTTTTATTTGAACAGAAAGAAAATAATATGGATGGAAAATGAAAAAGACCTGTGTGTCCCAGTTAACAATAAATTGAAGCTCTCCTAACAACGCCTTGTGGTAATGAGTAAAGCAAACCAGATATTTGGATGTATCAAAAGATCAATAGCAAAACCAAATATTGAGGAGCCTTTAGCCACTCTGGCCCCAAACTCTGCGACTCCATTCCGCAGTCCCTCCGTCTCGCCCACTCCCTGGCCTCCTTCAAGTCTCACCTCAAGACTCTCCTCTTCGATGGACCGATCGGAAACTCCTAATTCCTCTTTCACTCCTCTCTCACCCCCCCACCCCAATCCTCAGCTCGGATCTGAAGCAGTGAGTATCCAGTGCCTTGGGACGTCCTCCTGACGTGAAAGGCGCTATACAAGTGTAATTTTGTTGTTGTTGTTGTCATAGGGTATTTAATAATGTTTCCATGTTCAGGTTACTATGGTGAATCCTGTATGGATGCCTGTCAGCTGAACCCATGTGAAAATGAGTCAGTTTGCCGTCGCAGGCTCAATTCCTCCCATGGATACATGTGCGACTGTGGAGAGAACTATTTTGGCCAGTATTGTGAACAGAGGTAAGAAAAATGTTGGGGAAATTTGTCTGAGCAATGTGATCTTACTCTGTGACACAGTAAATGGTGTTCTCAACAGCTGATGACCTGGAATTTTAGCAATTTTAGCATTGGAAAGCCAACAAATCTGTGTTTGCAGCCAAGTCTGTAATGCTTCTAATTAATCCAGTAAACCGCTAAAAGTGGAGCTGTGTTTTATCAACGGGTGATGGGGGAGGAATAAGGCACTTATACAGTAATGGGGTTTACCTCCATTGTGAAACATTGGTACTTATTATTATATTGGGTAAAAAGTACTTTGTAGTAGGGAACGGCGATATGGGAATTTTCCGGATATGGATATATCGGTTGGCTCATATCGAGATATACCGAAATACCGATATTTTCATTTTTTTTCGTACTGCGCATGCGCGCGCGCATCGGAGTGCGCGCGCATTCCGGGTGCGCGCGCATTCGGGGCCTATCTTCTCAAGAGGTAAACATCTTTCTCTCTCTGTGTCTCTCACTCTCTCCATCTCTGTGTTTTTCTGTCTGTGTCTCTCTATGTCTCTCTCCCTCTCTCCTCTCTCACATCCCCCCCATCTCCATCTATCTGTATATTATCACATCCACCCCGTCTCTCCCCCCCCCCACCCCCAAACCCGCCGTCCCTCTCTCGCACCCCCCACCCCCGTCGTCTCTCTCCCCCACCACCCCCCCAGCCATCTCTTTCTCCCTCCCCCCCCCCCCCCCCCCCCCCCCCGCCGTCTCTCTCCCCCTCCCCCCAGCCGTCTCTCTCCCCCTGTCCTTCCCCCCCCCCCCCCCGCCGTCTCTCTCTCCCTCACCCCCAGCCGTCTCTCTCCCCCTCTCCTCCCCCCCGCCGTCTCTCTCTCCCTCCGCCCCCAGCCGTCTCTCTCCCCCTCCCCCCAGCCGTCTCTCTCCCCCTCTCCTCCCCCTCCCCAGCCGTCTCTCTCCCCCTCTCCCCCCCCAGCCATCTCTCTCCCCCTCTCCCCCCCCAGCCATCTCTCTCCCCCTTTCCCCCCCAGCCATCTCTCTCCCCCTCTCCCCCACAGCCGTCTCTCTCCCCCTCTCCCCCCCCCACAGCCGTCACTCTCCCCCTCTCCCCCCCCCCCCCAGCCGTCTCTCTCCCCTCTCTCCCCCCCCAGCCGTCTATCTCCCCCTCCCCCCAGCCGTCTCTCTCCCCCTCTCCTCCTCCCCCCAGCCGTCTCTCTCCCCCTCTCCTCCCCCCCCCAGCCGTCTCTCCCCCTCTCCTACCCCCCCCAGCCGTCTATCTCCCCCTCTCCTACCCCCCCCAGCCGTCTCTCTCCCCCTCTCCTCCTCCCCCCAGCCGTCTCTCTCCCCCTCTCCCCCCCCCAGCCGTCTCTCTCCCCCTCTCCCCCCCCAGCCGTCTATCTCCCCCTCCCCCCAGCCGTCTCTCTCCCCCTCACCACCCCCCCAGCCGTCTCTCTCCCCCTCACCCCCCCCCCAGCAGTCTCTCTCCCCCTCACCCCCCCCCACCCACAGCCGTCTCTCTCCCCCCACCCCTTGCATACCTGTATATTGTATTCGAGGACTATGAATGCAAGATGGCGGCTTTGCACCTCGGTCTGTGCATTGTGTATAGAGATGAGCATTCTGGGTCTTGTAGTTGATTGTGCTCGCATCCCGATTTTTTACCTCGATATATCGTTTTTCAATATATCGGTATTTTTAAAATGTCTATTTCGGCATACCGATATGAAAATCATATCGGGTTTTAGCGATATACCGATATATCGCCGTTCCCTACTTTGTAGGTATACAGATCACTGTTTCATAACACTGGTTATAATTAGTTGCATTTTATAATAATAATCCTTGCATTTGATATAGTGTCTTGTCATTGAGATGTCTCAAAAGGTTCACAGAACATCTTGAAAAATGCATTGACTGTTTTGTTATAAAGCACAAATTTCTCAAAGTGAAGGTCATAATAATAATTCTTGCATTTGATATAGTGTCTTCTGACTTCTTCAAGACTTTTGAAAGTGCATCACAGAATATACTACAAAGTAAATTGACTGTACATTTTGTGGGTGAAACGCGGCAGCCAATTGCATACAGGAATGACCCACACAGTAGTGGATACAGTGACTGTATTATTTATTTATTTGTTTATTTATTGAAGGGATTATTACCCCCATGTAAAAGCGATCCACCAATCCAATAACAAGCAGGTTCCTTGCTGCTAGGTAAACAGATAAACTACATCAACTGCTTTACTTTTATCTCTATTTACTTTTACTTTTAATCTCTATTATATCATCAACAACAAAATTACACTTGTATAGCGCCTTTCACCAAAAACTTTGTTAGATACGATTCCATGTTGTCTGGCCCTTAATAATCCATATTTTTCAAAGTGAAAATTTGTTTTGTTCAGGATTATAGTCTTTAGAAGTTTCCCCACGACTGACGTTAAGATGACTGGACTGTATTTCCAGGCTTTATCCTTCTGCCCACTTTTTCTACAGGGGAATAACATTAGCAACCTTCCAGTGCTCTGTCCAAGGAGGATTGAAAGATTGTGACCAGAGCCTCTGCTATTTCCACCCTTACTTCCCGCAGTAACCTAGGATGCATCCTGTCTAGACTGGGTGACTTAATTACCTTGAGGACAGACAACCTTATAAGTACCTCTTCTCTTTTTATACTTATCCTATCCAATTCCTCTACCCTCTCCTCTGATATTTTGGCATTGGCTGCATTCTTTTTTGTGAAGACAGATGCAAAGTACTCATTCTGTACATCAGCCATGTCCTCTGCCTCCAACAGAAGATTTTTTCTTTGGTCCCTAATTGGACCCATCCTAGCTTTAACTAACCTTTTACTCTTTATATGCTTATAAAATACCTTAGGGTTCCCTTTTATGTTACCCACTAATCTTTCCTCATACAATTTTCTCATACAATCTCTTTGCCCCTCTTATTTCCTTTTTTCAGTTCTCTACTTTTTATATTCTATTTGATCATCTTTTGTATTTTGCACCTGACATTAATCATGTTTTCTTTTTCTGTTTTCTTGAGAGGATTCAGGGATAATCAGCTGTCTTGAATTTCCTTCTTGGTCTACAGCTTCTGTTTTGTTCTTTGGAGACTGTCTCACTGTGATAAGGTTGGCAGATGTCAATGTACAGTACATCCTTTCATTGCACGGATTTTGCTGCACCTGCCAACAGGGAGCTTCAAAACAATAAAGAAATATTAGATTATTTTTACTGTAAATTATCAGCTTTGCAATAAACTCTGGTTTTCTTCTAAACTTCTAAATTAGAATTGACCAGCAGTGCCCCAAAGGCTGGTGGGGAAACCCAACATGTGGACCTTGTAACTGCGATGTCAATAAAGGGTTTGATCCTGACTGCAACAAGACAAATGGACAATGCCTCTGTAAGGTAGGTCTGAGAAGATCATCAAGAGAAAATGGGATCTGTTGTGTCCTGCCAAGGAATATCTGAGTTAAGGGAGAATGCGAAGCCAGTTCTCCCTTCATGAATGACATACAGAGTCACAAAAAGACTAAGTATAATGCCGGTTTGTGGTTGTGTAACATTCTCTACCTTTAATATGATAGGAATATAAACAGGAATGCATAGTAATAGAAAAGATTAAATCTGGCTGATCCCATTTTCAAATCCCATCTCTCCCTATCTCACATTCCCTGCAATCTGTCATAACTCCTATTCGTCTTGAAATCTCCCAAACTATCAGCCTCTGTCAACTCTGGACTCTGAGACACCGTCTGGCATGAAGGGCACCATATAAATCGAAGTTGTTGTAAATGTTCCACATGTCATCCACCGTGTGCATTCACCTATCTTCTATGTTTAAACTTGTGTTTGTGGACCTCTTGATTACTTGAATAAAGATTTGTAGTCTAGATTCCAGCTTGTTTACTTTTAAAGATCTAGATTTGCAAGATTTAAATAAAATCACCACTCAAGTTCTCATTTCGCAATGCAGAAGTAATCAATGCTTGTAACTAGTCTCTGCAAGTCTTTCAGGACTTAATTGGGAAGAGGCACACCAATACGGTTGTTTTCTTGGTTGAAATAGAAATATTGCCCTACAATAGGTTGTGTTTCTGTACATATTGTGCAGAAGGGTAATCATTTTTAAATTATGAAATTACAAACTGCATCAGCACTAACACAAAAGTGCTTCAATAACTGAGTCAGCAAGGTACCCTAGTAATTAAAATGTCACTTTGTAATCACAAAAGACCACCTGCTTTAAAATGTTTGAGTCCATGCAACAACAAGTATAACTCCCACACCGGCAATAAAGTAAATCTGGCTCTTGACGCCCACCTCCACCCCCCCACCCACTCCCCAACACATACATACAGTCCACACACAAAGACACACAGCGTGGCTTATTTTTCAGTCGTTTACGGCAGTAATGTATCTGCATGCATCTGTGTACTGGTTGTTGGCAAACTGCTTCTACAAAGGACAAAACCATGGAAGCAACAACTATGCCTTAGTTGTTACTTTTCCAATTTTTCACCCCTCTGGGAATTGTCGATTCTTAGTCTCAAGGTATTCATCAGTCTTGTGCACTTTGTGTTGTAAGTTCTCAGTGACACATTTTCTTGCCACTCAAGGGAGCTCTTTTTGGTAAACCTCATTTCTAGTCTCCATTTACCAGTTGCTATTACATTCTCTCCAGGAGTTCCACTACCATCCTGTTGGAAGCGATGCCTGCCTACCATGTGACTGCTATCCCGTTGGCTCATTTACCAGGTTGTGCGATCAAGAAGTGGGCCAGTGCCACTGTAGACCAGGAGTGATTGGTCGCCAATGCAACCAATGTGATAACCCTTTTGCAGAGGTCACACCCAATGGGTGTGAAGGTAAGAGTTATGCCGAAGAAAAACAAAATACAACAACTAAATAACATTTGTTTAGCGCCTTTCACATCGGTAGGACATCCCAAGACGCTGGACAGTCAGTGTTTCAGACCCAAGCGAGGTCGGGATAGGGGAGGGTGGAGGGAAGGGAGGGGATGAGGGGTGACCAATGGCACTGTCAAAGAGGAGAATCTTGTGGTGGGACTTGAAGTTGGCTAGGGAGGGGGCAAGGCAGAAGGATTGTGGGATGAAATTCCAGAGATTGGAGGCAGAGTGGCTGAAGGCTCGCCAGCCGATGGTGGGCCGGGGGATATGGAGCAAGCAGGAGCCCACTTAGTGGAGGGAGCTGACAGGTTGGTAGGGGATTAGGAGGTCGCAGAGGTAGGTGGGGCATGGCCATGGTGCGCTATAAAGGTGAGAACCAGGTTCTTGAATCCTCTGAATGATGGGGAGCCAATGGAGTCAGGCGAGAATGGGGGAGATGCGGTCGCAGAACTTATTGCGGGAGAGCATATGGGCAGCAGAGTTCTGGATGATCTGCAGCCTATGGAGGGAGGAGTTGGCATAGTCGGGCTTGGACGTGATGAAAGCATGAATGAGAGTTTCAGCAGCATGAGGGTGAGGTGCTGGCGGAGTCAAGCAATGTTACAGAGGTGAGGGAAGGCAGAGCGGATCATGGTGTGGATTTGGGGAGAAAAGACAGTTGAGGATCGAACAAGACACCTAGGTCCCTGACTGGCTTGGTGAAGTAGAGTGTGCAATCATGGAGATTGATGCTGCCAGTGTCTAAGATGTGTACAACAACAGCAACAAAATTACACTTGTATAGCGCCTTTCATGTCAGGAGGATGTCCCAAGGCAGTGTGCGAGCCAATCAGGATGGCCTCGGTCTTGTTCATATTCATATTCAACTGTAGAAAGTTTGCTCTGATCCAGGACTTGATGTCTGAAGGCAGTCTGTCAGAACGGCAGTGGTCCTGGAATCAAAGGTGGACGTAGAAAGATAGAGTTGGGTGTCATCCGCATACACATAGAAGTTGATCTATGTCTGCGGATGGTGTCACCAAGGTGGAGCATATAGATATTGAAAAGGAGAGGGCCAAGGGCAGAGCCCTGAGGGACGCCACACATGACAGTGTGGGGACTAGAGGAGAAGCCGTTAGTGTTGACAAACGGCCAATCGGACATACTCAGTTGGCGACATTAATACTGCTGTGTGGAGTGATTATGCGTTGTGTTAGGTGTCAGTGTAACCGCAAGTAACAAATTAGTTAAGGAAATGTTTTTTTTCATACATTTAATGCTTTTCATCCTATAACTCCTTTGTAGTACTATACGACCGATGTCCCAGATCACTTAAGGCTGGTGTGTGGTGGCCCCGGACTAATTTTGGTCTCCCAGCTGCTGTGCCATGTCCCAAAGGTTCTCTAGGTGAGTGTTCTCAGTCTTATTTACTTTGCTCGACTATGGAAACTCTCTCCTCGTCGGTCTTCTTGGTTCTTCCCTTCTCAAGCTGCAGATCATCCAGAACTCTGCAGCTTGTGCCCTCACCCGCACCAAGCTCCGCGACCACATCACTCCCACCCTTGCCCGGCTCCATTGGCTCCCCATTCCTCAGAGAATGGAATTCAAGAACCTGGTCCTCACTTTCAAGGCCATTCAAGGCCTTGCCCCCCACCATCACTATCTCTCTAACCTGCTGTCTCCCTACGAACCTCACTGCCCCCTCTATTCAGTGGGCTCTGGTCTGCTCCATGTCCCCTGCCCGACCCACCCTAGTATCAGCGGATGGGCTTTCAGCCTCTCTGCCCCCACACTATGGAATTCCATCCCACAGTCCCTTCACCTCGCTCCCTCCCTCACCTCCTTCAAGACCGGTCTCAAGAACCTCCTCTTTAACCGTGCATTCTGCTGCCCTCCCAACTCTCTCCCTCCCCTCCTAACTCGCTTCTGCCACTCCCCCTACCCTGCCCCTCTCCCTTGCTCAGGTCCCGACCTGACTGTTCAGCACCTTGGGACGTCCTCCCAACGTAAAATGTAACTTTGTTGTTGTTGTTCATTACTAGTTTTTAACTTTTCAGGCAAAATAATCCAATGGCCGATTCAGTCAGTTTCATAAATGGATCATAATCAGCTGAACATTGTAATTTAAACTGAGACCTGACAAACAATTATCTGTTTTGTTGGGTTGGTGGCAGCTGAGAGTTCTTTGCTAATGTTTGAACCCAGCAACAAAAGGCCACAAAATACAAGGTTTTCTTCCCATGCGGAGAAATACAATAGGAAGAAGCTGGCATGGGCTACAACTGAACCAGGCTGGGTCCAAGGTCCTAGCGGGAAGGATAAACTGTAGAAAGGAATTTAAACCTGTAAAGGAGGGGAGAGAGTTCAGATAGAAGTAAAAGTAAAGCAAAAATAAGAATAATGAGGGACAAGAGCGAAAGTCAGAGTCCAAAACAACAAAAAACAAAATTACATTTGTATAGGGCATATCACATCAGGAAGATGTGCCAAGAAGTGATAAAGCAAACCTAAAGACGGAGAAGAAAAAGGGTTATTGGAGGTAAACACAAAAAGTGTAAGAAATACGTTGGTGTACGGGCAGCCTGAATGTCTCTGTAAATGTCTCACAAATGCATGTAGCATAAGAAATAAAACAAGTGAGTTACAAGCACAAATTCATCTTAGGGAATATGATGTAGTAGCCATTACAGAGACCTGGCTACAAGCTGGGCATAACTAGGAACTAAATATTCTGGGTTACAAGATCTTTAGAAAGGACAGAGAAATTGGGAAATGATGAGGAGTAACAATATTGATAAAAGACACAATTACAGTAGTAGTAAGACTGATCATTATGGGAACACTATGGGTAAAAATAAGGAACAGTAAAGGAAGGAGTGGAAGATCTCCAGACAGCAGCAGTGTAGTAAGAGTATGCATAAATACTAAGATCAGGGAAGCATGAAGCAAAAGCAATGTGGTTATGGGATACAGTACTTCAATTTTCACATAGACTAGAATGTATTCAGGACCATTTACTGAAACAATATAATAATAATCATTGCATTTGATAGAGCTCATTTCACGTCTTTAGACGTCTTAAAGCGCTTCATAGAATATACTGTAAAGTGAATTAACTGTATATTTGTTGGTGAAACGCAGTAGCCAATTGCACACAGCACTGTAATCAATCAATCAAGCAAAACGTACATTTATATATAGCACCTTTCACGTCGAGAGGACCTCCCAAGGCGCTGTACAGTCAGGTAGGGACAAGAGCAGGGAGGGAGGGGTCAGGGCAGGATGAAAGAGAGTAGGATAATTGACTATATTTGTGAGTGAGGTAAGGCAGCATCTTGCAAATACTGACCATAATATGATTGAATCTAATATTAGGTTTGAGATGGGGAATCATAAACCAAGATTTTCAATTTAAGTAAGGCAAACTTTGAAAGAATGAGAAATTAATTAACTACCATAAACTAGGCTGAACTGGTAATGGGTAAACCCACAGACATATAGTGGGAAGTATTTCATACAATATAAAACCAGTACATATCCCTAAAATAAGAGCCTATCCCTATAAGAAACTTTTAAGTTGTCACATTGTCCATGTATTGTTTAGTTTCCTGGCTATGTGTTTAAGAGTAGGTGTCTCCATGTTAATCAGCATGTACTATCCACAACAACAAAAAATGCTTCACTTAGGGTAAACTTTCATGAATTCAGACTTAAGCATAAAATATTAACATATGGGTGGTGACAGCAAAGTTGAAGCCATAGTTGTTCATTCTCGGGTTGTGGTGTAGATACAACAATGGAAAGTTGTATGTTCAAAATAAGCCCTAGTTAGGGCTCCCAGTCAGCTCTGCGAGTCCTTTGAGGTTCCTCACAATATAAAAGGTCCTATATAAATATAAATTGTTGTTGTCACTCTCACTGTGTGCTTCTTTGTGCCTGACAATTTCCTTTCTTGTTCTCCATTTTTTGTTAATTCTTTCTCACTCTTTATGCATCTGTTTTTAGACAGAAATTTACAGCACAGGAGGTCATTTGTCCATGATGTATGCTGGCTCTTTGAAAGAGCAATTCATTAATCCTATTTATCCGCCTTCTCTGTACTCATGCAGATTATTCCTTTTTGGATATCTTCTTCAATCTTCTTTTAATCTATAAAACTAGGCTCCCCATCAGAAGCCCTGTTTACAATAATTAATGTTCCTATCCACTAGAACTTTTACAAAACGTCTCTCCACTTTTACAACACTCTTTAAACCATTCAACTGTACTTTGGTCAACATCCTTCAATCTCCCTTTTCACTCCTCGTTGCTCTGTTACGGATGCTGAGTACCTCAAGAAGCTCTAAAACAAAAACAAAGGTTGCTGGGGAAACTCAGCAGCATCCATGGAGAAAGGAAAAAGAGTCAACGTTTCGGGTCTACAACCTTTCAGTCCTGACGAAGGGTTGTAGACCCGAAACGTTGACTCTTTTTCCTTTCTACATGGATGTTGCTTGACCTGCTGAGTTTCCCCAGCAACCTTTGTTTTTGTTTCAGATTCCCAGCATCTGCAGTATTTTGTGTTTTGTTTTACCTCAAGAAGCTCTTCTTGTTCTGTGGTCTGTAAGTACTTATTGTAGATTTCGGGGCAGTTCACAGATGGCGACATTTTTGTAACCTAACACATACATCTTTTTTCACTCTACTTCCCCCCTGCCCCATGCTTTGCAGCGATGCAGGCGGAAGGTAAACTGCTCTGCTGTCTGTTGAAATGTTTTGCTTAGCTTGGTGTGGTCATTATTTTAATCATCTTTTTTTCTCTCACTCTTTCAGTCTCTCTCTCTGTTCTCTCTACGATGCATTTAGAATTTTTGTCTATTTCAGGGACTGTGATTCGACACTGCGATGAGGAACATGGTTGGTTGGAACCTGATCTCTTCAACTGTACATCTCCACTATTCACCAAGCTGGCAGAGACAGTAAGTATTCAGCAGGAGTAGATTAGCTGTGTTTTTAAACCTCTAAAACTGTGATGAATATTGAATTTTCTGAATTGCTTACAGGTGATCTGAATAGTGAATTATTTGAGCTTGAACTGATAATCACTCAATGTTTTCTATTGATTTGCATTTAGTCAATACAGTAGCTGGAATTTGAACAGATTGATATAAAATCTGCTATCATCTGGAACCTCTATAGTTGAATAATTAAGCATCTTTATACTAAATTTTTATTTAAAATAACTTGCACAATAGCATATTATCACTCAAAATGTCTCAAAAGAGTTTTACAGTACTTACTGTTTAGTGCAGTGACTACTTTTGCAGGCCTATGTGGCAACATTTGCCCATAAGCACCAATGAGGCGATTGACCAATTTATCCTCTAGGATTATTAGCTCAGACACTGAGAGAAACTGCTCTTTTCAAATTGTCATGGGATTAGACAGATAGACAGACAACAACAACTTTGATTTATATAGCGCCCTCCAAGCCAGACGACGTCTCATCTTGATAAGACTTTGATCTATTGTCTCAACTGAAGGACAGCATCACTGACATTGTACACCTCCTTCCCATTATTCACTGACATATCAGCCTCTCAACTCAAATCCAGATATGAAAGGCTGGCTACCAACTGAGCTAGCCTGACCCTTAAAGCCTAAAGAGAAATGCTGGTGACAGAAGCTTGCATTTCAAAAAACAGCTCTTAGATAAATAGTTTGTTTTCTCAACAATGTAAATGCTCAAATTAAGTGGTGCTGACTGCCACTTGGTTTCTAATCACTGGATTATTTGGACCATTAAATATTGGGGAACATATGCAATTGGAATGGAAACGCAATTGCAGTTGGTGTGCTGCAGTTATTGTATCGTTAGGTTCTATGGAGCTCACTTTCCTGCTTCACATCCTAGAGTTGTGCTGCTGTTCCATTGGCTAGTCACTTTCCTGGTTCATTGTGATATGAATCAGGAGATATTCAACCATGTGAAGCATCAGATTTAAGTTTCAATTTTCCCGCACCCCTCTTGTGTGAACATAAGGAATTTCAGCTCAGGATATTTTAGGGAAACTCAAGTTGTAATATAAACACCATTGGAAACTTATGAAAGCCATCACATATACAAAAGTGAATGAAGAGGTTTTACAGTGTATTTATAAACACAGATACTGTGGATTTCAGAATAAATCAATTATTCATTAAATCCAATCTGATCAAGAACTTGCTGACAATTACTGATGTGCTTTTGCCTTTGTAACCATTCATATGTGAGCCCTGTCCAGAAGTGTGGGAAGCCTCACCAAGTAAATCCTGTACACACTTTAGCACAGGGTAATTCAATAGCAATCAGGAGCTAAAACCCAGGATGGTTATCACCTCCCAACTGTAGTAGAGTAATGAGAATTGCTAAGCCTTAGCCAATAGAGAAGACAAGGTCCGATAGTCAAGGCTGGTTGTTACACAGATGATTTCCAGCAATTGTCCGCCGAGTCTAGAGCTATTTAATCTATACATATCGGTGTTATAGCCTCCCTATGTGTTTCTATTAAAAGCTGGAAAAACTGGAAAGGAACAAAACTGAACTGAACACTATTGAGGCAAAGAAGCTTGTGCGCAATTTGCGAACCATAACTGAGCAGATGGATCATTACTTTGGAAATGACATCCACATCACGTATCACCTTCTCCTAAAGATGCTGGAGTTTGAGTGCATACAACATGGGTTTAACTTGACAGCGACACAGGATGTCCACTTTACAGAGGTAAGAGCTGATAGAAGTATGGTGCATACAGGGTAAACAAAAGCAATTCACGAATGTTCATTCTGTTTGGATGTGCACATGAATGTGTTTATATGTATGCCAACTGATGTACAACAACACAATTACACTTGTATAGCACCTTTCACATCAGGAGGACGTCCCAAGGAGCTGGACAGTCACTGCTTCAGACCCGAGCTGAGGTCAGTGTGGGGAGGTATGGGGGAGATTTAGAGTTGCCGATGGGTCGATCGAAGAGGAGAGCCTTGAGGCAAGACTTGAAGGAGGCCAGGGAGGGGGCGAGGCGGAGGGACTGCGGGATGGAGTTCCAGAAGTTGGGGGCAGAGTGGCTGAAGGCTCTCCCGCCAATGGTGGGGCAGGTGGGGCGGGGGATGAGGAGCAGGCCAGATCCCGCTTAGCAACAACAACAACAACTTCGATTTATATAGCGCCCTCCACGCCGGATGGCGTCTCAAAGCCCTTTAAGCAGAGGGAGCGGACAGGTTGGTAGGTGGTTAGGAGGTCACAGAGGTAGGGTGGGGCAAGGCTACACAGGGTTTTAATGGCCTCAATGCCCTTCATGGTAACTTGTTCATGTTCTTATTTATCCATTGTGCACCTCCCATAGTCTATCAGAAAGTGGTCTGTCACAGCCATGAACCTCAGTCTTCCTCTCTTGTCGCCTTGGGATAGCTGGATTAATGCATTTTTGTTTTGAATTTGTAATGGGCTACACATAATCAATCACAGATAAATGGGATTCAAATGGATGAGTCAGTCAAAAAAATTATTATGATCTGGAAATAAATAATATAGCATGTGATGTGAAAGAGCTATGTATTGATCATATTGCATTCGTTTTACAGATTACAAGGTAATTTGTAGTGCATAAAATGTTAAGAAGTGCTTAAGACATAATTCCTGCAACATTATCAGTGATGAAGTCCCAATCTCCATTTACAATTCCTAGAATCTGCTGAAAACAGGAAGCGCTGCTTTGAATCCTGAAAACAAGGACCATTGGAGTATGTTACAGCAGGCAGATCGAGGGACCGCTCACTTGATGGAACAGCTGGAAAAATATGCTGGAAACCTGGCAAGAAACATGAAACTGACTTACCTGAATCCGATTGCCGTGGTAACTCCTAATATTAGTGAGTATTTATTCAACCTGATCATGCGTTGCAGTTTGGAGGTTGGAGAATTATACAGTGGGTTCAAATATTAACATTTGGAATCGTACTTTTCATGTCGGGAGACCTATTTTGAGCACTGCAATATCCCTCCAACAGCCATGAAGCATATGACTAATAATATTTAGAAATATAGAAACAGGAGAAGGCCATTCAGTCCCTCAAGCCTGTTCCACATTCGATACAATCATGGCTGATCTGTACCTAAACTCCAATTACCCATCATTGTCCCATATCCCATGATATCCTGACCTAACAAATATCTATCCACCTCAATCTTGAAAACTTCAGTGGATCCAGCATCCATAGACTTTTGGGGGAAGAGTTCCAGGTTTTCACTAATCTTTGGGTGGAAAACTGCCTCCTAATTTCGCTCCTAAATGGCCTGCATCTCAGAATGCTTAACAGTGACAGAGCCTGACTCTAAACCTAGAGGTGGGGAAGATGGCTGTAGATGGTTGAAGGGAAAGGTTTTCAGGCAGAACTTGAAGAACGACAACAACAACCACAGAATTACATTTATACAGCGCCATTCATGTTGGTAGGATGTCCCAAGACACTGGTCAGTCAATTGGGGTTGGGATCGGTGTTCAAAAGCAATTCCAACTGCATTTACTATCTGGTCCTGCAGGGCTGTGATTTACTTATCACGGTCCTGCTCTTTGAATCCTTAAATCTCTTGTTTGTTAAATACTTTTCTATTTCAGTGCTGACTATTGATCGGGTAGAGAATTACACAACCAGCAGCAACACCAGAAAGAAACGATTTCCTCGATACCACAGTGGGATCTTCCGTGGCCTGACTATGTGGGACACACAGACACACATTGTATTGCCAACATCAGTTTTATTTCCTTCAAAAGTGCAAGGTAAGTGACAATGGCAGGCCAGAATGTCCATGTATCTCCATAGACAGACTGCATCTGTGAGTATCAGTGCAATGCCTGCCGTGCAATCCCTTCTTATCCAACATCACCCAAAATTGTAATGAATTGGTAACCCATCACATAGTTGGTATGTGTATGTCTGCATAACAATATTTAATTCATTTCTAATTCATCTCATTTTGTAAAGAGCTTTGAGATGTTTATTTTACAAGAAAGACCATATATAAATAATCATTAATGTTATAAGGAATGAACAGTCGTGGATTCAAATTACCAATTTTATTATTGGGTTTATTTGGAGGGATTATTATTAGGTGTGTGGAATAAGGAAACTTGCCGAAGGTTTCATCCTGACCTGCCTGGATTCGAACACAGGTCTCACGCTTGTAAGACGAGTGCTCTAACCACTGAGCTGCAGGACTCCACTGTGTATGAAGTCCATACAGGACTCCATACAGACTATGTATGTATGTGCTTGTGTGAGTGAGTGATATGAGTATAATGCTGTTTCTATCTCCAATAGCATCCTTTTTGTCTTTGCAGTTGTTTCTACCTCTAAAACGGGAAGCACGATCCAGGTGCTAAATGAAACTAATGAAATTCTGCACCACCGAATGTTGCCAGAGCCTGAGCCCACTGTGACTATTCTGATTCTCCTTATTTACCGGACGCTGGGCAGCCTGCTTCCTGCACACTACAATACAGATCGTCGAAATGTGAGGTAGGAAAGATTAAGTCTCCATGTTTCAGATGAGTTCACTAGGCAACAACAACAATAAAATTACATTTATATAGTATGTTTCATATAGGACATTTCATAAACGTTTGCATAGGATGTCCCAAAGCGCTGAACAGTCAGTGTTTCGGACCCGAGATGTGGTTGGGATCGGGGAGTGGTGGGGGGAGAAGGGTGGTGACCGATGGCATGGTCGAAGAAGAGGAGGAGGGTGTTGATACGGGAGATGAAGGAGGCTAGGGAGGGGGCAAGGTGGAGGTATCGCGGGATGGAATTCCAAACGATGGGGGCAGAGTGGCTGAAGGCTGAGTTGGGTGTCATCCTGAAGTTGAGGGTGGAGGCAGAAAGATAGAGTTGGGTGTCATCACATACGTATGGAAGTTGACCCCATGTCTACGGGTGATGTCACCAAGGGGGAGCATATAGATGTTGAAAGGGAGAGGGCCAAAGACAGAGTCCTGGGGGATGCCATACGTGAAGGTGCAGGGGCTGGAGGAGGCACCGTTAGTGGTGACAAAGTGGAGATGATGGGAGAGGTAAGATTCGAACCAGGTCCGTGAAGATTGAACTGAGAGGAGAGGTGGTGTAGGAGGATGGAGTGGTCAACAGTGTTGAAGGCAGCATAGAGGTCAAGGAGGAGAAAGAGACAGAGACAGCCCTGGTGACAGATATTCAGAATGTCGTTAGAGACTTTGACCAAAGCTGTTTACGAAACCAGATTGGAGGGGTTCAGAGTAGGAATGGTGTGAAAGAAGAGCAACGCTGGGACATGACGACTCATTCCAGGGCCTTGGAGAAGAATGGGAGGATGGAGATGGGGTGGTAGCTGGAGAGTAGGGAAGGGTCCAGGGAAGTATTTTTTCAGGATGGGGATGATGACAGCTATTTTTAGGGGGGGTGGGAACAGTGCCAGTGGATAAGGGGAGATTGATGATATCAGTTAGGAGAGAAGCCAGGAGGTGGAGCTGGGAGGTGAGGAGAGAGATGGGATGGGGTCAAGGGAGCAGGTGGTGGGTTTCATTTTGGAGATGAGGGAGGAGGGAGAGATACGGTCGAAGGTGTATAGGGAGGTATGGGTGGGGTATGGTTCATAAGGCATAGGTGATGAGGGATTAGCTATGGATGGGATAGAGGTAGCTGAATGGATCCCATTGATTTTGTATTAGACAAAGTCCAGTATCTCCTCGCAGTTGGAATTGGAGGAAAGGATGGCCGAGGCATGGGAGGGTGGACGGAGGACCGCTTTGTTTTTCCAGGGGCAGTAGGGGATGGTAGTGGGTTGAATAGGGGAAATGGTAGAGAGGTGTTAAGGGAGATGAAGTGGTGATCCAAAATGGCATAAGATTGTGGTTTCAAGGTGTTACCATGAGCCATGATGACACACAGATTAAGAGACAGATTAAAATGAAAGTAATTGAGAAGTTAGATAAGGAACAACTCTGGAACAAGACAGAAGAGCTATGAAGTCTTTGGAAATTGCTGATAAAAACTGAAACGTATGTACAAAAGGTTTACTAACTGAATGCAAAGAACTCCTTTATGTATTGGGATATTCTCTCAATGCGAAAGGTACTATACACATCTAATTTTCTTGTTATTATTTGATTGTTCTTATTTGTAACCATATTGAATTGTTCAGTGGTTAATTGGTAGACACTTTTAGAGCATTTGTACTGTTGTTGTTGATTTTAATGCATACTATCACAACATTCATTATTCTCACATATTCATAGAAATATTCTCACATATTCCCCATTGTTTGAAAATATGTGGTTAATTATGACTTTTACTTGCTGTAATGGATAAGATCATAGTTTAATGTTTGGAAAGAGATGATTACATCTAAGTTTATAGCTTCTAACAAAGCGAGATGTGGTTGCACAGTAAATCATTTTTTTACTATTCCATACTATACCTAAGGTCATGCATCCCTCTCACCCGGTTACTAGGGTTCAGTAAGGTAGTTCAGGTGAATAATGAGTTGCTTAGTTGCCTTGGAAACTCACTTGCTCACCGTCTTCAGGGCTTCCAATTTCTAGTCATTATTTACTGTCCAATTCTTTATGGATTTTTCACCACACAACATTCTGTGTAAAACCTTGTGAACTAACTGGCAATGTATTGCAGCCAGATTATCCAGCCCAATGTGCCTAAACCTCACTTTTACTGTTCTGTATCACTGCTCATTAACTTTTTTTATGTGATGCAATATTGTACACATTGCATTATTGTCACTTGTGTAAAAAAAAAATGGTTTTAACAGTGCTTCCATTTTTCTTCCAATTCTCTGTGGCAAAACACTTTCCTCCCACATTTTGCCTTTTCTGTCTCAGTACAATGAAAGGTGCCAATTTGATCTATTTGTTATTTTGAATTCTAGACTTCCAAAGCATCCCGTGATGAACTCTCCGATCGTGACCATCTCCATCTTCAACAACAATACCTTCCTTCGGGGAGTTTTAGCTTCACCATTGACTCTGGAGTTCCGCCTGCTAGAGACTGTCAATCGCAGCAAGCCTGTGTGTGTCCAGTGGAATCATTCCAGCCTGTAAGTGCACTTAACATTTGGTCTAATAGTAGACAAAGCAAGTAGCAATGCATCTCTAATGTACAAAGTTTTCCCTGCACCATTCAGGAATGCCTAAATAAGCTTCAGCCTTAAAAAGAGGTATCAGAGCAGGATCGGGTCAGGTCAGGGCAGCAGGTCAAGAGGGTACAAGTGCTTTCCTCAACCCTCTTATATTGGCATTTCAATTTTGTTTCCATTAATCAATTTACAGTTGAATGGAAGTGTGCAGTGTTTCAAATGAGACAGTAAATCAGGGTCCCATCTGTCTTTTCAAGTGAACATGACACTATTTGAAAAAAAAAGCAAATTTTTCCTGACCCAATAATCTCGATTACATTCCCCCTGATTATTTTTTTTTAATGGATGTTATGTTTGTGGGACGTTGCTGTTTAGAAATTGACTGCCATGCTTGCTGACAAATACCAAACCACTATACTTTCTAATCCTGTGGACCTTCTCAAAAAAGAAACACTTTGTGGATTAATTATTTATTCAGTAAGATAAAGCATGTGGTGATGGAGCCAATTACTACCATGCTCATTAGATCCCATTAAATCGACAATCTGATGCAATAAAGCGGACCTTTCATTATTTTATGTAATGATGGAAAGACTGAGTGAAATATTTAAACTTGGAGTGAACAATAATGAGCTGATAAAACGATTCAAAAGTTGAAAGTCTCCATCAGCTGACTAGCAGGCTCCTCTTTTGCTTCATCTGAGTCTGCTATAGAATATTCAGCAATGTGATGAGTTTCTGCCTGTATGAGACGCACGACTATAAAGAATAACAACTTGTATTTATATAGCACCGTTCATGCGGGGTAGCATCCTGGAGAGCTTGAGTATGGGGTGAGTAGGTGAGTAGATGTTGACGGCAGCCAAAGAGTATGCCTTGCCAAAATTCAGCTGCAGGAAATTTGCACTCATCTTTACTCATCCAGTGGAATGGTCCAGACAAACAAAGAGGCAGAGGGAGCCCTGGTCATAAAGAGTGATGACATAATTTGTTTCTTTGACATGCCTTGTCTCTGCTGTGGGCAGGATGAAAATCCATCAAAGAATATTGTGTTGGTTCTGCTTGATTCTTTGAGATCTTTAGCATATTTCTATCCCTGGGTAATCACTTAGTATTTATAATTAATATATAATAGATTTATAAGTTATATAATAGAATTTAAGTAGGTATTTTATTGCCTACTACAGATATTCTCTTGCTGATCGCTTCTTGTAAAAAGTAGTTGGTAACATCATAAGATTACAGTTTAAAAACCTACACTTTTCTGCTTTGTTGGGCATTATTTTTAAAATAATCTACCAAGAGATTATATCCATAACAGAATCACTGAATTAACATTGCTGTTGTGTTGCAGTTTGGAACCAACCGGCACCTGGACAGCAAAGGATTGTGATCTTGTTCACAGAAACGCAACACATGTCCGATGTCAGTGTTCACAGATTGGCACATTTGGAGTTCTAATGGACAGTTCCCATCGTGAGGTAAGAGTTAGAATTTTGAGAATATGAATGAATACACGTCCACTGTTTAACCGGTGAGTTGCCACTTTGGTAAAAGGTGAGTTTTTGATCTGCATATTGCCCACAAAATACAGAGTCACTCCATTTTACAGTAATCACTCCACTCCGACGTGATAAGGTGCTATATCAAATACAAGGATTATTATTATCAAATTATGCCTGGAACTTTTAAAATTAAAAATCACTATTCTAGCTTTAAGGATCTGTTGTCAGGGTATCTCTTCCCTCTCACAAAAAACAATTTTTTGTCTAATTATAGGAGTGTTCTTTTGAAAAGCCTTTAGGGAACTTGTAGAAATTTGAATTCAAAATGCTGTGAAAATAAGCTTGTGTTTTCAAATCTTACAATACATTACATCCAATGGTCAAAAGCAGAGCTGCCAACCCTCCCGAGTTTTGTGGAAGCCTTCCGCTGTTACATGCTCCCTTCCGCCCTCCTGATCCCAGATCAATAACTTCCGATTTTTTGCCATTTCATAATTTAAGCTAAACCCCCCCCTTGCACCACCCGTATAGTTACTACATATACCACAGGTAGAAATCACTCGACATCATGTCTTCCTGCTGCCACGCCGGCGGCATCACACGTCAGCGTGTCCCAACCGGCGTCAGTGCATCGGCGTCACCCCCGCCACTGGTAAACGTCATCATGTCACGCACTCCCACCCCCCCCCACCACTGATCTCTTCCTCTGCCAAACCCTCGGGGCCACCGCTGCTCTTACAGCGCCCTCTGCTGGCGGCAGGGCTGCAGTGACACTATGGTGCTCAGCCTCCTGGAATCGTCGTGTGCATTATGCAATGTGTGTGTCTGTGTGTATATACTGTACAAGGCCGTACGCAGGGGGGTGCGTACGCACCCCCCCCCCCCCAAATTATAAAAGGTCCACATTTTCCGGGGTAGAGAATTGCATTTTTTTATCAAATTTAAATACCAAGTAAATTTATTGAACATTTGTGCAACAATCAGTTCTTCAAAACTATGTATAAATTATAAATACACATCTTTGAATGATTTAGTATTAATATAAAATTATCGAGTCGCACACCAGAATCGGCGTCTACCCAAAACATACCGCGTCGATAGACCAGTCCATGACGCGGCGAGTCTGTGACTCGTGATTGGATAAACATAGGCGCCAAGACTCAAACCCATCCTCGTTTGGAAATCATCCCGTAAACAGCCACAAGGGACAGCACCAATTCTGGAGTTAAAATCATCTTTTCATCTGATCACCGTAAGTAAAAATTACTCAAGTTTTGAGAGGTGTGACTGTAATGCTAGCAAACAATGACAACATATGTACAAGCTTCTGAGAAATTAAAGCTTTTGAGAACCCAACAAAAAAGTTATATGCTGGACGGGAATGCCTATCTTTAAAAAAAAATACTCATAGACGTAGGCCTATGCTTTAGCGCCTATTCCACGTGGTGTGTCAATCGGAAATCATCCCGTATACAGTCACTACATAAAAAGGTAGCACCACTTTGTGGAAGCTGAAATCGTATTTTAATCTGATAATGTTAGCAATTGATAATAGTGCCTTAGTACATTGTTGAGACAGCTCAGAGCGCTTCACAGAACGTACTGTAAAGTGGCCAGTTTTTGCCCAGGATTGTCCCACAAACACCGATGGAGTGAGTCACCGATTTTATTTGGGGGCGTTTGTTGGCCAGGACAACAGGAGAGAGACTTCCCTCCGCTTTTCGAGTAGTGTCAGAGGATCGTTTCACATCCATCTAAACAGACGGATCAGACCTCGGTTCAGCATCTCAACCAAAAGAACAGAGCCTCTAACAATGGGACACCCCCCCCCCTCCACCCACAGCACCACATTGAAGTGTCAGCTTCGTCTGTGTGATACCGAGTGCCGACGTGGGGTTTGAACCCACAACTTTCTGACTCAGAGGCCAGAGTGCTATTCACTGTGCCAGGCGACTCGCCAGGTGATGCTGCTGTCTTCTATCACCTGTGGGAAACTTTCTTTCCCTCCTACTCAGTGCCTCTGAATCTGAAGACATTCCCAAGGTCGAGGTTGCATATCTGACTGATTGACAACTGAGATTTCTTTTCAGGGTTTGTGGGCAGTGTCACGTAATTGGCTATAACTTAAAGGATTGTTAACCTGCACCTGTTAGAGTTGAGGTCCCCAGAACTGCTGCCTCACACCAGCGGGATATAAAGGACAGGTGCAGTCGAGTCTGCAAAGCAACAGCTCTTCCTACACAAATCTCTTCAACGTGACTCCTCTGAAAGTCACTCTTTCTCTCTTTGAATAATAATATAATCCGTGCATTTCATGTAGCGAGGTAGGTTAGGGTCGGTCTACCTCGTGTTCTGTGACCGTGCAATGGTTCCCATAGGATAGTAGCACTATGGACAGTTTCCTCCCGGCTTCTCCAGCTATGTCCGCTAAACCTAAGACGCCTCTGCGGTAATGTCTGTGATACCAGTGTGATGGTGTACCATATAGCTCACTATTTGTCGCCAGTAAACGTTCAGGGCGTCTCTTAGAAGCCTGGTATATACCTCACGAGTCACCTAATCTCCTGGTCGAGGTTTGCCTAAGTGTCCAGCATTCTGCTCCATATAGGAGCGACTTTCAGCCCACACGTTAATGCACATTCATTATAATATGGAAATCGATATTGGTAGAGCGGTTGACGTATTGGCTTCAAAGCGACCGAGGCGTCTCGAATACGGAACGCTATTAAAGAATTAATTTCCCCTCCCTTATTTTTTCAAGTATTTTTTCGTCAGGTCAGTATTGCTTGATGGGTCACTGCGTTTCATTTTGATTCTAAATAAATAAATAAAAACGAACTACACTATTGCTCACAGTTCAACGATATTTTCAGGATAATGCTGATAACAGGCTTGTAACACGTGTGAATTAACTGTTTGACACTGATTTTCAGTTTCTGTATATTTTCTTGTCTTTTATAAAATTTGCTTTACTGGAATATCTGAGCACATAATTCATACTTTACTCTTACATTATTGTTCATTACAGTCCGAAATAAATTTAGTCTTAGGATAACAATGCAGAACAACTTATTAATTACCGTCAATCTGTAGTTTATGATCATTTTCTCTATACGCATACATTTATCAAGCATTCGTCATTGTACTGTGTTAATTGGATTGTAATTTAGTTTATCGTTCACATTCCGTACATCATTGAGTCAACAATCGTGTTTGCTTTTATCGGCGAACACATTCGACCTTCCCAATTAGACACGGACTACCGGGGAAAATATAAACACTGAATAAATAATGATGCTCTTAAACACCAAGGGCATGAAACATTTACCGTTCATATTGGATCTTCTGAATCGATTAAATAAGACCTCAAACTGTGTAAAACGTCGGAGACCTCGAGGGGGCTTCGGGGGCAGCCCCCAAGCCGCCGGCCATTGTTGGTCCCATCACTAGCAATTCGCACCCCCCCAAAAAAAATCCTGCGTACGGCCCTGCTGTAGTACACGCATGTGCATGGGAGCTCCAAAGAGAGTAATACAAGGTCAGCTTAATCAGTGCTCCACACTAAATCTTTTTTTTAGGGGGGCCAGCTGGACCCTCAGATTTTTTCAAGGCGCCCAAGTGTGTTGTAGATCATAACTTTTTTTGTGTGTGCCCAACGCTAAAATTAAGGTGTCCAGGGTACCTGGATGCCTGTTAATGTCGAGCCCTGGTTTAACTATTGGCTGATACTGAAGTGATAGAGGCAATAAGAAAATCCTTCCTGAAAATGTAACAAACCTTCCTGAAAAATTACTACAACCTTCCTGAAAATCTTCCTCAAAGGTTGGCAGCTCTGCAAAGGCTCATTCCAAGTCTCTAATATTAAATCACTACGTTTAGCATCCTCAGGATGCTTCTGCAAATAATCCAGTTTAAGGATGATGTTCACAAGGATATAGTTCTGTCATAGAGGCATGAATAAGAACAGAAACTGAATAGTGGATTCCCCAATAGCCTAGTGAGTAAATATACAACTCTGAGTCATAAATGAGAAAAGGATCACAGGTTCAAATTCTGTTCTATACTGGGTTAGTTGCTCTCAACCAGAGCAGCAGTTATCGGTACAACTGTCTTCAATATCCCTGGGTAGTGATGGTGATAGATTGCCAGGGTGCCAACTCTTGATTGCTAGCCAGAGTCTCTGCTGGAATTCACATGTGTGGATGTCTGCAGATTAAAGCTGGGATGTGATTCTCTTGCGGTTGAATAGTCTGCCAACACTTCCTGTCAGAAATTGCACGTGAATAAGTGCCATCCGGGAGAGGTACTGAAGGGTGAATGACTGCCATATAAGTGTACCTCAGCAAAAGGAAGTAGTCCAAATGTCTTCAGAACAGAGAAAACTGCACAAAATGAATTTAAGCAGACTGGCTTTAATGAAATAAGTTATCGGTGAATTTACAGGTAGACCTCGCTTAACGTTGCTTTGTTCAACGTTTTGTTATTACGTTGCTGATACATAGGGGAACATATATTCATTTAAGGTCACGAAGTTCGCTATTACGTCGTTCGCACGGGTGGAAACAAACTGTTTTGGATAGTGTAGGCGTACATAGATGCGGAACATCCGGTATTCTTGCGCAGGTTCGCTTAACATTTCACTTAAAGTCGCACTTTCTGTGAACACAACTGCGATGTTAAATGAGGACTAAGTGTACCTGTATTTGTCATGAAGTGAGGAAGAATCCTAAACACCATGTTTTGAGATTCACTCACCATCATGCAACTTATCAAGTTATGTAAAAATTCAATGGTTTGAGGTAGTTTAAATGATGTACTGCCCTCACAGCCAAGTGCACTCTCCTCATAACCCTGCAAATTTGTCATCCCCAAATATATGTCTACTCTCTTGAAAGATGTTATTGAATCGGCTTCCACTACCCTTTCAGGCAATTTATTCCAGATCCAAACAACTCACTGTAAAACAATGTTTTTGCTTGATGAACATTCTTTTCACATTCTCTCCCTCCTGTTCCCTCTCCCATACCCCTGTAGCAACTGGAAGGAGACTTGGAGACTCTGGCAATTGTCACCTACTCAACCATCTCGATCTCTCTTGCGGCACTGTTTCTCACTTTCTTCATTCTGGCTTGCCTGAAAGGACCAAAATCCAATACTCGTGGCATTCACTGCAATATGGTCGCAGCTATCTTTTGCTCAGAGCTCGTCTTTCTGTTGGGAATTAATCAAACAGAAAACCAGGTAAGTGAGTGCTGAGAATCCATCGTCAGTTATAACACTACATGTCAGCTTTCACATGGCAGTAGGCAGTACCACTACTTTCACATCCCCAGATAGAGAATAACTCACTTTTTAACTGACTATTCAGTAGGCTGAAGCTGATTCGCTGAGTGTATAAAGTACATACCATGGCTGGGTTACAGGTAACGACAACAACAAGTTGCATTTATACAGTACCCTTCAAGCAGAGTAGCATTCCGGAGCTTTGCAGTGCCAGAGTCTGACACCGAGCCAAGAGGAGAGGGAGTGGGGAAGTGATTGTAAGCATCAAAAAGGAAGGTCTCTCAGGTGGATTTGAAGGTGGGGAGTGAGGGGACAAGGCAGAGCAATTGAGGGAGAAAGTTGTACATTTTCGGGGTGTAGTGGCTGAAGGCAGAACCATTGATGGTGGAATGGAGGGGATGAAGGACAAACAGGAGCCACAGCCAGCTGAACGGAGATAGTGGGGGCTAAGCAAATCAGATAGGTAGTGAAGTGCAAGGGCATGAAGGGATTTGAAAATAAGTGAGAGGATCATGAAATTCGTGTAAAATAAGTATGTAAGAAATACAAATTACTACAAAAATACAATATTACATTTGTATAGTGACTTCTAGTCGGGAAGCTAATCCAATGCGCTGGATAGTCAGGGATTTGACCCAAGCAGATGGGGTGGGGATCAGGGAGGGTATTTTGAACTCAATCTCTGGGGGATGGGGATCCAGGATGCCTGACGGACTTTCTGTCAGGACAGCAGTAGTCCTGAGTTGAGGGTGGAGGTAGAGAGATAGAATTTGGTGTCATCTGTATACATGTGGAAGTTGACCCCATGTCTGCAGATAATGTCACCAGGAGGGAGCACGTACAAGATGAAGAGGAGACAGCCAGGTGGGCTTCCCAGTCTTGAAGCATCTCTCGCAGCAATTTGGTTAAACAGAGAGGTGTGAGCTCTGTATCTTCATCATTTTCACATTACAGTTTAAAGACATGCATAGCTGTGTTTTGTCTTGAGGACAGGTAGTGAGCACCAGCTGGTTCAAGAGCTTTTTAACATATTCAATATGGATTAGAAAAAGGTCATCTTTTCATAGGAGCTGACTGGAAACATCGACTGATAATTGCAGTCTACAATTGCAGTCTTGCAATTATAGAGGATAAGAAGTGTTCAAGTGTTATGTATATAGATAGGACAGTTGGCAAGGAGTTATCAAGGAGAAGAAATGACTGGGACAAATTTGTACAAATGGTACGATGTGGTGGACAAGAAGTTGTGTTTCAATGCGTCTTGACCCATCGCGCAGCGCTCTTACCGGCAAGCATTGTAATCACATTGAATCACGGGAAATGTAGTTCTTCTGCACACGTGGCGAAAGATCAAGGTTTGCGCTGATTGTCAGAATTCCCTCTCCAGTTTCTCTGCACGGTGATTGCCATTTTGCTGCACTACTTTTTTATGGCGACCTTTGCCTGGATCTTTGTGGAAGGACTTCACATCTACCGTATGCAGACTGAAGCTCGCAACATCAACTATGGTGCCATGAGGTTCTATTACGCCATTGGCTGGGGTGTCCCAGCCATTATTACAGGTTGGCATCAATGGCACAGATAGAAATAGGCTGGTAGGAATATTCTATGTAACATGGAAAGGATGATAGTTCACTCCCACCTGATATTATAAGTTATTTGAGTAACTGCTTTTGTAAGTGTATAAATGCATAAAAAGGAGGCATCCATTAGCTTAATAGTATTCTGTGCTTGGGTACATCTCAGCAATTCTATACCTATATATGTGATGTACAGTAAAAGCCCGTTTGTCCAGCATCTGATCAACCGTAACTTCCATATAACCGGCATCGCAAAAAAAAGGTCCACATTCGATTAACCGGAATTTATCCGGAAAAATGCATTGAATTTTTTTTTTTTTTTTTTGCCGTTTTCGGCCGAATATCCAGCAGGCGCTTTAACCGGCATTGGCCAGGTCCTGAAGGTGCTGGATAAACGGGATTTTATTGTAATTAGAAAATATAACTGTTTGTGTGATGCTTTTTTGAAAACAAAATCCTATAGCAGAAACTCCACACGGGTCTAGATCAGTGGTTCTCAACCAGGGGTACATGTACCCCAGGGGGTACAAAATTACTTCCAGTGGGTACAGGTGGCGGGACATTGATTTATTTAGCTCTCTTATTTAGCGTTTTATAGCCTTCCAAATTGTATATTTAATTGTTATTCCCCTCGTTTTGTATGTGCTAGCTATTTTGTTATATAAGAAAAGCTTGGTCATAAAATGCAAGTGGAATGAGGGGGATGGTGTGTATGTGGGTGGGTGGGGGTACACGATAATGTTGAAAATTAACAAGGGGTGCATTTTTCAAAAAGCTCTAAATTTAGTTTTTGTAGTGTAAAATTATAATCCTTGCATTTGATATATCACATTATCGCTTCATCGAGATGCCTCCCAAGTTTTTACTATAAAATAGTTTGGTATAAACTTTGAAGTCAATTGCCTGTTAAAAGAAACTTACAAAAAACTGTCTTCAAAATTGCCATGTTTGAGTCAAAAGTCAGTTGAATCAGAATGCTATGCATACCACCTATACATGAAAATTCCTGCACAGGTTCTATTCTTTGAATGCAATAGGCTCCCTTCAAATGCAATGGGCATTCTCCAAAGAGGGATGCATCCTGCTTACCTATACCTGGAGAGTATTTGCCGTAGGTTGACAAGAGTCAAAGCTTAGGAATTCCAGAGTGCATGTTGGGATACTGTAGGCACTTTAACATGTAAAACTGCATAGCTTGCCTTTAAAAACTTTGTCCAGCAACCTTCCAGCTCTCTTTGCTTGTCCAGGTTGTCCATCCTACCTGTTTTATGACTGTGGTCATTTACTTTATTTGTGTTTGTGGAAGTGGGTAATTGGTTATGACCAATAAATTATAAATAGTTGTGTGTAATTGGCTGCTGCATTTGCCTGTAAACCCTGTGAAGTACTTTGAGACATGTCAACAATGCAAAAGGTGCTGTAGCTCAGTGGTTAGAGCACTCGCCTTACAAGCAAGACACCTGGGTTCAATTCAGGCAGGATGAAACCTTGGGCAAGTTTCCTTACTCCACACGCCTGATAATAATCCCTCAAAAAAAAAATTGGTCACTTGAATCCAATACTGTTTGTGAGCCACTGCTTTGCGCAAGTGGCTGCCGTATTTTGCCCACATATATAGTCAATTCATTTTACCTTATATTCTGTGAAGCGCTTTGAGACGTCTAGAAGATGTGCAAAGCTCTATATCAAATGCAAGGGTTATTTTTATTATTATGTCAAACGCAAGACCATTATTATTATAGTCAGTGCTGTAGAATTGAACATTTTGTGCACATTTTTGCCATTACTATCCAAGGGAGGTTCTGATTTTATTTTCCTCCCAGTGACAGGCTAATGGCCTTTAGTCGGCAGTTTTATGCAATGCTTAAGATGGGGATCTCACCTGTTTTTCTGTCACTGGTTTCTTCTCCAGGGCTGGCAGTGGGCCTCGACCCCGAGGGCTATGGTAATCCTTACTTCTGCTGGATCTCTGTTCATGACAAGCTGATCTGGAGCTTTGCAGGGCCAATCGCTGTTGTTATCTTGGTAAATATGGGTTGTTTTGTTTTTGGTTCTGCAAACCCTACCCTCGCGTATATTTTGAAGATTGGACTAAAATATTAACTGGCCATAAAATATTAATGAACTAAACGCAGCTCTCAAATTTCAAAGTATTACACAATTTCCATGCTTCCTACTTAATTCATCCAGAAAACACTAGTCACTACACTTTATAGTTTATCCTGTGAAGTGCTTTGAGACATCCTTCTGATCTGAGTGAAAAAAGGCTATACCAGGCACACATCCTGCTTACCTATATCTGGAGAGTATTCAGCACAGGTTGTAAGAGCTAAGGCTCTCTTTGTTCACGCTGGTTGCAGCACACTGCTTTTGCCAGTTTAGAGCCTTTTTCACACTTTTTGCCACACTTCCAAGAATCCAAAACCAATCTCAGAGATTGCCGCACCCACCCCACTCCCCTTCTCAACCTTTGTCTATTTTCAACTAGTGTAAAGTCACATTTTAAACAATAAGTTAGAGATTCAAATTATATTAGTGTTAGTGGGGCTACCGATTCTTTGGTCTTGTTACACATTATTATTCTTCTTGTGTTGAGCCCATGTGCCACAGTGGTACAAAGCTAAACATATTAGTCCGGTCTAGCAATCACTGGCATTGCATCAAATCCCTATGTTAAAACCACGCCCATTTGTGCCTGCATGTTTCTGCTCTTCCAGATGTGAGAGTGGTTTCCTTCTATCAAGCTTCCTTCACCACCAATGAATTGTAAATAGCTAAAAAGATTAACTGAGAAAATAGGTAAGGTCTACTTTCTCAGTGGTCTTTTGATTTGCACAATCGGTGTACTGTTCATTATTTGAGCTTGTAGTATACCTCTTCCTCTGGGCCACAAAGACCCTTATTCATGCTTTCATCTAGACTTGATTATTGATGATGCTGATGCCCTGCGTGCTGGACTTGCCTGCACAGGCTGCTGATTGTCCAGCAAAATCTATTGGTCATCCATCCCCCATTGGATAGAATTCAAGATGCTTGTTCTCACCTTAAATTTCATCCGCAATCTCACTCCACCTTACCTATGCAATCTCCTTTCGTTCAATAAACTCCCTCAGACTGGTTCATAAGCAACTGATCTTGCTTATGACCAATAAATTATAAATAGCTGAAAAGATTCACTGAGAAAATAGGTGAGTTTGTTTTGCACAGTCGGTGTACTGTTCATTATTTGAGCTCATAGTATACCTCTTCCCCTGGGCCGTGAAGATCCTCCTCTTTGCTTCATCACATCCAGATGATCCAAAGGATCACCTTTCCCTTTCTTACGCCCCTCAGTTTCAACTCCCATTCTCAGGTTGCCTTTGTCATCTATATATTGTTCCATCTCTACATCTCCTCTCCACTGCTCCATTGGGACCTGTTTGTGAGCTGTTGAATTTCACTCTTGATGTTTGGATCTTTCAGATGAATGCTGTGATGTTCCTGCTGGTGGCAAAAATGTCCTGTGCCCCGACACAGAAGGAAACAAAGAAGAAATTCATGCTGTAAGTCAAAAATAAACAGAATTTTAATTCAATTCATAACTTTTAATTTCAATGCTCTCCTCAATGGCTTCCCCAACTTCACCATGCAGAAGCTCAACCTCACAAACTCCATTGCCCACATCCTTACCAACACAACAACAACAATTTGAATTTATATAGCACCCCTCACAAAGGATAGTGCTCCAGAGTGCTTGGCATGCCCATCACTCTATCCTCGCCAGGCTTCACTGTCTCCTGACATGAAAGGCGCTATACAAGTGTAATTTTGTTGTTGTTGTTCCCCCAGTAGATCATTTCTATCATCGACAAATTATTTTACAACCTCACAGCTCCACAGAGCTCAACTCACACAAGGGGAGCAGCACAGCAAAACGTCAATGCCATTCCATTAAAAAAAACAAATCAGTTGTTAGCATCTCATGTTTCCCTTTGCAAAAACAGATGAGTTCTTAACAGATTTGTAACATCTCTATGATCTCCTCCAGTTTCCTTACCTGCTCGACCTCAACACGCTGAAAATCCAGGCTTTCTGTGTGTCCTCTGTCCTCTCACTATTGATGCTCAAGATGTCAGCCACTATAACCCCATGCTCCCCCTACCTCAATCCTCTTGTTTTTCCCCCTTAAAAACCTATCTCTTCGACTGTGCCTACATTTACCACCCCTTCCCCCCCCATTCATCCCCACATTGCCACTATTTAAATAATAATAATAATCCTTGCATTTGATATAGCGCTTTACACATCTTATCGACGTCTCAAAGCGCTTCACAGAATATACTGTAAAGTGAATTGACTGTATATTTCTGCCACTAAAGTGCTCAGAGATGTTATTCTTCATGAAGAACATTATATAAACAAAAATAGTTGTATTTCAATGAGAATAACAGTTTCTATATTTGATAAAATATAACTAATATTTTGAACTGGTAGTTGGGAGAGAATCTAACTTGTTATGGAACGCTGTAAACTCCTGATAAATCATCACTCCAAAGGAAAAGTGCTCAGTGACAAGTTATCCAGAGTGGCGAATTTGCTATATGTATAAATATATAAATAAATGTGGCCGAGATATTGACAGCATGATGACTTAAGTGGTAGTAACAAGTTAAGGCAGGGTCAAGTTATCAAGAATATTTTATAATGCTATATTTTTTCAAATTTCAAATTAATTCACCCAATTTATCAATCTTATTGACATACTTATATATCCTCTCAATCCTGGTATCCCTGTCAGCCTGCACTAAACCCATTGTCTGGTGTTATTTGCATAATGGTGTGCCCATTATGAACTATATACAACTTTATCACTTGTGGATAATAGTTTGGGATGGTTTTAAATGCTACTTTGTCGTTGGCCTGCAAAAAGCAAGTGGAACAAAGGCCTATAGCCACCAATGAGCTGCTTCATTTGGCGCATTGAATAATACCGAACAAATTTTTCAGAATCATCAACTGCTTTGTATCGCACAATGTTACTGTGAAACAATTTTACACTCATGCTATTTGAATGAAACACTTCAGCCAGAAGCAGCTTGCCAGAGGTTTCAGCAAAAATATAAAATCATCACCCGGAAATTGGAATTTCATTACTAAATGATCATTTCACAATAAGCATAACTTAATCCACTACTGAGCCTGGCAAATGTTTTTTTTTGCCAATAATGCTCTATTAAGTGCTCTGAGACGCCGTCCGGCGTGGAGTGCGCTATATAAATTGAAGTTGTTGTTGTTGTTATTCAATCATATCTCATCCAAAAGACAGCGTCTCCAACAATGTAGCACTCCCATCAGTACTGCACTGAGACATCCAAGGCTGTGAACTGAAGTATTATAGAGAGGCTTGAAAAGAGATTATGAGAAGAATTGTGCAGAAAAAAGGCTTCTTAAAACTGGATAATGAAGTAGGAATCCCAGGTAACCCCAGTGAAACATTGGACAACAATAATACTGAGCTGATAATTGGTAGAAGATAAACATTTGCCTTATGCAGATCAGAGCTGGGATTTTGGCCAGCATGTAAGGTCCCTATGAGCTCTTCATCTTAAATGTATGACTTCCTAACTGTCAGTTGATGGCAAGCTAATGTTTACCCTGATAATTAGGGTAGATTATTCTTGGCTGAGAAATAAAAGCAACATCTAATCTAAATTGACCTTAAAAATGAGAAGAATCTGGTGAAGCAAAAAAATACAATTTCTCACAGATTACTGCCAGGTGGTGCTATTGCAGTAAAGTTTGCTATGTAATTTTTGCTATGTTTTAGGACTATTGGTTTTGAAAACAGTTCTATATGTACCAATGTACTGCAACTCAGACAGCCCAACGCTGTGAACTGAAATATTGGAGAGAGGCCCCAGTATACCCAAACACAGCAGCCTGACAAATCTGCATCTTTCTTCCTTCCTTCGTGTTCATTTGTGCTCCCAAAAGTGCATTCTGTTCACAAGCCTATATTTTGCAATGCTCTTGATAAAGAAAACATGCTATGTTATCGTTTTCCTCCTTCGATCCACGTTTTTTCAAATTTGGTAGGTATACTGATTGCTGACAGGTATACTGTTACCCTGCTCTGTCTTACTGTGCAGCTTTTTTCTGATTCTCTCTCCAGTACCACAGTACGAAGCGCATTTACTCTACTGCTTATCGTCAGTGCCACCTGGCTTTTGGGGCTGATGGCTGTCAACAACAGCATCCTTGCTTTTCACTACCTCTACACTATTCTGTGCTGTGTTCAGGTAAAGAGTCATTCTCACTAACTCCTCACTGACTGAGGTTGAGATGCCGTCCGGCGTGGAGGACGCTATATAAATCCAGGTTGTTGTTGTTGCATGGGACCATATTCAAGATGACAAACTTTTCCCTATTGTATCACCATGTTGGAGTGATTAGCCTTTAGCTGTACTGTAAGAGCAATCTACAATAACTTTGAAATTGCAATTGAAGAAGGGATTGAAAACTAACTGTAACTGGAGAAAAGTTGCTGCAACTTAAGCAGCATTTTCTGCGTGAAATCTCTTGGATACCATGTGGCTTCACAAGACTGACTGAGGCTGTATATTCGTGTACTTTACTAACTTAATTAAAGCCAGTCAGGAACCTGTGTGTCTTGTTTGAGCCTGAACTGTCCTTTCTCCCCCATATCTGTGCCACGACCTTCCACCACCTCCGCAACATCGCCCATCTTCACTGCCTCACCCCTCAGGCCGCTGAAACCCTTACACATGCGTATATCACCTCAAGGCTTGACTATGGCAACTCCCTCCTTGTCGACCTCCCCAACTCTTCCCTCCACAAGCTGCAGATCATCCAAAACTCTGCAGCTCGTGTCTTCTCTCACATCAGGCTCCGCGACTCCCATCACCTCCACCCTCGCCCTGCCCTGTAAGGGTTTGAGTGGCCTGAGAGGTGAGGCAGTAGCGATGGGCGATGTTGCAGAGGTGGTGGAAGATATGGCATGGATATGGGGGAAAAAAGACAGTTCAGGCTCAAACAAGACACCCAGGTTCCTGACTGAGTTGTTGAGCTTGGATATTATGAATGTGAGTATGAGAGTCTTCAAGTACGGCAGCCTGCAGTGTGAGATAGTGGCAGAGCCGATCAATGTTGCAGAAGTAGAGTGAAGGGAGGGAGGATCATGGCATGTTGCGAAGTATGAAGGACAGTTGAGGGTTGAACAGTCCATCATGAGATGTAGTTGCAGTCAGAGTCTGATATATGAAGGTGCTGCCAGACGCCAAGTAGGAGGGCATAATAATAGACAGTCATGCATGTAGAGAGGCACTAATACACCGACTGTGACACATAGAAATAAATACTTAATACATGGCAGATTGTGTATATGTTATTACTGCTCTTGTCTCCCGCAGGCTCTGATTGTCCTGGTGCTGTTCTGTGTCTTGAATGAAGAGGTACAAGAAGCCTGGAAACCAGCTTGTCTTGGGAAGAAGAGTCAGGGTGACGATGCCACACGAGGACCTCAGACTTCGGTAATCACCTCAGTTTTCAGTAGCGAGGTCAGCCAAGTAACCAAGAACACTGTTAAACTCTTTAAGTTACTGCTGATCATTTTACACCAATAAAGTTTCCATATTTGTACATTTTAGTATTGACCCTCCTTTGAGGGCATGCATCCACAAGTTTACACAGTACACTGCTTTTCTTCTCTTGGGTGCCCAGCAGCTGAGAGTGGGACAGTAGCTTTCTGCGAATTGTACCTTTAGCCGGCCAATAGTCACTAGAGATGACTACAGTTCCTTTTTTTTAATCTTCTAAGGAATAAGATGTTAAGCAAAGCCTGTGCTACTGCCTGAGAGCACATTTGTGTTACGGTATTCCATCTGTGAATAAAATTACAGCATAGTAGATGAGATGGTGCTTTGAAGCTTTAAGTTTGAGACTTACAGCATTCATTGAAGGCAATATTACAGATACATCTATCTGAGGCACATTAATACTGTCCTCCAGGTTTCATTAAGACTTTCCAGAATCGCATCTTTTTAATATTCTTAATTGTCATCCACTTTGCTCTCTAGGACAAAACATATCTCTTATCGGAAATACAAACTAATGCATGCTTGCCTTTAAGGTGTGAATGGCATTTTAGGTTTATATCTTCCCCCTCCTCTGCACCTCATACCCCTCCCCTTGCCATCTTCCCCCCCCACCCCCCCCCCCCCCCCATTCCCTTAATCCCACTTCCATGACTGTTTGTGGGACACTGTTGTGCGCAATTTGGCTGCTGCGTTTCGCCCACAAATATACAGTCAATTTTCATACTCTTCTTCGTCCTGCCCCGATCCCTTCCCCCCTGCTCTTGTCCCTATCTAACTGTTATGCGCTTTGAGATGTCCTCTCAACATGAAAGGTGCTATATAAATGTAAGTTTTGATTGATTGATAATTGGTGTTGTCAAGGGGAGCATGTTGTTCAGACAATGTGGCAGCTTTTAAATATATAGGAGTGCTCCAGATGATGATGAAAGTGGACACAGCTTACTAAATCCTATATAAAAGCCCAGAGGCACCAGTCAAACCATCCCTATGGTTAATAGCTACAATTCTTAGTTATTATATCAAAAATGTTTCCCAAATTGGACTGAACATCACAAATCTCGTATTCTCAGGAATAGAAATTTATTTATTACAAAAAGATAATATTCATTTATTTCAGTTAAAGCACATGATTGATTGAATATGTGCAGGTTTGCCTTGCGAGTGCCTGCTGGGAATTTGTACTTTATTGATCTTTGTGTTTAGGAAAAATAGTGTTTGTATATACTGTACCTCATAACAACATGATATACCAGCATTGTATTTCATGGGATTTGTACTATTGCAATCATTCCATTATAAGAACATCCATTTTGACAGCACCTCAACACTTTGGAATATCTGAAAGTGGATTATATAAGTGTAGTGACCACTTTTGAGGAAATTGTGACAGAGGATAACTTGGACCCACAAACAGTCATGTTCCCCCAATATGTAATGTGTATATTCTACCTCATGTAGCAAGTGCAGAACCTGCCTGGACTGTGCTTTTGACCATCTTTCTTCCCTCCAGCCCCAGTCAGCTATGTGAAGCTACTTTAAGACATCCTCTGGACATGTAAGGTGCTGAATAAATGTAAATTGTTGTTGATGTTGTTTACAACAATAACAACTTTGATTTATATAGCGCCCTCCACACCGGACGGCATCTCAGAGTGCTTGTTGACACAGTATGGCAGTACTAAACTGATAGCCTTCTAATGAGAATTGATGGTCTAGCATTCTACCCTTCACTGTCTGCATGGGACCAGTTTCTAGTATGACAACGTTGCTCTATTGTTCCACTTGTGATCAGACTTCAGCTGTGCTATCAATCCAATCCAAAATATTCAGTATTTTCCGAGGAAGGGAGGGAGGGAGGGTCATTATCCTTATAGTATAATGTTGCCCAGAATGCTAATCTAATTAATGTTTCTTGCTCCTCTTTCTAGGGTCCACACCAGTATAATCACACATCACTGTTTGAGGAGAGTGGACTGCACCGAATAACACTTGGAACATCAACAATATCATCAGTAAGCACTGCCCGATCTGCAAGGGCTAACTCCAGCCAACCTGGCTACCTCAGGTATGCTGTCACAAGGACACGGGTCAAACTGACAAACACAGAAGCTTTGGGAGAGTTTTATGGAGAAATTAATATAGATAATAAGAGAGGTTCCTACGAAGCTCCATTGGTGCATTTAAATTCATCCTTCCATAATCGTGACCACTGTCTTCCTATTGCAGTGTCAAATTGTGTCTCTGAAATGCCTCTTAATGATATGGGTTAGGGTTTAGTTAGTTGTTCTCTGCCCAACAGCCCTTTAGAATTTCAAATTACCACCATACCCCATTGGCTAGGAAGGGAAATCAACAGGAGTTCCTATTGGCAGATGTCAGGTGAAGACAGCACTAATGGCTGTCATACCACCTGTGGTTCAATAAGGCGCACGGTTAATGCTCATACATGAACAATAACCACATTGGCAATGTTCCAAAGTGCACCTGGGAAACTTGGGAAACCTGGGAAAATAGACCTAAAAGGGAGTTTAATACTTTTAGGAGAGAGAAAAAATTGGGGAAGAAAAAGTAGCAGGTAATAGCACAGAGATCTTGACAGAATTCATATGTATTAATCCTATTGAATCAAACTCTCTTTCTGTTGTGAAGGATTGCGTATTGTTCTAAAAAAAATTGTTCCTACAGAGAAAATCTGTTGGCACGCCAGGGCTCGACTGCAGATCAGAGCTTGCTTGGCCACACAGGCCCAACAGACCTAGATGTTGCAATGTTTCATCGACCTCAGGATGCAGGAGAAGGTGAGAAATTGAAGGAGTTTTGATTTCATGTTTCCTTTTTGGTATCACTTCCCAGTTTATGAAAAATGGGTTGGTTTCCTATTAGGTTTCCTATCAACATGGGTTTCAAAAGCTGGCTAGATGGCCGCTTTGAGATGTGGGAAGTGCATTCTCTGTTACTTTCACCCAAGGCTCTGATTTGCTTGCTAGCAAAAGGCAAGCTCTATTTTGCCAACTTTTCAAATATCTGATTTCCCAATTTCTATCAAGTGACTTCTGTGCAATAATAATAAGAAGAATCCTTGCATTTGATATAGTGCTTTTCATGTCTTCTAGACATCTCAGAACGCTTCACAGAATATACCATAAAATGAACTGAACTGGATTAAGCAACCAATTGCACACAGCAGTGTCCAACAAACAGTCGTGGAATGAAAATCACCAATTTATTATTTTTGGGGGGAGCGATTATTGGGCTTGTGGAGTTAGGAAACTTGTTGTTACCTTGCACAATGGACGCTATATAAATGCAAGTTGTTGTACTGTGACTGTATAGTATAGTGATTGTATATTTGTGGGTGAAGACAGCTGCCAATTTCCGAACTGCAATGTCTCATAAATAGCCAATTGAAGACCTGTTTTATTTGGGGGATTATCATAGAATTATACAGCCATTCAGCCCATCGGCCATGACTCTGGGTGAAACTCCCTTGAATAGTGCCATGGGATCTTTAACATCCACCTGAACAGGCAGACGGGAGATCGATTTAACTTTTAATCTAAAGGAGGGCACTGCTTGCCTCTAGCACTGCATTGGAGTGTCATCTTATATATATGTTATCATTCCATGCACAGCTCCTGATTCTGACACCGACAGTGACCTGTCATTGGATGAGGAGCGCAGCCTCTCTTTGGTTTCATCAGAGAGCGAGGAGAATGAGCGGTATCGGGGACGGTTTCCACGACGATTTAAGCGAGCAGCAAACAGTGAACGTTTGCTCACTGAACCCCTACACACAACTCCTAAGGGTGAGAATACAATGGGCACACAGCAATTTTCCACATGAAGTGAATGACTCATTTTATCGGGGGGGTTTTTAGCCTGGATTCCAGGAAAAACTCCTCTTTTCAAATAGTGCTTTGGGATCTTTAACATCCACCTATCTGAACAGGCATATTGGGACTTCAGATTTACTTTCATCCAAAGATTGGCACCTCTTCAACTTAGCACACCCCAGCGATGCACTAGAGTAATCAAAGTCCTACTTTGGGCTTGAACTTTCAATCTTCTAATTCAGAGGCAAGAGTGCTACCTATAATACAATACATTATAAATTTACATTTATAGAGCGCCTTTCATGTCAGGAGGTCATTCCAACACTCCACCGGCTTGGCACTCAAGCTTGGGTAGAAGCCGAAGGGGATTGAAAGCGTTAAAAAAACAAAAATGCAGTTGAAGAGGATGGTCTTTGAGATGGATTTTGAAAAAGGTGAGGGAGAGCATGAGTCAAAGGGACTTAAAGATGTAGTTCAAGAGGATGGGGGAAGATAGGCTGAAAGCGGGGAATTTAGACAGTGTTCCATATCTGCCTTCTTTCTATGCTTTTTTCTGTGTGTTGTGTGTTAAAATATTTGGTTAGCAGCAGACTGAAAACAGAATTTTACCTCCCCCACCTCTCCCTCTCCAGTCTCTGTAACATAAGTTGCTAGCAGTATTTCCAATTCAAATGATCACTGCTGGCAGGGGCAAGGCTTACATTGTGCTAAGCCGTCTGTTTCTCTTGGCTGCCTTTAATCATCAGTTTAGGCCATGAAAACATAAGGCATGGTTGAGAATCCACAATAGGTGCAATGTTTTGAACTCTAATGTAATTGTGGTGAATATAATTCTTCTTCAAAACTTGATTATCTTGCTATTTTCTATTTAATCCTAATAATGGAAAATTGAAATCTTGTTGAAGCCAGTAGCTGTTAGAAGCGAAGTACAGTATTTGTTAATCTGCCTTTGTCAGAGAAGCATTTCTTTTCTATGATTTCAATAGAATCCTGTTCTATGAGGTATACAATAATAAATCTGGTTCTTGAAGTATCTAACATTCCATACACACAATATATACTTCAGCAGCATAATAATCATTCACACCTTCTTTTTGTAAATGCTACTCTTTTAATCTTTCAATTCTTTATCTGAGCAGATCAGTACAGCATTGCGTTATTCATTCTCTTGTACACCCTGAACATGGGAAAAATGTCAAAGTGCTCTTACATTTTCAGATTGCTGGAAATGTAAATCATTTTTCTAAATAAATTACTACAATCTCTCTTTATCCATTTGATAGATGTAATTTTTTCACCTACTTCCATATGTTACAGGATGGTTTCATTGTCTGTAGTTTTTCCTCTAGCAGATCATGAAGTGAACCCCCACCCCCCTCAAACTGCTTTGCGGAGAGAGAGATATGGACAACTGTTGGGCAGCCTCCCACAGCCTGCCTGTTTCTCAACCATGAGATAGGCAGATTATAGGCAGGCTGTAGCCTTTTCTTTCTGTGATCCATTATTCTTACATCTATATAAAAGGGCCAGTTTACTCATTATCTCAGAGGAGTGAACATCTTCCCATGAAAATATGGAATGAGATCAGAAGCTGACCTCATTGTCCAGAAAAGTTACTTTTAACTCCTGCTAAACTTGTAATTAAATCAAACAAACCTAATTAAATGGTTACAGGTAGGTAACATTCTAAATATATATACAGATTAATTAAATCTTTCATAATTATACTTTCAGATAACATCTGATACATTCATTGCAGAATCCTTACAGCACAGCAATGTCTCACAAACAGTCATGGAGATCTGGGGGAGCTCTGCATTGCTCAATGTTCCAATCTTCCAGACATGCTCTTCATTGCTATTTGTGGAGTTTGGCTTGAGGGGTTATACAATATTTGTGTGGTTATTTAAGATATAACTGTTTGCCTACAAAAACAGTAAACTGGATGATAATTACCTGTGCAGCATTTTGAGACATTTCAAGGTGCTACATGTGCGCACAAAATAGTAACTACACTAAATCGGAATTATCTGTGAAGCGGTTTGAGCTGTGCAGCATTTTGATGTGATGAGACATTATGAAAATGTAAGTTCTTATTTTCTAGTGCAATCTAGTGCATTTTCTAATGCAGGAACTTTTATTCTGGAGCAAAATACAGTATAATAAAATAATCCTTGCATTTGATATAGCGCCTTTCATGTATTTTAGACATCTCAGAGTGCTTCATAGAATATACTGTAAAGTGAATTGATGGTATATTTGTGGGCAAAAAATACTTCCATAGTATTTCATATACTAATTTATTACAGAGGAAAAGGAAAGCCATTATCAAAGAGTGGAAAATGTCAAGAAACATTGTTTTATGAATCCTTCATGTTGGTGGGCAGGGGGAGGCATATTTCAGATCAGAATTTACCATGCCTCAAGATTTATGCTATTAATATAGGATCAGCACTTTGGGATGTCCTCCCAACACGAAAGGTGCTTTATAAATGTAATTTTGTTGTTGTTGTTTTCAAAACATACAATATTTGCCAAATTCTTAAGTACAATCTTCATTTTGAAGCCTGTAAGTTATATAAGTTCTGTTATAGCAAACCAATTTCAAAATTATACCTGAATTAAATTCAACAATTTACTAAATTCTGGGCATTATAAAATGCTATGTTAATGGAGTAAATATAGACCCAGGTAGAATTTTAAGCAACCAGATTTTCAACTTCTGTGAATCATGCCAAAATTTCCCAATTTACTGGCTGTAAAATGTTTCATCATTTGTTACAGACTGTGATGGCAATGATTTAATATCCTACTGGCCAGCACTGGGAGAGTGTGAGGTTCACGCCTGTTCACTGCAGAAGTGGGGCTCTGAGAGAAAACTGGGCCTTGATTTCAGCAAGGATGCCACAAACAACAACCAGCCCGAAATGTCCATTGCAAGTGGTGATGAGAACACATCGACCCATCAGTCCAAACAAGAGAGACAGAGGAAAGGTAAATTGGATATAGTAAATATATATGTAAAGAGTCCTCAGGAATGATGAAGGACACAAGACTCGTCACAAATGGAGCACTTATTGAATGTGCAACAAGGAATCAGGCCATTCAATTCAACTAGTCTGTGCTATACAGCACATGAGTCGCCACACACTTCTTACTCCCTCCCCTTCCCTGCTGTTCCCTTTTCCTTCATGTGAAACCCT